>OX451739.1:1544619597-1545219597 GCA_948472305.1 Vicia faba
AAGGAGCATTGGAATTCACACAAGATGGTCAACTCGAATGTTTTTGTCAATCCTCAAAGGCTCACCAATTGAAGTGACAAGGCCTGAGACGAGAAGACTTTTTGTTCATTAGAATTTTCAATTTGTAATTTTATTTTGATTGTTTAAACATTTAGTCATGTTAAAAATTTATTACTTTATCAATACATTGCATATGTCTGTTTTGAATCAATCCATTCGTATTCACTATATTCAAATTGCTTTCATTTTTGTAATGTTCAACTCTCGATTAAAAAACTCTAAGCCTTTAGAGGGAGGATGACGAAATGATATCAAAATCTCTACAATATGCTTTTGAACAGACCCCGTTGACGATGTACAGGCGTTGTTTCAAATCCTAAACAATGGAGTTATAAGGAAGATAATCCCTAGTCAACCCCTTTGAGCCATAGAAGTTGGAGTTTTTCTTTTCACACAAATTAAAACCCTTAATCCCAACCTGGGGCAGGGTAGTTTCTCAGTTAATTCGGGTGCACAATGAATGGCATCAAAGAGGTCCTTCCAAAATAAAAGATCGTAATAGTTCCTTATAATCGTCAGGACAGGCAGTCATTATCTCTCAGAAATAAAAGCCCATTAAGTCAAAACCTATGAAGGATACTTACAAAACTGGGGCATCCCGCTGACTGTAATCACAAAAGAAACAGTTCAGGCAAAAGACAGGGATAATAAAATAAAAAAGAAAGAGATCCTACAAACTCTCAACAAAAATGACTGCCTGTTCAAAATAAACCGTCAGTATCCGAACCATCACTGGAATATCAGAGCAAAGACTCAAACGGGATGTAAATGCACAATTAGCTGAATTTAGGATCGAAGAACATCACGAAGAACGGGTGGGTACAAATAAAATTTGAGCCTTTATCCTTTGTTTCTTAAACCGTGAATCAGGCCACGTTATAACCCTTAAAAGTCCTAGCTGGAGCATGGGTTAGTTCGAAAGCATACTGTTACAAAAGGTATCCTGACTCCTGTAGGGCTTGCTGTAAATCCTGAGTTGACGTCACATTTTACAAAATTTTCCTATCTTACTGAAAAAAATTCATTTTCAAAAACTTCAAGACAGACATAAGCTTTGCATTCTTAAAATAACATTGTTTGCATATGACTATTTGTTCAACAGCAGAGAAATTCGCACGATGAATATCTAGTGAACAAAAACCTTTTCAATAAAAAGGGTCACCTCAAGTGGAAAAAACACTTCCAACCAAGGGGCACGACATGAGCATTGTCTATCATTTGGGGCAGTCAAGTCAAGATTCAGAGAATCTCTCAAAGATGCTAAATAGCCAGGGGCAAATCTCCATCTGAGTCACTTGGGGCATTAGACATGGATTCCCGCAACGAATCTTGCATGATCAAACGAACATCTTCTGGTAGTATGGCAACACGACACTAGCGACAGTGACAACTCCCTACGCTCTGAGAGCGTGAACATGGTCAAAAAATACTGCGCATGAACAAAGACCCGCTAGGTTGACACACCTAGACAAAAATAAGGGCATTCAGGCGAACCAAAAAGGTTCGGGCAAAATTAGGGATAAAAACAAAAAGATTTGTACACCCGGTAAGTCGAAAACCTGAAAAGGCGGCTTGGGAAAAAAAGGGTATCCTGGTGGACTGAAAATCTGAAAAGACAGTTGTTGTACCCCAAAATTTACCCTCGCATTTTTTTCACAAGGAATCACAGCTTCAGGCTTTTCCTGATTTTTCAAACTGGCTCAAGAATCGGTCAAACTGACTTTTCTCGTCAGTCAGATAAAATTAGGGTTTTATTGATTTTCATGGCTCTGGAACAATTCAAATAGTTTGCTTAGGGTTTTGGTTGATTTTGGTTCAGCTTCGATCAGGCGAACGCTTCTTTGGCATTTGATCAGAATCAGGGTTTTGTGCACATATCTCTCAAGAAGAGTTGGTTCTATCAATGTTTTTTAAATTACTCTGAATTGAGAACTGAGGCTGCTGGTTGTTAATTTGCATTTGTTGGATTTAATCAGTGAAAAGAGGCAGATGGACGTTTTGTTTAATTAACTGTCGCTTGGTTTGAAACTATGCGTTGCTTTGAATATTTGGAGCGTCAGGTTGGTCATAAGACCACAATGTTTACCAATTGATTATTTATTTTTAAGTTAAGATAATTGGAATTTATTTCCATTTTTATTTTAATTTAAGAATTATAACAATTAGATAAATATCTTGAAAAGAATAAAAAGAATTAATCAAATAAAAGGACTTTTTATTTATCTTTAAATTACTTATATAATTGTTTTTGTTTACAAAATGTTTACAATAATAATATTACAGTTATTTAAATTTAAATAAAACTATCCTAATATTTTTCTAAGTCTTCAATTCTTCATCTTCCATCCCTTGCTCCCTCTGCCTCATTGGATTCTATCTGCAAAGAATAAGAAAGAAGAAAAAGTCAGAAGCAGATAAATATTTAAAGAGACAGACAGATAAAAAGGTCATCATTAAAAGCAAATGGTCGGGATCAGTTCGCCCTCTTTTCAAATCACGAGATTTCTCCCGGTTCACAAAGAGGGATGAAAATGTTTGCAAATTAAAAATGAATGCACAAAGTTAAAAACTGCACATTTCAAATTGGTCAACCAACTGCATAGTTCAAAGCAAGACAACATGTGCAAAAACAAAGTCACAATTTCAAAACTAAGTCCAAAGTCAACTAGAGCTGCCAAAAGATATCTCAAGATATCAAAGTACCATCAATGCTGTCAAGAAGCACAAAGTATGGAAAAGAGATATGCAAATATGCAGAGAAAGAGTAGATTGCAAGCAAATTTCAGTTTCATCATTTCCCATGCCAGTTTGCTTTTTCAGAATTAGTACATGTTAAGCAATATAATATGCTAAAAGCTGTACCGGAGAGAGAGAGAAGAAAGAAAAGAGGTATAGGGCTTACAGGCTTTAGGCAGGAAGAAAGGGAGAAAATATAAAAGCAGCATATCAGAATGCACAAGAAAAAAGCAAAAACTGAAAAACATATAAAAACACCCAACAGCCTGCTGAAGCAAATAGACAACCAGCCAAGCCCCCTTAACCTGTCAAACAACAACCAGTATAGCCTAAAACCATAGAACCAGTTTCAAACCTAAAGCAAAACCTGTGTTCAAGAAACATCAAAAAACCATAGAACCAGTTTCAAACCTAAAGCAAAACCTGTGTTCAAGAAACATCAAAAAAACCATAGAATCAGTTTCAAACCTAAAGCAAAACCTGTGTTCAAGAAACATCAAAGGCAAGAGCCTGCTGAAGCCAAAAGCCTTTCAAATATATGAAACCTTTCAAGCACACAAACCTGCTAAGCTTTACCTGTAAACAAATAGCCTAAAGCACAAACAGCCTTAACCCTGTCAAACTTAAGGCCATCAACCTGTCAAACCTGCTGAAAGCATCAAGCCAAATCCATATCCAAGCAGCATAAGCCTCTAAACTGTCAAACACCAACTGTCAAGCAAACACTAAATTGTCAAGCTAAAAACCTGAACAATCCAATTTTCAACAAAAACCTGTTAAGGCCCTCAAGCAAAAACCAGTTCACAACAAAACGCCCAAGGCCTTACCAGTTACAAACTCACATAACATCCAAACCATCCTCAACCTGTCCAACTCTAAGCCATAGCATCAAAACTACTGTCAAGCCTAAGCATTCAAGGGCAACACAAAAGGCCCTCAGAAAACATCATCACTGGGCCAACAAACAACAATAAGCTAGTATGCAGAAGAAAAGAAGCATTCCAACCCCAACATCATCAGAGGCAACATACCACTCATCATCAAGCATATTCAACAACTCAAAAAGCAACAGAAACGAGGCAGGGAGAGAAGAGGGAAAGCTAGTCAAAAGCCAGCGTTTCAACAATAGCATTCAAAAGCAGCACATAGGAGCCCTCAGAGTGTCCTCATCATTGGGCTAGTAAGCAAACATATAAGGCAACATAGGCATACATAAGCAGAAGCGAAGAGAAGAAGAAAGAAGTGATATCAAAAGTAGGTTTTCAAGTTCATCATTAAACCCAGCAAAAGGCAAAAGACAAAGAGTCCAGAGTACCAGAAAGCCAAGCTTCATCAGCATCGTCACCTCACCGTCCGGCCCTCCACGCGCCTCCTCATTCCCTCCTTCTCCGTCTCCGAAAGGTAGCACTTCTTTTCCCTCTTTTCAAAACCTCACGTGAATCACAACACACGAGAAACAGAGTCAATAAATGAAAATCAGAACATGCAAGATCAAAATCAAAAAACCTAATAACGTTCAAGATCGTTACCGTTTTTCTCATTTTTCGCGTTGCCCAACTACTGAGGGAGAAGGAGGGATGGTGGCGCTGTTTGGCCTTAGGTGGAGGAACACTCAGAAGGACAAGATTCAGAAACGTTTGGCATGAGAAGACGAAGATGAGACGAAGAGAGAACGAACGGCGCACCGCTTCTGTAAACCCTAGCCTCAAGTGAACACAAAATCAATTAACCCTAAACATTTGTCTCAGAAATCAGTGGGCCTTGCCCATTTTCAGCATACAAGCCCATTACGTTTACACACCCCCTTTTTCTGCTTGGGCCTAAGACCCTTTGATCCCATCCCCATTTTTTAAACATAAAAAAAAAACTTTTTTTATTATTAATTTCATATTAATTTTTGCTTTGATTAATAAATACACTAACTTTATCTCACACTAATTAAACCATACTTTTTAACTTTTTTAATACTAATTCTAATTCTTACATTAAACAATACTTTTATATATGTATATCATAAGTAAATTTTATATAGAAACTAATAATATTTTTCTTTAAACCTGAAAATTACATTTTCTTTAATTAAAATTTTTATACATGAAATGTTAAGATAAATACTTTTCTTCTTTTCTAAGATAAATACTTTGTACATTAATACTAAAAAATACATAAAAGAATAGAATTTAAAAACATTTTCCTTTCTTTAATTAAATTTTCTTACTTTGTACATATTAAAGAAAAATACAAGACTACAAAAATTAAATAAAGAAAACATTTAATTCTTTTCATTAAGTTAACAATACTTAATCTTCCTATTAAATTAACATTTTACAACTTGTAAATAATTCTCATACATGTACACTTACACATACACAATACATTTTATATTGATACATTATACATTTGCTTATTTTTGTATATTCGATACATTTACATTTGAGATTGCAATTCGATTTGGTTGTAAATTATTGGACACTACACTCCTAAAAGTCTCATCCCCATTTGTAAATTTGTACCCCCACTCCCGGATACTATTCGTAATAGCGTAGACTTTAAATTCCCGCAATTTACCGCTTTCGAATTATACCATGGTTAGACCTAGGGTTTGCATGTACATAAAATCAAACGCTAGATAACCTAATACAAGACAAATACATGAAATCAATACACAATCACACTTGCACCCCTAGGGTAATCCCACATGTTGCCTTCCAAAATGGGCCATGCTTGCACGTCGAGTTTCTTTGGCAAAACAATTCAAATGATCATAAGTCCCTCGATGACGCTTTCGAAAGTTGCCTAACAGGAATGATCATAGTCCCTTCAAGCAAATTGCCAAAGACACTTGGCACCATTGCATTCATAGTCCGTACGATGACCCACGCCCGTCCCGTTAAACATCCTAAACGCAAGATTGTCCACCAAATTCAATGGTGGAACAAAATTGTTAAAAAGGGGTTGAAAACATAGAGAAAACCTTTGAGTACAATAGGGGTAGACCAAACTCTTAGTTACTTGAGATCAACTTGCAAAAACACTTGCCTCCTTTTCAAAATCACGCTTCACAAACACTTTCAAAACAAACTCTCAAAAACATTTGAAACATCTTTTCGAAAAGATACACACTTTTGTAAAACACTCAAACACGAGTCAATTACATTGGTTGCCGAAACAAAGGCGTCTATTTCAAAAACATTTTCAAAACACACACACACACACACACCATAATTTCAAGCAATCAAAAGTCAAGGCAAGTGATCTAAAACCAAGTAACTAAGAGCCCATGGATAACCATGGATGAAAAGGGTGCTAATACCTTCCCTTTTCATAATCTACCCCTCGAACCCACGAAACATCTCAAAAGGTTTTTCCTGTGCTTTTTAACCTTTCCTTTAGGATAAAATAAAAAGTCGGTGGCGACTCTTGCTAAACCGAACAAGTGTGAATACGAAACGCAAAACCTCAAGTCAGTTCTCCCACCGCATCACAGAACTGGCGACTCTGCTGGGGATTGATCTTAAAAGTGGGGTTACCTTAGGGTTTAGATCACCTTTACATTCTTGCTTTGATTGACTTGATTGCTTTAGCATTTGGGTTCTTGTTTGGGTTTATTGTAAATCCTACACCCGGATTTGGGGCACCTTTTTAGGTAAATAGCAAAAAACTGTGAGGGAACTGTGCGGGGTATACCGACATGGTTGAAGCAGTAAGCTATGTTAGTGTGACATATTTGTGAGTACCGGTAACCCTTGAGTTCAATCAAGGAGAGTACGGGGCCGCTGAGTGATGTCGTGAAGCACTAACGAACTCTTAGAACCCTAATTGACCATCTTAGCCTTTTTAGGGGTAGTGAGATGACCGACTTTGGTGCAGTCCGAAGTGGGTAGATACTCGATACTACACTCATTTGAGGGTTGTTTTCTTGGAATATTTTGGTCGCCAGTTAAGTGGCTAAACCGAAACGATGAACACAAAAAACAATCCAATGATATTGAGCTCCTTAGAACCCGGTTTCTATTTTAGGACAGGATGAGCCAACTAACTTCAAAAGGGTACTTACCTACAACCCCATGCAAGCCTAAACCTAGGGACTTGTTTGCTTTGTGTGAATATGATTGCCTGTACATACACTTACTTGCTTGTGCATACATGTACATAACATCATAACATCATACCATAGCATTTTTCACTAACCTTTTCAAGGATCTCGAGGGTTCTTTTGATGCAGGGTTACGTTGAACCAGACGTCTACCAAAAGGCAAGAGGTTTCCTCCTCTAACAAATGCCAATCAAAGTTCAAAGTACAACAACTTGAATCAGTGGCTATGACCCACTTGACATGGTGAGCTTGATTCTAGTGGAAAGACATCCACTAGTGCACAGTTCTCCAATCAAAAGTTCAAAGTACAACAACTTGAATCAGTGGCTATGACCCACTTGACATGGTGAGCTTGATTCTAGTGGAAAGACATCCACTAGTGCACAGTTCTCCAATCAAAAGTTCAAAGTACAACAACTTGAATCAGTGGCTATGACCCACTTGACATGGTGAGCTTGATTCTAGTGGAAAGACATCCACCAGTGCACAGTTCTTCAATCAAAAGATCAAGTACAACAACTTGAATCAGTGGCTATGACCCACTTGACATGGTGAGCTTGATTCTAGTGGAAAGACATCCACCAGTGCACAATTCTCCAATCAAAAGATCAAGTACAACAACTTGAATAAGTGGCTATGACCCACTTGACATGGTGAGCTTGATTCTCGTGGAAAGACATCCACCATTGCAAAGTTCTCCAATCAAAGATCGAAGTTCAACCTCTAACATTCTCTTGTGTTTACCCCAAGAGATCCTTGAAAGCATGCATTCACATATCATGCATTGCATCATAACAATCTTTCCTTTTCAGGTTTCCTTACTCTCCTACTATTTATTTCAGTAAGAGATGGCTCTCGAGCAGACTATTAAAGATCTCCAAGCCCAAAACGCTCATTTCCGACAAGTGCTTCTGGATATGGGTAAAGGTCAAGAGGATCTGGAAGCTCTTCTTCTCAAAAACAAGGGGGTCAGTCTTGAAGAAGACCACAGTATGGGGATTGATGAAGCTGACTACTCCGAGGAACAACACTCTCTCGCTGATGACAAGTACAAACACTTGGAGGATCGCCTCGATGCCATGGAGGTTCAACCAATACCTGGCTTGGATTTAGGAGACTTGGGTCTAGTTCCTGGATTGGTCATCCCTCCAAAGTTCAAAGTCCCTACCTTTGCCATGTACGAATGAGTCTCTTGCCCTAAGACGCATCTAAGATCTTATGTCCACAAGATTCAACCATACACAGCTGATAAGAGGCTTTGGATCCATTTCTTCCAAGAAAGTTTGGTAGGGGCTCAACTCGAGTGGTTCTATCAATTGGAGAGTTCTCACATCCACACGTGGGGGGACTTGGCTGCTGCTTTTTACAAACAATATCAGTACAATGCTGATCTCGCACCAACTCGTGTGCAATTGCAGAACATGACCATGGGTTCGGACGAGAACTTCAAAGGGTTTGCTCAAAGGTGGAGAGATTTGGCTGGTAGGGTGCAACCTCCTTTAACTGATAGGGAGCTGATTGACATCTTCATGGGAACTTTGACCGGGCCTTTCTTCAATCACTTAATTGGAAGCTCCTCAGCTGGGTTCACCGAGCTAATACTTACCGGCGAAAGGGTCGAAGCTGGCATCAAGAGTGGAAAGATCCAAGGAGCTACAACCTCCGATACTCAGATAATTCCCTACAACGGAAAGAGAGAGTCCAATGCAGTGACTAGTCAAAAGGGTCGTCATGATCAACATGCAGGGGAAATCCTAATCTCTGATCCCGCAACTGTTCAACAAAAACGGGGCAAGAGACGTAGGGTGAGGTATCAAGAAAGGCAGTACACTGACATCAACATGCCTTTGTCTCAAGCATTTCAACAATTGCTGAAGTTGAAGTTAATCACGCCAAAGGACTCTCCTCAAAATCATGATACTTCCTCTTCCAAGTATAACCCGAGTATGAGATGTGCCTACCATTCTGACAGTCCTGGGCATGACACTGACAGCTGTTGGACTTTGAAGAACCAGATTCAAGACTTGATTGATGCCAAGGAGATCCAGTTTTGACCCTCCAAGTGTGATCACTGCTGATATGCCAAATCATCGAGAGCGTCTTTTCTTTCATTTGAATTTTCAAAGTTGTAATATCTTTTGTTGTTCAAACAATTATTTATTAATGTCAAACTTTGTTTCATTAATGCATTGCATATGTTTGTCTTGATTTGATTCACTCATTTTCATTACACTTGAACTATGCTTTCTACTTTCTCTATGATGTTGACTCTTGATAAAAAGTTGCAAGCCTTTAGAGGGAGGATGACGAAACAATACCATAATCTCATACAGTATGTTTTTGAATAGACCTTGCTGATGATGTACAGGCATTTCTTCCAATTCCCAAACACTGGAGTTATAAGGAAGTTAATCCCTAGTCAACCCCTTCGAGCCAAAGAAGTAGGAGTTTTATGTTCTAAACAATCAAAACCCTTTGATATAAACCTGGGGCAGGGTAGTCTCTCAGTTAATTCAAAAAGGTGCGCATTTAAGTCGCAAACTCTCAGTTCGTAATATAACGAACGACGACAAAAAAAAAGCACTCCTCTAGAATCAAAAGACAAGGATGGTTCCCTATCACATAGGCAGTCAATCTCTCAAAAGAGCAAAGCCCACTAAGCCAAAACCTGTAAAGGAGGCTTAAGAAAGTTGGGGCATCCCGCTGACTGTAATCTCAAAAATGGGAACAGTCAGGCAAAAGTTAGGGATAACAAATCAAAATCAAAATAGTGAGGTCATTACAAATCCTCAACAACATGAAAAAATGTTGCAAAAGAAAAAAGGAGATGATGACTGTCTCCCAAATTCAATTGGTGAACCATCACCCAAAAGTCGTTCCAAACTCGAATAGAGTGCGACGCACAATTAACTGAGCTTAGGGTTGAAGAACATCACGAAGAGCGGGTGGGTACAAATATACTTTGAGCCTTTATCCTCTGTTTCTTAAACCGTGAACCAAGCCACGTTACAACCCTTCAAAAGTCCTAATTGAAGCATTGGGTTAGTTCGAAAGCATACTGTTGCCAAAGGTATCCTGACTCCTGTAAGGCTTTGCTCTAAAATCTTGTGTTGAAGTTGTCTTATGAAAAGTTTTCTGCTAAAAAACGCATTTTTCAAAACTTCGAGACAAACATAAACTTTGCATTGCTTGAATATCACTGTTTGCATTTGAATATTTGTTTGACAGCGAAGAAATTCATACAGCGAATGTTCGGAGGAACGAAAACTCTCTCAGTGAGTAAAATCACTTCAAAAAGGATGACACTTCCAACGATAAATCTCCTATCAATAAGGGGCACGGCATGTCACCATCCAATTAACAAGGGGCAGTCCGGTCAAGGTTGCAACAGATCTTTCAAAGTTCAGTTAACCTGGGGCAGTCCAGTCAAGATTTCAACAAAATCTCTCAATTACAGAGTAACTTGGGGCAAGTCTCCGTCACCATCACTTGGGGCATTCGAATGTCAATTTCAAGGGTTGTGAGCAGACCAAGTTTCTTGGCGATATCACATGCATCTGATACTGGGGGCAGTAATGAAACCTCTCTAGCAGACCCACAATCGTGGGTTTATTTCCCCAACATTTGTCAAAGATTTATTTCTCCAGCACAAGTTACCTTTCAACAGCATTCTTAACATATGCAGATTGATCGACATGTTCCTTCATCTTGAAGTAGTAATCATCCAGGTTCCTTCATCTTGAAGTAGTAATCATCCAGGTTCCTTCATCTTGAAGTAGTAATCATCCAGGTTCCTTCATCTTGAAGTAGTAATCATCCAGGTTCCTTCATCTTGAAGTAGTAATCATCCAGGTTCCTTCATCTTTAAGTAGTAATCATCCAGGTTCCTTCATCTTGAAGTAGTAATCATCCAGGTTCCTTCATCTTGAAGTAGTAATCATCCAGGTTCCTTCATCTTGAAGTAGTAATCATCCAGGTTCCTTCATCTTGAAGTAGTAATCATCCAAGTTCCTTCATTTTTGAAGTAGTAATCATCAAATTTTCACATCACCTGCTGGAAATTACAACCACCGACAAGATAACAGACAACTAAAAAAATCTGTTTCTCTCACAAATGAAGACTCTCATCCTCAAAACCTCAGAATTGGTATACTCCCAGTTCCTGACCGTTGACAGCATGAAGGTTTCTCATCACCTCAGAAGATTGGTATACTCCCAATTCCTGACCCTTACAAAATCAAGATCCAGAGATAGTTCAAGATGTGACCCAGAGATGGCGACATTCAGTAACTTATTCCAGATCAACACCTGCGACAATCAGAAGATTCTTGCAATCCCCAGCCTGAGAACCTTCTGGAATCTAATTCCCCTCAGAATCAAGTTTCAATATCCCCAGCGGAGCTAAAACTTCCAACTATCAATCCCCAAGCAGAGTGAAGACTCTCGTTCTCAGTTTCTCGCAGAATATTCGAATATTCTCCGGTGAAGATCTCCTCGAGACAGGAATTCCCCAGTAGTTTGTCATACAACCCAAGCTTCTGATTCCCCTACAGTGGTCCCAGGACTTCTCGTCTGCAGCAATCAAAAGATTCTTGCCCTCCACAGCAGCAGCCAAGGATTTACTTTCCCCGGCAACAGTCAATATTCTTTTTCAACCATCCAGGATTCATCTATCCTCAGCAAGACAGCTCATCAGCTTACATACGCATTCGTCACATTCATATCATAAACATTGATATAACATACATTGTATCACGCATCATGACATTGC
The DNA here is from genome assembly GCA_948472305.1 of Vicia faba. Lineage (NCBI taxonomy): Eukaryota > Viridiplantae > Streptophyta > Magnoliopsida > Fabales > Fabaceae > Vicia > Vicia faba. The sequence goes on from OX451739.1 coordinate 1,544,631,261, forward strand.
ATACAGCTAACTCTTTACCTTTTCAGGTAAGATCAGTCGACAGACAAAGACCATCACCTTCCGAGATTCATCCAGAAATAGTTCAGATGTGACCCAGACACGGCGACATTCTGATACTTATTCCAGATTCACTCAGAGATAGTACAGATGTGACCCAAACACGGCGACATTCTGATACTTATTCCAGATTCACCCAGATGCAGTTTTACACGGACTCATCATCAGGAAACCCTACACCGGTTCCTTCTCTACTTCAAGACTTCTGAAAACAGTTTATGGATTCTTCCCAACACCGGATGTTAATCTATCACTTGTTCAGATGCAACTTTTGAAAGCAGTTTACGGACGCTTCCCAACAACGGATGCTGCTCTATTGCTTATTCAATTTCAACTCCTGAAAATAGTTTACGGATTCTCCAAACACGGATGTCAATCTATTGCTGGCTCAGACCCCTAGTTCAGAGATGTTCCAAAACATGGATACCTTTCTGATACTCGTCCACTCACCAGTGACATACAGTTCAACGATCACCTCCAGATGGCATCTATAAGCCCATCCTCCTCCAGACATTTCCGGATGGCATCTATAAGCCTATCCTCCTACCAGCAGTCACTAGATGGCATCTTTAAGCCCATCACCAAATGGCATCTGTAAGCCCATTCCCTCTACCATCACGCCACCGAGTGCAAATTTTCTGGGCACTCTAGTGTCCAATCTCCTTTTACCCTCGAGTCGCGAAAGGCAAACTTGCCAATCTAACTCTTCAGGTTCAAGAAGATTGAACAGGGGCAACTGTTGTACCCCAAAATTTGCCCTCGCATTTTTTTCACAAGGAATCACAGCTTCAGGCTTTTCCTGATTTTTCAAACTGGCTCAAGAATCGGTCAAACAGACTTTTCTCGTCAGTCAGATAAAATTAGGGTTTTATTGATTTTCATGGCTCTGGAAAAATTCAAACAGTTTGCTTAGGGTTTTGGTTGATTTTGGTTCATCTTCGATCAGACGAACGCTTCTTTGGCATTTGATCAGAATCAGGGTTTTGTGCACATATCTCTCAAGAAGAGTTGGTTCTATCAATGTTTTTTAAATTACTCTGAATTGAGAACTGAGGCTGCTGGTTGTTAATTTGCATTTGTTGGATTTAATCAGTGAAAAGAGGCAGATGGACGTTTTGTTTAATTAACTGTCGCTTGGTTTGAAACTATGCGTTGCTTTGAATATTTGGAGCGTCAGGTTTGTCATAAGACCACAATGTTTACCAATTGATTATTTATTTTTAAGTTAAGATAATTGGAATTTATTTCCATTTTTATTTTAATTTAATAATTATAACAATTAGATAAATATCTTGAAAAGAATAAAAAGAATTAATCAAATAAAAGGACTTTTTATTTATCTTTAAATTACTTGTATAATTGTTTTTGTTTACAAAATGTTTACAATAATAATATTACAGTTATTTAAATTTAAATAAAACTATCCTAATATTTTTCTAAGTCTTCAATTCTTCATCTTCCATCCCTTGCTCCATCTGCCTCATTGGATTCTATCTGCAAAGAATAAGAAAGAAGAAAAAGTCAGAAGCAGATAAATATTTAAAGAGACAGACAGATAAAAAGGTCATCATTAAAAGCAAATGGCCGGGATCAGTTCGCCCTCTTTGCAAATCACGGGATTTCTCCCGGTTCACAAAGAGGGATGACAATGTTTGCAAATTAAAAATGAATGCACAAAGTTAAAAATTGCACATTTCAAATTGGTCAACCAACTGCATAGTTCAAAGCAAGACAGCATGTGCAAAAACAAAGTCACAATTTCAAAACTAAGTCCAAAGTCAACTAGAGCTGCCAAAAGATATCTCAAGATATCAAAGTACCATCAATGCTGTCAAGAAGCACAAAGTATGGAAAAGAGATATGCAAATATGCAGAGAAAGAGTAGATTGCAAGCAAATTTCAGTTTCATCATTTCCCATGCCAGTTTGCTTTTTCAGAATTAGTACATGTTAAGCAATATAATATGCTAAAAGTTGTACTGGAGAGAGAGAGAAGAAAGAAAAGAGGTATAGGGCTTACAGGCTTTAGGCAGAAAGAAAGGGAGAAAATATAAAAGCAGCATATCAGAATGCACAAGAAAAAAGCAAAAACTGAAAAACATATAAAAACACCCAACAGCCTGCTGAAGCAAACAGACAACCAGCCAAGCCCCCTTAACCTGTCAAACAACAACCAGTATAGCCTAAAACCATAGAACCAGTTTCAAACCTAAAGCAAAACCTGTGTTCAAGAAACATAAAAAAACCATAGAACCAGTTTCAAACCTAAAGCAAAACATGTGTTCAAGAAACATCAAAAAAACCATAGAATCAGTTTCAAACCTAAAGCAAAACATGTGTTCAAGAAACATCAAAGGCAAGAGCCTGCTGAAGCCAAAAGCCTTTCAAATCTATGAAACCTTTCAAGCACACAAACCTGCTAAGCTTTACCTGTAAACAAATAGCCTAAAGCACAAACAGCCTTAACCCTGTCAAACTTAAGGCCATCAACCTGTCAAACCTGCTGAAAGCATCAAGCCAAAGCCATATCCAAGCAGCATAAGCCTCTAAACTGTCAAACACCAACTGTCAAGCAAACACTAAACTGTCAAGCTAAAAACCTGAACAGTCCAGTTTTCAACAAAAACCTGTTAAGGCTCTCAAGCAAAAACCATTTCACAATAAAACGCCCAAGGCCTTACCAGTTACAAACTCACATAACATCCAAACCATCCTCAACCTGTCCAACTCTAAGCCATAGCATCAAAACTATTGTCAAGCCTAAGCATTCAAGGGCAACACAAAAGGCCCTCAGAAAACATTATCACTGGGCCAACAAACAACAATAAGCTAGTATACAGAAGAAAAGAAGCATTCCAACACCAACATCATCAGAGTCAACATACCACTCATCATCAAGCATATTCAACAACTCAAAAAGCAACAGAAACGAGGCAGAGAGAGAAGAGGGAAAGCTAGTCAAAAGCCAGCGTTTCAACAATAGCATTCAAAAGCAGCACATAGGAGCCCTCATAGTGTCCTCATCATTGGGCTAGTAAGCAAACATACAAGGAAACATAGGCATACATAAGCAGAAGCGAAGAGAAGAAGAAAGAAGTGATATCAAAAGTAGGTTTTCAAGTTCATCATTAAACCCAGCAAAAGGCAAAAGACAAAGAGTACAGAGTACCAGGAAGCCAAGCTTCATCAGCATCATCACCTCACCGTCCGGCCCTCCACGCGCCTCCTCATTCCCTCCTTCTCCGTCTCCGAAAGGTAGCACTTCTTTTCCCTCTTTTCAAAACCTCACGTGAATCACAACACACGAGAAACAGAGTCAATAAATGAAAATCAGAACATGCAAGATCAAAATCAAAAAACCTAATAACGTTCAAGATTGTTATCGTTTTTCTCATTTTTCACGTTGCCCAACTACTGAGGGAGAAGGAGGGATGGTGGCGCCGTTTGGCCTTAGGTGGAGGAGCGCTCAGAAGGACAAGATTCATAAACGTTTGGCATGAGAAGACGAAGATGAGACGAAGAGAGAACGAACGGCGCACCGCTTCTGTAAACCCTAGTGTTGTACCCCAAAATTTGCCCTCCCATATTCTTCAAAGATTTGTCAAGGTCAAGGTTCAAAATCTCTCAAGGGTTGCACAGTCCAATGGCCTCCTAACAGTCAAAAACTAGGGTTTTGGTTCTGTCAAAGAAATTGAAGTTTCCAAGGGTCCAAACAAGTCCCACATGCCTACATAAATTGTCAAGCATCCATGTGCCAAGTTTCAAGACTCACAGCACAAAATTGCACAGTCAAAAAGCCCTAATTACCCTACAGTCAACTGCAGGGGCAAAATGGTCATTTGACAGTCAAAAGTCAAAATTTTTGGTCAACATCTTATTTTGAAGCCACAAACATCATTTGATCAATTCTTGATCATGATTCTCAAGGCATGGCTCAAAAAGTCTTAAGATGCAAAAGTTTCTATTTTTGGACAGTTGGAAAAGTCAACTGCAAATTGACTAAGGCATAACTTCCACATGGTTTATCAGAAAAATTCCATCCAAATCTCATTTCGAAGAGAATGACATTTCCTACAACTCATCTTCACACTTCAAGTCCAAGAAATGCTCTCACAAAAAGTTATCAATCTCAACATTATAGGTCATTTTCAAAAGTCAAGAAAAAGGCACTCTAAGTCAAAGACCATAACTTGAGATTGGTAAATCAAAATGACATGGGACCAAAGGCATTGGTTAGAGGACTTCAATACATTTCCAAAATGTCCAAGAACATGATCAAAGCTTAAAAATCGAGCAAGATATGCCTTGTGGAAGTTGGGAAATTTTTGGGAATTTTGAAAAGTCAACTTTGCTTCAAATGCCTCAAAATTGATAATGGGCCACAATTTCTTCCAAGAATCATCACCCAAAAGCTATGCACGACCCATTGACTTTAAAGGGAGTTATTTTATCATTTTTGATTAATTATTTGAATTATTATTATTATTAATTCACTTAATTAAAATTAAATATGACAAAAATAGCAAATCATGTTTTCCAAATCTTTTTGTGCAGCATATTCACCCATTATGACCTCAAGATTTCGTGCACACTCAATGAGGAAAGATTCTATGCAATTGGCAATGGTTTGATGGCAAAAAAGATTGAAAAAGATCATGAGAATCAAATATTCAAAATCATTGAATACAAGGCTTTGGGCTTGATTTTTTTGACCAAAATCATTCACATACATAAGCATAACATAACCCTAATGGAAAGAACAAGAAAGTTGCGCTGCAAGATCAAGAACAAACTTGCATTTTTTTCATAAAAAGGTCAAAACTGTTTTCATAGCTAGAGGGTGATTCAAGGTCCAAAAAGTATTCCAATCCACTCCTGGCATTACCAGGAAGCTATTCCAATTGAAATCAGATCTCCACGCGCAAAGAATTGGTAGAATCATGTTGCACTTTTTCACAAAAAATTCATAATCGTGTTTTCATTTATATGCATTATTTGTGATTTTTAACCATTGATTTACATTAACATGGACATTCTGAATCTATTGGTGCTATTTAATTGAATTACTATCGCTTGTATGCAAAGTTGCCATTAAAATTTTCTAGGGTTCTTGAAGCTCCAAGAGAGGGGTTTACGTATCTGGAAAAATTGAACCATAAGACCAGCATCATTGGAATCGTGACTTCCAAACGGATTGAAATCACCCATCGCGCCCTTTTTCTTTTTGCTTATGAGCTAATCGCTATTATTCACTGTGCTATTTAGTGGGGGTTTAAAACCCCCGCTATCTATTTGATAATTTCAGGCAAAACGAAGAAGCCATGAAGAAGACCCTGAGGTGTAAGCACAAGACTGGGCAATTCAAACATTCGCGCGTGTTTTTTTTTTGTGTTTACCAATAGCGCTTGTTCTCTCTCATAATATTCATGTCCCACTATAATATCAGATAAACGCGTTGGTTGAGTTGGTCGTTGCGTTGGCATGCAGGTATTGGGACCTGGGTTCGATTCCCAGGTCCCCCCCACTTATTCATATATTTTTTCTTAACATGTTTCTATGCAGCTTCTCATCTAAAGACCACCATAAAACTCCAGCTCCTGGTTTGCCACGCACCCAGGAATTCAATCTGATGGCTACCAAAGAGCATCCATCATGTGCCTCAGTCCATGAAGGAGTATCCAAGTGGGAAAAGTCAACGTGGCCAGCTTCCTAATGGACCCAAATTCCTTGAATAAACCTCCTCAATTGGGTCAACCACCCCCCATGTTTGCATTTTCTTTCTCTCATTTGTTTTCTCTCTTATTTATTTTAATTTAATTACTTTCTTTTAATTCACCAAATTCATTTTCATAATACAAAAAATACAAAAAAAAAAATCAGAAAAGTCAAAAATAAAAATATGTTAATTAATTTAATGCATTAATATTGTTTGTAAATAAATTTAATAATCAAATTAGTTTAAAATTAGGTTTCATTTTAATGCCTTTTTAAATAACTAAAAAATATAAAAATAGGTTTTTTAGCATTTTTTATTCTCTTTTCTCAATAAATAATTTATTTCCTTATCATCATTACTATTAATTATTAATTATCTTGTAAATAAACTTGTAATTAATTAATTATGGTTAAATTAGGTTAAACTTAAACAATTTTTTTAATAATTAAAAACAAATTTAGAATTAGGGTTTTATTTAACTTTTAATTCCAATTAATTTTCTTTATTTCCATTAAATCCAAAAAACATCAAAAAATAACTTCTTTTCTCATTAAATAATTAATTCATTTTCAATTTCAATTTAATTTCTTTAAAGGGTCCAACGCCATCGCACTAGATTCTAATTTCTTTTCGCACGTTTATTTCTATTTCCTTTTTAAATATAATGTATTTTCCCCAAAGCTTTGTAATAGTAATTAGGACATTTACTTTCCGCACTTTTATTCAACATCGGGTCTTTGTTTAATTTGGCGATGTATAGACCCGCGCCTTGTAATAGCGTAGGACCTTTATTTTCCCGCATTTTAATTTCCGCACTCTTTAAACTGCTAATCACATGAAAGAATGAATGGCAAAAATAAAATCAAAGCGTAGCTCACTCAATGCATGATCAAGATAAAACATAACTGAAAATAACACACAATTCACACACCACTCTTAGGGTACGCCTCACTGTTGCCTTGCCCCTCGAAACGTGGTCGTCGAGTAGAGGACGTTTTAGTAAGTCCTCATGTCCATGAACATGGCATGGGGGTAGCTTCTAAGGTGGTCTTTAAACTGCTAATCACATGAAAGAATGAATGGCAAAAATAAAATCAAAGCGTAGCTCACTCAATGCATGATCAAGATAAAACATAACTGAAAATAACACACAATTCACACACCACTCTTAGGGTACGCCTCACTGTTGCCTTGCCCCTCGAAACGTGGTCGTCGAGTAGAGGACGTTTTAGTAAGTCCTCATGTCCATGAACATGGCATGGGGGTAGCTTCTAAGGTGTCCTACTATTACTCTGGTGACCACACTGTCCCTAAACTCGAATTGACCCGAACACCTCCAACGGTGGTGCTACCTACCCCTCAATGGTGGGATGGCACTACCTTAAGGACATTTACACAGACTAATTCCTTAGGGTAGGTAGATGACTCGTAGGTACTTGCTCTAATTCAAAACAAATCAAAAACTTCTTTTCACACTTACACTTTTCAAAAAGCTTTCAAAAACAATTTTTCAAACACTCTTGAGGACTGATACAAGAGTCGAACTGAAATTTTAAACGAAACTTTTTCAAAACCACTCACACTTGAAAAGCAAACAAACATTTTGAAAACACAAATGAGCAAGTATCTAAGAGCCCATGGATAACCATGGATAGAAAGGGTGCTAACACCTTCCCTTTCTATAAATCTACCTCCCGAACCGAGAACTAATCTCATAAGGAATTTTTCTTTGCTTTTGTCCTGTCCATGTTGGAGATAATAAAAGACGGTGGCGACTCTTGCTTACCGCGACATTCCGCGAACCAGCATTAAACAGTCAGTTTCAGATCCACCGATCACAGAATTGGCGACTCTGCTGGGGATACTTAAAGTGAGGTGTACCTTAGGATAGTTCATAACTGTGTTTTCAATTGCTTTGACTTGTTTGCTTTAAAATTGTGGGTTGCATCGGAGTTACATAGATCCTAACTCGGATCTGGGGATACCCTGTTAGGTAGCATAAGCTGTGAGGGACCTGTCCGGCGTAGACCGACATGGGTGAAGCAGTGGCTACGTTGGTGTGGCACCTTGGTCTGTACCGATATCCCTTGTGTCGCAACGAGGAGAATATGGGTCTTCTGAGGAGTCATTAAGCACCAACCGACCTTAGAACCTTAAATGACCCAACTTGGCCAATATAACAGTAGCAGTATGCTACGCCCATTGAGGCTAAACTCTCGTGATGGTTCTGGCCGCAAGAAAAGATTGCGATGTTGGAGTTATGACCGATTGAGGGTAGTCAGTGATATTGGGATCCTCTAGAACCCGGTTACTTCTGATAGGACAGGTCTGAACCAACAAACTGAAAGAGGGTAATACCTAGACCCCATGCTGGCCTGAACTCTAAGGGCTTGTCTTGTGTGACTTGTGTGCCTTATCATGTTTGCCTTTGTAAATATTTGTGGTGTGCTTTATCATAACATCATGCCATCATATACATTGCACGCATCCTGCATAAGGACTGACCATTTCAAAGACAAGAGGGTTTCACCTTTGCTCTGTTTTGTAGGACATCATGATGCCTATGTGAAGGAATACTATCCGGTTCAACTTTGTTCACCCACCTGAGCTGCTTGAAGAATTGGTTAGCAGAATTCCAAATACCACTTCTTTCATCCAGAGGCATGGTTCTCTTCTCAGTTTAGTCACGGCAAAGCGGGACCAACAGTTGATGAGTGTCCTGACCCAGTTCTATGACCCTCTGTACCAGTGCTTCACCTTTCAAGACTTCCAGCTGGTCCCTACCCTGGAAGAGTTCTCTGATTTGCTTGGCACCCCTGTTGTACCCCAAAATTTTCCCTCCCATTTCTCTCAATAATTTCTCATCACAAAGCCCTTGGAGCTCAAGATCCAGTTAGGGTTTCATCTGCTCAAGACTTCTCCTTGCACTGTTGACCCAAATTAGGGTTTGTGTTTGCACAAAGATGTTTTGACCTAAAATGCCTAAGATAACTTTCATGCTTTATATTGGACTCCCAATTTTATCCACATCAAGTTTCAAGCCTTGATTCCAAGTTTTGCCCAGTCAATTGGACAGTTGACCTAGAAATCAGCTGTATTGGGGAAAAAAGTCAACTGTGGCCAATTGACAGTCAAACCTCATGAAAATTGACCCACATCAACATTATGAACTCACATGGACCATTTGATCAAGTTTGGATCACAATTCCACAAGAAATTTGATCATATCACCAAAAGGGCAAAATGGTCATTTTTAGGGTTTTGACTGCACAAAGGCAATTTTTGACTGTTTGACCTAGCCAATGGCAAACCAAGCTCCCATATGGACTCAAGGACCCCATGGAATTGTCTTGACATGCTCAACAAGTTCAAAAGATCCCAAGTACACAAGATTGACAGTTGAATTTCCCAATCAATTGATCAATTTTGACTGTATACTGAAAAGTCAAACTTTGACTTTTTGGTCAAAATCAAGTGTCAAGATTCATTTTTCATCAAAACATGCCAAATCATGAAACTTGTTCATCAAGAAATCAAACATTGCAAATTAGGGTTTGAAATGAAGATTTTTTATAACTTAGAATTTTTCTAAGTTATGAAAAACCCTAATTTTTTCCTAACTTTGTCCCACTTTCTCACTAAGATTCATTTGGATTCAAGCAAAAGTCAAAACATGAAAGTTGTATCCTATTGCAAAATCTACAACTTTGATTCACAAAGTTTTCCCAAAAGAAGCTTGTAGCTCAAGTTACAATTTTTGGAACAAGGGTACCAAACCATTCTTAACTTAGAGAAAATTTGACCTATTTTAGGCAGGATTTTTGCCTAACTTCAAGACCAGTTTTCACATACTTCCACTTGGAATTTCAATTTGCATTTCAAAGATGGATTGTATTACACATTCCAAGCTTTCCAAAATGTCCAAGAACTCATCAAACAACCTCATGGTTAGGGAGAATCGAATTTGGCAAGTTGGGAAAAACTCACTTTTGATTTGGCCAATTTACATGTCCATAACTTGTGCATTTTCAAACTCAGCATGTGCAAGCTACATTGCAGGCCTCTAATCCCATTTTTACTCAATAATTCAATGCTAAACCATTGTGCCAAGATGTTGTTCTATGCATTTGGACATTACATAAAGGTTTAATCCTTATTTAAAAAAAGCAATATATCCATTTTGATAAAGTTGCACTTTATGTCAAATTTGCAATCCAAGTGGTACAGTTCAAATCTCTTTGGCACAAGTTTATGGACTAATTGCACTGATCAAGGCCAAGGTATGCAGCATAGATTGGGGGCCTCTATCAGCCTAGAAACTCAAGTGGCCATCTCTTGCTTAAGTGTGAAGAAGCATTGCATAACATAACACAACTTCCATTCCTGTAAATAGGAGCCTAAGTAAACTTGTAAAACACTTTCTAAACATCCATCCTAAGCTGAAACACGAGCCTAGCATCCCCAATACCTCCCCATTCCCAGAATCACCCTCAAACTGCCCAAAACAGGGCATCCCTGCAGTTTGAGTTCCATAGCTCAAACCTTCCATGCATTCTTGCTAAAAACACTTCAAACACATTCCATAATATCCATATAAACTATTCCAAACCTTGAACTGAGACTGTAACAGCCATAGCACCATTTGCCATTTCCATTTTTCTACCTTGCAGGTGGACTTCTGCAGCTTGATTTGGCACAATTCAAAACACACCAAGCATTGGAATAGCATCACTACACTTCAGGCAAGTTGTACAAATCATCATCTTGCCCTGAAAGTTCCTCCATTGCAAGGCACGATTCCAACTGAACAGGTATATTCTTGAACTTCTATCTCTCAATGTAGACATCATTAGCTCTAAGTTTGTGAATAAGAAGTGTTCTACTCATGCCCCTGAAGCTGTACATACCTTTACTTTTCATTTATTTTGCATATGCTGTGAGAATTTAAGGTCCGAATATTGATAAAAAGTTAGGTTAAGATTTGGGAATGATGAAATTCTCTCTCATTTCTGAGAGTTAGGATGAGTTCTTTACATATTCAGAATCGTGGCTTGATGATTAACATTTCTTATGTTGTAAGTTTGTGCTAAAAGTCCAAGAATCCAGGTGTTTGAATCATGGTACAAGCGCGAGTTTTTTGTCAAAGTTCTGGCCAGAGGTTGAAGAAGGACCTATTGGGCTGGGCTTGTTCTATTTTTCCTATTTGCACATTGCTTTTGTTTTTGAACCTCCCTGACCCATTTTGATTTTTACTTATCATTTTCCATTTTTTCCTTTTGATTTTATTTCCATATTTTTATTTAAGCATGAAAAAATATAAAAATCATTTTTTCCACATTTTTTGCATTTATTTTGATATTTATTAGTCTTTAGTTAGTTTGTACATAAATAAATACATAATATTATTATTTAGAATAACTAGAAAAAATAATGTAAACACATTCATTTTTTGATTTTTGTTTTATTTTATCTTCTGAAAATATTTTATATAAAATATACTTTTTTTATAAATATTAAATATTATTATTTTTGTATATATAATACATATTTAGAAATTAATACAAATATATATATATTTATTAGAATATTTAGTAAATAATATAAAAATATATACATTTTTATTTTTGTTAATATTTGACATTAAAAATACCTTTTCTTTATAAATATACTTCATTTCATTTTATTTTTTGTATATAATAAATAAATATTGTACATAAATAATAATTAATACATTTACTTAATGAAATTAGGGCTTTGCCCTAAAAACATAAAAACTCCAAAAAAATAATACTTTTTATTTTGTTTATTAGACATATAAAAATACTTTTTTCATATACATAAAAAATATTTTTGGCATCTTGCATATTTATTTTATTTCCATTTAATTTGTGCAATTAAATATCTTGTAAATAATTCCAAATTGATGTAATAGCTAGGTTTAAATTCTTTGTCAAATACCCCCCCCATTTGAACATTTGTACCCCCCTTCCCATATTGTGTTGTAATAGCTTAGGAACTTTAAATTTCGCACTTTAATGCTTTCTAAATATACCATGTTAGAATTAGGGTTTGTATGCGAATCAAAAACAACAAAAATAGTTTGACCTAATTTCAAGATAATCAAGCATGAAAATGGACAACACTAATCACACTTGCACCCCTAGGGTATTCCACTTGTTGCCTTCAATAAATGGGCCATATTGCATGTTAGGTCTCTTTGGGCAAAACAAATACAAATCAATTGATCATAGTCCCTCGACGACGCTTTCGAAAAGTTGCCTAAAAATGATCAAGTCCCTTAAAGGAAAATTGCCCAAAGATACTTGGCACCATTGCAATTATGGTCTAAACGATGACCCGCGCCCGTCCCTTTCACATCCTAACACAAGATTGTCCACCAAATGCAATGGTGGAACAAAATTGTTAAAAGAGTTAAAACATGGCAATAATCTTTGAGAACTTTAGGGTAGATAGCTCTTAAGTACTTGTCAAACTTGCAAAACAAAAACACTTGCTTATTTTTCAAACCACACTTCACAAACACTTTCAAAACAAACTTTCAAAAACCTTGAAACATCTTTTCAAAAAGACGAACACCTTTTGTAAAACATTCGAGTAAAGAATTGTTACAAGGGTAGCCTAGACAAGGCATCTTTTTCAAAACATTTTCAAAACCACACACAAAGCACCATTTCAAACAATTGAAAACCAAGGCAAGTTGATATAAGCAAGTACCTAAGAGCCCATGGATAACCATGGATAGAAAGGATGCTAATACCTTCCCTTTCTATAATCTACTCCCCGAACCCAAGAAAATATCTCAAAGGTTTTTGCTGTGCTTTTTAAACCTTTCCTTAGGATAAAATAAAAAGTCGGTGGCGACTCTTGCTCAACCGAAACATTTGCGAAAACAAACGCAAAACCATAGTCAGTTCTCCCACCGTATCACAACCCCTATCTTGGATCAGGCTCCCTATACTGGTTGGGAAAAGACTCTTAGACTTGAGGAGGTTGCTGCAGCTCTTCCCTTGACCCACCAAGAAGTAATGGACAACTGGGTGACTAGAAGCGGCGTTAAGGGTTTCTTGGCCAAGTTCTTAGTTGGTAAAGCTAACAGTTTCTGGAATGACTTGGACTTTAGGGCATATGAAGACATTGTGGCTCTCTTAATCTATGGTCTGGTTTTGTTTCCTAATCATGATAACTTCATCAACGTCACTGCCATAAGGATCTTCATGTCTCAGAACCCTGTGCCCACTCTCTTGGGTGACATCCTACAACAACTTTATGCTCGTACTGCCCGAAGACGAGGAACTCTGTGGTGTTGCATTCCTTTGCTAGTGAGGTGGTTTATTTCGCACCTCCCTAAGTTCGTGTTGAAGAACAAGGAAGGAAGAGGTTGGGCTCACAGGTTAATGTCTCTCACTGATAAGGACATCATTTGGACTCTCAAAGGTTTGGATGAAGTAGCTGTTATCGATCGTTGCGGAGAATACCCTAATGTCCCTTTGATTGGTACCCAAGGAGGGATCTCTTATAATCCATGTCTAGCGCTCCGTCAGTTTGGAAGAGCCAGAAGAGCAGGGCCTCATGAGATGCTGGTGCCTCACATCAATTTTGAGTTTCAGGTGGATAGTGACGAGCTGCGTCATAGGTTCATCAAGGCTTGGGACAAAGTTCATAAAGCTGACCCACAAGAGTTGGGACCAAAGACTTCTCTACCTATGGAAGCCTACTACAAATGGGTCCGCATCTGTGCTCAGAAGTTAGGTATGCCCTACGAAGTTGTCAGACCCATCATTCTTGAGCATCCTGATAAAGATGGGGTTCCTCCAACTGTTCTCCCTCCTCAGATACCTACTGATATTGAGACACTAAAGAGGTCTTGGTCGCAACTGCGGGAAGAACGGGATTCGTATCGGGAAAAGTTCAATGAGCAGGAATTGAAGATCCAGAAGCTGACCAAGCAGTTGGAGAATGAGCGAGCTCTAAATGACTACATCCGTACTGAGAAGAGGAGACCCTGGGATCAATGATGAGCTTTGGAGTTCTGTTACAGTTTTATTTCCCTTTTTAGTATTTCCATTTTTCTATGTAACGCCTAAGGGCAACCTGCTGAACAATTTAAATTTCAAAGTTGAATCTAATGAAGTGTGTTCCTTTTTGTTTACAAAATTGATTCCCGATTGTCTTTGAAAACATAAATCATACGCATTCCATTCATCATATGCATAACAGGTACTCTTCTTTTCAGGTTTCTTACTGTTCTTCGCTGTTTATTTCAGCATCATGAACCCTGAATCATCAACCGAGCAGTCTATCAAGGCCCTTCAGGTGCAGAACGCACAGTTTCAAGAGCTGATCATGGGTTTGGCCCAAGGACAGGAAGAACTGAAGGCCCTGCTGGTTCAGAAGAAGAAGAAGAAAAGAACTGTTCTATTCAACACGGGCCGGAGATTCGGTAACACTCTGCAGAATGAGGAAGCTGGTTCTTCTGTAGGTAAAGACAGTCCCCAGGGGGGAAGGGCTCCAAGTCCGGTGGTCTCTGACAACGAGACTGATTTTAATGAGGAACAGTATCCTCCGGCTGAAGACAGATACAAGCAGTTGGAAGACCGGCTGAATGCCATGGAAATTCAACAAGTGCCTGGGTTGGATTTCGGAGACTTGGGTCTATCTTCTGGTGTGGTCATCCCGCACAAGTTTAAAGCACCATCTTTCGTGAAGTATGACGGGGCGTCCTGCCCTAAGCTGCACCTCAGATCCTATGTGCGGAAGATTCAGCCGTACACAGTGGACAAGAACTTGTGGATCCACTTCTTCCAGGAGAGTCTTTCAGGGACTCATCTCGAATGGTTCTATCAGCTGGATGGAACCAAAGTTCGTAACTGGGAGGAGTTGGCTACTGCTTTTTACAAGCAGTATCAATATAATGCCGACCTCGCTCCTACACGTACCCAACTCCAGGGTATGTCGTTAGGATCGGGAGAAGGTTTCAAAGATTATGCGCAGAAGTGGAGGGATCTGGCTGGCAGGGTGCAGCCTCCGTTAACAGACCGTGAGCTAGTGGATATGTTCTTGGGGACCCTATCTGGGCCATTTTTCAATCATCTTATTGGCAATTCATCTGCAGGGTTCACTGACCTCATTCTGACTGGGGAAAGGATAGAGGCTGGCATGAAGTTCGGTAAAATTCAGAAAGGTGCGTCTTCAAGTTCTGAGAAGAAACCCTTTAAGAAGGAGGCCAGTGCTGTGTATGGGCCTAGAAGGCAAGATAAACCGAAGCACCGCCAATCTGTCAACGCGGTGATGATTGCTAAACATGCTGCCGCTCCTCGGCAAACTAATCAACCCCGGGCTGAAAGACCTAGAAGAGAATTTACTCGGCTGAGTATGACCTTGTCACAAATCTTGCCGCAACTGTTATCAACCAACTTGGTGACCGTCAGGGAGGCTCCGAAGGTTGTGAATACTGCCTCTCCTAAATATAATCCAAATGCCTGCTGTGCTTATCACTCCGATAGCCCGGGGCGTTCTACTGATGACTGCTGGGCCCTGAGAAATAAAGTGCAAGACCTTATTGATGCGAAGGAGATACAATTTGAGGCGCCTGAGAGGCCAAATGTGGTGACTGCTCCTATGCCCCAGCATGGAGTAAATGCCGTTGATGAAGACTTGTATGCCGTTTCTGTGAATGATGTAGCTACTCCTCTGTTGACTGTTAAGAGGAACCTGTTACTAGCCGGTTTATTTCTGGGTTGTAGCGAGGGTTGCCTTTTGTGTGCTGTTTCCCTTATTGGTTGTCCGCTGTTGAAGTTAGGCATCCAAAGCCTGATGGACAGCAAAGAGATTTTGTTCAAGAAGACCGTTGTTCCTTTTGTTCCTGTGAAAGAAGTATTTGTCGTTACAATTTTCAACAATCCAATCAAGGCTCCCCTGAGGAAGCCAGTCAAAATCATGACCGTTGCACCCATTATTATTACTGTTCCGGGGCCCCTCCCCTATGAATCTGATAAGGCTGTCCCATGGCACTATGGGGAAGATGTATATGTACATGGTATAAAGCAAGAGTTCAACACCGGTACCAGCATCAGTAATATCACCGGTCCAGCTAAAGTAACTCGCAGTGGCAGGCTCTTCTCGCCTGACATTGCACCACCAGCTATTCAAAGACCTCTCATAATTACGCCTGCAAGTGCGCCTGTTTCCACTTCTGATCAAGTTGTTTCCCCTGCTGCCGAGTCATCTAATGCTCGGGGCAAAGGGATTGAAGATGAGCCTTCCCGGATGGAGGCACCAAAATCTGTGAATGTTGAAGCCTCCCAGCAAGAGATGGAGGAAATTCTGAAGATAATCAAGAAGAGCGACTTCAATGTTGGTAAACAGTTGGGGCATACACCCTCCAAGATCTCTATGCTCTCCTTGTTGTTGTGCTCACAGGCCCATGCTAAGGCCTTGATTTCATTTCTGAGGATGGCCCACGTGCCACAAGAGACATCTGCAGATCAATTCACTGATTGCGTAGCCAATTTGACAGCTGACAATGGTTTGGGTTTCTCGGATGCTGATCTTACCGCTAAAGGAAAAAACCACAATGATGCCTTGCATGTCTCCATTGAATGCAGGGGCACTACTCTTGCGCACGTGTTGGTGGATATCGGTTCTTCCCTGAATGTATTACCCAAAAAGGCCTTGGACAGGTTGGATTGTGAGGGTCTGGAGTTGAAACCTAGCAGCATTATTGTTAGAGCATTCAACGGTTCTAAAAGGATGGTGCATGGTGAGGTAGACATTCCTATTCGTGTGGGTTCTCAAGTATTCGATTCAACGTTCTTTGTGATGGATATCTGTCCATCTTATTCCTGTTTTCTGGGTCGACCTTGGATTCACAAAGCCGGGGCGGTGACCTCCACTCTACACCAGAAGCTCAAATACCCTGTCAGAGGGAAGATTGTTACTGTGCAGGGAGAGGAGGAGTATATGGTTAGTCATTTGAATTCCTTCCGGTATATTGAGATGGACGGGGAGTTTATTGAAACTCCCTTTCAACATTTTGAAGAGGTACCTCCAACCTTGGCAGCAGCAGAAGCAGTAACTGAAGAGGATTCTCCTTTGAAGATGACCTCTTTGAAGGACGCCCGGGCTGTAATCGAGAAGGGTGAATGTGCTAATTGGGGCAGGCTCCCTGATTTCACACCAAAGACTGACAAATATGGACTGGGTTTTACTGCAGAGGCTCAGAGGGCTGTGCACAAAGCTAGGATCGGAAGACCTCCTGTGCTCATCACAAATCCAGGAGTGAATGCTATTGGGGACGAGGGCGAAGTGGAAGAATCAGAGTTCGATAGCTGGATCTACCCGACGACTGACGGTGGATTGACCAATTGGACCGCAAAAGATCATACACCTGTTACTTTTGTTACGCAATAATGAATTCCTTTGTTTTTGTTATTTGTAATAAACAATAAAACTGAAACTCTATGGCCCGGTGTCTTACCCAGAGCACCGTGGCTTCATTTGTGAGGGCATATTAATTGTCATTTCCATATATCATGAATAAAGACCTTGGACGTTTTTCCGCATTTCAAATCTTGTGCTCCTTTTCTTTCTTTCCTTTCTTTATATTGCAAAACAACTGTATTTACACACACTCACTCATATAGGTTTCAATCCACTCTGGATCTCACTGGTAACAACTCTGCTACTGCCAGTTATGACTTCGAAAATCCGATCAACTTAGCCGAAGACGAAGGTGAAGATGATTGCGAAGTGCCTGGCGAGCTTGCAAGACTGTTACTTCAGGAAGAGAGGGCAATTCAACCACATGAAGAGCCAGTGGAAACAATAAATCTGGGTACTGAGACAGATAGGAAGGAAGTCAAGATTGGTGTCAACCTAGAGCTCAGCGTGAAGCAACGGTTGACTCAGATGTTACATGATTATGTGGAGATCTTCGCCTGGTCCTACGAAGACATGCCTGGGTTGGATACCGACATTGTGGTCCATCATTTGCCTACCAAGGAAGACTGCCCTCCGGTTAAGCAAAAGGTCCGTCGTATGCATCCAGAGATGTCTGAGAAGATCAAAGCTGAGGTCATGAAGCAATTCGATGCCGGATTTCTTGCAGTAACTTCTTACCCTCAGTGGGTTGCTAACGTGGTGTCGGTGCCGAAGAAAGACGGCAAGGTCAGAATGTGTGTCGACTACAGGGATTTGAATAGGGCAAGCCCCAAGGATGACTTCCCCTACCTCACATTGACGTTCTTGTTGACAATACTGCTCAGCACAAGGTGTTCTCTTTCATGGATGGTTTTTCAGGGTATAATCAGATCAAGATGGCTCCGGAAGACATGGAAAAGACTACCTTTGTTACCCAGTGGGGCACCTTCTGCTACAAGGTCATGCCGTTCGGGTTGAAAAATGTTGGGGCAACCTACCAACGTGCCATGGTTGCTTTATTTCATGACATGATCCATCATGAGATAGAAGTGTATGTCGATGATATGATTGCAATGTCCCAAACTGAGGAGGAACACCTTGATCATCTGCAGAAACTGTTTGACCGTTTGAAACTGTACAAGCTGAGATTGAACCCGAACAAATGCACCTTCGGGGTAAGATCTGGAAAGTTGCTAGGCTTCGCCGTGAGCGACAAGGGTATTCAAGTAGACCCTGCCAAAGTTAAAGCCATTCAAGAGATGCCAGTTCCTAAGACAGAGAAAGAGGTCAGTGGCTTTCTAGGACGCCTGAATTACATTGCTCGATTCATCTCCCATCTAACTGCCACCTGTGAACCAATCTTCAAGTTGCTGAAGAAAGATCAGGTAGTACGTTGGAACGATGAATGTCAGGCTGCTTTTGACAGAATCAAAGAGTATCTCCAAGAACCACTCATTCTTATGCCACCGGTTGAAGGGAGACCTCTAATACTATACCTAACAGTACTTGACAACTCAATGGGGTGTGTGTTGGGGCAGCATGACGAGTCTAGCCGAAAAGAGCATGCCATTTATTACCTTAGCAAAAAGTTTACCAACTGTGAGACCCGATACTCACTGCTCGAGAAAACTTGTTGCGCTTTGGTATGGGCTGCTCGCCGGCTGAGACAGTATATGCTGACTCACGCTACCTTGTTGATTTCAAAGATGGATCCTATAAAGTACATATTTGAAAAGCCTGCTCTGTCTGGGAGAATAGCAAGATGGAAAATGATCTTGACATAATACGACATCTAGTACACAACCCAGAAAGCTATCAAAGGAAGTGTATTGGCAGACCACTTGGCACACCAGGCAGTAGACGACTATCAGTCAATGAACTTCGAGTTTCCGAACGAGAGCATCATGATAGTGACTGATTGCGAAGTACCTGGACCGGATGAAGGACCTGAGGAAGGATCCCGATGGTCTATGCACTTCGACGGAGCCTCCAACGCTTTGGGTAACGGTATCGGCGCTGTAATCATATGCCCTCAAGGCACTCATACTCCACTTACTTCCCGACTATGTTTCAACAGCACCAACAACATGGCGGAGTATGAGGCATGCATCATGGGTCTCCAAGCTGCGATTGACTTAAGGATCAAGTTTCTGAGTGTCTTCGGAGATTCCGCTCTCGTGATCAATCAGATCAAAGGAGAGTGGGATACGAAACATCCGAACCTTATTCCTTACAGAGAATGTGTGTTGACATTGATCCCCCACTTCACATAGATAACTTTTGAACATTTCCCAAGAGAGGAGAATCAGTTGGCGGACGCATTAGCTACGATGTCTTCCATGTTCAAAGTCAAATGGGACAATGAGGCTCCCCGGGTCATTATCTGGAAATTGGACGAACCGGCATACTGTTGTGATCTTGAGGCTGAGGCAGTGACTGAAAAACCTTCGTATCATGAGGTGAAGAGATACTTGGAAGCTCAGGAATACCCTGAAGGTGCATCTGTCAACGACAAGAAGTTTCTGAGAAGGTTCGCAGCGAAGTTCTTCCTTAGCAACGGCATCCTGTACAAGCGAAACCATGATTCAACCTTACTGCGTTGTATGGATAAAACTGAAGCGAAAAGGATCATGGCAGAGCTACACGAAGGTACCTTTGAAACGCATTCCAGTGGACATACTATGGCAAAAAAGATCCTTCGGGCAGGATATTACTGGTCCACAATGGAAGCTGAATGTTACCAAAATTCCCGGACATGTCATAAGTGCCAGATTTATGCAGATAAGGTGCATGTTCCTCCAGTCCCTCTGAATGTCCTGACTGCACCTTGGCCGTTTGCAATGTGGGGCATATATATGATCGGCGAGATTAAACCTACAGCATCCAACGGGCACCGCTTCATCCTAGTGGCGATTGATTACTTTACAAAATGGGTTGAAGCAGCTTCCTACGCCACCGTAACCAAGAATGTTGTGGCACGGTTCATTCGACACAACCTGATCTGTCGATACGGCGTCCCAGAAAGGATCATCACGGACAATGGTACCAATCTCAATAACAAGATGATCACTGAGCTCTGCGAGCAATTCAAGATACAGCACCACAACTCTTCTCCTTACCGGCCGAAGATGAACGGGGCTGTCGAAGCAGCGAATAAGAATATTAAAAAGATTGTGCAGAAGATGACAGTGACCTACAAAGATTGGCACGAGATGTTACCGTTTGCTCTTCATGGGTACCGTACTTCAGCAAGGACGTCAACCGGGGCAACTCCTTTCTCCTTGGTCTACGGCATGGAGGCAGTCTTACTGATAGAAGTGCAGATACCCTCTCTCCGGATAATGAAGGATGCAGATCTGAGCGAAGATGATTGGATCCAGACACGACTTGATCAGTTAAATCTAATTGACGAAAAGAGACTTACTGCTATATGTCATGGTCAGACGTATCAAAAGCGGATGATCAGAGCATTTAACAAAAAGGTCAGACCACAAGAGTATCAAGTTGGGGATCTGGTAATCAAACGCATCATCCTTCCTCAGAGTGATCCAAGGGGAAAATGGACCCCCACATACGAAGGGCCATTTATGGTTAAACATGTGTTCTCAGGAGGAGCCATGATTCTAACCACCATGGATGGTGACGACCTTCCTCACCCCGTCAATGCAGACATAGTAAAAAGATACTACGCATGATAAAAGACCTGCTAGGTTGACATACCTAGGCAAAAATTAGGGCTTCCCGGCGAACCAAAAGGGTTCGGGCAAAATGAGGGATGAAATGGAAAAATCTGTACACCCGGCAAGTCGAAAACCTGAAAAGGCGGCTTGGGCAAAAATGGGTATCCCGGTGGACTGAAAACCCGAAAGGGCGGTCCAGGCAAAAGTTAGGGATAAAGCGTAATACTATGTCTCATTGGATCACCTTGCATCCAGAATCCGGTATCTACATCAAGTTCAGACGGCATTGGTCAATCAGCTTCATCTTCAGCTAGGTCATCAAGTGATGAGACGCTCGAAGATATAAAGGCGATAGCATAGTTGAAACCCAGTGGGATTATTCTTTTCACATAGCTGTTTTGTTTTCCCTTGTACAAATTGTATAAACTCTTTTGTTCAGCGGCGTCCTCTTACTAGGACGTCAGCCTCTTGTACATAAAACGCCTATTTACAGGCAAATTCAAAAATCAATATAAATACACTTTTCAGCTAAAATTGCCAATTGTTTTTCTTTTTTCTGTTTTGTTTTGCGAAGAACGTCCAAGGTTCAATTTGTGATATATGCATTTGACACTAATTGCTAACTCATAAATATTTGCATACGAAATGAAGGATTAATTACAAGTAACATTAGAAACAGGGGGCAATGATAAGTTGTCTAAAGCGATCTAATTGCTCTATCCACCAAGGTACCAAGGTAAGTTCAGCTGAAGAACATAACCAAGATATCTTAAATCCCCAGAGAGTGAGCCAGCAAGTCAATACACTCTCCCCGAGCAGAGTTATCCTGTCAGCCCTAAGGAAGTTGGGTATCCCCAGCATATCTCAACATTCCTCATCGCAGTATACGGACATTCTTAACAAGCATCCCCGACAGTCTTGATCTAAGATTGTTCCTCGGCGGTATACCAGACATTCAGCGGAGCCACTTCCCCAACATGTCTCAAAATTTCCCCAGGAGAGTCCAATCAAGATTTCCCCAGGAAAGTTTGAATCATCTCCCCCAGCAGTAAGCTTATCCCCAGTAGATTCTGGAAGCTTATCCCCTGCAGAGCACGAACGCGTCCCCCGGCTTTATTCAAAGGTTATTTCCTTACCAGGATATAACTGGGTTATCCTCAGCCAAAAGCCACGGAAGGATCGTCATCGACGAAGTCTTCCCATCCCCAGCGGAGTCTATTAATTCCATGACATCCATGGTACCCCCAGCGGAGTTATCATCAATATCCGAGCAAGAGTACCTCTCCTCCCACAGAGTATTGTTCCCCAGCAAGATCGCTAGAGTAGTTATTCCCCGCAGAGTAATCTCTTCATCAAGTTTAGTCCCCAACGGAGTCATCTTCTCCTACCGGTTCATTCTTGCAATCTTCATCCCCAGCGGAAACGAAGAGCTCTCTTCAACCATCAGCCCAGGATTTAACTTCCCGGCACCCGTCAAGGACTTATTGTCCTAAGACGAAAACATACATTCATAAACATCACATACATCATGATACATGCATAAACGCATCACACAATCTCATTTACGTTGAGAACATCATTGCTTGATCCATATCATGAATTGCATATGACTGACCTTTACCTTTCAGGAAATATCCAGTTCTCAGATATTCCAAGACTTTCGTCTGGTTCAGTTAAATCGATTCTAAGATTTTTCTGATTCTTATCCAGTCAAAGTTATTTCAAGACCTCCTCTGGTTCAGTTAAATCGACCCTAAGATTTTTCTGATTCTTATCCAGTTGAAGTTATTTCAAGACCTTGCCTGGTTCAGTTAAATCGACTCCTAAAGATTTTTCTGATGCCGATCCAGTCAAAGGCCTTCTCTGGTTCAGTCAGATCGACCCTAAGATCTCCCTGATTCTTATTCCAGTTGAAGATTCCAAGACCTTGCCTGGTTCAGTTAAATCGACTCCTAAAGATTTTTCTGATGCCGATCCAGTCAAAGGCCTTCTCTGGTTCAGTCAGATCGACCCTAAGATCTCCCTGATTCTTATTCCAGTTGAAGATTCCAAGACCTTTCCTGGTTCAGTTAAATCGACTCCTAAAGATTTTTCTGATGCCGATCCAGTCAAAGGCCTTCTCTGGTTCAGTCAGATCGACCATAAGATCTCCCTGATTCTTATTCCAGTTGAAGATTCCAAGACCTTGCCTGGTTCAGTTAAATCGACTCCTAAAGATTTTTCTGATGCCGGTCCAGTCAAAGGCCTTCTCTGGTTCAGTCAGATCGACCCTAAGATCTCCCTGATTCTTATTCCAGTTGAAGATTCCAAGACCTTGCCTGGTTCAGTTAAATCGACTCCTAAAGATTTTTCTGATGTCGATCCAGTCAAAGGCCTTCTCTGGTTCAGTCAGATCGACGCTAAGATCTCCCTGATTCTTATTCCAGTTGAAGATTCCAAGACCTTGCCTGATTCAGTTAAATCAACTCCTAAAGATTTTTCTGATGCCGATCCAGTCAAAGGCCTTCTCTGGTCCAGTTAAATCGATTCCTAAAGATTTTCCTAATGAAGACTCAGTAGAAGACATCCAAGATTCTCTCATCGTTACTGTTGAGGTAGTAATCGCCCAAGGTTCTCTCATTGTTACTGTTGAGGTAGTAATCGCCCAAGGTTCTCTCATCGTTACTGTTAAGGTAGTAATTGCCCAAGGTTCTCTCATCATTACCGTTGAGGTAGTAATCGCCCAAGGTTCTCTCATCGTTACTGTTGAGGTAGTAATCGCCCAAGGTTCTCTCATCGTTACTGTTGAGGTAGTAATCGCCCAAGGTTCTCTCACCGTTACTGTTGAGGTAGTAATCGCCCAAGGTTCTCTCATCGTTACTGTTGAGGTAGTAATCATCCGAGGTTCTCTCACCATCCCGTTGAGGTAGTAACCATCCTCGATTCATTCATAACCTATTGAAGCTCCAGACTCGATTCCTGTATCTCGCCAGGGCACGTCTGAAGAGTTCAAAGATCTGATTCCTGTATCCAGCCAGAGCACAGCTACACAAAGAGTTTGAAGACCAACTCCTGTAACAGGTCAGGTAATCATCTTTCTTTTTTTCAGGTACGCAAGTTCTCGCTAAGGAATCTCTTACGCGATCGACACCCAGATGGCATCTATAAGCCCATCCACCTACCCATCACCTCTCAACATGGCATCTATAAGCCCATCTTCCTATCCATCAATCTCCAAATGGCATCTGTAAGCCCATTCCCACCATCACACTGCTAACATGTAAGCGCAAATTTCTGGGCACTCTAGTGTTCAATCATCCTCCACCTTCGGATTACGAAAGGCACGTCAGCCAATCTACATCCTCAGATCTAAGAAGATTGAACAGGGGCAACTGTTGTACCCCAAAATTTTCCCTCCCATATTCTTCAAAGATTTGCCAAGGTCAAGGTTCAAAATCTCTCAAGGGTTGCACAGTCCAATGGCCTCCTAACAGTCAAAAACTAGGGTTTTGGTTCTGTCAAAGAAATTGAAGTTTCCAAGGGTCCAAACAAGTCCCACATGCCTACATACATTGTCAAGCATCCATGTGCCAAGTTTCAAGACTCACAGCACAAAATTGCACAGTCAAAAAACCCTAATTGCCCTACAGTCAACTGCAGGGGCAAAATGGTCATTTGACAGTCAAAAGTCAAAAATTTTGGTCAACATCTTATTTTGAAGCCACAAACATCATTTGATCAATTCTTGATCATGATTCTCAAGGCATGGCTCAAAAAGTCTCAAGATGCAAAAGTTTCTATTTTTGGACAGTTGGAAAAGTCAACTGCAAATTGACCAAGGCATAACTTCCACATGGT
Source organism: Vicia faba (assembly GCA_948472305.1). Classification (NCBI taxonomy): domain Eukaryota; kingdom Viridiplantae; phylum Streptophyta; class Magnoliopsida; order Fabales; family Fabaceae; genus Vicia; species Vicia faba. The sequence continues at coordinate 1,544,655,989 of OX451739.1, forward strand.
TTATCATAAAAATTCCATACAAAGCTCATTTTGAAGAGAATGACATTTCCTACAACTCATCTTCACACTTCAAGTCCAATAAATGCTCTCACAAAAAGTTATCAATCTCAACATTATAGGTCATTTTCAAAAGTCAAGAAAAAGGCACTCTAAGTCAAAGACCATAACTTGAGATTGGTAAATCAAAATGACATGGGACCAAAGGCATTGGTTAGAGGACTTCAAGACCTTTCCAAAATGTCCAAGAACATGATCAAAGCTTAAACATTGAGCAAGATATGCCTTGTGGAAGTTGGGACATTTTTGGGAATTTTGAAAAGTCAACTTTGCTTCAAATGCCTCAAAATTGATAATGGGCCACAATTTCTTCCAAGAATCATCACCCAAAAGCTATGCACGACCCATTGACTTTAAAGGGAGTTATTTTATCATTTTTGATTAATTATTTGAATTATTATTATTATTATTATTAATTCACTTAATTAAAATTAAATATGACAAAAATAGCAAATCATGTTTTCCAAATCTTTTTGTGCAGCATATTCACCCATCATGACCTCAAGATTTCGTGCACACTCAATGAGGAAAGATTCTATGCAATTGGCAATGGTTTGATGGCAAAAAAGATTGAAAAAGATCATGAGAATCAAATATTCAAAATCATTGAATACAAGGCTTTGGGCTTGATTTTTCTGACCAAAATCATTCACATACATAAGCATAACATAACCCTAATGGAAAGAACAAGAAAGTTGCGCTGCAAGATCAAGAACAAACTTGCATTTTTTTCATAAAAAGGTCAAAACTGTTTTCATAGCTAGAGGGTGATTCAAGGTCCAAAAAGTATTCCAATCCACTCCTGGCATTACCAGGAAGCTATTCCAATTGAAATCAGATCTCCACGCGCAAAGAATTGGTAGAATCATGTTGCACTTTTTCACAAAAAATTCATAATCGTGTTTTCATTTATATGCATTATTTGTGATTTTTAACCATTGATTTACATTAACATGGACATTCTGAATCTATTGGTGCTATTTAATTGAAGCTCCAAGAGAGGGGTTTACGTATCTGGAAAAATTGAACCATAAGACCAGCACCATTGGAATCGTGACATCCAAACGGATTGAAATCACCCATCGCGCCCTTTTTCTTTTTGCTTATGAGCTAATCGCTATTATTCACTGTGCTATTTAGTGGGGGTTTAAAACCCCCGCTATCTATTTGATAATTTCAGGCAAAACGAAGAAGCCATGAAGAAGACGCTGAGGTGTAAGCACAGGACTGGGCAATTCAAACATTCGCGCGTGTTTTTTTTTTTTGTTTACCAATAGTGCTTGTTCTCTCTCATAATATTCATGTTCCACTATAATATCAGATAAACGCGTTGGTTGAGTTGGTCGTTGCGTTGGCATGCAGGTATTGGGACCTGGGTTTGATTCCCAGGTCCCCCCCACTTATTCATATATTTTTTCTTAACATGTTTCTATGCAGCTTCTCATCTAAAGACCACCATACAACTCCAGCTCCTGGTTTGCCACGCGCCCAGGAATTCAATCTGATGGCTACCAAAGAGCATCCATCATGTGCCTCAGTCCATGAAGGAGTATCCAAGTGGGAAAAGTCAACGTGGCCAGCTTCCTAATGGACCCAAATTCCTTGAATAAACTTCCTCAATTGGGTCAACCACCCCCCATGTTTGCATTTTCTTTCTCTCATTTTTTTTCTCTCTTATTTATTTTAATTTAATTACTTTCTTTTAATTCACCAAATTAATTTTCATAATACAAAAAATACAAAAAAAATCAGAAAAGTCAAAAATAAAAATATGTTAATTAATTTAATGCATTAATATTGTTTGTAAATAAATTTAATAATCAAATTAGTTTAAAATTAGGTTTCATTTTAATGCCTTTTTAAATAACTAAAAAATATAAAAATAGGTTTTTTAGCATTTTTTATTCTCTTTTCTCAATAAATAATTTATTTTCTTATCATCATTACTATTAATTATTAATTATCTTGTAAATAAACTTGTAATTAATTAATTAGGGTTAAATTAGGTTAAACTTAAACAATTTTTTTTAATAATTAAAAACAAATTTAGAATTAGGGTTTTATTTAACTTTTAATTCCAATTAATTTTCTTTATTTCCATTAAATCCAAAAAACATCAAAAAATAACTTCTTTTCTCATTAAATAATTAATTCATTTTCAATTTCAATTTAATTTCTTTAAAGGGTCCAACGCCCTCGCACTCGATTCTAATTTCTTTTCGCACGTTTATTTCTATTTCCTTTTTAAATATAATGTATTTGCCCCAAAGCTTTGTAATAGTAATTAGGACATTTACTTTCCGCACTTTTATTCAACATCGGGTCTTTGTTTAATTTGGCGATGTATAGACCCGCGCCTTGTAATAGCGTAGGACCTTTATTTTCCCACATTTTAATTTCCGCACTCTTTAAACTGCTAATCACATGAAAGAATGAATGGAAAAAATAAAATCAAAGCGTAGCTCACTCAATGCATGATCAAGATAAAACTTAACTGAAAATAACACACAATTCACACACCACTCTTAGGGTACGCCTCACTGTTGCCTTGCCCCTCGAAACGTGGTCGTCGAGTAGAGGACGTTTTAGTAAGTCCTCATGTCCATGAACATGGCATGGGGGTAGCTTCTAAGGTGTCCTACTATTGCTCTGGTGACCACACTGTCCCTAAACTCGAATTGACCCGAACACCTCCAACGGTGGTGCTACCTACCCCTCAATGGTGGGATGGCACTACCTTAAGGACATTTACACAGACTAATTTCTTAGGGTAGGTAGATGACTCGTAGATACTTGCTCTAATTCAAAACAAATCAAAAACTTCTTTTCACACTTACACTTTTCAAAAAGCTTTCAAAAACAATTTTTCAAACACTCTTGAGGACTGATACAAGAGTCGAACTGAAATTTTAAACGAAACTTTTTCAAACCCACTCACACTTGAAAAGCAAACAAACATTTTGAAAACACAAATGAGCAAGTATCTAAGAGCCCATGGATAACCATGGATAGAAAGGGTGCTAACACCTTCCCTTTCTATAAATCTACCTCCCGAACCGAGAACTAATCTCATAAGGAATTTTTCTGTGCTTTTGTCCTGTCCATGTTGGAGAAAATAAAAGACGGTGGCGACTCTTGCTTACCGCGACATTCCGCGAACCAGCGTTAAACAGTCAGTTCCAGATCCACCGATCACACCTAGCCTCAAGTGAACACAAAATCAATTAACCCTAAACATTTGTCTCAGAAATCAGTGGGCCTTGCCCATTTTCAGCATACAAGCCCATTACGTTTACACACCCCCTTTTTCTGCTTGGGCCTAAGACCCTTTGATCCCATCCCCATTTTTTAAACATAAAAAAAAAAACTTTTTTTATTATTAATTTCATATTAATTTTTGCTTTGATTAATAAATACACTAACTTTATCTCACACTAATTAAACCATACTTTTTAACTTTTTTAATACTAATTCTAATTCTTACATTAAACAATACTTTTATATATGTATATCATAAGTAAATTTTATATAGAAACTAATAATATTTTTCTTTAAACCTGAAAATTACATTTTCTTTAATTAAAATTTTTATACATGAAATGTTAAGATAAATACTTTTCTTCTTTTCTAAGATAAATACTTTGTACATTAATACTAAAAAATACATAAAAGAATAGAATTTAAAAACATTTTCCTTTCTTTAATTAAATTTTCTTACTTTGTACATATTAAAGAAAAATACAAGATTACAAAAATTAAATAAAGAAAACATTTAATTCTTTTCATTAAGTTAACAATACTTAATCTTCCTATTAAATTAACATTTTACAACTTGTAAATAATTCTCATACATGTACACTTACACATACACAATACATTTTATATTGATACATTATACATTTGCTTATTTTTGTATATTCGATACATTTACATTTGAGATCGCAATTCGATTTGGTTGTAAATTATTGGACACTACACTCCTAAAAGTCTCATCCCCATTTGTAAATTTGTACCCCCACTCCCGGATACTATTCGTAATAGCATAGACTTTAAATTCCCGCAATTTACCGCTTTCGAATTATACCATGGTTAGACCTAGGGTTTGCATGTACATAAAATCAAACGCTAGATAACCTAATACAAGACAAATACATGAAATCAATACACAATCACACTTGCACCCCTAGGGTAATCCCACATGTTGCCTTCCAAAATGGGTCATGCTTGCAAGTCGAGTTTCTTTGGCAAAACAATTCAAATGATCATAAGTCCCTCGATGACGCTTTCGAAAGTTGCCTAAAAGGAATGATCATAGTCCCTTCAAGAAAATTGCCAAAGACACTTGGCACCATTGCATTCATGGTCCGTACGATGACCCACGTCCGTCCCGTTAAACATCCTAAACGCAAGATTTTCCACCAAATTCAATGGTGGAACAAAATTGTTAAAAAGGGGTTGAAAACATAGAGAAAACCTTTGAGTATAATAGGGGTAGACCAAACTCTTAGTTACTTGAGATCAACTTGCAAAAACACTTGCCTCCTTTTCAAAATCAAGCTTCACAAACACTTTCAAAACAAACTCTCAAAAACATTTGAAACATCTTTTTCGAAAAGATACACACTTTTGTAAAACACTCAAACACGAGTCAATTACATTGGTTGCCGAAACAAAGGCGTCTATTTCAAAAACATTTTCAAAACACACACACACACCACAATTTCAAGCAATCAAAAGTCAAGGCAAGTGATCTAAAACCAAGTAACTAAGAGCCCATGGATAACCATGGATGAAAAGGGTGCTAATACCTTCCCTTTTCATAATCTACCCCCCGAACCCACGAAACATCTCAAAAGGTTTTTCCTGTGCTTTTTAACCTTTCCTTTAGGATAAAATAAAAAGTCGGTGGCGACTCTTGCTAAACAGAACAAGTGCGAATACGAAACGCAAAACCTCAAGTCAGTTCTCCCACCGCATCACAACAGTCCAGGCAAAAGTTAGGGATTAAAGCGTACGACTATGTCCCGTCATCTCGTCACTTGCCTACCAGAAGAAGATTTGTCATTTCAATCGGCAATTACCAAGCACCTCATAGGTTGGAATAATACTCGATCCACAAGGCCTCCGTAGACACCTTCTCCCGCAGATACAGGGGCAGAAAAGTCTCGATGCAAAGTCATTGTCATATCCTTAGCCCGCGTCCTAGTAACATCTACACTCCCTGCCGAGTAAGAAAAGGATAGTGGTGTTAATTCTCCCCAGCTGAGGCTCGCAACCACAAATGGGTCGGTAAGATTCTCCCCAAGCAGAGTTTATCTATCACCAGCACTGGAAGATTATCCCCAGTGGAGTTTGGAAGATTATCCCCAATAAAGTCTAAAAGATTATCCCCAGTGAAGTCGCCATTGGAAAATCATCCCCAGCGGAGTTCATTCCTTTCACAGACAGAAATTCAATCCCCAACAGGGTTCACTGCCACCAACAACAATAATTAATCCCCAACTTAGTTTTATTTCTCCAAATCAACAGATCTTCTAGCAGAGTATATACTCCTCACAGAGTCATTTCCTCGTCAGTCCATTCCCCAGCAGAGTTATTCTCTCCTGCAGGATTATCCTCCCAATCATCTTTGGTCGTTATCTCCAGCGAGTGAAACTCTTTATTCTCCAACAACAATCAGGGATTTATTTTCCCAAACTCGGGCGTACCACAATAGCATTTCATATATAATGACGTGCACATACATATTGCATACAACATAATTTCATTTATTTCGAGAACATTATCATACAATGCATGTCATGCATCATATACAATTAATCATGTACCTTTTCAGGAAAGAGGGTTATCATCAACAACTTCCAGCAAGTTCAAGATTAACTCTGGAAATTAAACAAAGTAATTATATGCACGATCAAATGCAGCTTTACACGGGTTCGTCATAAAGAAATCTTACACGGGTTTCTCCTAAATGTAGCTTCATATGGGTTTATCCTGAAAAATCTTACATGGGTCCTTTCTCATATATTTCTGAATAAAGTTTTACACGAACTTATCACAAAGTAACCTTACCCAGGTTTCTCCTGAAGTTTTACACAAACTTATCACAAAGTAACCTTACCCAGGTTCCTCCTGAAGTTTTACACAAACTTATCTCAAAGTAACCTTACCCCGATTCATTCTGAAGTTTTACACGAACTTATCACAGAGTAACCTTACCCAGGTTCCTCCTGAAGTTTTACACAAACTTATCCCGAAGTAACCTTACCCAGGTTCCTCCTTACAATTTCCCGATGTAGTTTCACCCAGACTCACCCTAAAGCAACCTTACCCAGGTTCCTCCTTAAAATTTCCCGATGTAGTTTTACCCAGAATCATCCTGAAGCAACCTTACCCAGGTTCCTCCTTACAATTTCCCGATGTAGTTTCACCCAGACTCACCCTGAAGCAACCTTACCCAGGTTCCTCCTTACAATTTCCCGATGTAGTTTCACCCAGACTCATCCTGAAGCAACCTTACCCAGGTTCCTCCTTACAATTTCCTGATGTAGTTTTACCCAAACTCCTTGCAAAGCAACCTTACCTAGGTTTCTTCCCGGTTCAGATGCAGTTTTACCTAAACTCCTCATGAAGCAGCCTTACCTAGGTTTCTTCCCGGTTCAGATGCAGTTTTACCTAAACCCATCATGGAGCAACCTTACCTAGGTTCCTTCTTAGTTCAAATGTAGTTTTACCTAAACCCATCATGGAGAAACCTTACCTAGGTTCCTTCTCAATTCAGATGTAGTTTCACCTAAACCCATCATGGAGCAACCTTACCTAGGTTCATTCTCTTTCCCGATGTAGTTTCACCTAGACTCATCCTGGAGAAACCTTACCTAGGTTCCTTCTCTTTCCTGATGTAGTTTCACCTAGACTCATCTTGAAGCAACCTTACCTAGGTTCCTCCTCAGTCTCGATGCAGTTCTACCCAAACTCTTCACAAAGTAACCTTACCCAGGTTCCTTCTCGGTTCAGATGCAATTTTACCCAAACTCCTCACAAAGCAACCTTACCCAGGTTTCTTCTCGGTTCAGACGCAATTTTACCCAAACTCCTCACAAAGCAACCTTACCCAGGTTCGTTCTCGGTTCAGACGTAGTGTTATCCAAACTCCTCACGAAGCAACCTTACCTAGGTTCCTTCTCATAACCCTACTATCCAGGTTTCTTTTCTCTTATCTCCAAACAGCAGTCCCACAACACTGTAAGACCCAAACCTATCAAACACGATCGATTTCACCTTTCCCTAGTAGGTCGCGGTGCAGCCTGTACACAACTAGATACGCAGTTCACTTCCGCTTTCTCAAGCCGGAGTTAATTCCTCAGTTGAATAACGGATGACTAAAGTTCCTAAATGTCATCAGAGATGATTCCTCAGTTGAACAACGGATGATCGAAGTTCCTAAATATCAGCAGAGATGTTTCCTCAGTTGAGTACGGACGATCGAAGTTCCTAAATATCAACAGAGATGTTTCCTCAGTTGAGTACGGACGATCGAAGTTCCTAAATATCATCAGAGATGTTTCCTTCGTTGAGTACGGACGATCGAAGTTCCTAAATATCAACAGAGATGTTTCCTCAGTTGAATTACAGACGAGTTCCTAAACCTCAGCAGAGATGTTTCCTCAGTTAAATTACGGACGAGTTCCTAAATCTCAGCGAAGATGTTTCCTCAGTTGAATTACAGACGAGTTCCTAAATCTCAACGAAGATGTTTCCTCAGTTGAATTACATACGAGTTGCTAAATCTTGACAGAGATGTTTCCTCAGTTGAATTACAGACGAGTTCCTAAATCTCAGCAGAGATGTTTCCTCAATTGAATTATGGACGAGTTCCTAAATCTCAACAGAGATGTTTCCTCAGTTGAATTACGGATGAGTTCCTAAATCTCAACAAAGATGTTTCCTCAGTTGAATTATGGACGAGTTCCTAAATCTCAGCAGAGATGTTTCCTCAGTTGAATTACGGATGAGTTCCTAAATCCCAGCAGAGATGTTTCCTAAGTTGAATTACGGACGAGTTCCTAAATCTCAGCAGAGATGTTTCCTCAATTGAATTACGGACGAGTTCCTAAATCTTGACAGAGATGTTTCCTCAGTTGAATTACGGACGAGGCCCTAAATCTCAGAAAAAATATTTCCTCAGTTGAATTACGGGCGAGTTCCTAAATCTTGACAGAGATGTTTCCTTAGTTGAATTACGGATGAGGTCCTAAATCTCAACAAAAATATTTCCTCAGTTGAGTACGGACGAGTTCCTAAATCTCAGCAGAGATGTTTCCTCAATTGAATTACGGACGAGTTCCTAAATCTTAACAAAAATGTTTCCTCAGTTGAGTACAGACGACCGAAGTTCCTAAATATCAGCAGAGATGATTCCTCCGTTGAGTACGGACGATCGAAGTTCCTAAATATCAGTAGAGATGTTTCCTCCGCTGAGTACGGACGATCGAAGTTCCTAAATATCAGCAGAGATGTTTCCTCCGTTGAGTACGGACGATCGAAGTTCCTAAATATCAACATAGATGATTCCTCAGTTGAGTATGGACGACCAAAGTTCCTAAATATCAATAGAGATGATTCCTCAGTTGAGTACGGACGACCAAAGTTCCTAAATATCAACAGAGATGACTCCTCAGTTGAGTACGGACGATTGAAGTTCCTAAATATTAGCAGAGATGTTTCCTCCGTTGAGTACGGACGATCAAAGTTCCTAAATATCAGCAGAGATGTTTCCTCTGTTGAGTATGGACGATTGAAGTTCCTAAATATCAACAGAGATGATTCCTCAGTTGAGTACGGATGACCAAAGTTCCTAAATATCAACAAAGACGACTTCCCAGCAGAATAACGGACGCTGAAGCTCCTAAATTTCTACTTCTCTCAACAAAAATCAGCTTTCCCCAGCGGTATTTTCCCCAACGACAGATATACAAGCTCTCACTAAGGAATCCCTTATGCGATCGACACTCCTTCGGATGGCATATTTAAGCCCATCTCCCGTCAGCAATCTCCAAATGGCATCTGTAAGCCCATTCCCGACATCACAAGACAATTGCCACTTCATGCGAGTGCAAATTTCTGGGCACTCTAGTGTTCAATCATCTTCCACCTTCGGATCACGAAAGTCAATCTACATCCTCAGGTTTAAGAAAATTGAACAGGGGCAGCTGTTGTACCCCAAAATTTTCCCTCCCATATTTCTCAAAACATTTCAAGAAAGATCCCCAAGTTGCTCAAGGTAGTCCAAGGGTTGGCCTGACAAGCTCTCTCCTAAGGCAGTCTACCTCAAATTAGGGTTTCATGTTGCATCAAGATACTTGAGTCCAAGGGACCCCAAATGCTCAACATTGTCCTAATATATTCTCAAGATCATCCATGTCAAGTTTCAAGCCTTGCAGAGGAAGTTTGCTCAGTCAATTGCTCAAAGGTCTGAAAATCGACTGTGCTAGGGCAAAAGTCAAATGTGGCCCACATACAGTCAAACTTCAAGATTTTTGGTCAACATCCTCATTTTAAAGTATATTTAATCATTTGATCAAGGTTTGATCATGATTCATCAAGGATTTCTCATAATTTATCAAGACTCAAAAGTTGCTAAATTAGGGTTTTGTAGGAAAAGTCAACTCAACTTTGACGAAGCATAACTTTCTCATACCTTATTATAAATGACCCATCCAAATCTCATTTTTAATAGGATGCAATTAACTACAATCCATCTTCAGCTCCCAAGTTCAAAATATGCACTCACAAGAAGTTATGAATTTAGACATTATAGGTCATTTTGGAAAGTCAACAAAAGCACCTTTTGGGTCAAAGCTTCTTACATGAACATGGAAGATCCAATTGAGATGAAACCAAAGAGGTCTCTTAGGGGACATCCTAAGCTTTCTAAAAAGTCCAAGACTACCCTCACAAGGTTAAAATTGAGAGAGATATGCATTGTCAAAGTTGGACAATTTTTGAAAAAATGCATGAAACAAATATTGACCAAACTTGGATTTTTTCCAAATGGGACTATCTTTTCAAGTTTGAAACTCATTCCTAACATGGTCCACGACCTCTAAGCCCACCCATACATTTTTATACTATTTATGCTATTTATTTTGATATTTTATTCATTAAAATTCAGAATTAAATAAATAAATAATAGAAATAATATAAATTTTGATGTGAATCCATTTTGGGAAAGTTTTATGCTGGTTTATGTCAATTGATTTTGTGCAATAACTCTTCAAATATGTCCAGGTTCATCCACATGTGAAAATGGCATAAAATCATCAAATATGGCATTTTTTTCAAATTTTGATCATGATCTTAAAACATAACATTATGAGGGAGATTATTTCCATGCTTTCTTGTATCCTCATTCTCCTCTATAAATATAGAGTCATACAAGCTTGAAAGTGACGAAAATCCTCTCTAAAAAGCTCTCAAAAAGCTCTTCAAAAAGCTCTCTAAAAGCTCTCCAGAAATCAAAGAATTGGTGCAAGTCATATCTCGAGGTTCTGGTCTCTCTCAATTGACATCAAGCCTCAAACCATCCTCTTTAAGTACTCAAGAGTCTTACAAGACCCAAGAGCAATCCATCACACGTCTAGCACGCCCCCCGTTTGAAAACACCGATTTGGTAAAATTTTAAACTTCGAATCACTAATTTTAATCACATTTTATGGTATGCTAACGTTTGTTTGAGTTTATATAAAACAGTTATGGATGGTTGAATCATAGGTTCCACGCAAGAATAAAAAAACACAATAGTTAGAGCATGAAGCTTTCAAAGATTTGGGCCTAGGGATTTCTAATGATTGCACCCCCTATTTACTTTTGCTACTAGGCCCATCTTTATTTTCATGTTTTATTCGTTTTATTTATTTCTTTTAATCCCTTTTATTTTTTTATCAATAAACAAATATAAAAATCACATAAAAATAGATTTAGGATTTTTTCTTAATTAAATTTTAATTTTAGGTAAAACTTTAATTTCTTTTTGTAAATAACTTAAAAATAATTAGAATAAATAGGTTTTATTACTAACTTAATTATATTTTATATTTTCCTAAAATAACCAAAGAAACAAAAATAGGTCATGTAATTATTTTTATTAATTAATTTAATTAACTAATTAATTGCATATTTAATTTAGAAAACTTATTTCTTTTATTAAAAACAACAAAAAATATAAATTTTCTTTTAATTAGGTTAGAAGGGTCAAAACCTTAAATTCTCGTCGATCTTAATTCTTCTCGCGCGCTTTATTTTTATTATTTACCATATTGATGTAACTGCCTACAGTTTATAATAGTTTAATTACAAAGTTTATTTACATTTATCGCTTTATTTTCAAAGGGTTTGTTTTTGGCTATGTAAATACCCGAAGCCTCGCAATTTAAATTCCGCACTTTAAATTCCGCAAATTATTAACTGTTAGATGTATGGTATAGGGATGCATGACAAGAATGTATGATTAATTTTAAAACAGTTAGATCACCCTAAATGTGCAAAGATAAATAAACTGAAATTGAATCATTCGCACATGCGCACTCCTAGGGTACACTCCTACTTAGTTGCCTTCGGTAAATGATCATTGAATATATGATGCTTTAGTGGTCGTCCTTTTGTCTAAACAAAGATCAAAGTCCCGATTCAGAAAAGTTGCCTCGGAATGGTTGCCTCGAATAATTGATCTAAGACATTAGGGTTATTACTAAGACGTCCTAACCACGATGCTACCTACTCACTAATAGTGGGATAGCGTTGTCTAAAGGAAACGAATACAGAACGATTCTTTTTTCGAGTAGGTAGATTAGTTCTTAAGTACTTGCTCATTCCAAACAAATTTTTCACACTTACACTCCTTTATAAACAAAGTTTTCAAAAACACTTCATTACACTCTTGAAGACAGAAGCAAGAGTTAAACCGAAATCAAAACAAAAACTTTTCAAAGCGCACAAACACAAAGAAAACAATTTTGAAAATGATAAGCAAGTACCTAAGAGCCCGTAGATAAGTACTAATACCTTCCCTTTCTACCTCCGTATTCAGAAATATCTCGAAAAATGAATTTTTCTGTGACATTTTGCGAACACAAATGCAAAATGCAAACCAGCAAAATTTTCTTAACGAAATAGAGAAACCACGTCCCGGTTCTGGCCACCGTATCACACACATATATATCACTAACTCTTAAAACACCAATCCCCAACATAAAAACTGCAAAAGACGCATAATTTCTCTTAAAACACCCAAAAAAATTCCCTCAAAAACATTCACTTTATCCAAAAATCCAAAACTGAACCAATTTGACGCAACCCAATCAATCAAATAAAGAACCATGGGTCCATGGGCAACACTACCTCAAGGACCATTATTATCTGTACCCCAATTCCAAACAAACATTCCAATATTCTTACAAAATAAACATTGACAGAAGTATCAGCCTTTGTATTTGGAGAAAGCCGAGTAAGTACACAAAGGAAGTGCATGGGAGAAAGTTTGTATGAAAGTTGAAGGGATTCACCATTGCCATGTTTTAGTAGGGTGTCTATAACTACTACTACAGCCAAAATATGCCCATGCCATCATAAAACTGCAATAAGGATGTGTTTTCATCTCAATTTCAAGAAACAAGGGAATGAATATTGAACATCACCAAAGAGTCTCGGCCTAATACATATATTGAACATCGACATTGAAACCATCACTGATTTAGTGCAAGGTAAATTGATTGTTCCACCTGCCATCTAATGGGCCAGACGTGTGAAGAGATTACCACATATTATCAACAAACATTATCAGATATTGTAAGTTCAGAAATAGACACGAGGTCTGGAGCATAAAAGTGATGTAATACCTATTATTTAGTAAACTTAGAGGAATAGGTAAATCATAATAACACTGATATACATCAATCAAAGACATCGAATGAGGAATCGGTCACCCTTTTTCTTCATGCAAACAGTTTTGCTTAACAGCGGAGAAATCACTGTACTCTGCAAATATAGTGAAATTGTTCTACTCTTTCTCAATCTTCATTTCTACCTCATCACACATATATATATACAAAACAAAAAGTTGCAGCAAAAAAATAAAAACTGAAAATTGGATAAATAACATATAAATTGTAATTAAACTACAAATATATTATATCACTCCTATCATATTTCCCATTTTCCCCAAATTCCCCAGGTTCCCCTGAAATAATTCTGTCTATGATCATGACCACTTGAAGAACCTTGCAGCTGTGGCAGAGAAAGTTAATAAATTGATCTTCGATGTGATTACCTGATAGGTTAATCTTGCGGAGATTGGGAAGTGCCAATAATGGATCATTTTCATCTATCATAAAATCTTGGCTACCACAAACCCGTGGATAACGGAGATTGAGTTCTTCTAGTAAAGGAAAACAATCGGCGATCAAGAACAAATCCTTCTTGTCAAAATGAAACAATCTGTAAAGAGTGAGAGATCTTAAATTTTTCAGAGTTTTGGACAGAGCTATCAACCCTTTTGCCGGAACCGGAATGAACTTGGTGTGGAGACCGTTGGAGAGATTGAGAGATGTGATGTGTAAAGGGAAAGTGGAGATTAGGGTAAGAAGAGCGTCGACTTCTTCTAGGGTTTTGGATAGGAGAGTAAGGTGGAGGGAGGTGAGGTTAGGGAAGCGGTGGAAGAGTCGAGGAAGGAAAGGAATGGTTTCATCGGTGATTCTGACGGAGAATCGGACACGATTGGTGATGGAGAGAAACTGTTTTGAGACGACGGTTAGAGACTTGAAAGTGCGGTTGTCGCCGTTGAGGGATTTGATGATGCACTCCAACAAGTCCTCCGGCAAATCTGAAAATACTGCCGCCATTGTTACAGCATGTATGGTTTCTCGACATTCACATAGGTTACTCCCTCCTCCATGCTCTCCTTAATATATGTCTTTTTAATGTAAAACTGTGCTAGGCCCAACAATAGTTTAACCTAGCTTTTATACATGTCATCATTTAGATAGGGTGTAATTACGAAAATGTCTTTGAATATATCAGAATTTTTGAGATTTTCAATTTTATATCGAAAATTTCATACAAATAAAATAAATTTGATTAAATTCTCAAGTTTTTATCATACCATTTAGTTGTTATCGGATATTTAATTTTTTTGGTATTTTTCAATATTTAAATAACAAATCAGAAATTTGAAATTTCCGGTGTATGAAAAATATCGGAAATTTCAAATTTTCTGATATTTTTTTTGTATTCTAAATACAAATAGAAAATTTGAAATTTCCAGTGTATAAAAAATATCGAAAATTTGAAATTTTCGATAATACTGAGACTTAATTTTTTTTGTTTTTTTAAAACTATTACTTGAATAAAATATTTTTTGAAACAACGAACCGACAAAGTATATAAATAAAATAATTGTCATACATAGTTATATTAAAAAAAACTGCAATCACGGCTTAGCCAATTCTTCTCAATGCCAGAAGCGACCCACATAAGCTAATTCTCATGCTTTTGCATCATTAGAACAATTTTGTCTCCATTTCTTAGTGACGGGAGGCAGTGGACAATCGAGTTTCAACTTCACATGAACCCAATGATTTTCGTTGACAAAACCAACAACAATGATAGTATGCTGACTCGTGTACGGGGGTGGAGCTATGAGAAGTGAGAAAAATGTTATGTTAAGTCTCATGGAAAGGGAAACAAATACGACACTATATCTATAGGGTAACCCATATCAGAAATTTCTGGTACACCGAAAATTTGATATTTTCGATATAGGTTTTCTACCGGAAATTTACTAAATTTCCGGTACTTGTAAGACTTTTGTAAAATTAATCGTAAATTATAAAATTTTCGGTATATCGCAATCGGGAATTTCGAAATTTCCGATATATCACTACTGAAAATTTGTGAAATGCAAAGAATTTCTGGTATGCGATAAAAATGGGTACCGGAAATTTTTGGACGATCTGGAGATTTACAGGAGACACCGGAATTTTCACGAAACAGTAAGAAATTTTTGATATTTTTGCGAAATTTCCGGCAGTTTTTCACTGAAATTTGGAAATTTCTGATGTATTTGTACAAAAAACTTCTAAATTCCTGATTATTTTGTTACATTTTATACTGTAAAATTTGAAATTTCCGGCGGTTTAATTTTTATACCTGAAATTTAAAATTTACGCTACTTCATTTTTTAAAAAAAATTTCGAAATTTCCGCTAGTTAATTTTTTTTCTTTATTTCAGTGAGGACCAGAGATAAAGAAAGTTCCATTGCAGGCAGACTGACTGATAGAGCGGAAGCTCAAATCGGGACTGATGAGGCACATGCTTACGAGCTACGGGCTGGACGACATCCTCCAACCAGTTCTCACCAGAAATATGTGGCTCAGCGGGCGCAGTTGTAACGCCCGATTATTTAATTAATTATTTAGTTAAATTATTTTTCGAATTAATTATTGATGTTGTGAAATGTTTATTTAAGTTGTCATGTTATTAGTTGATTATTTGGTTGATTAAGTTGTAGAAATAGTATTGGAATAATACTAGATTTATTATATGAGCTTAATTAATGGTTGGTGGTAGTAAAAGTGGGGGTGTTGAGGTTAGGCCCAATGGAATTATTGAGAATAATAGAATAATAGCATTATTATATTGATTAAGTTAAATAAGAAAAAGAAATTAGATGTGACAGTTAGGAAAATAGGTTTTGTCAAGTAGGAGAGGAATAAGGGTTAGAAGAGAGAAAGAGAACGTAGAAGTTGCAGAGTAAAGGGAAGAGAGGCAAAGCTAGGTTCGATCAAAGAATTGTAGAGCGGTCTCTAATCTAAGGTAAGGGTGGGGTTCTGACTCTATAATAGGGTATGTGATGAGTGGTATCTGGGATTAGGTTTGTAGAATTGTTTTTGTTTGTGTTTGAAATTTATATATTGTTGTTTGATGGGGAATCAATGAATTAAAGATGAATAATGATGCCCAAATGATGTATAATTGATGTAGAAACATAGGATGATAATAGATGATGATTACCTATGATTTGATGACGTTTTAAGACTCATAATATAGTGAAATCGCAGAATATCGCAGTAAATCGCGGAAAAATTCAGCACAAAACAGCATGAGTAGACTCATGCAGAAGGCAGGGTGGGCCTGAGCATACCCAAGAGACAGAATCTCTCTATCAAACAGTTATGAGTCGACTCATTGGGTCGACCTGGGCATACCCGAGTGACATCCAATTTTCGACAATTTTGTAACGGCCATAACTTTCGAATCGTAACTCTGTTTGATGCGTCGTTCGAAGCATTGGATATCTAACGTGATGAACTATATTTATAAATAGTAAAATGAAGGATGAGAAGAATAATTATATTACACAAGTTAGGATAGAGTTAGTTTCCCCATGTTGAATCGCTATGATGTTTTGTGGTGATGAAGTATGATGATGACATGACGATCTTATGATAATGCTTAGTTCATAATAATAATATTAATAATAATGATGATGTAGTATTATAGTATAATAATTTGTAGAAGTTTTGTAATTAGAAATAAGTATTTAGATTATTAATTAACCGGGAATAGTCTGAATAATTACGCGGTTTGGTTGTAGTAAATTTTGGTTGATTTGTGGTATCGTGTTCTTTGTTTAACAATGTGAATTTGTAGGTGATGTTGTATCTTGTTGAGTTGACTCTATTTATGGGGGAAATATTAAGTTGTAGGCTTATGTCCAATGTTGAATTGTTGTTGAGTTGTTGTTGAATTGTTGTTGTTGTTGTTGTTGAGTTGTTGTTTAATGGTTTATGTTGTAGTTGTTGTTGTACTTCATAATGTTGTCGCATACATAGTATATCAAGTTAGAGCTGATGCTCAGTAAGTTGGCTTGGATTGGCAAATTAAGTTGTAGGCTTATGCCAATGTTGCGTTAATTGTTGTTGTTGAAATATCAAGTTGTAGGCCTATGACTAGTGTTGAATTATTATTAAGTTGTTGTTGAATTGTTGTTAAGTTGTAGTTGAATTGTTGTTGTTGTGTTGTTGTTGTGTTGTTGTTGAATTGTTGTTAAGTTGTAGTTGAATTGTTGTTGTTGTATTGTTGTTGAAATGGTTGATGTTATAGTTGTTGTTGTGGCATGCATAGTATAACAAGTTGGCCTGGATTGACAAAAAGTTGAAGTTGAAGGTTTACGCTTTGTTGATGCCTCTATTAATTGACTATTTCTAAGTTGGGATTTCTGCTCCATTTTTAAGATGGGAGTTCTGCTCCATTTTTAAGTTGAGAGTTCTGCTCCACTGGTACCACATGCATGTACATTGTAACTGGTCACATTTCGTGTTGCATATTTAAGATGTTGTGTTGTTGAATTGTGATGATTGACGTTGGTTTAAAGTTGTGAAGTGGTGATTTATATAATCTGATCTAATATATTGTTTATTATATACTTAATTATATAGTTCGATATCTCACTCCTTCTGTTTGAATGTTATCCTATGTTGGTAACGTGCAGGTAATATAGAATGAAGGTTGTTTACCTTCAGTAGTTCGAGTCGGTGTCGTCGCTCTGATACATAACACTTGGGGGGATGAACGCTTGTTGCTTTATTGTTGATTTTACTTCCGTTGCTGAATTTTAAGTTGTTTTCATTAAGTACTGGTTGTTTTGAAGTTGTTTTCGGTTGGACAAAGATGTTATATCATTTGAGTTAAAAAAATTATGATTCCATTGCTTAATTATAAAAGTTGTTTTGTTTTCAAAGACTAATTTACGTTGCTATTAGTTCATCCGAGTTTTAAGTGTTATGTATCTGTTTTATATGCGATTAAATGTCGTTGTTATAAGTTGAAAGTGTAGCATTCTATTTATATGTCAAAATTTTATATCTGTGATTTTATTAATATTCGCCGGGTAGGAATTGTAGTTGTTTAGTTATTGGCTTGCATTTTTGGTAAATCCCAAGTGTATGTGTGAATGTCATGACTGATGTCATAACATTCTAGTTTAGTTTGTACTGATTCATTAGGTACCTTTGCAGAAAAATATTGTCATACAGGTACTGATGTTTATGAGTGTGTATCCGAGCATTTTGCAAAATGATCACATTTACCAAAATCAGTAAACAGGAATTCAGATGTCATAACAAATGTTAAGACATCCTGTTCTTAACTAACAGGTTTGCAGTTTGGTTAATTCTGAGTTTTTTCAGGAAAATGACTCAGTCTTTCCAGAACAGAATCCTGCATTTTCTTTGGGTTAACCTAGCTCAACCCTAACCTGGTTGATAAAGTCATGTGACCTAGTCTTAAGGTCAAATGGAATTAATCCTAGCTTTTTGTGGAAACCCTAACTGAAGATGCAGCTGCTATATATTCAACAGAGCTGCTGTTTTGAAAGTAATCCCTTTTTGACAGAAGATCATTTAGAAGCTGTATAGTTTTAACTATTGTAATCCAAGCAATTATCATTGTGATAAGTGACTTGGAATAGGTTTTTAATTGTAAGGGTTGTGTAGCACTCAAAGCTTTGAAGCAAGAGTGTTTGTATGTCTCTTGACTAAAGCTGTGAAGCAGAGTCAAGTTAGGTGTGTGTATCACTCAAAGCTGTGAAGCAAGAGTGGTTGTGTTGCTTGATTAAAAAGCTGTGAAGCTTAATCAAGTGTATGTTTTTGAAGAGTGTCTTCATCAATTCATTAGTCAAATTGTTTTATGTATCACTGTTGTGATTGAGGGGGAGTGAGTAGGAACTCAGGTTTAAGTTGTACTTAGATTGAAATTGCATTGGGTAGGTCTTAAGTGAAGGAGATAAACTGGTTGGTTTATTTCTGAATTAACATCTCTTATAGTGGATTTCCTCCTTGGCTTGGTAGCCCCCAGAGTAGGTGTTGTTGCACACTGAACTGGGTAAATAATTGACTGTGTTCTTTACTGTTTTTGTATTTACTGTCTTATAGAAAGTCAGATACGGTGTCATAACATTGAACGTGACATTGAGTATCTGCAGCCAGAATTTCAATTGGCATCAGAGCAGGCACCCTGCCTGTATTACTGGGTGAGATCTAGGGATATTACTTTCTGGCACTATGGACAAAGAAGGAGTTTTTGGAAATAGACCACCCATTCTGGATGGAACTAATTATGACTACTGGAAACCTCGTATGATTGCCTTCTTAAAATCTCTGGACAAAAAGGCTTGGAGAGCTGCTGACAAAGGATGGAACCATCCCACCATAACTGAGAAAGATGGGACAATTAGTCTGAAGCCTGAGGAAGATTGGAGTAAAGAAGAAGATGAGTTAGCCCTGGGAAATTCCAAAGCTTTAAATGCCTTGTTCAATGGAATTGATAGAAACATTTTCAGACTAGTACATCAATATGAACTGGCCAAGGAAGTTTGGAACACTCTCAAAACTACTCATGAGGGCACTTCCAAAGTAAAAATGTCAAGGCTTCAGATGTTGACTACCAAGTTTGAGAATCTAAAAATGATGGAAGATGAAACCATTCATGAGTTTCACATGAACATCTTGGAGATTGCCAACACCTCAGGAGCACTAGGAGAAAAGATGTCAGAAGAAAAACTGGTGAGAAAGATTCTCAGATCCTTGCCTAAAAGATTTGCAATGAAGGTAACTGCCATAGAGGAAGCCCAGGACATCAGCAAGTTGAAAGTGGATGAACTTATTGGGTCTCTTCAGACTTATGAGATGGGGATCACTGAAAATGGTGACAAGAAGAACAAGAGCATAGCACTTGTATCCAACACTGATGTTGACAACAAGGAGGATGAAGAAGAAAATATTTCAGAAGCTATAGCCATGCTTGGAAGACAGTTCAACAAACTCATCAAAAGAATAGATCCAAAGTCAAGGTCTAATGTTCATAACATTCCCTCTGACATTGACAGTTCCAGCAGAAGGCCAAGGTCAGAAGAGAAGGGAAACCAAGGCAGAGGAATTTAATGCCATGGTTGTGAAGGATATGGGCATATTCGAGCTGAATGTCCAACCTTTCTTAAGAAATAAAAGAAAGGAATGACTGTTACTTGGTCTGACTATGATTCAGAAAGTAATTCTGAAGAAGAATCTGCCAAACTAGTTACTGCTCTAACTGGTGTTTGTACCTCTGAAAGTGACACTAGTGATGAAGAGGTGACATTTGAAGAACTGGCTGATACTTACAAGAAATTGTGTATCAGAAGTACTGAAGTCTGTGTGCAGAATGAGAAACAATCAAAACTCATCACAAAGCTGGAGGCTGAGAAAAGGGCAAACCTTGAAACTATAAGTCATCTAGAAGGGGAAGTTAAATTGCTGAACTCACAACTGAATCAAATGACAAAATCTGTCAAGATGCTGACTAATGGAACAGACAAATTGGAAGAGATCCTTCAGGTTGGACAAAATGTGGGAAATAAATCTGGACTAGGATTTGTGGAAGCTAAGAAATCTGGTGCAGACAAGAAGATCAGGCCTGTTAAACAATTGTCAAAGCTGATGTCTCAACACAACTCTCAACATCAGGAACAGAGACATATGAAGAAAAGGTACCAAAGATGGAGATGTCATCATTGTGGGAGATATGGCCACATAAAACCTTTCTGCTTCAGATTGCATGGATACCCTAATCAGAACTCAGGTGTCAAACCTAAGTCTAAAAAGGTACCACATGCTCCTAAATGGAAGAAATAGGCTACTGCCCTGATAGCCCACACTTCCCTGAGGGTCTCTGCAAAGGAAGACTGGTACTTTGACAGTGGGTGTTCCAGACACATGACTGGAATCAAGAACCTCCTCAATAATGTTAAACCTCACACCACCAGTTTTGTGACCTTTGGAGATGGTGCTAAAGGTGAAATCAAAGGAGTTGGTAATCTGGACTGCCCTGGAGTTCCAAGTCTGAATGAAGTACTGCTGGTAAAAGGACTGACTGCTAATCTCATTAGTATCAGTCAATTGTGTGATCTAGGATTCAAGGTAAATTTCTCAAAATCTGAATGCCTTGTAATCAATGACAAACAAGAAATTGTAATGAAAGGAGTCAGATCTAAAGACAACTGTTACTTGTGGGAGCCTGAGAACACTAATTTCTCCTCTGTGTGTTCCATTGCAAAAGAAGAAAAAGAGGTGAAACTGTGGCACCAAAAACTTGGCCATCTTCATCTAAGAGGAATGAAAAGGATTATCTCCATGGAGGCAGTCAGAGGGATTCCAAGACTGCAAATTGATGAAGAAAGAGTTTGTGGTGAATGTCAGGTTGGTAAGCAGACTAGGATGTCTCATCCAAAGTCAAGACATCTGACCACCTCTAAGGTTCTAGAACTTCTTCATATGGATCTGATGGGACCAATGCAAGTGGAGAGTCTTGGTGGAAAAAGATATGCCTATGTGGTTGTGGATGATTTTTCCAGATTCACCTGGATTAATTTCATTAGGGAAAAATCTGATGTATTTGAAGTTTTTAAAGAATTGTGCAAAAGAATTCAAAGAGAAAAGGAAGGGTGTATTGTCAGAATCAGAAGTGATCATGGTAAGGAATTTGAAAACAGCAAGTTTGATGATTTCTGTTCCTCAGAAGGAATTAGTCATGAATTTTCTTCTCCTATAACTCCTCAGCAAAATGGAGTTGTGGAAAGAAAAAACAGGACCATACAGGAATCTGCCAGAGCAATGTTACATGCCAAAAGACTTCCTATGTATTTTTGGGCTGAAGCTATGAATACAGCCTGCTATGTTCATAACAGGGTCACCTTGAGAAATGGAACCTCATCCACCATATATGAACTATGGAAAGGAAGAAAACCAAATGTGAAGTACTTCCATGTGTTTGGCAGCAAATGCTATATTCTGGTAGATCGTGAACAAAGAAGAAAACTGGACCCTAAAAGTGATGAAGGCATATTTCTAGGATACTCCTCAAACAGCAGAGCTTATAGAGTATTCAATTCCAGAACCAAAGCCATGATGGAATCAATAAATGTTATAATTGATGATTATCATGAAGAAATAAATGTTCCTTGTACTGTTGAGACATTCTTTGAGACTTCAACCCAACAGAATGATCTACCCAACTCCACCACAACAGAATCTGAATCAAAGGAAGCTAGCAAGATCCCTTCCATCAGAATTCATAAGGATCATCCAAAAGAGCTCATCATAGGAGATCCCAACAGTGGAGTCATTACAAGATCTAGAGAAATCATCTCAAACTCTTGTTTTGTGTCCAAAATGGAACCAAGAAATGTCAAGGAAGCTTTAACTGATGAATACTGGATTGATGCAATGCAAGATGAACTGAACCAATTCAAGCAACATGAAGTTTGGGAACTGGTTCCTAGACCTGAAGGAACTAACATCATTGGGACAAAATGGATTTTCAAGAACAAGTCAGATGCTGAAGGAGTTGTCACCAGAAATAAGGCAAGACTTGTTGCTCAAGGATACACCCAGGTTGAAGGGGTTGATTTTGATGAAACCTTTGCACCTGTAGCCAGGCTGGAATCAATCAGACTCCTATTGTCAATTGCTTGTCTTCTGAAGTTCAAGTTATTTCAGATGGATGTGAAAAGTGCCTTTCTAAATGGGTACTTAAATGAGGAAGCTTATGTGGAACAACCTAAAGGCTTTGTGGATCCAACCCACCCTGATCATGTCTACAAATTGAGAAAAGCTCTATATGGCCTGAAACAAGCTCCTAGAGCATGGTATGACAGGTTAACAAAGTTTCTCTCAGACAAAGGATACAGAAAAGGAGGCTTGGACAAAACTCTCTTTGTCAAAACTGAAGGAGGGAAGTTGATGGTTGCCCAAATATATGTTGATGACATAGTGTTTGGAGGAATGTCAGAACCTATGGTTAAACATTTTGCTGACCAGATGCAGGCTGAATTTGAAATGAGTCTCATGGGAGAACTAACTTATTTTCTTGGACTACAAGTCTCACAGATGGAGGACTCAATCTTCCTATCTCAAAGCAAGTATGCTAAGAACATTGTAAAGAAGTTTGGTATGGAGAATGCCAGTCACAAAAGGACTCCTGCTCCTACTCATTTAAAGCTTTCCAAAGACTCAAGTGGGGTTAAGGTGGATCAAAGTCTGTACAGAAGCATGATAGGAAGCTTGTTGTACTTAACAGCCAGCAGACCTGATATTGCTTTTGCAGTTGGAGTCTGTGCAAGATACCAAGCTGATCCTAAAGTCAGTCATATCAATCAAGTGAAGAGAATTTTGAAGTATGTGAGTAGAACTTACAACTATGGGTTGATGTATTCTCATGGCTGTGAACCAGCTCTGACTGGCTACTGTGATGCTGATTCGGCTGGTAGTGCTGATGATAGAAAAAGCACCTCTGGAGGATGTTTCTTCTTGGGAAATAATCTGGTTTCCTGGTTCAGCAAGAAACAGAATTGTGTGTCTCTTTCTACTGCTGAAGCTGAATACATTGCAGCTGGTAGTAGCTGCTCTCAAATGATCTGGATGAAACAGATGCTTACTGAGTATAATGTCACACAAGATGTTATGACATTGTACTGTGACAATCTGAGTACAATCAACATTTCCAAGAATCCCATTCAGCATAGTAGGACCAAACATATTGACATACGACATCACTTTATCAGAGACCTTGTAGAAGATAAGACAATCAAATTGGAACATGTTGCCACTGAGCTACAGCTGGCTGACATTTTTACCAAGGCTCTTGATGCAAATCAATTTGAAAACTTGAGGGGTAAGTTGGGTATTTGCCAACATGAGGAATTATAGCAATTAATTTTGCTTAAAACAAGGGTTAAAGGAGTTATGCTTGTTCTGATTGGGTTAAAATTATATTTTCCCATTTCCTTCAATTCTTTTAAGAAGTTGAATAGACACTCATTTCCTTCCTTCCCCTCTCGTCTCCTCATCAAAACCCAGTCTCTCAATCAGAATTTTCTCTTCAGTTGCTGTTGGTCCTCTAAGACTGTCAAAATGCCTCAAACACCATCATCATCCAATACGACCATTTCAACCTCTTCCTCTGATCAAGATTCTAGGACAATCTCTTCTTGTCAGGACTCTGAAGTCCTGGAGATCTCTTCTCTTAGAAAAGTGGAATCTAACCCCACCAAGGTCAAAGAGCTGAGAACAAGACATGCAGGAAGGTCCCAAGCTTCTGCCTCTGGTAATTCATCTCATCCTTCTTCTTCAGTTCCCCCTGAAATTGCAAATAGGGAAGGGTCAGCCTATGTTCGTCAAGCAATAGCAAAAATTGTTTCAAGAATTCTGAACGAGAACCACTTAGTTCCTGGCATTTCTGTTCCTTTAAATCAAGAAAGTTCAAATGCTGAAACAAGTCCAGATGTCTCTAAGGATGTTGAAACATCAGACAAACAGAAGAATGCTGACATTGCTCACAAGAAAAGGAAGAAGCCCGAATCCTCTGAGTCTGATGACAGTGCTTAAAGGTTGGTTGCTGTTTGGTGGAGTTGATGCTGGTCCCTGGTGGAGTTTGGAAGTGTGTTCAGTTTTTAGCTGCTGCTCTTATTACTTTTTCTGGATGACTGTATAATTTTTATGAACATGTTTCTTTGGCCCATTTGTGGCTAAAGAGGGGGAGATATATTTTTGTACTTACTTAATTAGACATTCTATTTTTCTGCAGTCATTTCTTTCTGCTGCTAACTATCTCTGATTGCTTAGGGTCTTTAGCCAAAAATCTGCCAAAGGGGGAGTTTGTAGTTGTTTAGTTATTGGCTTGCATTTTTGGTAAATCCCAAGTGTATGTGTGAATGTCATGACTGATGTCATAACATTCTAGTTTAGTTTGTACTGATTCATTAGGTACCTTTGCAGAAAAATATTGTCATACAGGTACTGATGTTTATGAGTGTGTATCTGAGCATTTTGCAAAATGATCACATTTACCAAAATCAGTAAACAGGAATTCAGATGTCATAACAAATGTTAAGACATCCTGTTCTGAACTAACAGGTTTGCAGTTTGGTTAATTCTGAGTTTTTTCAGGAAAATGACTCAGTCTTTCCAGAACAGAATCCTGCGTTTTCTTTGGGTTAACCTAGCTCAACCCTAACCTGGTTGATAAAGTCCTGTGACCTAGTCTTAAGGTCAAATGGAATTAACCCTAGCTTTTTGTGGAAACCCTAACTGAAAATGCAACTGCTATATATTCAACAGAGCTGCTGTTTTGAAAGTAATCCCTTTTTGACAGAAGATCATTTAGAAGCTGTATAGTTTTAACTATTGTAATCCAAGCAATTATCATTGTGATAAGTGACTTGGAATAGGTTTTTAATTGTAAGGGTTGTGTAGCACTCAAAGCTTTGAAGCAAGAGTGTTTGTATGTCTCTTTTCTAAAGCTGTGAAGCAGAGTCAAGTTAGGTGTGTGTATCACTCAAAGCTGTGAAGCAAGAGTGGTTGTGTTGCTTGATTAAAAAGCTGTGAAGCTTAATCAAGTGTATGTTTTTGAAGAGTGTCTTCATCAATTCATTAGTCAAATTGTTTTATGTATCACTGCTGTGATTGAGGGGGAGTGAGTAGGAACTCAGGTTTAAGTTGTACTTAGATTGAAATTGCATTGGGTAGGTCTTAAGTGAAGGAGATAAACTGGTTGGTTTATTCCTGAATTAACATCTCTTATAGTGGATTTCCTCCCTGGCTTGGTAGCCCCCAGAGTAGGTGTTGTTGCACACTGAACTGGGTAAACAATTGACTGTGTTCTTTACTGTTTTTCTATTTACTGTCTTATAGAAAGTCAGATACGGTGTCATAACATTGAACGTGACATTGAGTATCTGCAGCCAGAATTTCAGGAATGGAGTGTTACAGTAGTTCCACGCACCCCAATGTCAGACTGCTAGAGTTTTTACTATTCAGGAGGCACCTGCTCTTGTGGAGGTACATCCTCTTGTGACTGAGTAGGTTATTGTGGAGCCGACATTTGCTGAGGAGGTTGTTGTGGAGGAGACAATTGTTAAGCAGGTTGTTGTTGAGCATATGATGAGGTGTCTCCCACTTATACAGACACCATTACTCGTGTGTCTATAGAGCCAATAATTCACACTGATGAAGCCTTTTCAGAAGGACCTTCAGATAGGTTCGTGCTCACAGTGTATGCAGACCATGTCACATACATGATATGGCAGGGCGAGGTATATTTGTTATATTTTTTAATTACAAATTTTTCATTTTGGCTCGATCAAATGTTGAAAGTATAGCTTCTTATAGAAGCATGCGACGTTGAAGGTTGCATTTCATTATTCGAACTTGAAGAACTTCCCAGAGGCGAGATGCCAGAGAAGGTCAGGCATATAGTTTCTAATTTTCACCTGTTAAAGTTTGCCTATTGCTCACTGGCCATGCTCGACGCCTCACTTCTGACAGCTTTTGTTAAGAGGTGGAACCCAAAGACATTATCCTTTCATCTTCAATTTAGGGAGATGACAATCACATTGAATGATGTCAACACATTGTTTCACATCCTGATCGCTGGTACATTCTTTACAACTCTTCATGTTAACCAGGGGACAATGATGGGCATGGTTATGGATGATTTGGAGGTCAGTGAGGCTGAGGTTCTTTAGGAGTTTGGTGTTAACCGGGGATTTCACCTTCAGATGTCTTGGTTGAGAGAGAGATACGGGGAGTACATGTTAGAAGGGATATATGAGGTTGTCACTAGGGTGTACATACTACATCTAATGGCATGCACTCTCTTTGCGGATAAGTCTAGTGTTTACATTGATGTTTGATACTTGTCTTTGTTCTGTACCTTTGACACTCCATGTTGGGCTTGGGGAGTAGCGTCGTTGACCATGTTGTACACGACACTTGGAGTTGCTTCCCAGCATGAGACCAGAGAACTAGCTAGTTATCTGAGCCTATTATAGATAAACTAGCATTTATATGTTGCTTTTCATCAATATATTTGAGTATATTAGTTATTTGTTGGATGTTATATTAAATTGTTTTTATTTATTCAGTGTTGGATATACAAGCATTTCCCCTACATCTATGAGTGAAAGATCCGGTGTGTATCGGTTAATGTTTCATAGGCGAGAAGATGGAAGGGAGGCCAAGCACATCTAGGAGGTGTTGCAGAGTACATGAGGAGGCTTGATGCTCTGACCATAGATGATGTCGTTTAGACACCATACACAACTCACTGGGCCCATCGTGCATTTGACGATGCTTCCTTATATTCAGGGCATATGAGGTGGGAGACCCACGTGGCTATACACTTTCCTGAGAGGTGTCTGTGACAATATGGTTATATCCAGGGCATCCCTCGTCTAGTTTTAGAGTCTCCAGCTAGTGGCATCGATAGATGGTTTCAAAGTCTCATCATCAGCTCTGTCTGTGAGATTAGGGACAACTCATTTACTTAGTATCCTTCACAGTGTGAGGATGAGTACCTATAACGATATCATAATATATCATACCCTCGCCTTATTTCACCGACTGCAGGGTCTTCTGATGTTAGAGTTTCTGATGTTCCGGGACCTTCTGGTGCTAGGATTTCTGACGTGCCGCCACCACCTGCAGTTGACCAAGATAATTGCCTCCAGTTTATTACACTTCTTGCAGAAAACCTCATGGGTTTGGTAAACCCTAATGGTGAAATTTATACAGGTTTATCTAGGCTAGCAAATGTAGCTCGTGTGGGGCGTGTGTAGATCCGTTATATTTTTGTTGTATCATATTTATATTTTGTGGCACAGACTTGTTATCGTGGCACTTATTTATTGCATAATATTTTGGCGATTACATGTTTCGAGTAGACAATTAGCACAATATAAAACAGTAAAACAAAACATAAATTAAAAAAAAATACTAAACATGAAAATATAGGTACTACCAGATGATTATGGACATTTCAGCATCTTGATTATGTGGTCTACGGATCTTGTTATCAGAGCATCTAAATCTATCGGACCTTTAGTTATCCTACGACAAAATTATTTCCACACGACCTTCACATTTTCATCGGTATTCAACTAAATTATGTTGTATTTCACTCTTCCATTTGTATCAATCCAATTTTCCTGAAACTCAATCTTTTTCACCCTTCTATTATCGGAATCAGACAACAATTCATTCAACTTTTATTTCAAGTTGGAAAAAAATGTGGTGCCATCTGGAAGTTTGAACTCAATAGGTGAGTTGTTTTCGTTGAAATACATTTTCGCCTTAATCAGAAATTGAGGAAGGGGCATTTTTTGAGATGTCTTTCTCTATAACATAGGCCCTTATTTATACAAATGGCGATGCATTCTAGACCACACAAATTTGTCGGTGCAATAAGAACCCTTCAAAGATGTCGGGAAAATCCTGATCGTTAAAATAACCTGAATTAATGTACTACCGGAAATTTCACTATATACTAAATTTCCAATACAGACTGGTAAATTTGAAATTTCTGAAATACCATAAATTTTAAATGAACTACCGGAAATTGTAAAGTACGGGAAATTCGGTCTCTACCGAAAATTTGACACCCAATACCAGAAATTTTGCCATAAAAAATTCTTCCCATCTCACCAAAGGCATTTTCGAAATAACGAAAAATGAAGGGTGTTAGGTCAAACTTGAAGAGTGTCAAGTTAAATTCTCCAAACAGAATATTTAGGCAATTTCTCATTGGACTCTTTCTATTTCTCACACTACAAGAAATTTGACATGTATCAATGGAAAAAATCCGATGGTAAAGATAAAAAAATCATTGGTAAATATCAAAAAACCTATACCAACGGATGTTTGTTTCCATCAACTATAATTCTCTATACCAACGACAATTTTTCATTCCAATATCTTATACCAACGCAATTTTTAGAGGTTGATTAAAAATTTGGGATTATAACAAATATTAATTACACTATTTAATAAATTTATCCACCACATATTTTCATTGATATAGGACAAAATTAACCATTAATATATATCTTTTTCTGTCAATATTTTTTTTTCTATAATTAATATTTTTTAATGGTAGCATCATCAACTAAATGATTCACGGTGGACCACGAATATGAGTCTAAGTTGTTATATCATATCTTACCATATATTACTTACATAGGAATTTTTTTCTCCTATCTTAATTTTCACTTTTGCAACTGCCATTTTTTCAAGCTTGAATTGACAATATTTCTTCCCTCAATATGAGAAAGTTCTTGCATAACATCATAATAATTTTCATCTCCCGCTAAAAAATCAGATCAACAAAATGACTTATAGGCATCAAAGCAAGTATACAAAATTTTCCAATTAAAAACTTTCTATCATAAAAGTTACACATTCAAAAGTGTAAACCCTTTTAAATAAATTAGCCTTTGCAAATTAGGTTCAATGATCATATATTCATATTATTTTAGCTTCACATATTTAAATCGTGCGGAAGCATAAAACTCACAGAAGCAGAGATAATGAGAAACTGCTCACAAGATTTGGTTTTTCATTTTGAGTTTCACCGCACAAATCAAATGATGGTACTGAGAAATCAAATAATCAAAATGATTTGATATTCAATTTTGAAAAGGTTTTGTTGACTTTTTTAATAAGGTTTTGTTGATTATTGATGGAGTTAATTTAAAAAATATTCACTTTTAACTTTATACAAGAAGAGTGTGATGCTTTGAAATTTTGCAGTGAGAGAATGGACCGTTGTTGTTGGAATAATATAGCAAATCATCAACATATAAGCAGATGATTGTTATATCTTGTGATACAATCTGAACATAGACTCCATACTCTGATTTGCATTTGACAAATCCCAATTCGACTAAGTATGAGTCGATCTTCTTGTTCCATACCCTAGGTGCTTGCTTGAGACCATAGAACGCTTTGCGCAATCTATATACTTTACTCGCTTCCTTCTGAATCACAAACTCAGGAGGTTGTGTGACATAAACTTCTTCGTCTAAAGGACCATTCAGAAATGCTGATTTCACATCTAGATGGAATATCGACCAGTCTTGGTTGCATGCCAATGTTACCACTAACCGAACAGTCTCTAATCTTGCTACTGGAGCAAATACTTCAGAGTAGTCGAGTCTTGCTCTTTGAAGAAAATCTCGAGCTACTAATCTTGCTTTATGTCTTGCTATGACCCATTTTTATTGTGTTTCAACTTGAACACTCACTTTGCTTCGATAGCTTTTGTATGTGCTGGCAATTCGACTAACTCCCATGTGTTGTTTCTTTCGATTGCCTGTAACTCTTCGACCATAGCTAACTTCCACTTGTTAATCTTCAAAGCTTCGCTATAGTTGATTGGTCCAGCACCTGCAAGTAAAGCAAAATGAATTAATTCTCCATCTGGTGTGATTTCATCATCACCCACCACTTCATAATCATGAAGTCTTGTTGGAAGAACTCTATTTCTTTGAGGTCTTTGGCTTGTTTCAGCCACAGCCTCTTCGACTTCGACTATGTCGGGAGTTTCAGCAACTGCTTCTTCTTCGACTTCGACTGGATTCTCAACAATTCCTTCAACTGGATTCTCAACAATTCCTTCGACTTCTACTTCATTAGTTTCTTCGTCAAAATCAAAGTTCATTAATGGCTTGTTAATTGAATTGCTAGAATTCCAATCCCAGGCAGCATTTTCATTAATCACAATATCTCGACTCAACACAATCTTCTCATTAACTGGATTGAATAGTCTGTATGCACCAGTTTTATGATATCCTACCAGAATCATAGGTTCACTCTTGTCATCAAGTTTCCTTCTCCTTGCATCAGGGACATGCTTGTAACACATAGAGCCAAACATCTTCAAATGACTTATTGATGGTCGTTTGCCACTCCACACTTCTTCAGGAACCTTGTTCTTTAATATCTTAGTAGGACACTATTTACCGTGGTTATTGGTAAACAACCGCTGATCCTCTAAATGGTTACTTATTTGGTTACTCGCAGGATCGATCAGATTGATCCTAAGACATAGGTTGATTTTGAGGTTTTGATTAAGTTGGATAATGGTAAAATGACAAGAAAATGAAGAGGCTTTAAGTAAAGTGCACGAAGAAATGAGCTTGATAAAATAAATGAAGGCTTGAAATAAAAAGGCTTCGACAGGAAAAGTAAAGAAGAAAGCAAGTAAAGTTTCTGGAAAGTAAATGACTTTGATTAATAAAAGTGGTGTTTCACACATACATTCTCAACAATTCTTTCTCACACGCTGGGTACTCGAATCTATATGAGTGACTTTGTATATAATTGTGAACACACGCGAGAAACTGCGTGAACTACTACTATTTATACTAAAACATCCCAAGTAACCGTCGGGCAGTTACACTGCTTCGAGATGACTCCACTTGGCACGTTCTCAGCGTTCGACGCTCCAGATCTTTGCACGTTGCACTTGGTAACCGTTGGAAACCGTTTTCCCTCCAAACGCTTGAATTTCAAACCGTTCCACTCTGAACCATCGAACACCTTTGTCGAGAAGCATCTTCGACGAGGAACACCTTCGACGTCGAAGGCAACCAACCTCTCCCTTGGAAGAAATCCTCTAAGTACATTGCCATCTTTCGATGGGCATTTCGACAGACCCAGCTGGTCGAAAACATCCTTCAGCTTTAATGGCTGATATTAATAAAACAAGGGTGTCGAATTTAGGAGCCAACAAATTGCCCCCCAAGAATGCCTTATTTCGACTCTGAAAGAAAAAGGCATTCTTTGAAATACCATTCGACACCTGTCTTTTCATTCTTAATCACAAATTAAATTGTGCACTTTTTGTTGTCTTCTACCAACCACTGACAATCCCAAGGAAAAGCCATCATTCATCCGTACCTAAGACGTCACTTCAGTACGGCGTGCAGTGTGCCAAACGTCTTTTCACAAATTGTCATCATGACAATTCCCAAAAACGAGGGCGCACGCTGCACCCTTCCATTTCTGCAGAACGGCTACAACAACAGGGAGACGCCACGTGTCCCACTACCTTCTGCAACATTAAATGGCATTTAATGTCCTCGAATTTGGGGATTTCCCCAACTACTATAAATAGCGGTAAGTACCCATTGTGGGACTTTTTTTACGCTACCTTGCTTTCAGAATTCCTCATTTGCATACAAACTCTTGTCAACTTTGCAAACCCCCTATTCTTCACTTCGTCTTCAACCTTAGTACCAACAATGGCATCTGGTTCTTCCAACGCTCCTAGCGCCAACACTCCCTCTGGAAATGTCTGTGATCGGTGGATCTGGAACTGACTGTTTTAAAGCTGGTTCGCGAAATGTCGCGGAAGCAAGAGTCGCCACCGTCTTTTATTTTCTCCAAATGGAAAGGACAAAAGCACAGAAAAATTCCTTAAAGAGATTTGTTCTCGGTTCGGGAGGTAGGTTATAGAAAGGGAAGGTGTTAGCACCCTTTCTATCCATGGTTATCCATGGGCTCTTAGATACTTGCTCATTGTGTTTTCAAAATGTTTGCTTGCTTTTCAATGTGGGTTTCAAAAATATTCTTTGAAAAGTTTCAGTTCAACTCGTACGTCAGAGTGTTTGAAAAGTTTGCTTTGAAAGCTTTTGAAAAGTGTTGGTGTGAAAAGTATTTTGATTTGTTTGAAATTAGAGCAAGTATCCTTGAGAACCTACCTACCCTAAGGAATTCGTCTGTGTAAATGTCCTTTAAAGTAGTGCCATCCCACCATTGAGAGGTAGGTAGCACCACCGTTGGAGGTGTTCGGGTCAATTCGAGGTTTAGGGACGTGATGATCACCGGAGCAATGGGGAAGACACCTTAGAAGCTACCCTTATGCCATTGATCTTTTATTTCCGAGGCAACTTGTTTCGAGGCAACTAGATCAATGGAACATAAGGACTTACTAAGACGTCTTATACTCGACGATCACCTTTCGAAAGGCAACAGTGAGGCGTACCCTAGGGGTGGTGTGTGCAGTTCGTGTGTCATGTTTCAATTATTTTGTCTTGTCAGGTTTGTTGTGATCTACGCTTGATTTTATTTTTAAATCCATACATTCTTTCATGCATATTTATTAACAGTTATATATTTGCAAGAAAATAAATCTAAACTATTACAACTGGCGCGGGTCCACATCGCCAAAAATAACCGAACCCGATTTGACTGAAAATAAATAAAGCGAATAAAAAAAAAGGTGCGAGGAATATCTTTACATGGCTTTGGGGCATATACAGAATTATTTAAACAATATAAAATAAATGCGCGAAATAAAGAGATTAAATAAAACTAGGGCGTTGGACCCTTTTACAAACAATTAAAAATTAATCAAGGAATCTAAAATTAAAATTGAATGAAAAATAGTATTTTTGTGTTTTTTAGATTTAAAAGAAAAAAAGACAAATTAATTAAAACTAAAATGCTAAACCCTAATTCTAATGTTTTTTAAGTTATTAAGAAAAAGATTTAATTTCTAACCTAATTTAATTCTAAATTAATTTATGTACAATTTTTAATTTATGAAAATAAATAAATAATATTATTATTCTGAAAAAAAGGGAAAATTAAAAAAAGAAAATAAAAAGTTATTAAACCTAAATTCTATTTTTTTTGGATTTTTATTAAAAAAGATTAAAATTGAATACCTAATTAAAACTAAATATTTACATGTATTTATTTAGAAAATAATCATAATAAAATAAATATCATATTTTTTTATATTTTCTGATTTTTGAATGTTTTTATATTTTATAGAAAAATAAACTAATTATGTTGAAACAATAAAATAAATAAAATAGCAAAAATAAAGGTAAGAAGAAAAATATAAAAAATGCAAACCAGGGGGGAGGGTAACCCCAATTTGGAGGGTCCAGGCCTGGAATTTCTGGCCCATTAGCTTTGAAGTCCATTGACTTTTTGGCTCAGGTGTGATGCCTTTGACCAAGTGCAGCGTGTCTCTCAAATCTAAGCCTTTAGTTTGATCTCCAGGAAGACGTGTCAAGGCTTGGTCCTGGGTGTATGGTGCATCTTCATTCCAGCATTGCATGGGATTCACTTGTGAAAAATAATATCGAACTTTTGCCAGACCTGGGACTTGAACCCAGGTCATGAGGGTCATATGCGTTGGTACCTGCCAGCTGAGCCACTTGATTTCATTTAATATAATATGGTTAATAAACAACAAATATTAAAACCAAGACTTTAATGATTCAGCGCGCGCGTTTTTAAACTGGCCTGTCCCTGCGTGACACGACATCATCGTCTTCATCCCTGTAAAAACAAAATACATTGGCCACGGTTTTTCATGCGTGGCTTAAAGCTAGCTACAGAAAAATAGCGATTAGCTTGTTTTCAAATATAAATTAGGCGCGAGTGTATGAATCTTTTCGTTTGGAGGTACTGAGTGCAATGGCAATGGTCTTGAGCTCTGATTTTTCTTATTTGCAAAAGCCCTAAATTGAACTCTACAAAACCCTAGAA
This sequence comes from Vicia faba, assembly GCA_948472305.1. Classification (NCBI taxonomy): domain Eukaryota; kingdom Viridiplantae; phylum Streptophyta; class Magnoliopsida; order Fabales; family Fabaceae; genus Vicia; species Vicia faba. Next base: position 1,544,690,480 of record OX451739.1, read on the forward strand.
TATGAAAATGGTAGAATCACGTATGATCACCAAAAATGCAATTAAACGCAATGGAGAGCTCAGAAACTTGGCAAGGAACAAGGATATATGATTGAAATGCAATGAAGAGGCTTGGAATTGAGAATACGATTTCAAATATTTTGAGATACAGTCTGAGTTAGGGGTACCAATTTAGGGTGTTTTGATTGATGTGAACGATTGAGATGCCTTCAGAATTCGTCCAGGATGCTGTTAGAAAAAGAATTAAGGCCTAAAGTTCTCCTCAAACTAGTTTTCAGTTTTAAGCTTTTATGCCAAAATTTTCAAATGCCAAAGCTTGTTTGGGTGCATCTTATGATGTGTTAGGCCTAGGGTTTGACTCAGTGATGATCATGGAATGGAATTGGCTTACCCTTTGACCTAGATTCAAGCTCATGAAGGAATTAGTCTTAGGGTTTTCACTCTTAACCATTTTTCCTCCTTTTTAGCCAAAACCTAGACCTAGTGTGCAAATGAACCCTAGCCTGATTTCTTGAGTTGGTTCATGATACATAGAAATTGTCCAAGTTCACATGACACTATTCCATTGGTTTTTAAATTTTATTTGAATTTTCAAAGAATTAAAATGAATTAAATCATCAAAAATTAAATAAAATAAAAAAATCAATATTTGGTCTTGAAATTAACCATGGGACACGTGTGTGGCATGACAAGGATGGACCAAGTGGAAAAAATGGGGCCCTTTTGTCAAAAATTGGATTTTCAAGGATAGTTGACTTTTGCCATTTCACAAAAATTTCCCAACTTCTACAAGGCATAACTTGCTCAATTTTTAAGCTTTTCACATGTTCTTGGACATTTTGGAAAGGTCTTTGAGTCCTTTAACCAATGCCTTTGGTCCCATGTCATTTTGATTTACAAATCTCAAGTTATGGTCTTTGACTTAAAGTCCCTTTTTGTTGACTTTTGAAAATGACCTATAATGTTGAAATTGATAACTTTTTGTGAGAGCATTTCTTGGACTTGAAGTATGAAGATGAGTTGTAGGAAATGTCTTTCTCTTCAAAATGAGCTTTGGATGGAATTTTTCTGATAATCCATGTGAAAGTTATTCCCTGGTCAATTTCAGTTGACTTTTTCAGCTGTCCAAATATAGCAACTTTTGCATCTTTGATGATTTCTGAGCCAAATTTTGAGAATCATGATCAAGCATTGATCAAATGATGTTTGTGGCTTCAAAATGATATATTGACCAAAAATTTGAACTTTTGACTGCCAAATGACCATTTTGCCCCTACAGTTGACTGTAGTGCAATTTAGGGTTTTGACTGTGCAATCTTGAGCTGAATGCCTTGAAACTTGATATGGGGATGCTTGACCATGTTTGTAAGCATATGAGACTTGATTGGGCCTTTGAAAACCTCCTTTTCTTGATCAGACTCAAAACCCTAATTTTGAATGTATGTGAGACAGTTGGACTGTGTAACCCTTGGGAAATTTTGTAGCTTGGCTTGGCAATTTCTTGAAGAATATGGGAGGGCAAATTTTGGGGTATAACAATGTCAAACCTAGGATTTTCTCCACCGCTCCCGTAGTGACTCCCACGGGCCAACGAAGGGTCCCTGAGCCTTTGGACATTGATGTACGTGATGCTTATTCACGCCACCTCATGATTCCGGTTGGATATTCCAACCAAATCTTTGCTATGTCTGGCCCATTATACCCAAGCATTGTTGAAGCCATGAAGATCAAAAGTTACTTTCCGGTACTTGAGAGACTCAAACCGGTTGGATGCTCCAAGAAAGATGCAGAGGATAATGAAGATCCTGCTAAGGAGAATATCGACCTCCGTTTCTTCAATAAAGGTGTTAGGGCTTTCAGGTCTGGCCCTAGCCTCACTCCTGATTATAGTGCTTGGCTGGAAAAAATGGAGAAACACCAGGCTTCGATCTGGAAAGACATGGGGATATTCGACCTGGTTATGCTGTCGAAGACAGGTCTTAACTATTCCCCAGAGATGTTGATAGCTTCTTTACTCTTCTGGGATTACACCCATTTCACCTTCCATCTTCCCTGTGGAATGCTGACTCCCACGCTCTTCGACGTGGCCGCCATCACTGGCCTTCGACCCACTGGGGACTACTTCGACCCAGAGGAGATGTCGGAGGATCAGATCGGATTCTCTTCCACAAAACCAACCTACACCACCTTCATCAATCACTACCACGATAAGTCGACAGATGCTGTGTCGGACGTAGAACATATCGCGTTTCTAGCCTTATGGCTGACACGCTTTGTGTTTTGCTCCAAGTCCTTACAGGTGACCAAGAAGATGGTCACTCTCGCCACTCAACTCCACCATGGCCAAAATATCTGTTTGGCAGAATTGATTTTGGCGAGTCTGTACGAGTCGATTAGCAACGGAGCGACTCTTCTGAAGATCATCGAGAACAGAGCCAGTCTGCTGCTTGCTGGACCTTTTTGGCTGCTTCAGCTGTGGCTCAATGCCACCTTCGAGTCTTTCTTTCCTAAGAAGACTCAAATAAATGAGCAGGCTCCAGAAATAGCAAACAGGCGCATCGAAGGCACCAGATTGGCTCTGTTGACTCCAACGGAAGATGGGCTGGAGCTTCAACAAACTTTTACAAACTTCGTCTTGATGTTTGCGAAAAGGAAAGAGTTTGCTTCGACCATGGCTCCGTTTGCTCGACAAAAGGTTGGCCCAGAGTGGTTCACAAGGCCACATCCTAGGACGTCGAGTGGTCCTCAGGTCGACGAACATACAACAGTGTGGGAGGCATTTCTCACACCAAGAATAATGCCCCTGCGATTCAAGAGCTCCAAGACTCACTTGAGTCTAATCGCGTATCAACCAAACCTGGTGTCTCGCCAGTTTGGTATTATCCAAACACTACCTTCTCCAATTTTTCCCAGGGAGAAGTCTATGTTATACTTCTGCAACGACTACACTGAAGAAGCTGCCACTAAGCATATCGGCAGATATGCTGGTCGAACAGTTCTTTCGTTGTTTGACTATCAGCTTAACTTTCTCTGCTCACCATCCTTCGAGGAGTGGTGGAAAAGTTACTACGCTGAGGAGTTTTTCAACGAGAAGGACTTCGTGGATGAGCTTCAGAAATCGTTTGTCCTTGTCTTGGACAAAAATAAAGAAATGTAAGTTCATCCTTCCAAATTACTTTGCTTTCTCTTTCGACTGGTAGCCTGTTAATTATTTTGTCTACTTTCAGTTATTCGAAAGCCTGCAGCCAAGAAGGCTGCAGAAGGCCAACAGGGAGGAGGCCCCTTAACAAAACCTCCACCACCGGCGAAGACTATAGCGCCGGCGAAGACCACAACAAACCAACAGGGGGAAGGCCCTTCGAAAAAGCCTTCTGCATCGGTAACCGGACTTTTATTATTTTCTTCTGGATTTAACTTTTTGACTTTCGATGCAACTTCTAAATCGAACTCCAATTGGTTTTTAGGCACCTTCGCCCAAGAAACGGCCAGCACTGACGGTTGAATCTGGGAGTGACGAAGAAGATGATTCTCCCCCTGCTCCTCTAAAAAGGCGAAAGCTGAAGAAGGACGTTCCTCTTCCTGAGGCTCGAACAATCAGAATAAAGGTTGCTGGGAGAAAGCCCAGGCCACCTCCAGTAATCATTGAAGAGCCAACGGAGGAGGAATTAAATGTTCTTCTCAATAAACCTGTCGAAAGCGACAATTCCAGCCCTGGGGCTGAAGCTCCTTTTCAGGTAATCTCTTTGATCCCTTTGTAACTCAGGTGTCGATACCTACGTTCGATTATGTCTCTTTCGAATTTAGAAGATTCTTCTTCTTCTCTTTTCAGGACACCATTGAAAGCTCAGCGCCAAGGACTTCTGAAACATTGGATTCTGCTGAACTCAGCAGGCCACAAGAAAAAGACTTGGCGAACGATGAAGCCAATACTAAAATAAATGAAGCCAATGCTGAGACAGCAGAAAAACCAACAGAAGATCCACAAACAGAAGAGCAACAACCAAAAGAGATTCAGGTGGTGGATCTGTCGGAAGAAAATCGTGACGAAGGGGACCGCGGTGACGCTGGCGAAGAGGATCAAGGTAACGCTGGCGAAGGGAACCATGATGACGCTGGTACTGCCGCAGTCCGAGTCGAAGAGAGTCAAGTCGAGGCAAATGCTACTCAACAGCCTCAAACCCAAGACAACGCTGTTGCAAAGGCTGTCACCTCAACAAAGCATAGGTCGAAAGAAGAATTAGAACTCTTGAAGCAAACTGATCCTGTTGGGTATCTGAACGCCATCATCGAGAGCAAAAGTTCGTCTGATGCTAGTCAGGAGGTTCCTACTCTGTCGGGGAAGTCCACTGAAACTTCTCCTCTCGATGAGGCTTTGACGAAGGTTAAGGCTCAGTTTTTCAAGAAGGACTTGATGAAAGCTTTGGAGGGGGACCCTACTGCTCCATCATATTTGGGGGCTGTTTTGAATGCCGTAGACTTGTTAGCTGTGCCTCCAGAAGTTTTAGGCTTTATCATGGAGTTACACTCCATTATTGATCAAGTCTCAGCAGATTATCGGCGACAAAGGGGCTTTAATAGCCAGCTTGAAGTGTTATATGGCAAAAGCTCTTCTGCATGGACTGCTGTAGCAGAGACAACTTCTCGAATTGCGGAGTTGTCGAAGCAAAAAGCATCTAAACAAGAAGAAGTTGATGCCATCGATCGAGAGAATGCTTCCCTCAAGGTGCAAATCGAAGAAATAGAGGCTAAGATAAATGCCAATACTAAGCGCAAGGAGGAACTTCTCTCGACTGTTCCAGACACCGAAAGTCAAGCTGAAATCACACAAGGCCTAGAATTTGCTGAGAAAGCTCAAGCCTTCGACGATCAAATTGCCAAGCTTGCGCAAGCGAATGCCTTGTGCAACAAAAGATTGGAGCTGCAGCAAACCAAATACCTTCGACTCAAGGACTCCATCCCCTTCTGATTGTTTCAGCCCTTTAACCATATATTGTAATATGTATTCGACAATATTGCCATTTTGGCTAATTTATAAAAAATTTCCATTTTGGCTTCTTTATGGTTAATTTAGTCGTTACTTGTTATTTATTTTTATCTCTTGGAGTGTAGGTTTGTACTTTTTCAAATATTTACCATTTACTCTCAAGAGCCTTTTATCTTCACCTAGCTCTTCGACTTCATAAGCTCCACCAGAAAAAGTTTGGATAACTCTTAATGGTCCTTCCCATTTGGGTGACCATTTTCCCATGCTTCGATCCCTTCGATCCATGGGAAGAATCACTTTCCAAACTAGTTCTTCATGCGAAAATGCCTTAGGTTTCACCTTTTTATTATAAGAGTCTTCTACTCTTTTCTTCTGAAGCCTGAGTAGGTCAAGAGCGCGCAATCTTTCTTCGTCTAAATCCACTAGTTCGTCTAACATCATATCCCAATAAATTTCAGAGGGAATATCATAATGTCTCTGAACCCTTGCAGATTGAAGACAAATTTCTGCTGGCAACACTGCGTCATGGCCAAAAGTTAGCCTATATGGTGTTGTACCTATGGCTTCTTTTGGGGACGTTCGACAAGCCCACAAAATCTGGTCTAACGTCTTATGCCAATTTTTGGGCTTCTTCCCAACATGCTTTTTTATCAAGCCAATCACTACTTTGTTTGCTGCTTCGACTTGACCATTTGCCTGTGCATAATAAGGCGTTGATGTTAGGAGTTTGAAACCTGTTTCCTGAGCGAATTCCTGCATCTTTCGACCGGTGAAAACTGATCCTTGATCAGTTGTTATAGTCTCAGGGATTCCATATCTAAAGATAATGTTCTTTTGAATAAATTCAATGACATTTTCTTGGTCCACATTGACTAAAGGGATAGCTTCGATCCACTTAGTAAAATAATCAATGCCTACCAATATATACTTCTGACTCTTTGATGATGCTGGTCGAATCTCTCCAATGAGGTCCAACGCCCATCCTCTAAAGGGCCAAGGTTTCACTATCGAGTGAAGTTCGCTTGCTGGTACATGTTGGATGCCTGTATGGACTTGACATTCTTGGCAACCTTTAGCGAACTCGACACAATCTTTCAGCATAGTGGGCCAGTATAGTCCTTGTCGAAACAACAACCATTTCATCTTATGGCCTACTTGGTGAGCCCCACATGCTCCAGCGTGCGTAGTCGAAAGGGCTATGTATGCCTCAGTTTCACTTAAACATTTTAGCAATACCCCTTCAGGCGTCTTTTTAAATAACTCATTACCCATGAGTACATAACTCAACGCCCTGTACTTTGTTTTTCGTTCTGTCGAAGCTGCTGGATTTTGAAGATAATCCACAATGGGCTTCCTCCAATCTTGCTATGACAAATTATCTATGAACGAAATTTCGAAGTTACTTTGATCAGCATATCCTAGTCTTGTCGATTCCAAGTCTGTTGGTGATAGACAAGTTGCTTTTATCTTTTCTCGAACTTCGATTGCTCTTTGTAATCTCGTTTTTGAAATCTTGTACCCAGATGCAATTTGTGCCAAGTCGTTGGCTATTTGATTTTCCAATCTGGGTATGTGTCGAATAATGACCATTTCAAATTTTTTCAATAAACGATTTGCTATCACAAAGTACATAATGAGATTTTCTCTTATGCATTTATATTCTTTTGTGACTTGCTTAATGACTAACTCTGAGTCTCCCATTATTTCGACTCGAGTTGCCCCCAATTCCAACAATATTTCAAGGCCAGTAATTAGAGCTTCATACTCAGCCTCATTGTTCGAACAAGAACCTGATATCTTGTACTTGAATGTTGTTGGAATTTTTTCTGGAGAAATGATCAAGACTCCTACTCCTGTTCCATCTTTATGGCTGGAACCATCGAAGTAGAATTTCCAAGGTTCTATCTCCACATAATTAACATCCTCAACCTGAATCGAGTGGTCGACTATAAAGTCTGCAACCACTTGTCCTTTTACTTCCTTAATAGGCATAAAGGTCAAGGAGTATTCAGTTAATGCTAGTGCCCACTTGCCAATTCGACTGTGCAAGATGGGTTTCGACAACATGTACTTGAAAACATCAAAATGATACGAAACATACACATCAACTGGTTTTATATATTGCTTGAGTTTTGTACAAGAGAAATACAGACATAGACACAATTTTTCAACTTCGCTATATCTAGTTTCTGCATCGTTCAAAACTCTGCTAAGATAGTAAATGGGTCTTTCGACTCCATTCTCATCTTCTTGGGCTAACATGCTTCCCAAAGTTTTATCGGATGCAGCTATGTACAATCTCATACTCCTATTGCTACAAGGAGGCACCAAAATAGGTGGCTTGGTGAGGTACCCTTTGATTTTGTCGAAGGCTTCTTGTTGCTCTTGCCCCCATTTGAATCCTTCTTTATTCAGTCGAAGTAAGGGTGAAAAGGCTTGAGCTTTCCCACTTAGGTTAGATATGAATCTCCTTAAGAAATTTATCTTGCCTAACAGAGATTGCAGTTCCTTCTTATTCGATGGCGCTTTCGCTTCCAGAATAGCCTTCGTCTTGTTCTGGTTGATTTCGATTCCTTTCTTGTGGACAACGAAGCCCAAGAAATCTCCAGCTTTCACACAGAATGCACACTTCAAAGGGTTCATCTTCAGACCATGTTCTCTCATTCGTTCGAATGATTGTCGAAGGTGGTCAATATGATTCTTCCTGGAAACAGATTTTATAACAATGTCATCAATATATACTTGCATAAAAGTGTTAATAAAATCATGGAAGATGGAATTCATTGCTCGCTGGTATGTTGCCCCAACGTTCTTTAGGCCAAAAGGCATCACTACCCATTCGTAAGTGCCTAGAGCCCCAGGGCATCGAAAAGCTGTTTTCGACACATCCTCTTCAGCAATGAATATTTGATTATATCCTGAATAACCATCGATCATACTCAGGTATTCATAGCCAGCGGCAGAATCGACTAGCATTTCCGCCACAGGCATAGGATATTCATCTTTGGGCGTAGCAGTATTCAAATCTCTGAAATCTATGCACACCCTTAATGTACCATTTTTCTTAATTACTGGCACAATGTTTGCAATCCATTCGACATACCTTGTAACGCGTATGAATTTGCACTTCAGCAGTCTTTCGACTTCCGTTTTGATCTTCGACAGTATTTCTGGAGCGAAGCGTCTTGGACTTTGCTTGATTGGCTTCTTACCAGGTTTGATTGGCAACTGAAGTTCTACCAATCCTCTGTCGAGACCAGGCATTTCGTCGTAATCCCATGCAAAACAGTCCTTGAACTCTTTCAACAATTAAATTACTTCCAACCGAAGTTCTGGGTCGATTTTGGCGCTGATGTAAGTTGGCTTTTTCTCTGACCCTTCGCCTAAGTTGATTTCTTCTAAAGGATCTTGCGCTAACATTTTAATGTTGTTCGCCAAAGGGTCCTTTTCGAAGCCCAAAGGCTCATCGTCATAGATGGCGTCGAGCCTCTGTTCCTGCGTTCCTTCTGGCATGATATCAGGAGGTTCTGGATCGAAATCCTTTCCTGGACCTGCAGCAGATAACTGTTGATCATTGGCCTGTGTGGCCATGTACTTTACTTCGGCTTCGAGAGCCGTTATCATCTTTGTTTCGGCTACATAAGCCGAAATTCGCTTCAATGATTGTGACTCAGTCATTATCACTGAATTCACTTCCCCAACCAGTTGGTTGGATATCAGTTAACCCACTGAAGTCTATGTGGGACAAGTCTTCTCTGTCCCATTGAAAACCATGCTCAGGATGCAGGTATAGGGAACAAAAAGTATTTAGCGCTGGCGCCAAGTCGAAGTCAGGTGTTGGACATGGCCCTATGTGAGCCAAGTTCTTGTCGAAATCTGCCAGCCCTAGGTGATTCACTTCGCCCAGGTAATAGCTTTGATCTGCTTCTATGTTTTCGACCATCCCATCTGGACGCCATAGCAGCAACCTCTGGTGCATTGATGATGGCACAACCCCAACACCATGAATCCATTCACGGCCCAACAAGAGATTATAGTTAGGTTTGGCCGATATGACCATAAACATTGTTGGTCGAAGGATAGATCCCACCTTGATATCCAGTTGGATCACTCCCATAGTGGTCCCTATGCCGCCCTCATAGTTCGACAGGACCATGTTGTGAGGCTTGATGTCCTCATCCCTTTTGCCAATTTTCCTTAGCATAAAGTGAGGAATAATGTTGATGGTTGCCCCACAATCCACCAAGATTTTATTCACTGTAGTTTCTTCGAGTTTAGCCCTTATAAATAAAGGCTTGAGGTGATTTTTCATCTCCTCTGTAGGTGGTTCGAAGAACCCATTTTGTTCCTCAGTAGTGCCATTGTCCATGACGAAATAGCACACTGGCCTATGTTTGGCCATTTCTTGCTCCACTTCCCAATCACTTGTTTCGACCTCCACCTGTCGGTTGAACTCTCTGGGCAGCACTGAGACTATATTCACCATTATGTCCAAAGTATCATCAGACTCGGAACCATCTTCGTCCTCGATTTCACCTTGGTTAGGCCAAACTAGCCTGTTGGTTACTGGCTCTCTTTCCAGAGGTTTCCTTTGCTTCCTTAGAGGAACATTTGAACTGGTTTCTGCCTTTGGTTCATTGGCAGCCTCCCTCTCAGCTTTTCGTCTCCTTTGGTATCTCCTCCATTGAGATCGAGACATGGGATTTTTCCCTTTGTAGTTGCTTGACACCTGTGCAACTTTAGGGGCAGCAACTTGAGGCTCTTTCTTTTGTGTTAAAGATGAACCCCTTGGCACATCGAAAGAGTGCCATCTCTCCTTGCTTGGCCTCTTTCGACCAGATGTTTTGTACCAGGTATCTACCGGCACATTAGTTGGAGGCCTGAAAGTCAATGGCCTCTTTTCTTGGTTTGAACCTCTTTGGGAAGCTCTTCTGGGGTCATGTCGAAGATCAACATTTTCCCTTCTCTTATTTGCTGCTCTTACGCCTTGAATATGCTCAGCAGCTTTTTTGTCAAAGATCGAACTGCATCTTGGACACAGCATCACTTCTGACTTCTTTTTCTGGCATCTTTGCAGGAAATCTGCCAGATTTTCATTTTCCCGAGGGAAAGCAGTCTTGTTAGCTTGTTCTTGCCTTATGGCCTCCTCTGATGCTTTTGGGTCAGAGACTTCAACCATGTTGACATTCATGGTATCTTTGTTGGCAAGAGTCAACTGCTTCATTTGAATCTCCAAGTCCTCTGTCTGGCCTTGAACTGTGGCCAAGTGAGAACTGGGTTTTGGTCCAGATTTTTGGACTCCAACGGTCTCCAGCTTTGGGCTTTCGACCGCTTTCTGAACCGCTTCAATTGTCTTTCTGGATAAATTCCCAGAAAAACTGCCAAAGATTGGCATGTTGATATGGTCCTTTGAGACTTCGACCATGGTGATTCCTGGCCTCTTCGACTGGCTTCCGGATGCCTCGATCACGTTCACCTCTGAAGGCTCAGCATAGTGGGCTTCAGCCTGCAACGGATTAGAGTCAACAGCCATGGGGGTCTTGTCAGCAAACTTCAACCTCCCTTCTTCGATAGCGTCTTGCACAAGATTCCTGAAAAGAAAACATTGAGAAGTTTTATGGCCCAAAAAATTATGATATTTACAAAAGCCTCTCTTCTTTCTTTGATCAAGAGGAGGCACTTTTACCCCTGGGGGTACTATCATTTGGCCGTCTTTAACAAGCAAGTCAAAGATCTCATCACATTTTGTAATGTCAAAACTATAAGTCTTTTTGGGGAACCTATCGTTGGTCCTTTCTGGACCAATGGGATTTTTCCCATTTGAGGGGACTAACAGTTTGCAAGAGTATGGTGGCCCTTGTTTTAGTTCCGCTAAATCGACTTCTCCTTCTTCGACAGTTATAGTATCATCGAAGGATTCTGGATCTTCGTCGTCCATCTCAACATACGCTATCCTCTCTCTCTTATGAGTTTTCGTTGCCTTTGCTTTTTCAGCTTTGAGGCGTTCTACCTGTCGAACTCTATCGGCCAGTTGGGCCATGTCTCTCAGGTATTGAGTGTCTAACTTCTTCCTAATGGAATAATCTAAACCGCCTGCGGCTATTTCGACTAACTCATGTTCCGGCACTTGTGTAAAACATCTTGCTTTGAGCAACCTAAACCTATTTAGATATTCGTCTATAGGTTCAGTGAAACGTCTCTTCACACTGGCCAATTCTTTCAGGCTTATCTTGGTTTGCCCCATGTAGAATTGCTCGTGGAACAATCTTTCCAACTGGGTCCAATGATGGATCGAATTGGGGGGGAGAGTTGTAAACCAAGTAAAAGCGTTCTTTGTTAAAGAACTTGGGAAGTACTTAATCCTCAGGTTTTCGTTGTTCGAAATATCTCCTGCTTCGATCAAGTATCTTGCCACATGTTCGACAGTAGATTTTGTCGTGTCCCCATAGAACTTAGTGAATTTGGGGACTTTACATCTAGGAGGTAAGTCTGTTTGTAACACGTATTCTGACAGCGGGGATGTAAAGTTGGGCCTTCGAAAGCCCATGTTCATCCCATTTTGAGTCATGATCCTTTCGATCATGGTTGCCAGATTATTTTCCAAACCCATGTTTTGGTATTGGATATGCTGAACTACTTCGTCAGCATTTTGGTTTCTGTTAACTAACCTTACCTCTGGGGTTATTACCCTAGGTTCCTCGACAGGTTGCTCCAATCGTGCCCTAAGGTTTTCTTCGACAGGTTGTTGGACTTGGTTGATAGTGGTTTCTTCCTCTAAAAATACACCCTGGTTTCCCCTTATTTGCGCCCTTTGGGGCTGTCGAATAGGTTGGGGTACTCCAAAGAAATCAGCCAAACGCGACATTTGCGATGTCATCTGCTGATTCGATTGAGTAGTGTTTTGTATTAGAGGGTTCAACACTGTACTTAAAGTTTGTGCCAACATTTGAACCATATCATGGTTGCTTTCGTCCATTTGTTGCCTCAAGACTGCTGTCGAGGCATTTGTAAGGCCATGTGCTACTTGGGACGTTCCTCCTAAGAGTTGGGTCCTATTTCTATTCGCCATACCTACTCCAGAACCTTGGAGTGGCGAAAAGGCACTCACTAAAGGGTCTGAAAAAGTGGACGCAGCATTCGTCAGGCTAGCCAAGTCAGAAGTTGGCATGCCATAGAGTGGTTCTCGATTATGACCGCCTGTCATAAATCCTGGGGGAACAAAAGGCCTTGTGCCTAAATTTCCCCTTGGTGGGGGAGTTCCCAAAGGCACTCTGGGGCCTGTGAACGGAGGTAATGGCCCCGTTGTTGTGACCGTTACTGCTGGTGTTGAACCAGCGGTTATCGCTTCACTTACGGTCGGGATAACCGTTGCTCCCACATTCGTTTGTGGGATTTCGTTATTGTTTGGCGGATTCGCCATCTCTTCCCTTCTTCTGGCAGTATTGGTATCGTTAGTGTATATTCTACCACTTCTCAATAACATACAACACTCCTCGAAAAAGATGAGATTATGTTTAAAAGGTTAAACTTCAACAATCAACACACTGTCCCACCGGGTGTGCCAATTTGTTTACCGTGGTTATTGGTAAACAACCGCTGATCCTCCAAATGGTTACTTATTTGGTTACTCGCAGGATCGATCAGATTGATCCTAAGACATAGGTTGATTTTGAGGTTTTGATTAAGTTGGATAATGGTAAAATGACAAGAAAATGAAGAGGCTTTAAGTAAAGTGCACGAAGAAATGGGCTTGATAAAATAAATGAAGGCTTGAAATAAAAAGGCTTCGACTGGAAAAGTAAAGAAGAAAGCAAGTAAAGTTTCTGGAAAGTAAATGACTTTGATTAATAAAAGTGGTGTTTCACACATACATTCTCAACAATTCTTTCTCACACGCTGGGTACTCGAATCTATATGAGTGACTTTGTATATAATTGTGAACACACGCGAGAAACTGCGTGAACTACTACTATTTATACTAAAACATCCCAAGTAACCGTCGGGCAGTTACACTGCTTCGAGATGACTCCACTTGGCACGTTCTCAGCGTTCGACGCTCCAGATCTTTGCACGTTGCACTTGGTAACCGCTGGAAACCGTTTTCCCTCCAAACGCTTGAATTTCAAACCGTTCCACTCTGAACCATCGAACACCTTTTTCGAGAAGCATCTTCGACGAGGAACACCTTCGACGTCGAAGGCAACCAACCTCTCCCTTGGAAGAAATCCTCTAAGTACATTGCCATCTTTCGATGGGCATTTCGGCAGACCCAGTTGGTCGAAAACATCCTTCAGCTTTAATGGTTGATATTAATAAAACAAGGGTGTCGAATTTAGGAGCCAACAGACACCTATTCGAAATATAAACTGCAGTCGAAACAACTTCTCCCCATAAAGACTTTGGCAAATTCTTTTGCTTCAGCATGCATCTCGCCATATCTAATATGGTTCTGTTTCTTTTTTCAACAATTCCATTATATTGAGGTGTATAGAGAGCAGTTACCTAATGATCAACACCATGTTCTGCACATAAATCTTCAAACATCTTGGAAGTGTATTCGCCACCTCCATTTGTTCGCAGAACTTTGATCTTCTTCTCACTCTGGTTTTCGACAAGTATCTTGAATCTCTTAAAGATTTCGAATAGTTCGTCCTTTTGTTTGATCACATAGATCCACAGCTTTCGACTAAACTCATCAACAAATGAAACAAAATATATGTTTCCACAAATTCTATGTTCTTCGAATGGACCACATACATCTGAATGCACCACTTCAAGAATATAGGATGATCTCATTGACATAGTCGAAACGAAAGAGTTTATGGATTGCTTACCCACTAAACAACCTTCACAACGTTTTTCAGGCATCTCAAGGCTTGGAATACCAGTAACCATATCTTGAGTAATAAGTTGATTAAGTGATCGAAATTTTAAATGTCCAAGCCTCAAATGCCACAATCAACTATCCTTGTGGTCGACAACAGTTTTCAAGCATTGAACTTCTGTCGAACTGGTCATAGTCTTAAATGTCATATTCTTCGACAATGGAGATTTTAAGACCAAATTTTTCTTGGTGTCGAACAATTTCAAAACTCCATCTTTCATGACAACTGAGAAACTTTTTTCGACTAGTTGTCTAACGCTTAGTAAGAGAGAATAAGTGATGTGCCTCTTACAAAGGTGCTTATTCCTACACTATGTATCAATGCTCCTAGTATCTCCCTCCAAAAGTGGTATTAGAGCCTTTGGTTCAAGAAAGGGACCAGAAGAGACTTGTATCAAAATGCGCCCAGGAAGTGGTGTTCCATTGCAAGATGTCAATAGCGGTACAAGTGGGGGGAGCATTGTGGACTCACACTTGAAGGGGTGTGCTGAAATAATATAGAAAGTGTGAGTAAGTGGGGAAATAGTCCCACATTGGATAGGAATGTGGAGACTTAAGCATATATAAGTGGGAGAATTCACTCACCTATCACCTTAAGGTTTTAGGTGGATAAGTGGTGTGTCTCTCACAAAGGTGCCTAGTCCTATACTATGTATCAATGCTCCTAATATCTCCTCCCAACAGTTGTGAGGGTGAAAATGAAGAAGATGGAAGAAAAAAATTCCCATGTAAGTGGTACATAGTAAGATCTCATACAATAACTTAATTTAACGACTCTTATTTATGGTCCATTGTGAACCACTTAGTTGATAGTTCACTTTAGATGCCATCTTTTTTAATAATAAATTTTTTTTACAAATATTTTTTCTATATACACCACACAATATTTAAATCAACATCTAACAAAGTTTCAATTATATTATCAAAATAGTTTTACAAACATATCAAAATAACAAAGTAATATCAATTGTATAATAACAGTCACCAAAGTATATGTTTAATTATATCAAAATTGATTATGGAAATTTGGTTTGGAAAACATATGTTTAATTATATCAAAATGAGACGAAACATAAACATCAATTGACTTTATATAATGATTTAACTTTGTACAAGAGAAGTACAAATACAATCAAAACTTTTTAACCATATTGTATCTAGTTTCTATGTCATTAAGGACTCGGCTAAGGTAATAAATGGATCTTTCAACATCATTATCATCCTCTTGAGCAAGCATGCTCCCTATAGTGACATTAGACGAAGAAATATACAACTTCGTATTCTTATTTCTACAAGGAGGTGATAGTATTGGAGGGTGAACAAGATATTCTTTGATCTTGTCGAAGGCTTTCTACTGCAATTTCCCCCATTCGAATCCTTCCTTTTTTAAGTGAAGTAGAGGTGAAAAGACTTGAGTCTTTCGTCTTAGATTTGAGATGAACCTTCTTAAGAAATTAATCTTCCATAGCAAAGACTGCAACTCATTCTTGGTTGATGGAGCTTTTGCTTCCATGATGTCCTTGGTCTTATTTTGATTTATTTCGGTCCCTTTTTATGGACCGTGAAGCTCATAAAACCCCTTGTCTGCACACAAAAAGCATGTTTAAGAGGATTCATCTCCAGACCATGTTTTCTCATCCTTTCGAATGACTGTCGAAGATGGTCTATGTGACTTTTCCCCGATACAGACTTAACAACAATGTCATCAATATAAATTTGTATGATAGTCTTAATGAAGTCATGAAAAATAAAGTTCATCGCTCTTTGATATGTTGCCCCAGCATTTTTCAGGTCAAAGGGCATGACTACCCATTCGTAGGTACCAAGGACACCTAGGCAATTAAATTCCATTTTGGGCACATCTTCGTCAGCAATAAAGATTTAGTTATATCCAGAATACCCATCAAGCATGCTAAGATACTCGAAGTGTGCGGCTGAATTGATCAACATTTCTACCACTTGCATAGGGTATTCATCCTTTGGGTTGCAACATTCAAATCTCTGAATTCAATGCAAACCCTCAAAGTTCCATTCCTTTTAATTACATAAAATGTGTTAGCAATTTATTCGAGATACTTTATGGTGCAGATGAACTTACATTTGAGCAGTCTTTCAATTTCTTCTTTTCTTTGATCTTCGACAGGATCTCTGGTGCGAAGCGCCTTGGGGTTTGCTTGATTGTCTTATGAAGGTTGAGAAAAACACAAGAAATAGAGGTTTGAATATTGGGTTTTCAAAAAAAACGTTTTGCTTAGAAATGCTTCACACAAATAATCGGGATAGGTAAGCTAAGAAAGAAAAGTGACAAAGTACTTATTACCTCCATTTGGCTCCACCTGGATTGGTCCACATACATCAAAGTACATGATTTCAATAATATCCTTCGACTTGCTTCATGCATCCTTGATGAAGCTATTCTTGTGCTACTTCACCTGCACACATTCCTCACATACCTCGTTTGGAATGTCGATTTTTGGCAAACTTGAAACCATATTTCTTTTGTTCAAATATCTGATGTCTTTGAAGTTGATATGGCCAAATCGATAGTTCCATATCCATTCATCCTTGCTACTGCTGTCGCAAGGCACTTGTGCTTCATCATATTAAGTTCAGTCTTGAATGTTCTATTCTAGGACATTGGAGCCTTCAAGATTAACCTTTCTACTACGTCGACGACTCTCATCATCTTGTCTTTGATCGACACTTTATAATTATTTTCGACCAACTTCCCTATACTGAGCAAATTGCTCCCTATGCCTGTATGTACAACACATTAGAAATTACTGATCTCTTGCCATCTTTCCTCATAATCAGAATATCTCAAATACCTTCAACTGCTAGAGTACTATCATTTGCAAATTTCACCATGTTCTTCATTGAGGGATTTATGTTGACAAACTAGTTTTTCCTTCCAGACATGTGTGATGAGCATCCTGAATCCAAGTAGCATTGATCCTTGAATTTTTCTTCATCTTTTGTTGTGATCATCAGCAACATCTCTTTTTCTTCATACTTTGCATCACTTTCTTGATTCATTCATTTTTCTGGACAATCACTAGAATAGTGACCATACTTCTGACAATTGAAACACTGAATGTGACTCTTATCAGGCTTTCGACTACCACCTCTTCCTCTACCTCCAGCACCACCTCTTTGTTTTCCTTGGTATGATGTTCTTCTCTGATTCAACCTAATTCCTTCCTGTTGATCTCATCTATCAATCGAATTGTTGTAGCCTCCTCTACCTTTATTGTAGAACCACTTTCCTTTGCCTTTCTTGTCTCTTGCTAACTGCACCTGCAAAGCCATACCACTATTCAACTTTCATGCAGCTTTTTCAGCCATTGTTTATTCATGAGATTCAAGTGTCCCCTGAAGCTCTTCCTTCGACAAAGTTGATGTTTTCTTCGACTCTTTTATGGCAACTATCACATGGTCGAACTTTAGAGTCAACGATCTCAGGATATTTGAAACAACTTCTCTTGTTGTTAACGTGTCTCCACAAACATTGATTTGATTCACTAGTTTTGTAACCCCAGTGAAGAAATCACTCATGCTTTCACTATCTTCCATCTGAAGCAATTCATGCATTCTTTTGTGAGTTTGTAACCTCACATCTTTTACCTTTTCTGCACCTCCAAAGGATTTTTTCCAGAATTTCCCAAGCTTCTTTTGTAGATTCTACATCACTAACCTTTTCAAAATTGTATGGACTCAAGCATTGATGAATTATAAATATAGATTTATAGTTCTTCTTCTTCTTCAATTCTTTGTGTGCAGATTTTTGTTCGTCTATTCCTTCTTCTGCAAGCGGTTCTAATCCTTCTAACACAAGATCCCAAAGATCTTGACAATAAAATGCAACCTTCATCTAATTGCACCCATTTCCATAGTTATCACCTTTTAGAATTGAGAGACTTGCTGGAAAATACACATTCAGATGATTTATTGCCATCACGGTTTTCTTCTCTTGAATCGCTCAATCGAATCTCTTGATCCCAGGTGTTGAAAGTCCACCAAAATCTATGATGAATTTCTATCAATCTTGATGAACAAGATTGTTATCACCACACAATGACAATGAAAAGAAAGAAAAATCGAGGAAGAAAGAAAATTAGGGTTTATGAATATAAGGGGAAGAAGAAGATTATCTTCTGCAGAATAACTCTCTATCCACAAACTGTGGAAAATCTTTATTCATATTGCAATTGTAAAATTTTATGAATTCAAGTTGTGTACAATAATAAGGGTTACTCCCTCTATTTATAGTTTTAGGTTAACTTTCTCCTTATGCCAAAGACCAAAACTACAAAAACCTAAAATAACTATTTTAGATCTAAATCAAAATCCTGTGTGAAGCAACCTGCTTCGACACTTCGACATACAGAACACAACTCGACATCCTTATTTTGTCGAACAACATGCTTCTTCGACACGAAGAATTACATTTTCAACAAGGACCAAATGTTAGACGGGTGAAGAAGTTTTAGACCGCTTTCTATTTGAGTTCTGTCGCACACTGGATATGGAAGTGGTCGTCAATAGAGATCTTTAGAAATTTAATAATAAGAAAAATTTACTTCATACCCCTAATTTTATACTTGTACCCCTATAATTGTATTTTTTGGACGAAAATGCCCTTCATATAAATAGTATAACTTTAAAAAAAAATCATTTTCCATTTTCATGCTCACAAACTCTTCCGAAAATGCTCTGAACAAGAATACATTCCAGAACACATTTTGCAAGTCTTCCGGTTTACATTTTTCCACTCTGAACCACTTCAGGTAAGTGTTCCGAAAATTTTTGTGAACCGAAACAATTTTTCCAACTCTTCTGAAATATTTAGCGAACCGGAACACATTTTGGAAGTGTTCTGGTTTGAGTTTCAATTTTTTGAACACTTTTTATAACTCTTCTAGTTCACTAACTAATAAACTGGAACACATTTTATAAGTGTTCCGAAAATTTCCAGGTTTTGCAAACTGGAACACTTTTAAGATGTGTTCCGGATTGAATTTTTTTTATTTGTTTTTTCCAGGATAGTGCGCACATTAGGTGCAGATGATAGGCTTCCTCGGAGGCAGGATGGTGCTTCTGGATTCGATTCACGGCCTCCTCCACAGGATCCTGGATATCCAGGAGGACCGTCTGACTTATCTCTCCTGGTTAGATACGAGCATCATTGTGCTCGACGTCTATGGTATGGGAAGGTAAGTAAATGAAATTTTATGTTAAATAAATTTATAATGTTTATCTGTGTTTATTAATATGCATATTTTTTTGTTTTTAGGAGAGAGGTGCAAAAAAGGAGCTAAAATGTGTTGCTCACGGGCTGAAGCTGCAGAGTTGGGTTCCGCAGCAACTCCCCAAGAAGATTAAGTACTGGGTGAACCAATCTGGTCTAACCTCGCTACAAAGAACTAGTTTACACAAGATAGACTCAAACCTGAATTTAGCCTTTATAGAGAGATGGCACTCGGAGATATCTTCATTTCACATGTCATATGGTGAAATGACGATAACTCTTGATGATGTTGCATTTTCTGCTTCACTTGCCCATAAGGGGCGTCCTATGGAGTCCCGAGCACGTTACAGAAGATGTTGTTGCATCTCTTATTGTTGACTACTTGTGAGTGTCAAGGTCTGTTGCAATGAGTCAGATTCGAGCATGCAATGGACCATATTATAAGTTGGAGTGGTTGTATGATTTATTTGTACATCATCGAACTACTTCTTCTTGGGATTATGCGATCAAAGCATATCTGCTGATGCTGATTGATTGCACTATTTTTGTTGACAAGACATTTACGCTTGTCAATGCATAGTAAAAATATAATATAGTAAACAACCTAAAAAATAAACATTCTAAAATCAATGCATAATAAAAAATATAATATAGTAAAAAACCTAAAAAATAAACATTCTAAAAATCAATGCATAATAAAAATATAACATAGTAAACAACCTAAAAAATAAACATTCTAAAAATCAATGCATAAGAAAAATATAACATAGTACAAAATACTTCAAAAAATAACATACCGATTAGTCGTGGTGTTACCCAAATGAAGCACTCAATTAATCCATGCTCCAACAAATCTATGTCTATGTAGGGTCAACTACGTGTCTTTCACATAATCAATGAATTCACTACAATTAACACATGTCTGCTCAAGTTGGTGTAACTGTTGAGTATACTCAATCTCATCACTAGTCCATACAAGATCTCTCTATAATGTGTCTATCATCTCTTGCATTTCTTTCACAACATATCTCTTGCATCTCATCCCAACATTTTTGTTAATGTGAAATCAACATAGCAAATTAATAGTCGTAGGATACACAACTTCAACTAATTTCATCAAAGCAAGATCTCTATCCGTCAAAATCACTTGTGGACATAAATCTTTCTTCACAAACAATTCCTTCAGCTTCTCCAAGACCCAACAAAAACTATTTGTTTGTTCATACTCTATATATGTAAATGCAATAGCAGATGTAAACTCAGTCATGTCATGCCAACAATTTCAAACAGAGGTTGTCTATTTTTATTTGTCTTATAAGTGTTGTCCATAACTAACACGATCAGAAAAAGATTTAGCAACTTAACTGAATCTGGATGCGTCCAAAAAATATCTCTCACAACTTCTGAGTCATCTCTTTTCTTACTCCAATAGACATAGCTTGCATCCTCTATGAGCTTAAGAAGATGTTGTATCTTAATTCTTGGCCCTCTTATCTCCTTTTGTATCACACTCTTCTGCTTATATATTTGCGTAATCCGAGTCACATTCTTAAGATCTCGCTCTTGCAATGAAAGTAATACGTGCTTAGGTGAAACATGTGTTTTTGTCAAATCAAAAACATGTTTCTTATCGTCTGCGGACAACCTACCAACAAACGCATGACCTTCAAACCTATCAGGTGTAATCCATGATCATGAACTGCGCATTTTACATCAACCTTCCATTCAGACCCATCTTTTGACGGAGTCGACCTGATTTTGAATGGACATCCACATCTCTTATTCGCACTTTGAGTTTCACTTTTATCCTTATATTTACTCCCCTTTATCACACCCAAATATTATTTTGTTACTTCTTTCTCTCTTGCTTGTTCCGGTGTCTGAACGCTTGATAATAACAATTACCATGTTTCTGATTCCGACCTCTTTAATCCAACTTATAACCTCTTCTCGTGTATCGAATGTTTGAGTAGTGGAGAATACATCAGTGGTATCTATAGATGGCTCGTTTTTTTGGCAAATTGGTGCGAAATTTCTATACATGAAAGTAAAAAAAAATGTAAAAATAAAAATTTAACAATGTGTACCGGAAGACTTAAAGAAAGTGTTTCAGTTTAGATTTTAGGACCCACCGAAACACTTTGAAAAAGTGTTCAGATTTAGACATGTTCGTTCCGAAAGACTTTTCATAAGTGTTCTGATTTATAATTCTTCGCACCAGAAGACTTTTCATAAGTGTTCTGGTTTTTAATTCGTCTTACCGAAAGACTTTCCAAAAATGTTCTGGTTTATAAAAAATTTCAGTTCGAACCGGAAAACTTTGGCAAACTCCTCCGAAACATTTTTGTTACAATATCGAAACACTTGATGCAACTGTTCTGGTTTGAATGTATACGTACCAAAAGTCTTTCTTGAAGTCTTCTGAAACAGAACCGCTGAAATGCAATTTTCAAAATTTTTAATGAATTTTAGTGAATAGTAAAAAATGAAATAATAAAAAGGTTAAAATCCATTAAGGATAAACTTAACATTTTTACAAAAATATAAGAGTTTTTGAAAATATTCTTACATGTATAGAAGTAAGGATACGAAGGAAAATATTCTAATAACAATCTTAACTAAGTTTTTGAAAAGGAAAAGTTTTTAATTCACGTAATTCAAATCTCATTTTTTGTATTTTTTTTGTGCCTTCACTTACGTGAGAGTCAAGGATGATTGTTGGCTTGACACAATATAAGATGGTTATTAAGACGCGAGAGTTCGGATCTGCTCCATTTTTAATTTGCTCCATTTTTTCAGTTTACTTTATTGATGTGTGACACATGGCGAAGAAGAAGAGATGGAGAGATGGAATTAGTGAAGATGGAAGATACAAAGCAAATTAAGCAAATCGATTGTCAGTTTGACAAGAATATAAGAAAAAACTCAGTCCCTAACTCACCATGCATTTAGAAATATTGATATCTAACTTCATATATAATATATACAATGGTTATACCACACTAAAGCCGTGTTAATCACAAAAGCTCTTTTCTTATAAATAGATTAAAAACTTTTCTCTTTGCTAATTAGATAGCATATCCTCTGATTATTAAACAAAAGTACACTGGCATGACGAATGATTACCATTCTCTTTGGCATTGAGCTTGTTCAACCCTGGCCAATATCATAAGACAGTATTCAGGTTTCCCTTTCTGCATCGCCTTCAATCGTATTCTGTTCGATTTAAAAGCTAATTCCTGAGCTGACCTTATATCTTATGCGGATTCCCTTGCATCCGCCGTGTAGAAAAACTTCTTAGTTGCTACAGACAGCTGCACAAAAAAACACACGCAGAGCAATGCTTAGGTTTATTTAATCGCTTTAAATGAATGCTCAGTTTACATTTTAACTAAGCAATTTCAAATACTGATACATAACACCATTATCTAAGCAATCTGAGTCCACATAAATCGTACTCAGACATATAAAAATGCATCATGCATTAGTAAAATATAACATAGCTAGTAAATTTATTATAGAAAGTAAAAAATGGGATGTACCGAAAATTTAAAAAAAAAATGGACCGAATCTCTTAGAGATGTGCAGTTATTCTTTCACTGTTTAGCGGGTCTTCACTTTTACTTTTTTGGGAGGCTGCACTTTGATTTGAAGCCTTTGTGCAAAGGTAAGATAATGACTGCAGCCATGAAACCAACATGGGTTTGCGGACAACATCATCGGAATCAGCCACTTGTGAATACAACTCATTCAAAGCTATGTTCTGTGCATCTTGTGGTAACTTGGTAATCAACTGTGCCAATAGTTGCATCAAGTTCGGTAAAACCTGAATAGTAGAGAACTTGCATGATTGTAAGTTCAAAATCAATATTTAATCTGTATAGCCCTGACACTTCAGTTGAAGGCTTGCTCGACAGAATATACGATATCAAAACATCTGGTTACATTCAATTACTTCTATTTTCTTAAATTATTGCTCGCATCCACATGTCAATGTCGTGTCTGATATTCATGTATGTGTCCGTGTCAAATAGTATTTAATGCATATGGAGTTGATGTAAAAGCAAGTCCTTACTTGAATATCAACAAGGAAAACTAGACGTAAAAGCAAGTCCAATAATTTCTTGCTTGGTTCCGGCTCTCCTTGCCACTGCTTCCACGCATCAGCCTCATTTGTGAAGACTTCAGAACAAAGCTGATTCGCTTTTTCAACAAGACTATGAATGCAATAAAAAGTAGCAGGGCTTCCAGCAGGAAGATGTTGGACCATTCCTACAACTCCGGATGCCATTCCCTCAAAAGGAGTAATGCCAGGATATCCCTATATTCATATTACGAATTTACGATATTATATAAAAACGTATTCGACTCGCATATTGAAGACCAAGGTCTTTGGTATGATAATTACCGATAAGGATAATTGTATGTAATGGAAAACGAGCTTCTCCTTCAAAGAGACTCCATCGTTTTTTTCAGATTCCTTCCCCATAGACATAAATGCAGTGAAGACAGAATGAGAAGCTCGAGCTACTTTTCCATTCGGATGTTCCATATATCTAGTTTTTAAAAATAAGGAAGCACATTTTTTGCAGATGATAATGTGACGGAAAAACCAAGCATAACTAAATATGTATTTGGTTGATATAGGATACAAGAACATAGTTGGAGCTACCATGTCTCCGAATACCGGGGCGGACAAACACTCAATCAAAGTTGGAATGACCCGAAGGTAAAACAAAACACGGGCTGTTTGCACTTCATCCTTGGACCATAAGTATTTGGTTTTCTGGTCTAGAAGCAAGGTAGTTAAAATCGTGATTTTACACAAAAAATTGGGAAGGGGAACTAAAATCGTAAATCGTGGAATTGTAAAACTAATAGTAAGACTGTACAAAATTCGAAAACTCATATTTATGCATATAAATTCTTATATATAAATATATAATCGCATTAGTATTAGTAAGTCAAAGAAAACCTTAAATCACTTGAAATACTTGTGTAAATTTAAATTCATAAGCATAGCTCACAATTACGATAATTAAGACCTTAAATCACACTTCAAATACGGATATAAATTTAAATTCATTCATAAGCATAATTCCATAAACGTTTGAAAGATCGTAAGACTATACGATTTAATGATAACAGGAGAGATTCTACTTGATTCCGCTGAAATAAGATTATGGATATAGTCATAATCGTTGAGAGCAGACATGATCACAAAATCATGAGATTTTACGATTCAAATCGGGATTTCAACTACCATGTATAGAAGAATAGAAAATCTTATAAAATGGAAACCATAAAAAAAAAAAAGCAATTCAAATAAAAATGCATTTGAATAAATCATACCTGGCCCATTTGTCAAGTCACCATAAGAGGGAATGGAGTTCACAAAAAACGTACAAGCATGCTCATTCTTGTTAACACTTGCAATTACCTTGCGAATTGTCTCCATGTACTCTGGCAAGCGTATGTTGCGAAAATATTCCATGCAAGAAAACGATACTAGTATCTTCAACGAGACTTCGGTTTGTATTTCTTGATCAAATTTCGAGCTCAATTTGTGCTTAGTTACAGCTAGCGCAAAGACTACAACCATAAGGAAAGCAGATTCCGCGATTTTATCAAAATCCTTAAGCAACTCATCGTAATTGCCTTTAAGACGCATAGCCACTTTCCTGTGTCCATAGTAAATACTACGACAGTATTCCCATATAAGATTCTCCACTATATTCTTATTTTCTTCATCTGCTAAAATATATTGATTGCAGAAAACACCTGTTACAGCTCCTGCTTCCTTAAAGAGGATACTATCTAAATGTTCTTTAATCTCATTAACCTTTAGTTCACTGGAACTCGGCGGCAATTCAAAAACAGATTCATAAAGACGAGGCAACGGAAGTACCTCAGTTAACAACGACAAACCAAGGCAAACAAACAACGAGGAATGGCCTGAAAATGAAACTGTTCGAGTCAATCCTATCGAAACACACTGAAGCAAAAGTCTATCTTGAAGATCACTGCCCAAGTTACTAAACCCTAATGTCCTAGAAACCAAATCACTTACTAAAGCCTCTACCCGAATAGTCGCAGAAGTCCTCATTCTAGCCACAACATCCAATTTAACACCAGTTGAAGAAGCATACCTATCACTAACTCTCAAAACTCCAATCCCCGACATAAAAACAGCAAACGCTACATACCTTTCCTTAAAACTCCCGAAAATTTCCCTCACAAAAACATCCACTTTATCCAAAAATCCAAAACTGATCAAATTCGACGCAACCCAATCAACCAAATAAAGAACCATGAGTCCGTGCGCAACACTACCTCGAGGCCCATCATTATCTTTCCCCCAAATTCCAAACAGACATTCCAATATTCTTACAAAATGAACATTCACAGAAGACGACGACAAAGCATACCCAATTCCAGCAAGAACATTATGCACAAACTCATCAACCAAACAAACCAACCTACATTTCTCTACCAACAGTTTACAAAAAACATCCAAGCACAGATTTTTAGTCTTCTCAGATAAAGAACTCACAAAAGAAAAAGCACCCAGAAGTAAAATAGCTTCAGAGAATAATAAAACATGATCAAATTGAGTAGAAGAAGATAAAAACAGCTTCGAAATAACCTCGACTACTGAATCAATGATATCAAAACTAGGTTTAGTGGGTTTTGTGGATTTTCGTATCCATATATAAAGAAGGCGGAAACAAAGGGGGAGGGAATCCTGGGGGATAGAGAAATTCGAAGCAGTGAGAATGGAAAGGAGGAGTTTTGCTTGAGGATCAGCGACATGGAGAGAGGTTTGGGAATTGACTAGGGTTTGGAGATGTTGGTGATGGTGTTGATTGAATGAGGAAAATTGAAGGGCGTTTCGGAGTTCAGACCAAGCTTGGATGATGGATTTTGCAGAGGTTGTGGATTGGGGGGTGAATTTGTTGGTGGTGAGGTTTAGGAGGAATTTGTCTAAGAACAAAGTGTCTGGGTTTCTTGACATTTTCTTCTTCTGTGTTGTCAATGGCGGAATCGCGGTGGAGAGTGAAGTTCTGTTTTGAAGCAATACGGTTCAAATTTCAACAGATTTTTTTATTACTCCGAAAAGTGCTTTTGGAAAAATCGCTTTTGGGAGAATCGCTTTTGGACTGAGGCACGGTTCTTTTTGTTTTTTCCCTAGTACTTGTTTTACGATACTGCATGTTTCCCTTCTCCCTCTTTCTATTACTTGTTTTCTTTTTTATTTTATTTTTAATTATTAGTGTCAAGTGTCAGTAATAACAGAGAAACCACATATACAATCGACAACACTAAAAGCATGTGATTGAAGAATAACGTTGTTTAGATGGACGGATTGCATCAGCTTCAGCGTCCATCTAATAGCCATAGCCTTTGCCGTAGTGGGATTAACTTGGATCACCTCACGTCTACAAGCTGACAGAGAAACACCATTGCCATCATTCCTTACCACGCATCCAATGGCGACAAACTCGTCCTCAAAACAGCCAGCGTCAACTTGCACCAAAGAAACACCAGCACCAGGAGAAGGAATTTGCACCTCAACTACTGGTTTATGCTTGATTAGGGCCTCCGGGTTAGCTTGATTGAAGTCCCTAACCACTTCTGCATCTTCAACTGTAACTCTGGCTGGACCAACAACCTTTTATCTGAAGACATAATTGGCGGGCATTCCAAGCCTTTCATAACGCATAGCATTGTAATTGGATTGTCAGGATGTCTTTATCACTCAAAATCACATCTAGCCAGTCAAGAATATCAAGATGGTTCATCAACTGAAAACCCAACGGAGGAAAAAACAAACTCTGCGAGCAAACTCGTAATTCAGGAACAAATGGTGAGCATATTCAACCTTAGAATTATAGAGAGGACAAGAAGGATCAAGAATGATACCTTTTTTCTGCAAGTTGCACCTCGTGGGAAGAATGTTTTTGGCAAGACGCCACACAAAATTACGCACCTTCGCAGAGATAAGCACCTTCCATAACTTTTTCAAAAAAACTCCTAAATACGCACCAAAGGGGCCAGCCAAGTTCTTCCTTCTCTCATCCCTTAAATGATGATAAGCGCTCCTAACAGAGTAGTCCCCATCAGCCTCGTAGTTCCAAATTCTCCTGTCCTCCAAGCATCTAACAGACAAAGGAATGCTAGCAACTTTTATAACATCCTGAGGATCCAAAGTGCCACTAAGCGCTTGTCTATCCCAGCACCCCAAATCATGGTCAACTAAGGAGAATACCAACTTATCAGCCTCTACATTTCCCCTTCGAATTAAGGGTTTAAACTTGGACTAGTGGGAATCCAGGGGTCCTGCCAGATTTTCACCTTAGAACCATCCCTAATCCTTCATCTGGAACCACAGGCTATCAAGTCCTTCGCGCTTAAGATGCTCCTCCAAGCATAGCTGGGCGAGAATCCCATATTTGCTTCAAAAAAGTCACTTATGGGAAAATACTTTCCTTTAAAGACTTTAGCAAACAATGAGTTTTCATCTTGAAGCAATCTCCAACATTGTTTACCTAAAAGGCTGATGTTGAAATCACTAATTCCAAAAAATCCCATCCCCCTCGATCCTTTAGCCACTGATAGTCGTTCCCAACTCATCCAATTAGCTTTATTTGATCCATTGTTGGCACCCCACCAAAATTTTGCAAGCATTGACTCAATTCCCTTGCAGATTCCTTTTGGTAACTTGTAGCAACTCATTATGTAACTTGGAATCGTCTGCGCCACCACCTTGATCAAAATCTCTTTGCCATCCCTCGATAGGAATTTATCCTTTCATCCCTTAATCTTATTCCAAACTCGCTTCACAACCAGAGAAAATATTTCTTTCTTGGATCTTCCAAACACCATTAGAAGTCCCAAGTATTTTGAGTGGTTGTCCACACTTTGAACTCCCAATCTATGGAGAATCAGCAAAATATGTAACACCACAATTCTACCCCTCGTAATTAATAATAAAATCAGAGTTTCAAAGTTTCATCCAAACATAAATTGAGGTATCACATATTCGTGTTTTTCATCACTTTGCATTATAATGCACATCACAAAATCAAAAGTCGGATATACCGATTCATAACATAAATCATCATATAAACATATGACTAATCACAGCGGATGTGTTCATAAAACGTACGTATCATCATGTTATCATCAATACATAAAGTCATAAGATAATATACATAAATTATCCTATCAAAATAATAACGTCGCCCAAATCCCGAGTGTTACTACTATCAGAGCAGAGCGACTCAAAATAAAGAGACTCGAGCTAATCCTCATCATCCTCGCGGATCACCTGCACGTTACCAATATAAAGGCAACGGCGAAACAAGTAAAGGGTGAGATACTCCAAAACATATAATTAAAGGCATGATAAAACATATAAATAGTTTTGGAATCATAAATGATATAGGTTAATAAGAATATGTCAACAAACATCAAATCTCACATACTTTAAAATCATCACTTAGTGTATAAGATCAACACTTTAATATCATCACATAATCACCATAATCATGTCAAAACAAGACATAAACTCCATCGCCATAAACTCATATCGTCGCTTTACCGTCATGTTATATCCATCGCATTATTTTCATGAAATTATCACATCATAATCACTTTATGTTCAACACAAAAATCATCACAGAACAAAGTATCATATAACATCGCAATTCATTATAAGCCATCAAATAAAACTCAACACCAAAAGACTCAAAAATAAACATAACCGACTCCATGAGACACGACTATGTTATGCATGTGGTACCCGTCGCTTTGTCCATAATTAGGGACATTCGGCATAAAAGCCCATCGTCGCTTTGGCATAAAAGCCCTCGTCGCTTGGCATAAAAACCCTCGTCGCCAATGCAATGTATGTGACTCGACAACACGACATCACAAACACGACACAACAAAACATCATCATTGCACATCAAAATTGGTATAAAACTCACGTCGCCATATTCATCCACATCGAGATAAACATATCATCACATCGCATATCATCAAGTATTCATTATAAATAAACCGTCACAAACATCATATTTAATCGCACCACATCATTATCAAATAATTCACTAAATTTCAAACACGGAAAAATAGTCAAACATCAATAATCGTCGCAAAAGTCATTCACAATAATCAGCATCAATTATAAACATTAACGTCGCAATCGGATTGTCCATACGCGACTTAAACCGACTAAAACGCAACCCATTTCAACTTAACCGTAAATTGATTTATTTCGGGTCGCTCCATTAAAAACTCATAATCTCGAAAAACTAACCTCACCACGACGTTCTACACGTCAAAATTAGCTAGCACGTCAATTTTCGTTAAATTCGAAGCAACTTGCTCCGTCGTCGAAATTTGCCAAAATCGGGAAATCGAAACGTAATCGGATTCCAAATTAAATCGGCTAACTTATGTCGTATTTGTATTTAATTAATATAAATATTTAATATAATAAAAAAAACATAATTTAATTAATTTCTAAACTTAGTTTCCATACTGTAAGTTTAGTTTTTTTTTAAACATACTGCTATTACGTTTCTTTTTGCTTTGCTAAACTATACTGCTATTGTTATTTTTCTAAACTTAACTTTTCATTTTTTTTATGCTGCTACTTTGTTTATAACTTGACTGCTATTTATTTTTTGTGTAAAAACTAACTATACTTACTGCTAGTTTTTATTAGTTTCAAAACTTCATTTCAATGAAGTTACTGTTAGTTTAGTTTCTAAACTTAATATAATACTAGTTCTTGATTCATTCCAATTTCAATTAACCTAATACTAATTCAACAACAACAACACCTAATTAACTCTTCTAATTTCTATCTCAACAAAACTCAAGAACCCTAACATCAATTTTTCTCCAAATCCAAAATATACCAAATCAAACTCTAACTATAAACATTGGAAAATCAACCCCTTACCTTAGATGCTTGAAATGATTCTTGATGTTTCAACCAAATCCAACCCTAGTTTTGTTCTTCTTGTTCTTCTCTTCTCCAAGACTCTCTAGCTCTCTCTATGCCTCTAAGTGTGTTTTTAATGTTATGTCATAAAACAAGGAATGTGTTTGGTTTGTTTCTACTACTAAGACCATAGGGTGTACACCTAATTCCCTCTAATTTGCAAATACACCCCCAACTTGTCTTGCTATTAATAACACTAAATAATATTAGTAACCCAAATTATTAAAATAACTCTAAATAATTAAATATCGGTCCGAATAATATTTTACCGAACCGAACGGAATAAAAATCGGACGGAACAAAATAATTACCGGTCACTCAAAATAAATACCGGACCGAATAAAATAATTATCGGTCCCTCAAAACAAATACCGGACCGAATAAAATAATTACCGGCCCCTCAAAATAAATACCATACCGAATAAAATAATTACCGGTCCCTCAAAACAAATACCGGACCGAATAAAATAATTACCGGTCCGAATAAAACGTCGTCGAATATATTAACAGATATATCGGTTAATTTAAATATTCTCGTCGCAAAAATAAACGTCAAACGGTAATTCGAAAATATTAATATAATATAATATTAAATAAAACGGGGCGTTACAACTCTCTCCCACTTATAAAAGTTTCGTCCTCGAAATTACTTGACTCGAAAAGCTCGGGATAGGAATCCCGCATCTTGCTTTCTAACTCTCACGTCGCACTTTCACCAGCTTCTCCTATCCAAACAACTTTAACCAAGAAGATCTCTTTACCACGAAGAGACTTCATCTCACGATCTTCAATCCTTAACGGCATTGTCTCCACCATAAGATTGTCTCGCACTTGGATATCATCCATCTCAATCACATGTAAAGGATTCGGAATATACTTCCGAAGTTGCGTCACATGGAACACATCATGCAAGTTCGAAAGATTTGGCGGTAACACCACTCTATAAGCCACTTTTCCCACTTTACTAGTAATTTGGTAAGGACCAATAAAGCGAGGAGTTAGCTTCTTCGACTTCAATGCTCGACCAACGCCGGTTGTAGGAGTAACTCGCAAAAATACATGATCACCATCTTGAAATTCCAAGTCTTTTCTCCTTTTATCATGATAACTCTTTTGTCGACTTTGAGAAATTCTCATCTTTTTTCTAATCATATTCACCGTCTCAATAGTCTCTCTAACCAATTCTGGTCCAAGCACTACACTTTCACCCGACTCATGCCAACACAAAGGAGTTCTACACCTCCGACCGTACAAAGCCTCGAAAGGTGCCATTCCAATACTAGCATGAAAACTATTGTTATAAGTAAACTCAATCAAAGGAAGATATGTATCCCATGAACCACCATGTTCAAGAATACAAGCACGTAACAAGTCTTCCAACGATTGAATCGTCCTTTCCGCCTGACCATCAGTTTGAGGATGATAAGCCGAACTCAACCTCAGCTTTGAACCCAAAGCCTCTTGCAAGCTCTTCCAAAATTCATAAGTAAACCTCGGATCTCTATCCGAAACAATACACAAAGGAATACCATGTAATCTCACAATCACATGCGTATAAATTTCTGCCAAGTTCGATACGGGATAAGTGATGTTAATAAGAATAAAGTGAGTCAACTTTGTAAGCCTATCAACAATCACCCAAATCGCACCGTGTCCTCTTGGTGTATTCGGTAACCCCGTTACGAAATCCATAGAAATGCTATCCCATTTCCACTCCGAAATCTCTATCGGTTGCATCAACCCTGCAGGTTTCTGATGCTCCACTTTATACTTCTGACAAGTCAAACAAGCATAAACAAACTAAGCCACCTCTCTCTTCATGCCCGACCACCAAAATAGTTTCTTTAAATCTTGATACATTTTGGTCGCTCCGGGATACTCAAATTGCTTCTATGACTTTCTTCCAAGATCAGTCTCTTCAAATCCACATCATTGGGAATACAAATCATATCTCGGAACCTCAATACACCTTAAGCATCCAACTTGAAATCTTCATTCTCAGTTTGTCCAATACCAACCAACAAATCAACAAGCTTCACATCAAGCTTCTGAGCTTCTCTAATGCTACCAAGGAAATCATTATTGATCTTTAACATTCCCAATATAACACTCTTCGGCGTCACTTCTATCACAAGACTCATATCTCTAAATTGCTCAATCATTTCCAACTCTTTCACCATCAAAAGTGATACATGCAAAGTCTTTTGACTTAAAGCATCGACCACCACATTAGCTTTACAAGGATGGCAATTCAATCCAAAATCATAATCTTTCAACAATTCAAGCCACCGTCTTTGTCTCATATTAAGCTCTTTCTGATCAAACAAGTACTTCAAACTTTTATGGTCGCTAAATACTTCAAATCTAGAACCATAAAGATAATGCCTCCAAATCTTAAGCACAAAAACAACCGCTGCAAGGTCCAAATCGTGCGTAGGATAATTCTTCTCATGAATCTTCAATTTCCTAGAAGCATAAGCAACCACTTTGCCATTTTGCATAAGCACACCACCTAAACCCATCTTAGAAGCATCATAATAAACGACAAACGGTTCTTCAGGATTAGGTAGAATCAAGATCGGAGCCGTTGTCAACCTTTTCTTCAATTCAACAAAAACTTCTTCACACTTGACATCCCACACAAATGCAGCTCCTTTACAAGTCAACTTTGTCAAAAGGAAGCGCCAACTTAGAAAAACCTTCAATGAACCTTCTATAGTAACCAGCCAAACCCAAGAAACTTCTAATCTCAGTAACAGACTTAGGAGTTTCCCATCTCAACATAGCATCAACTTTAGAAGGATCAACTACAATGCCATCACCAGAAATGACATGCCCCAAAAATCTCACTTCACTTAACCAAAACTCGCACTTTGACAACTTAGCATAAAACTTCTTCTCTTTCAGAACTTCCAACACAATGCGCAAATGTTTTGCGTGCTCTACTTCCGATTTAGAATAAACCAGAATATCATCAATGAAAACAACCACGAAATGATCCAAGTAAGGATGGAAAATATGATTCATGTACTCCATGAATACTCCCGGTGCATTAGTGACACCGAAAAGCATCACCGAATATTCGTAAAGTCCATACCTCGTCCTGAAAGCAGTTTTCTGAACATCTTCTTCTTTCACCCTTATTTGATGGTAACCCGATCTCAAATCAATCTTACTAAACATGCGAGCGCCAACCAATCGGTACATCAAATCATAAATTCTAGGAAGTGGATACCTATTCTTGATATTCACTTTATTCAACTGACGATAATCAATACAAAGTCTCATGCTACCGTCTTTCTTCTTCACCAATAACACAGGAGCTTCCCACGGCGACACACTAGGTCTAACAAACTTCTTCTCGAGCAAATCTTCTAATTGGCTCTTCAATTCTGTTAACTCAGATGTGGACATCATGTATGGTGCCATAGAGATAGGTCTGGTACAAGGGACAAGATCCACAGAAAATTCAATGAAAGTTTGCTATCACAGCTTGACTCTCCACAGAAAGAGTCGCCATCAATAATAAAACCAACGCCTCATCCTTCATGAACTCATTCAACTGTTTCGTCGATACCAACATAGATTGTTCTTCTTCTACTAAGGAAGAAAACCTCACAGTGTTGTCATAGCAATTAATATGGACATAATTAGCTTTTAACCAGTCCATACCTAAAACCACGTCCAACCCGACAAGCGGTAAACAAACAAGATCCACCATAAAGTCTCTATCAAAGATTGATAAAGGGTAACTTGCACACACAAAAGAAGTAGTAATCATTCCCTTAACCGAAACTTCTACCACCATATCTCTATCCAGAGACGACAAAGTGAGACCCAATCTCTTTACACAATCAACAACAATAAAATAGTGAGTAGCACCAGTATCAATAATAGTAATAAGAGGAAATCTATTAATGAAACTAGTACCTCGAACAAGACCATCCTCGTTTGTCGTTGGAGCACCCGACAAAGCAAACACCTTTCCTGCTCCTTGAGTCCTCTTAGGCTTCTTACATTGAGCACTAATGTGACCTCCCTCGCCACAATTAAAATATACCACATCCTTATGTCTACAATCGCGAGTCATATGGCCCACTTCTCCACATCGGAAACATCTCACCTCATTCTCCTTAGCTCTAACATCGCTTCGACAAACATTACTTTTATGGCCAGGTTTCCCACACTTGTAACAAACAATACTAGCAGGAGAATCTCCCCCACTAGTTCTTCGCCCTTGAAACACTTTCTGTTTCCCTTTACCAGCTGGAGCATTATACGGTTTTCCATGGCTTTGCTGACCTTTGTTTCTCTTATCAGACATAATCTTATAATGAGCATTACTATCCTTCTCAAAGATCCTACAACTATCAATTAAATCCGAAAAGACATAGATATTCTGATAACCAACAACTTTCTTAATCTCAGGACACAAACCATTTTCAAACTTGATGCATTTAGAGAACTCGCCACTCGGACCATCATAATGCGGATAGAACTTGGCCAACATAGTGAACCTTGCAACATAATCAGTGATAGACATGCTTCCTTGCTTTAATTCAAGGAACTCTATCTCCTTCTTTCCCCGAACATCTTCCGGGTAATACTTCCTCATGAATTCCCTTCGGAAAACTTCCCATGTCACTTCCTCACCAGCAATCTCAAGCCTCTGACGGGTTTCAACCCACCAGTCATCCGCTTCAGCAGTTAGTTTATGAGTACCATAACGGATCCTTTGCACAGGAGTGCAATCCATCACACGGAAGATTCTTTCAATCTCCTTCAGCCACGCCAAAGCACCTCCGGGATCATACTTTCCTTGGAAAGTAGGAGGATTCTCTCTCTGGAAGGTTGCCAAACTACGAGACTCAGTGTTCTCGTCAGCATTCGGCGGGTTTTGGAAAGCCTGAGCCATTGCCTGCATAGCAGCAGCAAGAGCCTCATCATTCCTACCAGTGTTCCTTCCAGCCATAACAACTTCTGCTCACAACAAAACAAGGATTAGAATCAACAAATAACAATACTTGATTGTTAGACAACAACAAATTCAACAACTTGGCCGGACAGACCGACCTGCTCTAATACCACTAATGTAACACCCCAATTCTACCCCTCGTAATTAATAATAAAATCAGAGTTTCAAAATTTCATCCAAACATAAATTGAGGTATCACATATTCGTGTTTTTCATCACTTTGCATTATAATGCACATCACAAAATCAAAAGTCGGATATACTGATTCATAACATAAATCATCATATAAACATATGACTAATCACAACACATCGGATGTGTTCACAAAACTTATGTATCATCATGTTATCATCAATACATAAAGTCATAAGATAGTATACATAAACTATCCTATCAAAATAATAACGTCGCCCAAATCCCGAGTGTTACTACTATCAGAGCAGAGCGACTCAAAATAAAGAGACTCAAGCTAATCCTCATCATCCTCGCGGATCACCTGCACGTTACCAATATAAAGGCAACGGCGAAACAAGTAAAGGGTGAGATACTCCAAAACATATAATTAAATACATGATAAAATATATAAATAGTTTTGGAATCATAAATGATATATGTTAATAATAATAATATGTCAACAAATATAAAATCTCACATACTTTAAAATCATCATTTAGTGTATAAGATCAACACTTTAAGTGTGTGAGATTTTGATATTTTGATATTTGTTGACATGTTCTTATTAACCAATATCATTTATGATTCCAAACCTATTTATATATTTTATCATGCCTTTAATTATATGTTTTGGAGTATCTCACCCTTTACTTGTTTCGCTGTTGCCTTTATATTGGTAACATGCAGGTGATCCGCGAAGATGATAAGGATTAGCTCGAGTCTCTTTATTTTGAGTCGCTCTGCTCTGATAGTAGTAACACTCGGGATTTGGGCGACGCTATTATTTTGATAGGATAGTTTATGTATACTATCTTATGACTTTATGTATTGATGATAACATGATGATACGTTCATTTTGTGAACATATCCGTTGTGCTGTGATTAGTCATATGTTTATATGATGATTTATGTTATGAATCGGTATATCCGACTTTTGATTTTGTGATGTGCATTATAATATAAAGTGATGAAAAACACGAATATGTGATACCTCAATTTATGTTTGGATGAAATATTGAAACTCTGATTTTATTATTAATTACGAGGGGTAGAATTAGAGTGTTACATTAGTGGTATCAGAGCAGGTCGGTCTGTCCGGCCAAGTTGTTGAGTTTATTGTCGTCTATCAATCAAGTATTATTATTTGTTGATTCTAATCCTTGTTTTGTTTTGAGCAGAAGTTGTTATGGCAGGAAGGAACCCTGGTATGAATGATGAGGCTCTTGTTGCTGCTATGCAGGAAATGGCTCAGGCTTTCCAAAACCCGCCGAATGCTGACGAGAACGCTAGGTCTCGTAGTTTGGCAACCTTCCAAAGAGAGAATCCTCCTACTTTCCAAGGAAAGTATGATCTTGAAGGTGCTTTGGCGTGGCTGAAGGAGATTGAAAGAATCTTCCGTGTGATGGATTGCACTCCTGTGCAAAGGATCTGTTATGGTACTCATAAACTAAGTGCTGAAGCGGATGACTGGTGGGTTGAAACCCGTCAGAGGCTTGAGATTGCTGGTGAGGAAGTGACATGGGAAGTTTTCCGAAGGGAATTCATGAGGAAGTATTACCCGGAAGATGTTTGGGGAAAGAAGGATATAGAGTTCCTTGAATTAAAGCAAGGAAGCATGTCTATCACTGATTATGCTGCAAGGTTCACTATGTTGGCCAAGTTCTATCCGCATTATGATGGACCGAGTGGTGAGTTCTCTAAATGCATCAAGTTTGAAAATGGTTTGCGTCCTGAGATTAAGAAAGCTGTTGGTTATCAGAATATCTGTGTCTTTTAGGATTTGATTGATAGTTGTGGGATCTTTGAGGAGGACAGTAATGCTCATTATAAGATTATGTCTGATAAGAGAAACAAAGGTCAGAAAAGCCATGGAAAACTGTATGATGCTCCAGCTGGTAAAGGGAAACAGGAAGCGTTTCAAGGGCAAAGAACTAGTGGGGGAGATTCTCCTGCTAGTATTGTTTTTTACAAGTGTGGGAAACCTGGCCACAAAAGTAATGTTTGTCGAAGCGATGTTAGAGCTAAGGAGAATGAGGTGAGATGTTTCCGATGTGGAGAAGTGGGCCATATGACTCACGACTGTAGACATAAGGATGTGGCATGTTTTAATTGTGGCGAGGGAGGTCACATTAGTGCTTAATGTAAGAAGCCTAAGAGGACTCAAGGAGCAGGAAAGGTGTTTGCTTTGTCAGGTGCTCCGACGACAAACGAGGATGGTCTTGTTCGAGGTACTAGTTTCATTAATAGCTTTCCTCTTATTACTATTATTGATACTGGTGCTACTCACTATTTTATTGTTGTTGATTGTGTAAAGAGATTGGGTCTCACTTTGTCGTCTCTGGATAGAGATATGGTGGTAGAAGTTTCGATTAAGGGAACGATTACTACTTCTTTTGTGTGTGCAAGTTGCCCTTTATCAATCTTTGATAGAGACTTTGTGGTGGATCTTGTTTGTTTACCGCTTGTCAGGTTGGACGTGGTTTTAGGTATGGACTGGTTAAAAGCTAATTATGTCCATATTAATTGCTATGACAACACTGAGGTTTTCTTCCTTAGTAGAAGAAGAACAATCTATGTTGGTGTCGACGAAGCAGTTGAATGAGTTCATGAAGGATGAGGTGTTGGTTTTCTTATTGATGGCGACTCTTTCTGTGGAGAGTCAAGTTGTGATAGCAAACTTTCTGGTGGCGTGCGATTTTCCCAAAGTATTCCCTGATGAGATTCCTAGTGCGCCTCCAGAAAGAGAAGTTGAATTTTCTGTGGATCTTGTCCCTTGTACCAGACCTATCTCTATGGCACCATACAGGGTGTCCACATCTGAGTTAACAGAATTGAAGAGCCAATTAGAAGATTTGCTCGAGAAGAAGTTTGTTAGACCTAGTGTGTCGCCGTGGGAAGCTCCTGTGTTATTGGTGAAGAAGAAAGACGGTAGCATGGGACTTTGTATTGATTATCGTCAGTTGAATAAAGTGAATATCAAGAATAGGTATCCACTTCCTAGAATTGATGATTTGATGTACCGATTGGTTGGCGCTCGCATGTTTAGTAAGATTGATTTGAGATCGGGTTACCATCAAATAAGGGTGAAAGAAGAAGATGTTCAGAAAACTACTTTCAGGACGAGGTATGGACATTACGAATATTCGGTGATGCCTTTCGGTGTCACTAATGCACCGGGAGTATTCATGGAGTACATGAATCATATTTTCCATCCTTACTTGGATCATTTCGTGGTTGTTTTCATTGATGATATTCTGGTTTATTCTAAATCAGAAGTAGAGCACGCAAAACATTTGCGCATCGTGTTGGAAGTTCTGAAAGAGAATAAGCTTTATGCTAAGTTGTCAAAGTGCGAGTTCTGGTTAAGTGAAGTGAGCTTTTTGGGGCATGTCATTTCTGGTGATGGCATTACAGTTGATCCTTCTAAAGTTGATGCTATGTTGAGATGGGAAACTCCTAAGTCTGTTACTGAGATTAGAAGTTTCTTGGGTTTGGCTGGTTACTATAGAAGGTTCATTGAAGGTTTTTCTAAGTTGGCGCTTCCTTTGACAAAGTTGACTTGTAAAGGAGCTGCATTTGTGTGGGATGTCAAGTGTGAAGAATTTTTTGTTGAATTGAAGAAAAGGTTGACAACGGCTCCGATCTTGATTCTACCTACTCCTGAAGAACCGTTTGTCGTTTATTGTGATGCTTCTAAGATGGGTTTAGGTGGTGTGCTTATGCAAAATGGCAAAGTGGTTGCTTATGCTTCTAGGAAATTGAAGATTCATGAGAAGTATTATCCTACGCACAATTTGGAGCTTACAGCGGTTGTTTTTGTGCTTAAGATTTGGAGGCATTATCTTTATGGTTCTAGATTTGAAGTATTTAGCGACCATAAAAGTTTGAAGTACTTGTTTGATCAGAAAGAGCTTAATATGAGACAAAGACGGTGGCTTGAATTGTTGAAAGATTATGATTTTGGATTGAATTACCATCCTTGTAAAGCTAATGTGGTGGCCGATGCTTTAAGTCGAAAGACTTTGCATGTGTCACTTTTGATTGTGAAAGAGTTGGAAATGATTGAGCAATTTAGAGATATGAGTCTTGTGATAGAAGTGACGCCGAAGAGTGTTATATTGGGAATGTTAAAGATCAATAATGATTTCCTTGGTAGCATTAGATAAGCTCAGAAGCTTGATGTGAATCTTGTTGATTTGTTGGTTGGTATTGGACAAACTGAGAATGAAGATTTCAAGTTGGATGCTTAAGGTGTATTGAGGTTCCGAGATAGGATTTGTATTCCCAATGATATAGATTTGAAGAGACTGATCTTGGAAGAAAGTCATAGAAGCAATTTGAGTATTCATTCCGGAGCGACCAAAATGTATCAAGATTTAAAGAAACTATTTTGGTGGTTGGGCATGAAGAGAGAGGTGGCTCAGTTTGTTTATGCTTGTTTGACTTGTCAGAAGTATAAAGTGGAGCATCAGAAACCTGCAGGGTTGATGCAACCGATAGAGATTTCGGAGTGGAAATGGGATAGCATTTCTATGGATTTCGTAACGGGGTTACCGAATACACCAAGAGGACACGGTGCGATTTGGATGATTGTTGATAGGCTTACAAAGTCGACT
This sequence comes from Vicia faba, assembly GCA_948472305.1. Taxonomy (NCBI): domain Eukaryota; kingdom Viridiplantae; phylum Streptophyta; class Magnoliopsida; order Fabales; family Fabaceae; genus Vicia; species Vicia faba. The sequence goes on from OX451739.1 coordinate 1,544,730,378, forward strand.
CACTTTATTCTTATTAACATCACTTATCCCGTATCGAAGTTGGCAGAAATTTATACGCATGTGATTGTGAGATTACATGGTATTCCTTTGTGTATTGTTTCGGATAGAGATCCGAGGTTTACTTATGAATTTTGGAAGAGATTGCAAGAGGCTTTGGGTTCAAAGCTGAGGTTGAGTTCGGCTTATCATCCTCAAACTGATGGTCAGACGGAAAGGACGATTCAATCGTTGGAAGACTTGTTACGTGCTTGTATTCTTGAACATGGTGGTTCATGGGATACATATCTTCCTTTGATTGAGTTTACTTATAACAATAGTTTTCATGCTAGTATTGGAATGGCACATTTCGAGGCTTTGTACGGTCGGAGGTGTAGAACTCCTTTGTGTTGGCATGAGTCGGGTGAAAGTGTGGTGCTTGGACCAGAATTGGTTAGAGAGACTATTGAGACGGTGAATATGATTAGAGAAAAGATGAGAATTTCTCAAAGTCGACAAAAGAGTTATCATGATAAAAGGAGAAAAGACTTGGAATTTCAAGATGGTGATCATGTATTTTTGCGAGTTACTCCTACAACCGGTGTTGGTCGAGCATTGAAGTCGAAGAAGCTAACTCCTCGCTTTATTGGTCCTTACCAAATTACTAGTAAAGTGGGAAAAGTGGCTTATAGAGTGGTGTTACCGCCAAATCTTTCGAACTTGCATGATGTGTTTCATGTGACGCAACTTCGAAAGTATATTCCGAATCCTTTACATGTGATTGAGATGGATGATATCCAAGTGCGAGACAATCTTATGGTGGAGACAATTCCGTTAAGGATTGAAGATCGTGAGATGAAGTCTCTTCGTGGCAAAGAGATCTCCTTGGTTAAAGTTGTTTGGATAGGAGCAGCTGGTGAAAGTGCGACGTGAGAGTTAGAAAGCAAGATGCGGGATTCCTATCCCGAGCTTTTCGAGTCAAGTAATTTCGAGGACGAAACTTTTATAAGTGGGGGAGAGTTGTAACGCCCCGTTTTATTTAATATTATATTAATATTTTCGAATTACCGTTTAACGTTTATTTTTGCGACGAGAATATTTAAATTAACCGATATATCTGTTAATATATTCGACGATGTTTTATTCGGACCGGTAATTATTTTATTCGGTCCGGTATTTGTTTTGAGGGACCGGTAATTATTTTATTCGGCCCGGTAATTATTTTGAGGGACCGGTAATTATTTTATTCTGTCCGACATTTATTTTGAGGGACCGGTAATTATTTTGTTCGGTCCGGTTTTTATTTCGTTCGGTTCGGTAAAATATTATTCGGACCGATATTTAATTATTTGGAGTTATTTTAATTATTTGGGTTAATAATATTATTTAGTATTATTAGTGTTATAACTAGTAGTAAGACCAATGGCTTTTTGGTATTTTTGCTTGCTAGTGTCTTGCATCTAAACAAACAAAATCCACCATTTCCTTGTTTTATGACATAACATACAAAACACCCTTTGAGAGAATTAGAGAGAGAGCTAGAGGTCTTGGAAGAGAAGAAGATGAGCAAGAACAAAGCATGGGTTTTGGGTTGGTTGGAACATCAAGAATCATCATACAAACATTTAAGGTAAGGGGTTTGATTTTCCAATGCTTATAGTTAGGGTTTGATTTGGTATATTTTGATTTGGGATAAAATTGATGTTAGGGTTCTTGAGATTTATTGAGATAAATTAGGGGAGTTAATTTAGGTGTTAGTGTTATGGGTTTATTGTTTTGTTAATAGAAATTAAATTAGGAAAACTAAATTATATTAATTAAGTTTAGTTTTATAAAAAAAAAAAAAGAAATAGCAGGATATTTACATTTACCTAATATGCAGTATATAGTTTAGTTTATGTATAGTTTAGAAAGTTCATTGTATTATGTATAGAAACAAAAGAAAACGTAATATGCAGTATATAGTTTAGTTTATGTAATAGCATATGCAGTATAGAAAGTTATGTACTAGTTATGCTTATAAAATGAAGTTTATAACAAGTAGCATCATTCAATTAAAATGGAAGTTAGAAATAAGTAGCCGTATTCATTAAAATAGAATTTAGAAATTAATAGCAGTATGTTCTTTTAATGAAGCTTAGAAAAAGTAATAACAGTAGCTTATAAACAAAAAAACTAGTTGTATGGTTTAGAATAAAAAAAACTAACAGTATAGAAACTAAAGTGCTAGCGGCATTAGAAAATTAATTTATGTTTTGTTTTTCTTTTCTTAATTTGATATATTAAATATTTATATTAATCAGATACAAATATGACATAAGTTAGCCGATTTAATTTGGAACCCGATTATGTTCCGATTTCCCGATTTCGGCAATTTCGGTGACGGAGCAAGTTGCTCTGAATTTAACGAAAATTGACGTGCTAGCTAATTTTGACGTGTAGAACTTCGTGGTGAGGTTAGTTTTCCGAGATTACGAGTTTTTAATGGAGCGACCCGAAATAAGTCAATTTACGGTTAAGTTGAACCGTGTTGCATTTTAGTCGGTTTAAGTCGCGTATGGACAATCCGATTGCGATGTTAATGATTATGATTGATGCCGATTATTATGAATGACTTTCGCGATGATTATTGATGTTTGACTATTTTTACGTGTTTGAAATTTAGTGAATCATTTGATAATGATGTGGTGTGATTAAATATGATATTTGTGACGGTTTATTTATAATGAATACTTGATGATATGTGATGCGATGATATGTTTATCTTGATGTGGATAAATATGGAGACATGGGTTTTATACCAATTTTGATATGCGATGATGAAGTTTTGTTGTGTCGTTTTTGCGATGTCGTGTTGTCGAGTCACATACATTGCATTAGCGACGAGGGCTTTTATGCCAAGCGACGAGGGCTTTTATGCCAAAGCGACGATGAGCTTTTATGCCGAATGTTCTTAATTATGGACAAAGTGACGGGTACCACATGCATAACATAGTCGTGTCTCATAGAGTCGATTATGTTTATGTTTGAGTCTTTTGGCGTTGAGTTTTATTTGATGGCTTATGACGAATTGCGATGTTATATGATACTTTGTTTGTGATGATTTTTTTGTTGAACATAAAGTGAATATATGTGATGATCTCATGATGAGTAAGCGATGAATACAACATGACGGTAAAGCAACAATATGAGTTATGGCGATGGAGTTTATGTTTTGTTTTGATATGATTATGGTGATTATGTGATGAAATTAAAGTGTTGATTTTATACACTAAATGATGAGTTTAAAGTATGTGAGATTTTGATATTTGTTGACATATTCTTATTAACCAATATCATTTATGATTCCAAACCTATTTATATATTTTATCATGCCTTTAATTATATGTTTTGGAGTATCTCACCCTTTACTTGTTTCTCCGTTGCCTTTATATTGGTAACGTGCAGGTGATCCGCGAGGATGATGAGGATTAGCTCGAGTCTCTTTATTTTGAGTCGCTCTGCTCTGATAGTAGTAACACTCGGGATTTGAGCGACGTTATTATTTTGATAGGATAGTTTATGTATACTATCTTATGACTTTATGTATTGATGATAACATGATGATATGTTTATTTTGTGAACACATCCGTTGTGCTGTGATTAGTCATATGTTTTTATGATGACTTATGTTATGAATCGGTATACCGACTTTTGATTTTGTGATGTGCATTATAATGCAAAGTGATGAAAAACACGAATATGTGATACCTCAATTTATGTTTGGATGAAATTTTGAAACTCTGATTTTATTATTAACTACGAGGGGTAGAATTGGGGTGTTACAACCACAACTAACAATCGCTTGTCTACTCCAAGAGAACTGAGTATTTGATCTAGCAATGCCTCCAAATTTGTCACTAGCTTGCATTATATCATTAATATCTCCTACGCATAACCAACATTCATTAACCTCCCTACTAATCTCCTTAATTAACTCCCAAGTTTTCCTCTTGTTATGTTCCTCAGGAAAACCATAAATACCAACCAAAGACCACTGCTTCTCAATATCATCCTGTTAGATTAGAGTAAGCACATGATTTAGAGAGGATGAAGAAATATTGGCAACTACGAAATCATCCCACAAAAGCAATAAACCTTCATCTCTTTCCTTGCCTCTATCGTTACACTCCTCAATAAAACAACCAGAAAAACATGTTGTATTCTTAATGAGGAGGGCTTCGTCTTCCTTTAATCGAGTCTCTATAGGGAACACAAAATTATGGTTTTCTTTACGAAGGAGCCTCAATAAGGCTCGAACTGCATGGAGATTCCCTAAACCCCTGCAGTTCCAACTTATGAGATTCATTGGGCTAGGCGGTGTTGGTTCTAAAACACTGAAGGAAAATTGTGATCCAAAACGTAGCAGAAAATTAAAATTTTCCTTTAGTGATCCTTACGAATGGGCATGGTCAGTGATAGAAATATTTACCTCTTGTGATGACTCAAACCTTTGATGTTGTGATCATGAACATTGATGAATAGCAACATCTCTACTCAGCCCACACGAATAGATCACTTTCAGACACAATGCTAGATACTTACAAACGGAAACTTTGAGTGAGAGAATGAGACAAAATATACGGCTAGAAATCAAGACCAAATTTTCATCAAGTGAAATGCTTCAACACAAGGGTTCTATTTATAGAACCACTTATGTAGGCTGTAAGCTAAAAGCCTAATTAAGGCTGCAAGCTAAAAGCCCAATTAAGCCTACGAGTATCATACCTTATGATACACCGCATATCACTTAAGCGCGTGGTACCTTACCACATTCCATATTTCACTTAAGTGCACCGTACTGTAGTACAGTGGAAGAACTGACTTGGGTGTTTTTTGTTTTATCGCAATTGTTGCAGATAGCAAGAGTCGCCATCGACTTTTCTTTTATCCAATAAAGGAAAGGGTGAAAAGAACAGGAAAGACCTTTTGAGAATTTTCTTGATTTCGGGGGGTAGGTTATGAAAAGGGAAGGTGTTAGCACCCTTTTCATTCGTAGTTATCTACGGGCTCTTAGTTGCTAGCTCACTTTAAAATTCTTTGTAAATGTGTTTGTGTTTGGTGTTAGTTTGAAAATATTTTGAAAATGCCTTTTGTTTTGGAAAACTTTGTAATGATTCTCGTTTCTATAAGAATGTATACAAAGTGTTGGTTTTAAAAATAGTTCAAAGAGATGTTTTGAAAGTGTAAGTGTGAAATGTTTGTGAGCAAGCAACTACGAGCGTTATACCTACTCAAAAAGTCTTAGTTCTTTTCTTCCTCCTTTAGATAGTATTGTCTTACCATTAGTTGGTAATAAACCATATCATTGGATGTGAAGGGATAGGCGTGGGTCATCAAATAGTCATAGAAGGAAACATTGTAGGATACCTTAGCAATTTGTCGTAAGGGTCTAAGATCGTTCACCGAAGGCACCATCAAAGAGTCATCGAGGGACTACGATCTTGTAACTGAGGGTCTTTGCTAAAGTATCCTACGTTCGAGGGACATGACTATTTATTTGAAGGAAACAAGTGGGATATACCCTAGAGGTGCAACTGTGAAAAGTGTTTTGTTTACATGCATTTTGTCTTTGAGATTAGGGTTTTCTAAGATTGATTTTATCTTGTCGTACAAACCCTAATTACTAGCAGTAATGGAAAGTAGTAATTTACGGAATTTAAATGTCCTACGTTATTACAACACTTTAGGGGATTGTTGTACCCCAATTTTCCCCCCTAAGATCCCTTCATCATACCATATTGATTTAATCACAACAAGATCACATTAGGGCTTTTGGTTCTTCTCCCTATCTTTAGTTTTGCTCTTGAGGAATCTCCAAGCACCTTGACTTAATTTCTTTTGTGATCATGAATATTTTGTCTTATTTTTTCCTTTTAATTAATAAAATGCAATGTTGGTTTGTCTTGCTTGTTACTAATGTAGTTAAAGGCAGTGAGGCTTATCAAGTTTCTCCATGGGTTGATGAGTTTATTTCCATTCCCTAGTTGTGATACGGTGGGAGAACTGACTAGTGTTTTGCGTTCGTATTCGCACTTGTGCGGTTGAGCAAGAGTCGCCACCGACTTTTTACTTTATCCTAAAGGAAAGGTTAAAAAAGCACAGCAAAAACCTTTTGAGATATTTCGTGGGTTCGGGGGGTAGATTATGAAAAGGGAAGGTATTAGCACCCTTTTCATCCATGGTTATCCATGGGCTCTTAGTTACTTGGTTTTTTAGATCACTTGCCTTGTTTTTTCGATTGCTTTAAAAATGGTGTGTGTGTGTGGGTGCTTTTTGAAAATGTTTTGGAAAAAGATGCCTTGTCTTAGGCAACTAATGTATTTGACTCGTGATTGAGTGTTTTACAAAAGTGTGAATCTTTTCGAAAAAGATGTTTTCAAATGTTTTTGAGAGTTTGTTTGAAATTGTGCTTGGTGTGGTTTTGAAAGTATTTTGTAAAAGAGGCCATTCGTTTAGGCAATCTTTGTAATGATTCTCGTTCATAAGAATGTATACAAAGATGTTTGTCTTTTGAAAATGTTTTCAATGTTTGTAAGATGTTTTGAAATGTTGCCTGTGTTGTTGCCTATGTTGCCCTGAACATGCTTCTTTCTTCTTCTTCTCTCGTGTTGCCTATGGAAATATTGCTTTCTTCTATGTCCCTGAGTTGCTTCTGATTTGTCTTGATTAGGATGCCTTTGGGAATGTTTATTATTGCCTAATGATGAATCCAAGATTCTGAAGGACTTGGGGGTTGGTTTGAATATTTGTTACTGGCCCTCTGAGATGGATGCTTGTTTGCTTCTATGAGTTGCCTTTTACCTGTGTTGGATTATGTTTGACAGTATGGTTAAGGGGTTATATTGGTTCAGTTTCAGTTTATGTGTTTTTTTTTGGGTTTGAACTGGACAGTAGGCAGGTTATGATGCTGGTATGAGGTTTGAGATGCGTTTGATGGTTTGATTTGTACAGTTTTTTTTATGACAGGTAGGTCATTGTGAGGTTTTTGACTTCTGTTTGTGTTTGATCTGGACAGTAGGCAGGTTTTTGTAGCATTAGCAGGTTATGTGAGGTTTTTGCTGATGGGTTTGAGGTGTTTCAGGTTGAGGCAGGGTTGATGAGGTTTTTTGTGAGGTTAATGCTGATGCAGGTCTTGCTTCAGTATGTATGTATTTGGTTTTGGATGATGTGTTTTGATAACTTGTGAAAATCTGGACAGGTATGAGGTTATGGCCTATATTGGTTTTGTTCTGAGTTATACAGGTTATATGTTTTTTTGTGATATTGGTGCTTGGCTCAATCAGGTTTTACAGTATGTTTTCTTGTGTTCTTTTGTCCTCTTTCTCTTGGTCTTTGGCGCCCAATCTTTATTCAAACCTTGGTCTTCTCTTTGATCCAAGCTTGCTGGGTAGTTTTACAAAGTTTCTTGGCACTTTTCCATTTTTGGTAGTTGCCTATGCTGTGTACTTCTGCCCAGTTTTGAGTAATGCTGAATTGTATTCTCTTTTTTGTATATCTTTTCTGTCCTCCCTGCCTAAGCCTAAAACCTGCCTATGCTGCTTTATCTCTCTTCTTCTCACTCTATGGTACAGTAAGGAATTTTATATGATTTATTTCTTGTACTTTCTCTGAAGGGGCCCTGCTGATGGGAAATGATGAAAAAGATTTTAGTTGCTTGCATAATACATTTTCTACATCTTTATCTTGCTTTGACAGTTTGGATCTGACTTTGCATTTTGATATCCTTTCCAAATCCTTTTTATTGGCAGCCTTGAGTAGACTTACACTTTTGACAGTAGATTGCTCTTTTGCTTTTGATAGAAAGTGGAATTGGATTTGAACTATGCAGTTTGAATTTTGGATTTTAGGCATTTGACATTTTTTATTTATGATAAAAATCTTCCCTCTTTGTGAACCGGGAGAAATCCCGTGATTTGCAGAGAGGGTCAACTGATCCCAGTCAGTGGCCCCTAATGATGAGCGAATTTTTAACTGTCTTTTCCAATTTAATGCTTTCTGACTTTTCTTTTTCTTTTTGCAGATAAAAAATGGAGCACCGGAACGGAGTGAAGAATGAAGAATTTAGAAATAGGATAGAATTTTTATTTTCAGTTTAATTCTTGTACATTATTATTATTTTAACTACTTTGTAATAAATATTAGTATCCAAATAATAACAATTGTAACAATTATTAAATGTGAAATAAAAAATTCCATTGATATTTAATTCTCTTTCAATTCCTTTTCTTTAATTGTTTATTTGTTATTTATAGTTCCTTAAATAAAATAAAATGAAAGTTTAAATTTCAAATATTTTAATTCTTAGAACCATAAATAATCAACTAAACCATTGATGATCAAAATAAATGAATTCGACGTATCCATTATTCAAAGCAACGCACAGTCGAACACAAAAACTTAATCAGATGTAATTCTTTCACTGATTCTTTTGCCAAGCACTGTAATTCCACATTGCACGCGTCCCTTTTGGCTGGTGAATTCAAACCAACTGCCTCATTTACTGATTAAATCAAGATAATGCGAATTTTAACCCGAATCTCGGAATAAACTGCAAAGTGCGGCAGAATTTAAATTCTTCTGAGAATATGCCCATAAAACCTTAATTCCTGATTAAATGCTAGATAACGCTCTCCTGATCAAAATTGAACCAAAAATCATCCCAACCCTAAGCCAACTGTATGAGACAATTCAGAGCTCTGAAAATCAGTAAAAAACCCTAATTTTGCTTGACTGTCAAGAAAAGTCCGTTTGTCCGATTCTTGTGCCAGTTTGAAAAGTCAGGAAATGTCTGAAGCTGAGATTGCTTGTAGAAAAAATGCGAGGGCAAATTTTGGGGTACAACAGTTGCCCCTGTTCAATCTTCTTAGACCTGAAGAGTTAGATTGGCAAGTTTGCCTTTCGCGACTTGAAGGTAAAAGAAGATTGGACACTAGAGTGTCCGGAAATTTGCACTCGCATGTTGAAGTATTAGCAATGTGATGTCGGGAATGGGCTTATAGATGCCATTCGGAGAGGTAGTGGATAGGAGGATGGGCTTATAGATGCCATCTGAAGATGTGACAGAATCTTGTCGGAAATGGGCTTATAGATGCCATTTGGAAGTGTTGATCGCGTAAGAGATTCCTTAGCGAGAACTTGTGTATTTTGAGAAAGGAAAATGTTTTCCTGGCTCGTTACAGGTATTGATCTTCAAACTCTTTAGGTGGATATGCCCTGGCTGGATACAGGAATCGAATCTTCAAATTCTTCAGACATGCCCTGGCTAGATGCAGGAATCGAATCTGGAATTGTGGTCAACAGATATGCCCTGGCTGGATACAGGAATCGAATCTGGAAATGATAGTTGATAGATATGCCCTGGCTGGATACAGGAGTCGAATCTTCAAACTCTTCAGACATGCCCTGGCTAGATACAGGAATCGAGTCTAGCAATGTGGTCAATAGATATGCCCTGGCTGGATACAGGAATCGAATCTGGAAATGATAGTTGATAGATATGCCCTGGCTGGATACAGGAGTCGAATCTTCAAACTCTTCAGACATGCCCTGGCTAGATACAGGAATCGAGTCTAGAAATGTGGTCAATAGATATGCCCTGGCTGGATACAGGAGTCGAATCTGGAAATGATAGTTGATAGATATGCCCTGGCTGGATACAGGAGTCGAATTTTCAAACTCTTCAGACATGCCCTGGCTAGATACAGGAATCGAGTCTAGAAATGTGGTCAATAGATATGCCCTGGCTGGATACAGGAATCGAATCTGGAAATGATAGTTGATAGATATGCCCTGGCTGGATACAGGAGTCGAATCTTCAAACTCTTCAGACATGCCCTGGCTAGATACAGGAATCGAGTCTAGAAATGTGGTTGTTGAAGGTAATTGTCTTTTGGATTGCCTTTTACCTGAAAAGGCAAAAACATAAGTTGTATGTGATGTCATGGTGTATGATATGCACGATGTCATGATGTTTGGCATGAGATGGTGTTGTATGCGCTTTATCATGTATGTAAACAAGATGTATGAGAATGTGAAATGTTTATGAATGTAATTTTCGTCTTAGGAAAGTAAATCCTTGACGACCGGCCGGGGAGTTGCTCTGTGGAAGAGATTTTTGGCCGAGATTTGACGAGAGGCCTGTTGAGGACTTTAATGATGGATCCCGCTGGGGATAACGATGATAAACTCCGCTGGGGATTGAAGGAACTTTGCTGAGGGCGATCTTCTGTGGTTTTTTAGCTGGGGATAACCCAGTTATAAGTCCTTGAGAGGAAATAACTCTGAATAAAGACTCAGGAGAGACGTCCGTACTTTGCAGGGGACAAGCTTTCTGCCGGGGAAATGGATTCCACTTTCCTGAGGAACCCTTTGGATTGGACTCTCCTGGGGGAATAGGGCATTCATTGTAAGGCTGATGCAATGCTGAAACTTTTCCTTATTCTGTGGGGAATTGAGATAACTTGGTCACATTCTTCAGTTGAACCTATCTTGGCGGACAAGGCGACCAGACTGCATTAGACAACTCCACATTGCCCCTGTTTCCGATGTCACCTATAATTAATCTTTCGTTTCATATGTAAACATTTATGAATCAGCAATTTAATGACAAATGCATATATCAAAAATTGAATATTGGACGTTCTTCGCAAGACAAAACAGAAAAAGGAAAACAATGGTAATTTGCATGGACAAGTGAATTTGTATTGATTTGAATTTTGCCTGTGAATAGGCGTTTTTGTACAAGAGGCTAACATCCTAGTAAGAGGATGCCGCCGGATAACTTAGAGTCATCAATTTGAAAAGAAAAAGGAAATCAAAACAGCTACGTGAACGATCCCACTGGGTTCCAACTCGGCTATCGCCTTTATGTCTTCGAATGTCTCATCGCTTTGCTACCTAGTTGAAGATGAAGCTGATTGGTCGATGCCGAAATCTGAGCCAGATAATTGACGCTGAATTCCGGATGCGAAGCGATCCCATGAGACATAGTGTTACACTTTCATCCCTAACTTTTGCCTGGACCGCCCTTTCAGGTTTTCAGTCCACCGGGATACCCATTTTTGCCCAAGTCGCCTTTTCAGGTTTTCGACTTGCCGGGTGTACAGGTTTTTATTCATTTCATCCCTTATTTTTGCCCGAACCCTTTTGGTTCGCCGGGAAGCCCTAATTTTTGCCTAGGTATGTCAACCTAGCGGGTCTTTTATTTATGCGTAGTATCTTTTCACTATGTCTGCATTGGTGGGGTGAGGAAGGTCGTCACCATCCATGGTGGTTAGGATCATGGCTCCTCCTGAGAACACACGTTTAACCACAAATGGCCCTTCGTATGTAGGGGTCCATTTGCCCCGGGGATCACTTTGAGGAAGGATGATGCGTTTAATTACCAGGTCCCCAACTTGATACTCTTGCGGTCTGACTTTCTTGTTAAATACCCTGATCATCCGTTTTTGATACGTCTGACCATGACAGATAGTGTTGTACCCCAAAATTTGCCCTCCCATATTTCTCAAAAAAACATTTCAAGAAAAATTCACAAGTCCAACCTGGCGCGTCATATTCAGGTATTCTTTCGCCAAGATATCTCTGATAACGTATTCTCAAATTCAGGTTCGACTCAAGAGTCAATTCTTTAAAGAAGGTATCCGAATGTGTGAGTTTTCTTGAAGAAATATAGTGAAAAAGTGTGCTGAAAGTACAGTTTTTACGCGCTAAAAAATTCATAACTTGAAGATCGTGACTCGTTTTGAACCCGTTCCGGTGGCCAAAATTCCGTCTTGACATTATCTACGTTTTCATCTCTCACGGATGGAAGCCAATTTCGATCAGAAGGTCTTCAAAAATGTGGATTTATCAAGTATTTTCGTGCAGAAATTTGTGACAAGTTTATTTGCGTCATGTTCAAAAAATCATAACTTGGTCGATTTTCATCGTATCGAGCTGGTTCTGGTGCCAAAATTTCACGAATTGAGTTGGCTACATTTTCACAGAAGGTATTGAGTTCAAACGGTATTCAAAAGGCCTTCGTTTTTTGCTCAGAGTGCGTGACACGCTGAAAATCCTGAATGCTGAATATTATTTCATCTGGGCCGAAACTTCGAAAATTCATAACTCGGTCAATTTTTATCGGATTGGGCTCATATTTTTACACAAGGTCCCTGACTCGTAGATCTACAACTTTGCTTCAAAAGTCGAGACCGGATTATGCACCGATCAATACCAGTTTTTTATTGAAGAACGTGTCAGAGTCGACACTGGAGCCCAAAATAAGTTTGTCTGAGCTGAAACTTCAAAAATTCATAACTAATTCACCGTTTATCCGATTGAGTCGATTTTCGGACAGGAGTTAGTTCTCGATGTCGGCTACATTTTGTTTTCACATTTCAACTTCAAAAAATGCACTTAAGTCCCTACGATTTAGCCTGGAAAGTGACGAATTCAAGTGAATATTGGAGGCCCAATTGCACATTCAAAGCCCATTTTCTTTACCCTAATTTCCACTATATATATCACCTTCTTGTCACACAAACCAAAGGGGAGAAAAAAAGAAAAAAGAGGGAAGAAAAAAAAAGAGAAAAAAACCTTGCCACAACACTGTTGGAATATCAAACTCTTTCAAGAACCCTAAAACCTTGAAATCCTTATTACAAATCTCTCTCTCACTACAAACAAAGTCATCTCAGTTACAAACCAACATCTTATTACTTCTTCAGTAAGGGTAAGGCTGGCTTGATCTCCATGATCCAAAGGGCATAAAAGCATTCATGTCACTACTTTTCCAGTAAGGGTAAGGTTGATTTGATCTCCATGATCAAAAGGGTATAATCATTCATACATGCCATATTGTGCCTAAACATTAAATTTCTTCATATATTGGTTTTATTTGCATTTTATGATTTTATTTGATGTGTTTGTGAGATTCAACACTGCAGATTTAGACAGGATCCCAGACAGGTTCATTAAGGAACGTTGAGGCCAAAAGCCAAATGGCCAAAAGCCAAAAGCCAAATGGCCAGAATAGAAAAACTTATGCATGACACCAATACATGGCGAGGCAGACATTAAGCCAGACATTAAAGGAACGTTGAAGCCAGAATACAAATGGCCAAAAGCCAAAAGCCAAAAGCCAAATGGCCAAAGTAGAACAACTTATGCATGAAACTCGATCCAATGGACAAAGAATGCAGACCACGGTACTCAGGAGTCAATACTTCAAAAAACCTCCCCTTGGGCCAGACACCCCCTATGGTTTGCTCAATTTTTAATTTTTATTTGTTTTTCCTTTTTATTCTTTTAATTATTTTTTTAATTGTTTTCTTTTAATTCCATAAAATAATTTTCATAATAAATATAAAATACAGAAAAATCAAAAAAATGTTTATTTTATTAATATTAATTTTACTATTATTATTTTTGTAAATAAACTTTAAACAATTAATTAGATTAATTTAGGTTTCAAAACTTTAATATTTTTCTTAATAAATTAAATATGTAGAAATTAGGGTTTTTAACTTTTTCATCATTTTTTTTAATAAATAATTTTCTCATCATTATTATTATTATTAACTACTAATTTATTTTGTAAATAAACATGTACATAAATTCTTTAGTAAATTAAGTTAAACTTTAACATTTTTCTCAAATAATTAAAAATAACTTAGAATTAGGGTTTCTTTTAATTTTAATTTTAATTTTCTTATTTCATAAATACAAAAAAAACCTAAAAAACACTTCTTTTATTTCAATAAATAATTAATTAATTTTTAATTTCATTTAATTTCTTTAAAGGGTCCAACGCCCTCGAACGTTCTATTTTTATTTCTTTCGCACATTTATTTTCTTTCAAATATTATGTAATTGCTCAAGCCATGTAACTCGGACATTTTATATTTCCCGCATTTTGTTTCTTTATTTTATGTCAAATCGGGTCCTGGTTTAATTTGGCGATGTGGACCCGCGCCTTTGTAATAGTTTAGGAATTTTATCTTTCCGCACTTTTTAACTGTTAAATAAATGCATGCAAGAATGAATGACAAAAATAAAAACAAAACGTTAGATCACCAATAACCTGACAAGACAAAAATAAATGAATCTGACACACAAATCACACACCACCCCTAGGGTACGCCTCACTGTTGCCTTGCCTCGAAAGGTGATCGTCGAGTAGAGGATGTCTTAGTAAGTCCTCATGATCCGGGAACCTGGCATGAGGGTAGCTTCTAAGGTGTCTTCCCATTGCTCTGGTGATCACCATGTCCCGAACCTCGAATTGACCCGAACACCTCCAATGGTGGTGCTACCTACCTCTCAATGGTGGGATGGCACTACTTTAAAGGACATTTACACCGACGAATTCCTTAGGGTAGGTAGACGACTCGTAGATACTTGCTCTAATTTCAAAAACAAATCAAAAATACTTTTCACACCGACACCTTTTCAAAAAGCTTTCGAAAGCAATTTTTCAAACACTCTTGAGGACCGATACAAGAGTCGAACTGGAATTTTCAAAGAAACCTTTTTTAAACCCACAGTTGAAAAGCAAACAAACCATTTTTGAAAACACAAGTGAGCAAGTATCTAAGAGCCCGTGGATAACCATGGATAGAAAGGGTGCTAACACCTTCCCTTTCTATAACCTACCTCCCGAACCGAGAGCAATCTGTATAAGGAATTTTTCTGTGCTTTTGTCCTTTCCAATTGGAGAAAATAAAAGACGGTGGCGACTCTTGCTTACCGCGACATTTCGCGAACCAGCGTTAAACAGTCAGTTCCAGATCCACCGATCACAGAACTGGCGACTCTGCTGGGGACAAAACTTAAAGTGAGGTGTACCTTAGGGCTAGTTCATAACTGTGTTTTCAATTGTATTGATTTGCTTGCTTTACTATTGTGGGTTGCATCGGAGTTACATAGATCCTAACCCGGATCTGGGGATACCCTGTTTAGGTAGCATAAGCTGTGAGGGACCTGTCCGGCGTAGACCGACACAGGTGAAGCAGTGGCTACGTTGGTGTGGCACCTTGGTCTGTACCGATATCCCTTGTGTCGCAACGAGGAGAATATGGGTCTTCTAAGGAGTCATTAAGCACCAACAACCTTAGAACCTTAATTGACACAACTTGGCCTTTAGAATTGTAGCAGTATGCTACGCCCATTGAGGCTACACTCTCGTGATGGTTCTGGCCGCAAGAAAAGATTGCGATGCTGGAGTTATGACCGATTGAGGGTAGTCAATGATATTGGGATCCTCTAAGAACCCGGTTACTTTTGATTAGGACAGGTATGAACCAACCAACTTCAAGAGGGTAATACCCAGACCTCATGCTGGCCTCAAACTTTAGGGGCTTGCCTTGTGTGACTTGTGTGCCTTCGTACTTGACTATTTGCATGCTTGTTATCTAACACAGGAATTACTTGCAGGGCTTGCTTATAGTCCTTAATGGGGACTCATAGCAGGGTTTGCTAAGTTTTTGCAGGTTTTTTCATAGTCCTTAATTAGGACTCATGGCAGGTTTACTGAGTTTGCTTGCAGGTGGTGTTTATAGTCCTTAATTAGGACTCATAACAAGGTATACTGAATTTCCTGCAGGTTTTTTGTCCTTAACCAGGACTCATAACAAGGTTTACCAAGTTTCATGCAGGGTTCGTTTTAGTCCTTAATTGGGACTCCTGACAGGTTTACTAAGTGTCTTGCAGGTTTTGGTTTGCACTCCTTAATAGGGACTCGTAACAGGGTTACCTACATTACCCCATGCATAGCATGACATCATACCATTGCATACATCCTGCATAAAAAACTAATCCATTTCAAGGATCTCAAAGGCTTGTGATGTAGGTCATGATGAATCAAACACCCAGCAAGGGGCAAAGAGGATTTATTTTCCTCTAGATAAGGTTGTCAGGGGCTATGACCCACTTGATATGGTGAGCCTTTGACCCTTGGAAGAGAGACTCTCAACAAATATGAAGTTTCTTTCAATCAAGCTACCGGATCCAAACGCTAACAAATTTTCTTGTTTACCCCGCGAGGTCCTTGAAAACATTACATGCATGTCATACACATCATTACCTAACAGGTATCTTTGTTGCAGGTCACTTACCTTTCTCGCTGTTTATTTCCACAATGGCCTTCCAACCAGATAACCAGGACCTTCTCGCTCAAGAGACTCAGTTCAGGGAAATCTTCCTAGGCCTATCCAAGGGGCAAGAAGAGTTGAGGACACTCCTCATGGGGAATTTGATCAGAAAGAGTCCTGAAGATGACAAGGACGAACAACTGAAACGTCTACAAGCTGAGGTAGACACATTGAAAACCCAGATGCTGGGGCAAAGGGCCCTCATTCAAGGTCTAGCTCAGAAGCAAGGAGAGCTGAGGGCCATGATCAGTCAGCTTCCTCAAGGCATGAAGCAACCAGCCCAAATCAGGGACCAGGTCATGGAACAGCTTCCAAGGGGGCAAAGGTCGGGTCCAATGAATAGACCTCCCCGAGTTGCTACTACTTCACAGGTCCAACAATGACCTCGCCAAAAACAGCGGGTTGATCAGAACAGGTCGGACGAGCCTAAGAGACAATTCACCAACATCAGCATGCCATGGTCACGAGCTTTGCAGCACATGTTAAGGATGAACCTGATCGCGGTGATCAACCCTCCTGCAAATCCAAAGACTTCCTCTCCAAATTACAACCCAGAAGCTAGGTGCGCTTACCATTCTGGTAGCCCGGGGCACGATACTGAGGATTGTTGGGCACTGAAGTACAAGATTCAGAACATGATCGATGCTAAAGAGATCGAGTTCGAGCCCGCCGAGACTCCCAATGTGATCACTTCTCCCTTGCCAAAACATGGCTAGGATTGAGAAATTTTTGTTCATTCGAATGTTCAAGTTGCAATTTTCTTTTGTTCAAACATTTATTCATGTCAAACATTATTATTTCATTAATGCATCGCATATGTCTGTTCTGAAACAATATATTCGTATTCACTAAATGCAAATTATTTTCATATTTTTTTTCTGATGATCAACTCTCATTAATTCTAAGCCTCTTGAGGGAGGATGACGAAAACGATACCATAATTTACAGTATGCTTTTGAACAAACCCCGCTGATGAGGTACAGGCATTGTTTCAATCCCTAAACACTGGAGTAATAAGGAAGATAATCCCTCGTCGACCCCTCTGAGCCAAAGAAGTAGGAGTTTTTCTTTTCGAAATTTAAAAACCCTTAATCATAACCTGGGGCAGGGTAGTTCTCTCAGTTGATCCAAGTGCATAATGAACAACACCAAAGAGGTCCTTACAAAACAAAGAGAGACAATGATGGTTCCGAATAATCGATAAAGAAAGGCAGTCATTATCCTTCAAAATAAAAACCCAATAAGTCAAAACCTATAAAGGGGACTTACGAGACTGGGGCATCCCGCTGACTGTAATTCCAAAAAAGGGAAACAGCTCAGGCAAAAAAAAAAACAGGGATAACAAAATCAAAAAGAAAGAGGTCCTACAAACCCTCAGCAAAAAAGGAGATGACTGCCTATTCAAATAAACGTTCAATATCCGAATCATCACTAGTATATCAAAGCAAAGACTCAAACAAGGTCTAACGTATGATCAACTGAGTTTAGGTTTGGAGAACATCACGAAGAGCGGGTGGGTACAAATAAAATTTGAGCCTTTATCCTTTGTTTCTTAAACCGTGAACCAGGCCACGTTATAACCCTTAAAAGTCCTAGCTGAAGCATGGGTTAGTTCGAAAGCATACTGTTACGAAAGGTATCCTGACTCCTTAAGGTTTACTATAAAGAAGGAGTTGACATCACGTTTTACAAACATTCATTTGTTTTATGAAAAAAGAGTGCATTTTCAAAATCTTCAAGACAGACATAGGCTTTGCATTTTTAACATAACTTTGTTTGCATATGACTTTTTGTTTGAACAGCAGAAGTTCGCACGACGAATGCCTAATGAACAGAAGTACTTCCAATCAAGGGGCAGGACATGACCATGGTCCATCATCTGGGGCAATCCAATCAAGATTCGGAGAATCTCTCAAAGGCCAAATAGCCTGGGGCAAATCTCCGCCTGAGTCACTTGGGGCATTTCAACAACGAATCTGGCCTGATCAAACACCTTCTGGTGGCATGACAAAACACTTCTAACATGGGCAACTCCCTACATTCTGAGAACATGGACATAGTCGAAAAGATACTACGCAAAATCAAAGACCCGCTAGGTTGACATACCTAGGAAAAAATAAGGGCTCCCCGACGAACCAAAAGGGTTCGGGCAAAATGAAGGGATGAAATGAAAAAAACATGTACACCCGGCAAGTCGAAAACCTGAAAAGGCGGCTTGGGCAAAAATGGGTATCCCGGTGGACTAAGAACCCGAAAGGGCAGTCCAGGCAAAAGTTAGGGATCAAAGCGTACGACTATGTCCTGTCATCTCGTCACTTACCTACCAGAAGAAGGTTTGCCTGTCAACAACTATCAGCACCTCACAGGTCTTCCTCTCCCACCTCAGAAACAGGGGCAATGATGAGTTGTCCAAATAATCTAATCACTTTGTCCACCAAGGTATCAAGTTATCAACCTTAAGGAAGATGGGTATCCTCCCGCAGATCTCAACATTCCCCAGCAGCAATACATATACTCATAACAAGCATCCCCGACAGTCTTGGTCTAAAGATTGTTCCCCGACGGCAGGCCAACATTCAAAGGAATCGCTTCCCCGACATAGTTCAAAACTTCCCCAAGAGAATCCAACCTAGTTCCCCAGGAAGATGGAATTTATATCCCCAAGCAATAAGCTTATCCCCAGTAGATTCTGGAAGCTTATCCCCTCACAGAGCACGAACGCGTCGTCCGGCTTGATTTAAAGAGTTATTTCCTTAACAGGATATAACTGGGTTATCCTCAGCCAAAAGACACGGAAAGAGCGTCCTCGACGAAGTCTTCTTACCCCAGCGAAGTCCATCAACACTTCCAACAATAAGGGTATCCCCAGCAAATTATTATCAACACTCAGCAAGGCATCCCTCTTCCCACAGAGTATTGCTTCCCAGCATGGTCGCTAGAGTATCTTTTCTCCCTGCAGAATCTTCTATTTGCCAAGTTTATTCCGCAACAGAGTCATCTTCTCTTACCGGTATTCTTGCAGTTATCATCCCCCAACGGAAGAAAAATCTATTCTTCAACATCAGCCCAGGATATGACTTCCCGGCACCCGTCAAGGATTTATTTTCCTAGACGAAAACATACATTCATAAAACATCACATACATCATTATAGCATGCATAGACGCATCATATCATACAAATCTCATTTATGTTGAGAACATCATTGCTTGGTTCATATCATGCATTGCATATGACTGACCTTTACCTTTCAGGAAAGATTCAGTTAAATTCTCAATCATATTTCAAGACCTAGACCGGTTCAATTATTCGATTCCAAAGTTATCCAGTCCAAGGCCTTCTCTAGTCCAGCTAAATCAACTCCCAATAGATTTTTCTGATAAAGACTCAGTAGAAATTATCCCAGGTTATTCCTTTCCTTATGGTTCCCTCTCCGACGGTGAGTGAGGTGATAGTCTCCTATGGTTCCCTCTCCGACGGTGAGTGAGGTGGTAAGTCCTTTTCAGATGTTTCCCTCTCCGACGGTGAGTGAGGTGATAGTCTCCTATGGTTCCCTCTCCGACGGTGAGTGAGGTGGTAAGTCCTTTTCAGATGTTTCCCTCTCCGACGGTGAGTGAGGTGATAGTCTCCTATGGTTCCCTCTCCGACGGTGAGTGAGGTGGTAAGTCCTTTTCAGATGTTTCCCTCTCCGACGGTGAGTGAGGTGATAGTCTCCTATGGTTCCCTCTCCGACGGTGAGTGAGGTGGTAAGTCCTTTTCAGATGTTTCCCTCTCCGACGGTGAGTGAGGTGATAGTCTCCTATGGTTCCCTCTCCGACGGTGAGTGAGGTGGTAAGTCCTTTTCAGATGTTTCCCTCTCCGACGGTGAGTGAGGTGATAGTCTCCTATGGTTCCCTCTCCGACGGTGAGTGAGGTGGTAAGTCCTTTTCAGATGTTTCCCTCTCCGACGGTGAGTGAGGTGATAGTCTCCTATGGTTCCCTCTCCGACGGTGAGTGAGGTGGTAAGTCCTTTTCAGATGTTTCCCTCTCCGACGGTGAGTGAGGTGATAATCTCCTATGGTTCCCTCTCCGACGGTGAGTGAGGTGGTAATTCCTTTTCAGATGGTTCCCTCTCCGACGGTGAGTGAGGTGATAGTTTCAGATGGTTCCCTCTCCGACGGTGAGTGAGGTAATAATTCCTTTCTAGATAGTTCCCTCTCCGACGGTGAGTGAGGTGATAATTCCTTTTCCTATGGTTCCCTCTCCAATGGTGCGTGAGGTGATAATTCCTTTTTAGGTTAATTTCCTATGGTTCCCTCTCCAATGGTGCGTGAGGTGATAATTCCTTTTTAGGTTAATTTTCCTATTGGTTCCCTCTCCGATGGTGCGTGAGGTGATAATTCCCTTTTTAGGTTATAATTTCCTATGGTTCCCTCTCCAATGGTGCGTGAGGCGATAATTCCTTTTTAGGTTAATTTTCCTATTGGTTCCCTCTCCGATGGTGCGTGAGGTGATAATTCCTTTTTAGGTTAATTTTCCTATTGGTTCCCTCTCCGATGGTGCGTGAGGTGATAATTCCTTTTTAGGTTAATTTCCTATGGTTTCCTCTCCGATGGTGCGTGAGGTGATAATTCCTTTTGAGGTTATAATTTCCTATGGTTCTCTCCCCGACGGTGCGTGAGATGTAATTCCCTTTCCGATTATAATTGTCTATTGGTCCTCTTCCCGATACTGCGAAGATGGTAATTCCCACCAAGATTTTCTCAACGAGCGTTGTTGAAGTTAAAGCCGCCCAAGGTTCTCTCACTGTTCATGCTAAGGTAGTAACCATCCCTGGTTCGTTCATCACCGTTTGAAGCTCCAGATCCAGCTCCTGTAACCAGTCAGGACATATCTATACCAAGCATCTGAAAACAGCTCCTGCAACATGTCAGGTACTCATTTTTCTTTTGCAGGTATGCAGGTTCTCGCTAAGGAATCTCTTACGCGATCAACATCCAGATGGCATCTATAAGCCCATCATCCTATTCATCAACCTCTAAATGGCATCTATAAGCCCATTCCATCATCGCACTGCTACTATGTGAGCGCAAATTTCTGGGCACTCTAGTGTTCAATCATCTTCCACCCTCGGATTACGAAAGGCACGTCAGCCAATCTGCATCCTCAGGTTTAAGAAGATTGAACAGGGGCAACTGTTGTACCCCAAAATTTGCCCTCCCATATTTCTCAAAAAAACATTTCAAGAAAAATTCACAAGTCCAACCTGGCGCGTCATATTCAGGTATTCTTTCGCCAAGATATCTCTGATAACGTATTCTCAAATTCAGGTTCGGCTCAAGAGTCAATTCTTTAAAGAAGGTATCCGAATGTGTGAGTTTTCTTGAAGAAATATAGTGAAAAAGTGTGCTGAAAGTGCAGTTTTTACGCGCTAAAAAATTCATAACTTGAAGATCGTGACTCGTTTTGAACCCGTTCCGGTGGCCAAAATTCCGTCTTGACATTATCTACGTTTTCATCTCTCACGGCTGGAAGCCAATTTCGATCAGAAGGTCTTCAAAAATGTGGATTTATCAAGTATTTTCGTGTAGAAATTTGTGACAAGTTTATTTGCGTCATGTTCAAAAAATCATAACTTGGTCGATTTTCATCGTATCGAGCTGGTTCCGGTGCCAAAATTTCACAAATTGAGTTGGCTACATTTTCACAGAAGGTATTGAGTTCAAACGGTATTCAAAAGGCCTTCATTTTTTGCTCAGAGTGCGTGACACGCTGAAAATCCTGAATGCTGAATAATATTTCATCTGGGCCGAAACTTCGAAAATTCATAACTCGGTCAATTTTTATCGGATTGGGCTCATATTTTTACACAAGGTCCCTGACTCGTAGATCTACAACTTTGCTTCAAAAGTCGAGACCGGATTATGCACCGATCAATACCAGTTTTTTATTGAAGAACGTGTCAGAGTCGACACTGGAGCCCAAAATAAGTTTGTCTGAGCTGAAACTTCAAAAATTCATAACTAATTCACCGCTTATCCGATTGAGTCGATTTTCGGACAGGAGTTAGTTCTCGATGTCGGCTACATTTTGTTTTCACATTTCAACTTCAAAAAATGCACTTAAGTCCCTGCGATTTAGCCTGGAAAGTGACGAATTCAAGTGAATATTGGAGGCCCAATTGCACATTCAAAGCCCATTTTCTTTACCCTAATTTCCACTATATATATCACCTTCTTGTCACACAAACCAAAGGGGAGAAAAAAAGAAAAAAGAGGGAAGAAAAAAAAAGAGAAAAAAACCTTGCCACAACACTGTTGGAATATCAAACTCTTTCAAGAACCCTAAAACCTTGAAATCCTTATTACAAATCCCTCTCTCACTACAAACAAAGTCATCTCAGTTACAAACCAACATCTTATTACTTCTTCAGTAAGGGTAAGGCTGGCTTGATCTCCATGATCCAAAGGGCATAAAAGCATTCATGTCACTACTTTTCCAGTAAGGGTAAGGTTGATTTGATCTCCATGATCAAAAGGGTATAATCATTCATACATGCCATATTGTGCCTAAACATTAAATTTCTTCATATATTGGTTTTATTTGCATTTTATGATTTTATTTGATGTGTTTGTGAGATTCAACACTGCAGATTTAGACAGGATCCCAGGCAGGTTCATTAAGGAACGTTGAGGCCAAAAGCCAAATGGCCAAAAGCCAAAAGCCAAATGGCCAGAATAGAAAAACTTATGCATGACACCAATACATGGCGAGACAGACATTAAGCCAGACATTAAAGGAACGTTGAAGCCAGAACACAAATGGCCAAAAGCCAAAAGCCAAAAGCCAAATGGCCAAAGTAGAACAACTTATGCATGAAACTCGATCCAATGGCCAAAGAATGCAGACCACGGTACTCAGGAGTCAATACTTCAAAAAACCTCCCCTTGGGCCAGACACCCCCTATGGTTTGCTCAATTTTTAATTTTTATTTGTTTTTCCTTTTTATTCTTTTAATTATTTTTTTAATTGTTTTCTTTTAATTCCATAAAATAATTTTCATAATAAATATAAAATACAGAAAAATCAAAAAAATGTTTATTTTATTAATATTAATTTTACTATTATTATTTTTGTAAATAAACTTTAAACAATTAATTAGATTAATTTAGGTTTCAAAACTTTAATATTTTTCTTAATAAATTAAATATGTAGAAATTAGGGTTTTTAACTTTTTCATCATTTTTTTTAATAAATAATTTTCTCATCATTATTATTATTATTAACTACTAATTTATTTTGTAAATAAACATGTACATAAATTCTTTAGTAAATTAAGTTAAACTTTAACATTTTTCTCAAATAATTAAAAATAACTTAGAATTAGGGTTTCTTTTAATTTTAATTTTAATTTTCTTATTTCATAAATACAAAAAAAACCTAAAAAACACTTCTTTTATTTCAATAAATAATTAATTAATTTTTAATTTCATTTAATTTCTTTAAAGGGTCCAACGCCCTCGAACGTTCTATTTTTATTTCTTTCGCACATTTATTTTCTTTCAAATATTATGTAATTGCTCAAGCCATGTAACTCGGACATTTTATATTTCCCGCATTTTATTTCTTTATTTTATGTCAAATCGGGTCCTGGTTTAATTTGGCGATGTGGACCCGCGCCTTTGTAATAGTTTAGGAATTTTATCTTTCTGCACTTTTTAACTGTTAAATAAATGCATGCAAGAATGAATGACAAAAATAAAAACAAAACGTTAGATCACCAATAACCTGACAAGACAAAAATAAATGAATCTGACACACAAATCACACATCACCCCTAGGGTACGCCTCACTGTTGCCTTGCCTCGAAAGGTGATCGTCGAGTAGAGGATGTCTTAGTAAGTCCTCATGATCCGGGAACCTGGCATGAGGGTAGCTTCTAAGGTATCTTCCCATTGCTCTGGTGATCACCATGTCCCTAACCTCGAATTGACCCGAACACCTCCAATGGTGGTGCTACATACCTCTCAATGGTGGGATGGCACTACTTTAAAGGACATTTACACCGACGAATTCCTTAGGGTAGGTAGACGACTCATAGATACTTGCTCTAATTTCAAAAACAAATCAAAAATACTTTTCACACCGACACCTTTTCAAAAAGCTTTCGAAAGCAATTTTTCAAACACTCTTGAGGACCGATACAAGAGTCGAACTGGAATTTTCAAAGAAACCTTTTTTAAACCCACAGTTGAAAAGCAAACAAACCATTTTTGAAAACACAAGTGAGCAAGTATCTAAGAGCCCGTGGATAACCATGGATAGAAAGGGTGCTAACACCTTCCCTTTCTATAACCTACCTCCCGAACCGAGAGCAATCTGTATAAGGAATTTTTCTGTGCTTTTGTCCTTTCCAATTGGAGAAAATAAAAGACGGTGGCGACTCTTGCTTACCGTGATATTTCGCGAACCAGCGTTAAACAGTCAGTTCCAGATCCACCGATCACAGATAGCAGTGAGCCTCTTTTCGTCAATCAGATTTAATTGATCAAGTCGAGTCTGGATCCAGTCATCTTCACTCAAGTCTGCATTTTCATTATCCGGAGAGAGGGTATCTGGATTTCAATTGGCAAGACTGCCTCCATGCCATAGACCAAGGAGAAGGGGGTTGCCCCGGTTGACGTCCTTGCTGAGGTACGGTACCCATGAAGAGCGAACGGTAACATCTCGTGCCAATCTTTATAGGTCACTGTCATCTTCTGCACAATTTTCATGATATTTTTATTAGCTGCCTCTACAGCCCCATTCATCTTCGCCCGGTAGGGAGAAGAATTGTGGTGCTGTATCTTGAATTGTTCTCAGAGTTCAGTGATCATCGAATTATTGAGATTGGTACCATTGTCCGTAATGATTCTTTCCGGGATGCCGTACCGACAGATCAAATTATGCCGGATGAAACGTGCCACGACGCTCTTGGTTACTGTGGCGTAGGAAGCTGCCTCAACCCATTTCGTGAAATAATCGATTGCCACCAAGATGAAGCGATGCCCATTGGATGCCGTCGGTCGGATCTCACCGATCATATCGATGCCCCACATTGCAAAAGGCCAAGGTGCCGTCAGGACATTCAAAGGAACCGGAGGGATATGCACCTTGTCAGCATAGATCTGGCATTTATGACAAATTCGGGAGTGTTGGTAACAATCGGCTTCCATTGTGGACCAGAAATATCCTGCCCGAAGGATTTTCTTAGCCATAGTATGTCCACTGGAATGTGTCCCAAATGTACCTTCATGTAGTTCTATCATAATTTTCTCTGCTTCAGCCTTATCCATACAACGCAGCAGGGTTGAATCATGATTTCGTTTGTAGAGAATGCCGTTGCTGAGGAAAAATTTTGCAGCAAACCTCCTCATGAACTTCTTGTCATTGACAGACGCACCTTCAGGATACTCCTGAGCTTCCAAGTACCTCTTCACCTCATGATACCAGGGTTTTTCAATCGCCTTCTCAGCCTCGAGCTCGCAGCAGTATGCCGGTTCATCCAACTTCCAGATAATGATTCGGGGAGCCTCATTGTCCCATTTAACTTTGAACATTGAAGACATCGTAGCTAGGGCGTCCGCTAGCTGATTCTCCTCTCTAGGGAAGTGTTCGAAAGTTATCTCTTCAAAGTGGGGAAGCAAGGTCGACACATACTCCTTGTAAGGAATAAGATTCGGGTGTTTCGTATCCCACTCGCCTTTGATCTGATTGATCACAAGAGCGGAATCTCCGAAGACACTTAGAAATTTGATCCTTAAGTCGATTGCAGCTTGTAGACCCAAGATACATGCCTCATATTCCGCCATATTGTTGGTGCAGTTGAAACATAACCGGGCAGTGAGGGGAGTATGAGTTCCTTTGGGAGATATGATTACAGCGCCGACGCCGTTACCCAAAGCATTGGAGGCTCCATCAAAATGCATAGACCATCGGGATCCTCCTTCAGGTCCTTCATCCGGTCCAGGTACTTCACAGTCAGTTACCACCATGATGTCTTCGTCCGGAAAATCAAAGTTCAATGATTGGTACTCGTCCACAGGTTGGTGTGCCAAATGATCTGCCAGTACACTTCCTTTAATCGCTTTCTGAGTTGTATACTGGATGTCATATTCTGTTAAGATCATTTTCCATCTCGCTATTCTTCCAGACAGAGCGGGCTTTTCGAATATGTACTTGATAGGATCCATTTTTGAAATCAATAAAGTAGTGTGAGTCAGCATATACTGTCTCAGCCGGCGAGCAGCCCATACAAGAGCGCAGCAAGTTTTCTCAAGCAGTGAGTAACGAGACTCACAGTCGGTAAACTTTTTACTCAAGTAATAAATAGCATGCTCTTTTCGGCCAGACTCGTCATGCTGCCCCAGCACACACCCCATTGAATTGTCAAGCACTGTCAAGTATAGTATCAGAGGTCTTCCTTCCACCGGTGGCATAAGAATGGGTGGCTCTTGGAGATATTCCTTTATCTTTTCAAAGGCGGCCGGACATTCATCATTCCAGCGTACTACTTGATCTTTCTTCAGTAATTTGAAGATTGGCTCACAAGTAGCAGTCAGATGCGAGATGAATCGGGCAATGTAATTCAGTCGTCCTAGGAAACCTCTGACTTCTTTCTCTGTTTTTGGAGTCGGCATTTCTTGTATGGCTTTCACTTTGGCAGGGTCCACCTGAATACCTTTATCACTTACAATGAAACCTAGCAATTTTCCGGATCTTACCCCAAAGGTGCATTTGTTGGGATTCAATCTCAGCTTGTACAACTTGAGTCGGTCAAATAACTTCCTCAGATGGTCAAGGTGCTCCTCCTCAGTTTGAGACCTTGCAATCATGTCATCAACGTATACCTCAATCTCATGATGGATCATATCATGAAATAAAGCAACCATGGCACGTTGATAGGTTGCCCCAGCATTTTTCAATCCGAATGGCATGACCTTATAACAGAAGGTGCCCCACTGAGTCACAAAGGTAGTCTTCTCCATATCTTCTGGAGCCATCTTGATCTGATTATACCCTGAAAAACCATCCATGAAGGAGAACACCTTGTGTTGAGCAGTGTTATCGACAAGAACGTCGATGTGGGGTAAGGGGAAGTCATCCTTGGGGCTGGCCCTGTTCAAGTCCCTATAGTCGACGCACATTCTGACTTTGCCGTCCTTCTTTGGTACTGGCACCACATTGGCAACCCACTGAGGGTAAGAAGTCACTGCAAGGAAACCGGCATCAAACTGTTTCATAACCTCGGCTTTGATCTTTTCACACATCTCTGGACGCATCCGTCGGACTTTTTGCTTTACCGGAGGGCAATCTTCCTTGGTTGGCAGGTGATGAACTACAATGTCGGCGTCCAAACCAGGCATATCCTCATAGGACCAAGCAAAAATCTCCAGGTAATCCTGTAGCATCTGGATCAATCGTTGCTTCACGCTGAGCTCTAGATTGGCACCAATCTTGACCTCTTTCCTATATGTCCCGGTACCCAGGTTAATCGTCTCCACCGGCTCTTCATGTGGTTGAATAGCTCTCTCCTCCTGGAGTAGCAGTCTTGCGAGTTCACCAGGCACTTCGCAATCATCTTCACCTTCGTCTTCGGCCAAGTTGATCGGATTTTCGAAGTCATAACTGGCGGTAGCAGAGCTGTTACCAGTGAGATCCAGGGTGGATTGAAACCTGTATAAGTGAGTGTGTGTAAATATAGCTGTTTTGCAATATGTATAACACAGAAGGAAAAAGAGCGCAAGATTTGAAATGCAACAAACGTCCAATGTTTTGATTGATGATATATGAAAATGTCATACAAAAAGCCCTCACAAATGGAGCTACGATGCCCCGGGTAGGACACCGAGCCAACAAAGTTTTAACATATTGTTTGTTACAAATTTGGAAATCAAAAGAAATCAATTACTGCGTGACAAATGTGATAGGTGTAAAATCCTTCTCCGTCCAGTTGCTTGGTCCGTCGCTGGTAGTCGGGTAGATCCAACTGTCAAACTCTGCTTCCTCTACATCCTCCTCAATAGCATTCACCCTTGAACTGGAGATAAACACCGGAGCCTTTCTGATCTTCTCTTTGCGCACATCCCTCTGAGCCTCTGCAGTGAAGCCCAGCCCAAACTTGTCGTTCTTCTGAGTGAAGTCAGGGAGCTGACCCCAGTTTGCACAATCGCCTTTCTGAACCACAGCCTGGGCATCCCTCAGGGAAGCCATCTTCAAGGAAACATTCTTCTCGACTGTTGTTTCTGCTGCTGCTGAAATTGGATGTACCTCCTCGAAATGCTGAAAGGGGGTTTCAATAAACTCCCCGTCCATCTCAATGTATCTGAAGGAATTCAAATGGCTCACCATATACTCCTCTTCTCCTTGCACAGTGACGATCTTCCCTCTGACAGGATACTTCAGCTTCTGGTGCAAAGTAGAGGTCACTGCCCCAGCTTTATGGATCCAAGGTCGACCCAATAGACAAGAGTACGATGGACGTATATCCATCACATAAAAAGTAGAGTCAAACACTTAAGAGCCCACACGAATAGGGATGTTAACCTCTCCATGAACCATCCTTTTGGAACCGTCAAAGGCCCTGACTATGATATTGCTGGGCTTCAGTTCTAGGCCTTCATAATCCAAACGGTCTAGAGCCTTTTTTGGTAGGACATTCAAGGAGGAACCAGTATCCACCAATACATGCGCCAGAGTAGTGCCCCTGCATTCGATAGAGACATGCAGGGCATCATTATGGTCTCTTCCCTTCGCAGTCAGGTCAGCATCTGAAAAACCCAGGCCATTGTCTGCTGTCAGATTTGCTACACAATCAGTGAACTGGACTGCAGTTGTCTCCTGCGGCACATGGGCCGTTTTGAGAAATGAAATCAAGGCTTTAGCATGGGCCTCGGAGCATAGCAATAAAGAGAGCATGGAGATCTTGGAGGGCGTATGCCCCAGCTGCTCGACAACATTGAAATCACTTTTCTTTATTATTTTCAGGATCTCCTCCATTTCTTGTTGGGAGGCCTCAGCATTTATAGGTATTGGTGCCTCCATCCGGGCAGGCTCTTCTTCAATCCCTTTGCCCCGAGCATTTGATGACTCGGCAGCAGGGGAAACAACTTGATCAGCAGTAGGAACAGGTAAACTTGTAGGCGTTATAAGGAGGGGTTTTCGAGTAGCGGGCGGTGCAATGTCAGGCGAGAAGAGCCTGCCACTGCGGGTGACCTTGGCTGGACCAGTGATATCGCAGATACTGGCGCCAGCGTCGAATTCTTGTTTGATTCCATTCACGTATACGTCCGCCCCATAATGCCAGGGGATAGCTTTATCAGATACGTAGGGGAGAGGTCCCGGAACAGTAATAACCACAGGTGCAACAGTCATGATTTGAACAGGCTTCTTCGGGAGAGCCTTGATTGGATTTTTGAAGATGGTAACCACAGAAACTTCTTTTACCGGAACCGACTGAACAACAGACTTCTTAAACAGAATCTCCTTGCTATCCATTAGGTTTTGAATGCCTAACTTCAGCAAGGGACAACCAGATAGGGAAACAGCACAGAACAGGCAACCTTCACTGCAACCCGGAAATAAACCGGCCAGCAGTAGGTTCTTCTTGACAGTCAAAAGAGGGGTAACAATTTCATTTACCGAAACAGCATACAACTCTTCCTCAATGGCATTTACTCTATGCTGGGGCATAGGAGCAGTTACAACATTTGGTCTCTCCGGCGCTTCAAACTGAATTTCCTTTGCATCGATCAGATCTTGCACTTTGTTTCTCAAGGCCCAACAATCATCAGTAGTGTGCCCGGGACTATCAGAATGATAAGCGCACCGGGCATTTGGGTTATACTTAGGAGACGTAGTGTTGACGACCTTAGGAGCTTCTTTGAGGGTCACCAGGTTGGCAGATAAGAGTTGGGGTAAAATTTGAGATAAGGTCATACTCAGTCGAGCATACTGCCTCTTGGGCCTTTCGCTTCTTTGTTGATTGTACTGCTGAGGAGCAGCAACAGGTTTCGAGATGACCAAAGCATTGACGGCTTGGCGACTCTCGGGCTTGATCTGTCTTCTAGGACCATAGACGGCACTTGCTTCTTTCTTAAACGGCCTCTTCTCAGCGCTTGTGGAGGCAGCCTTTTGTATCTTGCCTGACCTGATGCCAGCTTCAATCCTTTCTCCCGTCAATATTAAATCTGTAAACCCAACGGAGGAGTTACCAACCAAATGATTGAAAAATGGACCAGACAACGTCCCTAGAAACATATCAACCAGCTCCCGATCAGTCAATGGAGGCTGCACCCTGCCAGCCAAATCTCTCCATTTTTGAGCGTACTCTTTGAACCCTTCACCCGTTCCTAGAGACATACCCTGAAGTTGGGTACGCGTAGGAGCGAGATCAGAATTGTATTGGTATTGTCTGTAGAATGCGCTTGCCAAATCTTCCCAGTGTCGGATGCTAGTTCCATCCAATTGGTAGAACCATTCAAGCTGTGACCCCGAGAGGCTATCTTGGAAGAAGTGAATCCAGAGGTTCTTATCTGCCGTGTAAGGTTGGATTTTCCTTACGTACGACCTTAGATGCAGCTTTGGGCAGGAGACTCCATCATACTTGGCGAAGGCAGGCGCCTTAAACTTGTGTGGAATTACTACCCCAGAGGATAACCCCAAATCTCCGAAATCCAGCCCCGTCACATTCTGAATTTCCATGGCGCTCAAGCGGTCCTCCAATTGTTTGTATCTGTCAGCAGCAGGTGGGTATTGTTCGTCGTTGTAGTCCGTCTCGTTGTCGGAGACTGCGGGACTAGGAGCTCCTCCCCCTTGGGGACTGTTTTTCTCAGCAGAAGAAGTAGTTGGATCAGCTTCATTATGGAGTGTGTTCCCAAATCTGCGTCCGGTGTTGAACAACGCAGTCCTCTTTTTCTTCTTCTTCTTCAGGAGTAGAGTCTTCAACTCTTGCTGACCTTGGGCTAGGCTTAGGACCATCTCTTGAAATTGTGCATTTTGGGCCTGAAGGGCCTTGATTGCTTGCTCACTGGAGGAGTCTGGATTCATGATGACTGTTCAAAATAAACAGCGAAGGAGAGTAAGCAACCTGTGGAATAGGGTACCTGCTATGCATATGGTGCGATGGAATGCGCATGTATGCAATGCATTCAAGGATTTAGAATATTCACAATTTGTTGTAGACAAAAAAGAACGCACATCATATTAATAAGGAGGAATTCGTTAGTACATAAATTCCCCATGGGCCAAATATTACGAAATGACTCCTCAAGGCAAAAAAACATTGCGCATCCTCTTTGGTGCGATGTAGGTATTGAGATTCCTCTCCTCGTGCAGTAGGCGGGTGAGTTCCAGGACTTTCTTTTCACTAGCATGTAGACTGGTCTCAAGAGAATTCCGTTCTTCCTTAAGCTGGATCCAGCTCTTCTGCATCTCTTCCCAGGACGTGGGCATGTCAGGATGTTGAATGGTGTAGGACACCTCTCCTTCCAAGACTGGTTCTTTGATCACAGGGAGCATATGAGGATAAGGCATCACTAACTTCTGGGAGCGGGCTCGTACCCACTTGAGATAAGGTTCCAACGGGATGGAGTTCCTGTGCCCTAGTGTCTTGCTGTCTATCCTACTTGGCATCCTCCAAGCTTTGATAAATCTCTGACGAAGTCCCTGAGTATCATTGTCGAACTCAAAAACTATGTTAGGAATTAACATGTCATGAGGGCCATCCCTCCGAGCATAACCGAACTGTCTCCACGCCAGGCATGGGTTGTAAGTAATACCTCCTTTGATTCCAAATAAAGGAACATTAGGGTACTCCCCGCAACGATCAATGATAGTGACGTCTTCCCTGGACCTAGGGCACCAATGTATATCTGCATGCGTGAGAGTCATTAACCGTTGTGACCATCTCAAACCCCGCTCGTTCTTCAAAACTGATTGTGGAAGGTGCGAAATAAACCACCTTCCCAGGAGAGGAGTGCAACACATGAGGACACCCCTTCTTCTCATGGTTCGAGTGTAACATGAGTGAAGGATGTCCCCCAGCAACGTAGGTATAGGATTCCTAGTCATGAAGATCTGGATAGCACTGATATCAATAAGCTGATCTGGGTTAGGGAATAACACCAAACCATAGACAAGGAGGGCCATAACTTCTTCAAAAGCTTGTAGGTCAAGGGAGTTCCAACATTCTTGGGCCTTCTCGAATAGAAACCTGGCTAAAAAACCCTTGATACCACTTCTAACTTCCCAATGTCCCTTGAGGTCAGACGGTTGTAGGTGTAAAGCTTTAGCAATCTCTTCAAGCCTGGGTTCCTCTTCCGTACCGTTGTAGGGTAGTTGATCAAGGATAGGGATCTTCAGAAGTCGGGAGAACTCTTCCAATGTAGGCACCAATTGATAATCCGGGAAGGTGAAGCAGTGATGCAGAGGGTCAAAGAATTGGAACAAGACTTTTATCATATCCTCCTCAATGTTGGTGTTAACCAAGCTGATGAGTCTTCCATGTCTCTCACTGAATGAAGAACCCTCGGGAATCCTGGACATAAGTTCCTTAAGCTGAGGAGGGATCCTTACAAGGCTAATCTGAATTGTCTTTCTGCGAGCAGTTTCCATGTCCTATAAAACAAGAACAAAGATGAAGATTCGAAACCCTTGAAATGGTTAGTCAATGCACATGATGCTGTATGATGTTATGATACCACAAATATTCACAAAGGCAAACATGGTAAGGCACACAAGTCACACAAGATAAACCCTTAGAGTTTAGGCCTGCATGGGGTCTGGGTATTACCCTCTTGAAGTTTGGTGGGCTCAACCTGTCCTATTAGAAGTAACCAGGTTCTAAGGATCCCAATATCACTGGATTACTTTCATTGTTTATCATTTCGATTTAGCCACTGAACTGGCGACCGAAATATTCCAGGAAAGCACCCTCAATTGAGTGTAGTATCGAGTATCAACCAACCTCGGACTGCACCAAAGTCAGTTATCTCACTACCCTAAAAAGGCCAATATGGTTCAATTAAGGTTCCTAAGGTCAGTTGATGCTTCGCGACACCACGCGGCGGCCCCGTACTCTCCTTGACTGAACTCAAGGGTTACCGGTACACACCAAAGTGCCACATCAACGTAGCAGACTGCTTCAACCATGTCGGTATACCCCGCACAGTTCCCTCACAGCCTTGTTGCTACTTTCTAAGAAGGTATCCCCAGATCCGGGTTAGGATCTATAAAACTCCGATACAAGGCCCACGAATATAAAAGCAAACAAGACAATCAATTGCAAACAAAAGTGATCTAAACCCTAAGGTAACCCCACTTTAAAGAATCCCCAGCAGAGTCGCCAGTTCTGTGATACGGTGGGAGAACTGACTAGTGTTTTGCGTTCGTATTCGCACTTGTGTGGTTGAGCAAGAGTCGCCACCGACTTTTTACTTTATCCTAAAGGAAAGGTTAAAAAAGCACAGCAAAAACCTTTTGAGATATTTCGTGGGTTCGGGGGGTAGATTATGAAAAGGGAAGGTATTAACACCCTTTTCATCCATGGTTATCCATGGGCTCTTAGTTACTTGGTTTTTTAGATCACTTGCCTTGTTTTTTCGATTGCTTTAAAAATGGTGTGTGTGTGTGGGTGCTTTTTGAAAATGTTTTGGAAAAAGATGCCTTGTCTTAGGCAACTAATGTATTTGACTCGTGATTGAGTGTTTTACAAAAGTGTGAATCTTTTCGAAAAAGATGTTTTCAAATGTTTTTGAGAGTTTGTTTGAAATTGTGCTTGGTGTGGTTTTGAAAGTATTTTGTAAAAGAGGCCATTCGTTTAGGCAATCTTTGTAATGATTCTCGTTCATAAGAATGTATACAAAGATGTTTGTCTTTTGAAAATGTTTTCAATGTTTGTAAGATGTTTTGAAATGTTGCCTGTGTTGTTGCCTATGTTGCCCTGAACATGCTTCTTTCTTCTTCTTCTCTCGTGTTGCCTATGGAAATATTTCTTTCTTCTATGTCCCTGAGTTGCTTCTGATTTGTCTTGATTAGGATGCCTTTGGGAATGTTTATTATTGCCTAATGATGAATCCAAGATTCTGAAGGACTTGGGGGTTGGTTTGAATATTTGTTACTGGCCCTCTGAGATGGATGCTTGTTTGCTTCTATGAGTTGCCTTTTACCTGTGTTGGATTATGTTTGACAGTATGGTTGAGGGGTTATATTGGTTCAGTTTCAGTTTATGTGTTTTTTTTTTGGGTTTGAACTGGACAGTAGGCAGGTTATGATGCTGGTATGAGGTTTGAGATGCGTTTGATGGTTTGATTTGTACAGTTTTTTTTATGACAGGTAGGTCATTGTGAGGTTTTTGACTTCTGTTTGTGTTTGATCTGGACAGTAGGCAGGTTTTTGGAGCATTAGCAGGTTATGTGAGGTTTTTGCTGATGGGTTTGAGGTGTTTCAGGTTGAGGCAGGGTTGATGAGGTTTTTTGTGAGGTTAATGCTGATGCAGGTCTTGCTTCAGTATGTATGTATTTGGTTTTGGATGATGTGTTTTGATAACTTGTGAAAATCTGGACAGGTATGAGGTTATGGCCTATATTGGTTTTGTTCTGAGTTATACAGGTTATATGTTTTTTTGTGATATTGGTGCTTGGCTCAATCAGGTTTTACAGTATGTTTTCTTGTGTTCTTTTGTCCTCTTTCTCTTGGTCTTTGGCGCGCAATCTTTATTCAAACCTTGGTCTTCTCTTTGATCCAAGCTTACTGGGTAGTTTTACAAAGTTTCTTGGCACTTTTCCATTTTTGGTAGTTGCCTATGCTGTGTACTTCTGCCCAGTTTTGAGTAATGCTGAATTGTATTCTCTTTTTTGTATATCTTTTCTGTCCTCCCTGCCTAAGCCTAAAACCTGCCTATGCTGCTTTATCTCTCTTCTTCTCACTCTATGGTACAGTAAGGAATTTTATATGATTTATTTCTTGTACTTTCTCTGAAGGGGCCCTGCTGATGGGAAATGATGAAAAAGATTTTAGTTGCTTGCATAATACATTTTCTACATCTTTATCTTGCTTTGACAGTTTGGATCTGACTTTGCATTTTGATATCCTTTCCAAATCCTTTTTATTGGCAGCCTTGAGTAGACTTACACTTTTGACAGTAGATTGCTCTTTTGCTTTTGATAGAAAGTGGAATTGGATTTGAACTATGCAGTTTGA
Organism: Vicia faba; assembly: GCA_948472305.1. Lineage (NCBI taxonomy): Eukaryota > Viridiplantae > Streptophyta > Magnoliopsida > Fabales > Fabaceae > Vicia > Vicia faba. Next base: position 1,544,765,746 of record OX451739.1, read on the forward strand.
ATTTTGGATTTTAGGCATTTGACATTTTTTATTTATGATAAAAATCTTCCCTCTTTGTGAACCGGGAGAAATCCCGTGATTTGCAGAGAGGGTCAATTGATCCCAGTCAGTGGCCCCTAATGATGAGCGAATTTTTAACTGTCTTTTCCAATTTAATGCTTTCTGACTTTTCTTTTTCTTTTTGCAGATAAAAAATGGAGCACCGGAACGGAGTGAAGAATGAAGAATTTAGAAATAGGATAGAATTTTTATTTTCAGTTTAATTCTTGTACATTATTATTATTTTAAATACTTTGTAATAAATATTAGTATCCAAATAATAACAATTGTAACAATTATTAAATGTGAAATAAAAAATTCCATTGATATTTAATTCTCTTTCAATTCCTTTTCTTTAATTGTTTATTTGTTATTTATAGTTCCTTAAATAAAATAAAATGAAAGTTTAAATTTCAAATATTTTAATTCTTAGAACCATAAATAATCAACTAAACCATTGATGATCAAAATAAATGAATTCGACGTATCCATTATTCAAAGCAACGCACAGTCGAACACAAAAACTTAATCAGATGTAATTCTTTCACTGATTCTTTTGCCAAGCACTGTAATTCCACATTGCACGCATCCCTTTTGGCTGGTGAATTCAAACCAACTGCCTCATTTACTGATTAAATCAAGATAATGCGAATTTTAACCCGAATCTCGGAATAAACTGCAAAGTGCGGCAGAATTTAAATTCTTCTGAGAATATGCCCATAAAACCTTAATTCCTGATTAAATGCTAGATAACGCTCGCCTGATCAAAATTGAACCAAAAATCATCCCAACCCTAAGCCAACTGTATGAGACAACTCAGAGCTCTGAAAATCAGTAAAAAACCCTAATTTTGCTTGACTGTCAAGAAAAGTCCGTTTGTCCGATTCTTGTGCCAGTTTGAAAAGTCAGGAAATGTCTGAAGCTGAGATTGCTTGTAGAAAAAATGCGAGGGCAAATTTTGGGGTACAACACTAGTCAATAAAGCTTGAGAAGTTTAAACCTCACCATTGGATTTGTTTTGGAAGAAATAGCATGGCAAGGTTATTTTGGTTCACCACATTTAAAAGTTATCAAGATTGATTCAAAAGCACAAGGGGTTGATTGAAGAAGTTGTCATGCTTGGACAAGGCTTTCTTCCCATTGGTCACAAGTGCATATTTCTCTCAATTCTCAATATACGTAAGTGGTTTTAGTGGCTATTAGTTCTTATTTTCATCCTCAAAAACTTCTATTTATAAAACATTTGTATTTGTACAAGAAGGTGGTTCAAAATTGTCAAGTTTCTTCCAAGCATTTTCTTGATCTAGGAGCTAGGATTTTGAACTTCAAAGAAGCATATCTTGATCATCTTTTGGTATTTTTGAGTGATTACAAAAACATCCTTCTCTTCAAAGGGTTATCAACAAATCACTTCAAAAGTTTAAAGGATTTTTCATGTGGAAGAAACTTGATGATGAAGAAAGATTACAAGTCCTCCAGATGAATCCCCAATTTCTCATGTGTGACTTCAAATGATCGTAACTTGGTCAATTTTTATCACCTTGAGCCCATTATTTTTCCAAAATAATCTTGAGGATGTTAACTTTATTCGTTCTTTGATATGCAAAGTGATAAAATGGATGTAAGATTCCCTAAGGATACAAAAGATTATAGGTTATTTCATGATATTTTTTCCAACTTCAACAACTCATAACTCTCTTAATTTTTGGATATTTTGAATGGTTCAAGTTTCAAAATGTCATTAAAGAGGTCTATTTCATTCCATCTTTTTTGGTAAATAGCAAATTCCAAGTGGAAGGCTATGTTTGGATGCAAAACATTATAGGTCACTTTTGAAGGAAAAGTTGAAATATTTCTAAGTATGGAAAGTCAACTTCTTTTTTCCCAACTTTGACTCAATGCAACTTTCAGCTCAAGCATCCATTTGATTCCATTATTTTTCCATTACAAAGCTTGTAACCTCATCTTTCTAAAGTATCAATAATCATGCCTTAAGACCCCTTGAGCTGAGAATGCCATTGGATTGAACTTGGTAACTTGGAACTGAAGTTTCTCCATAAGTCAGAATTTGAAATCTTTGTTTTGGCTTCTAATCACAAGTTTTCCATACGTTTTTGCCTCTAAACATGTTTAGTGAAGTTCCAGAATTGATTAGCACAATAAAACGTGCGTTTTGGATGCGTTTTGATCAAATTAGAAGTCAGACTTTTCTTGTTTGCAACTTCACACGATTTCCCTCCAAACTTCATCATTTCACACGCTTGGACATTCCATTTGATTCCCTATAAATAGAGGGTCATCCCCCATTCATTTCCTCAAGCTTGGATAGCTAGAAACACCCTGCCAAACTTGCTCCATAACTCAAAATTTTTCTAATTCGAAATTTATTCTCGAGCCTTTTTTAATCCATTTTTTCCATCACTTCACCTTCCTTGATCTTCCCTAAAGCTAACCATATAATTACATTCAAGAATCGTGCCCTATATTACTCCATAGAAGTCCAGTTTCAGAGCTCTGCAACTCAACTTCAATAGGTAGATTCCTTCATCAATTCTTCAAAACTTTGATATTATTGTGATGCTCTCATTGCCCTGTTTCTAGTTGCAACACTTACTTTTATCTGGAAACATGTTTTGACCATGAATTTTCAAATCCCTTTTCAAAACTTTCCTTCCAAATTGCTTGAGCTACAATTTATATAAATTTGTCGCGAATGTGTGGTTGTCTTCGTCTTGAAGAGACGAAGCATGTGGCATAGGTATGAGCTTCTGATTTTATAGTTTGAGAGACCTGCAATTCACGTTGGCTGGAGGTTGTAGATGACCAATGTGTCATCTTCCAACCAATGAAGGTGCGCCATCTGTTTTTTTAAATCTGATTTAATTAATGATTATATGCTTTATTCACTAATGACCATGATATGCACAGCGCGCCAGATCTCTTGGATTTGATTACTAACGCGTTTTGACTCTCATCCAATGGTCCATATATTTTTGACTTTATTTTTCTTTTCTGATTTTTATATTTAATTGTTTTAAACTTCAAAAAATCATACAAATTTCATTTTTAGTCCAAAAAATCTGAAAAAAATCATGAAAATTTTTTTTGATCATTCTCTTTCTGATTTTTACTTTTTCACAATTTAATTTTATGTTTTGGTATTTTTTACAAATTTTCACTTTATTTGAATTATTTTAAATATTTAAAAATACTTTGATTCATTTTTAAATTCTGAAAAAATTACGGAATGATCTAATGATATTGTGACAAATATTGGTGACCTCATTTTATTTTATTTTTTGATTTTGTTATTTTTTTTTTATCATTTTTGGTTTATTTTACTCATTTCTTTTAATTTTAAAAATAGTTTCTGACTTTTAAAAATTACCAAAAAATTTATAAAATCATTTTAAAACATTTCTGATTTTTCTATGGTTTTACTTTTTATTTCTTGATTAATTTGAATATAGTTGATATTTTTCTCTTTTATTTCTATTTTAAAACATTTTTAAAAACCTTTTTTTATGTATATATTAAATGCAATATTATTTTGTGATTATTTTTTGGTTGATCTTGGATTAAATTTTTGATCATGAATTTTGTTAACATCATTGGATCCATGGTGTTGAGTCTAACTCCACAAAAATGAATGAATGATTTTAATAATAGTTTGATTTAAATCTAATTCAAAAGTGGGTTGTATATTCTCTCTCATTCCTCTTCATCTCATCCCTTTCTTATTGCACTAAGTGTTATTGGGGCATGATCTTTATATCATGTCTCAAAACAAATGATGCATAGATTACCGTTGACCGGCCTCAAAATAGGTGCGACTTCTATATAAGTCCACTTACGATTGCTTAACATAGCGCTAAATTTTGTCCCGATTTGAATAAATGATAATTTGTGGCCCAAACCTATGTTTGCAAGCCCAACTATGTTAATTTGATCTCTTTGATCTAATAACCTTGAGATTCATTGTGTGGAGGCTTTGGTTCTACCAATCCTCTAATGGATCTACAACACTTTTGGTCAACGTGGATCACTTAAATATTATTGATCATTAAATGATACTTTTGAGGATTCCATATGGATGATATACTTGACAAAAAGCAAATGCAACTTGTTGTGTGGAGGCTTTGGTTCTACCAATCCTCTAATGAGTTCCAAATGCAAGTTTCAAGATGGTCATCCAACTAACCACTAATTATTAATTTGTTTTTACTTTATGCCCTTTTATTTTTTATGCTTTAAGCACCATTTACTTTTAGCATTACATTTCATGTCATTTTTACTTTGCTTGCTTGAGCTTTTCTTTTCTCTTCTAAGACACCTAATAATCAACATGAACCATAAAAAAGCTTTAATGATACTTGGACTATTTGGTTACTATCCCTGGCATGATGGAGTATTGGACTTCTTGGACTTAGGAATAGGAATCTTGGCCTATGTTGGAGACCTTGTGACCTTAATTGATATTTTGTCTGGAGTTCTTGAGGTTTACCTCAAGACATTGGGTTGTTTGTTTGTTTTTGTGCAGGTTATTGTGATTACATACTTTATTTGTAATCTGGAATTCACCCGTATACAGCCGTTACTCTGCCCAATTTTTGCGAAGACTTAATACATTTGAAGTTTGGTTCTCTCAAGAGGTCTAGTATCTTTATTTGCTTGGTTTAAATCCAAAGAATGAGAACTTCATCTTGACTCATAATGTCAAGTTTTGGCTTCTTATTGGTAGATGGTTTTCATCCCTAGCTTTTACCTTATGCTTTAGGATAGTCCCTTCTTCTTCTCCCATCTTCTTTAATTTCAAAATATTCTCCCTCCTTTTGAAAACTCTTCTTGTTTTTATTAAACTTGAACTACTTTCATAATAAACTTGGACTTATGTCCATACATTTTTAAAACATTTTCATAAATAAAAATCAATCAACTTAATAATACTTTGTCATTTTTTTGTGAGAATACTAAAAGTCAATAAATCCCATTTCAAGCCATTTTTGCCACTTTAGATTTTTACTTTAAAAACTTTTCTCAAAAAAATTGGACTCTTGTCAATCCTTGTAGTGATGCAAACAACTTTACTTCTACAATATATAGTGAAGTGAGATATTTTACACTTGGGTGTTGAGTGAGGCATTGTTGACTTTAAAATCCAAGCCATATCCTCCACTTTGAGATGATGAAAATTATCCTTTCTCATGATTGTGGGTAGTAAGTATGTTTTCCATATGGACAATGACGATGATGTCTTATCTTATAAAATTAACCAACACATTTGTGTTTTAAAATTTTGAAAGAGAAACTACGTGTACCCTGATCCTCTATTGCACGGAAGGTGGTATGTAGGCACTAAAGGTTCACAACCGCGGTGGGTGCAAAAATCATAAAAAAATGTATTTCTTTTCTCACCTCCATCATCTATTTTTATACAACATTTTATAGCCAAAATATACAGATTTTACAAAGAGGTTCCTATGGAGTACCGTAGATGTTTAGGGTGCTAATACCTTCCCTTTGCATAACCAACCCCCTTACCTTGAATCTTTCCCCCTCTTTTTGGGTTATTCGCTCTTTTCCCATTCCTTTGGAAACAATAAATCGCGGTGGCGATTTTTATTTTGATTTGTACAAGTCTAGTCAATCCAATGGCTTAGTCTTAAACATTTCTACCGCTACAGGAATGGGGGTACAAGTTTATGAATGGGGGGATGAAAGCAATAAACTTTAAATTACTATTACAAATTTTGTCAACAAGTTCAAAATTGTAAAATAATAATGAGTGGTAAATAAATATGCAGAGATAGAAAGGGATATTTAGAAACCCTAAAAATAGTATTTTTAAGTATTTTGAAAAAAAAGAAATGTTTTTGTTTGAGAAAAGATGTTTGAAATTTGAAATAAAAAGTAATTAGAAATTAAACCTAATTCTATTTTTGTTTACAAAATAAAAATAAAAGAAAGGTATAATTAATTAACTAATTATTATGAAAATAAATAATTTAATTAATAAAAACTAAGATAATCTAAATATTTTAAAGAAAAGTTATTTTTGGAGTTTTGTTTAGGGAAAATATTTTTAATATGTAAAATTTATGATAAAAACCCTAGTTATAAATTAATGTACAAATTAATTAACCAGAATAAAATAAAGTGGTGATTAAAGTAAAAAAAATTTATGTCAAAAATTAATTTAATAAATAAAAACCTAAGTCTATATTTTTTATGATTTTATGATTTTAGTTGATAAAATAAAAATGATTTAAAAGAAGATAAAAATGATAAAGAAAAATAAATTGGGCCAGAATTGTAAAAGTAAAGGAGGGGGTATGAAACAAGAAAAATGCCAGGCCTAATGTCAAGGGGCCCAACGTCTGTTCCCGATTCAATGGGGGGGGGGGGGGGGAGGGCTCTTTGAGGTTCACCATAGGGACAACTTCCAGAAGCGTTGGGTCTGTATTGATGAAAATTAAATGGCTGGATGGAGAGGATACATCATGCACGTGTTTGGTTTGTTTGGACTAGATCTTGAAACAGAAAAATATGAAAAAACAACAAAAGGGTACCACTAGGGCTCGAACCCAGGTCCCTAAAGTGAAAGGCGCGCGCTTTAACCACTGGGGTGGTGATACATCCGTTAACTTTTGCACAATCATAAATATATATTATAAACTCATTCTTGAAGACATGTTCATCTTCTTCCTCGCGCCAACCATGACAACACCATTTTTGAATTTTGTATCTCCTTCATTTCTCAATGAAATTTAAAAATGTAAACATGAAACTTGTGTATTTTTTCACCACGAATCCAACCATATAACTCTTAGAAGTTGTAGATCAAAGGTTAAGTTTAATTTCTATTGGTACCAAAACATTCCCTAACTGGTCAGAGATAAAATTCTTCATACATAAGCAATTAAAATGCAAACTAAGAACATGGTTAGCTTTAGGGCAGTGATATCTACGTTTTTACTTCAGAATGTATGTACTAAAGATGCTTGTATCAAGATATCACAGTCAGAAAACTTACCTCTTGAAGTGAGATTCGTGTATGGAGTTTGAGCAACTTTGAAGGTGCAAGGATGACCTGGTTAGCTTTCATGGACCTCCTTGAGTGACTCTAACTCTTACTTTGCTTTGAGGATGACTGAAACTCTCTACTCAAGTCAAGTTACAAGCTTGATTTTTGAAAATGGTAGATAATGGAAATGGAGTTACAGTTAAGAAACAGGGACCTGGATCACTTTTATATGAGGTATGGAAAGTGTTTGGATGATTAAAACTTAATACGCATGAGTGGATTTGGAGATAGTTGTTTGAAACTAAAAAATGTCAAGTCTATGACCAGTTCTGGACTGTAGAAGTTATATGAGGTTTTAGAGGGCTTGAGCTCGTGCCTTTCCTTACAAATAACTTGTCTATCTATAAGCAAAAGGTTAAAGATGTTTTGCACAAGGGGTTTTTGACTTGTAGGCTTATGGCTAGGTTACTTGATTTTGAAGAAAAGTGAGGAAATCAAGTTTCACTGTTTTGTACCAGCAACGTAGAGTAGTTGAATCACTTTAAACATGTTACTTATAGTCTTTAAAAATTGTGTGTGCAGAGACAACAAGTTAGGAGCTCAAGGAGAGTTGGCATTTGTAAAAGTAATGCTTTATCAAAATAGAAATGGTACCTTTGTGCCATAAATGGAAATTCAACTTGGATAATGGCTCAAATGCTTGGACAATGGCTCTATCAGTTGTGTAATTAATTAATTATGGAGTGAAACACAAGTTAGAAGCCTACAAAGCAAGATTATGCAGCATGGCTATGAGATTGGATCAAATGTTCATCAAGAAAATGACCTATAATTCAAGTTTATGAGGCCATCTTCATCTCTTTGAAACGCTTAGCTCAAGCATGATCTTTTCAAGTTCTTGGATATTTTGGAAAGCTTGAAACATCCTCTACAACCTTCATGTTGACCATTTTGACAAAATTATCTTGGAGATTGGTGAAAATTGGCCAAGAAGTTAGGTAAAAAATCTACCTAAACTAAGTCAAATTTTCACTAAGTGATTTTTTAGAAAAAGTGCATGACTTCGTGAATTTATAACTCAAAATACAAGCACTTCTAGGACTTGATCAGTAAATCAAATTTTTAGATCTCATTAAGATCTAAAAATTTCATGTTGAAAGTTTTCTTTGAACCATCTTGCATCTTGGTGAAAAATTGACATGAAGTAATGAAATTATCATGTATAAAACACAGAAAAATTTCTAAGTCTTGAAAAGTTTGACTTTTCACATTGACTTTTGAATTTCTTGATTTCTTGATGATCAAGCTTCATATTTTTGAATGTCTTGATGAATTGTGATCTTTGAAATCAAATCTTGATCAAAAAGTCAAAGTTTGACTTTTTGTGCATCAGTTGACTTTTCATCAGTTGATCAAATTTCAACTATCAATCCATTGATCTTGAGGAATGTTTTGAACCATGAAATTAGGTCAACATGTTATATTTGAATCCTTGAGATTACTCTTCAAGCCATTAGATCATGTATTAGGTCAAAAGTCACTGATCAGTCAATTACAATCAAAACCCTAATTTTGACAATTATGCCCTTTTGGTAAGTTGAGTGCTTTTCTTGAGGGATTATGTCAATACTTGATCAAATGATGAATAGGACTTTAAATTGTTGATGTTGGCCAAAAAATCATGAAGTTTGACTGTAGGTTGACTTTTTATCCAATATAGTTGATTTTCAGTCATCTGGTCAATTGACTGAGCAAATTTGTAGTTTAAGAATTGAAACTTGACATGAGTATTCTTGGAGGTATATAATGATCCATGAGTTTAGGAGAGGGTTTTTACCTAGTAAATTTTTTTGCAAGCTTGAGTTATTGGAGATCTTGTGAGAAATGTCTTGAGAAAAGAGAGGGCAAATTTTGGGGTACAACAGCTGACCCTGTTTAATCTTCTTAAACCTGAAGAGGTAGATTGGCGGGTCCACCATTCGTGACTTGAAGGTGGAAGATGATTGAACACTAGAGTTCCATGAAATTTGTGCTCATTTATGCATGAAGTAGTACTGTTGGTCGATGATCAGGAATGGGCTTAAAGATGCCATTTGGATATATAATGGAGAGTTATCGGAAATGGGCTTATAGATGCCATCCACAGTAACTATTGGTAGAGATGGGGAGAAGTATTAGAATAAATCTTTGGTATATTTATACTTAAACAGTAGATGTCCTTCGCCTGTTTTTAATTGGAAGAAGTAAATCTAATCAGAAGAGATAATTTGTTCGCCTGTCTTTAACTGGAAGAAATAAATCTAACCAGAAGAGGTTTTTCGTTTGTCTGTCTTTAACTGGAAGAAGTAAATATAACCAGAAGAGGTCTTTCGTTCGCCTGTCTTTAACTGGAAGAAGTAAATCTAACCAAAAGAGGTCTTTTGTTCGCCTGTCTTTAATTGGAAGAAATAAATCTAACCAGAAGAGGTATTTCGTTCGCCTGTTTTTAACTGGAAGAAGTAAATCTAATCAGAAGAGATCTTTTGTCGCCTGTCTTTAACTGGAAGAAATAAATCTAACCAGAAGAGGTTTTTCGTTTGTCTGTCTTTAACTGGAAGAAGTTAATATAACCAGAAGAGGTATTTCGTTTTCCTGTCTTTAATTGGAAGAAATAAATCTAACCATAAGAGGTCTTTCGTTCGCCTATCTTTAATTGGAGGAAATAAATCTAACCAGAAGAGCTCTTTTGTTCGCATGTCTTTAACTGGAAGAAGTAAATCTAACCAGAAGAGGTCTTTCATTTGCATGTCTTTAACTGGAATAAATAAATCTATCCAAAAGAGGTCTTTCGTTCGATTGGCTTTAAATGGAGGAAATAAATCTAACCAGAAGAGGTCTTTCGTTTGCCTGTCTTTAACTGGAAGAAGTGAATCTAACCAGAAGAGGTCTTTCGTTCGTCTGTCTTTAACTAGAAGAAGTAAATCTAACCAGAAGAGGTCTTCCGTTCGCCTGTCTTTAACTGGAAGAAGTAAATATAACCAGAAGAGGTCTTTTGTTCGCCCGTCTTTAACTAGAGGATATAAATCTAACCAGAAGAGGTCTTTTGTTCGCCTATCTTTAACTGGAAGAAATAAATCTAATCCGAAGAGGTCTTTTGAAGAAACTTGTTCTTTGTTGATGGGGCTCATCTGTCTACTGATATTTCCTGAAAAGGTAAAGAATTAGTTGTATGATGCATGCACTGCGTAACGATGTTTTCAAAATAAATGAGATTGTGCTATATGTGTTTTGTATGATGTATGAATATGTAATGTTATGAAATGTATCTTCGTCTAGGAAAATAAATCCCTGACTAATTTTGGGGAGTTTTGGGAAGCTAAATCCTAGACTGTTGCTGGAGATGAAGAGTATGTGTATATTCAACCTTGTTTAGAGTGCTTCCGCTGGGAAATCTTGTTTGCTGTTTTGAGGAAAATATGTAGGGAATATTGATTTTTTCTTGGGGAGTAGAATTCGGGAACCTTAGTTTACCATTACTTACTGGGAAATTTGATTCTTATATACCCTGATTAGGGATACAAGAGATGGTTAAACTTCTGACTTTTCTGGGGAAAGTAAAGTTAACTGGTATCTGGTCGGGTTCCATGCTTTGCAGTAACTTTTTGGAGATAGCACCCACTCTAATAGGGGAGAGGAGTTTTGTCCATTGATTTGTAGTAGTTTGATGAATGAACTCAAGCTAGGGAGATCGTAATCCATTGGGAAAATAAACCATGTTGAGGAAGGTATTCTTAAGTTCTTAGTAGGGAAATGAATTCGTCTGGGGAAGAACGTTTGCAGGGTTTCTTTCTCAACTTTGGAAGACCAAACTCGGGCGGGGAAGAGAATTTCCTGGAGATATACTGATTGGAACTCTGGATGGAGAATATATGACTTCACTTTGCAGGGATAATCTTATTGAAGTAACTATGTGGGGATATCCTAAATCCTTGAGTAAATGCTTATTACTATTATTGTGCGTGCATTTATTAACAATTAATCATGTTCATATGCATATGTTCATTCAATTTTAGTCATTGGACGTTTTTGCATTCAAAACAGAAAAACAAAAGTTTTGCACTTTAAAGTATATTTGTATTGATAATCTGCCTATAAACAAGCGTTTTTGTACAGGGAGACAGAAATCCTAGTAAGAGGAAGTCGTCAAAAAACGAAAAGAATACAAAATGAAAACAAAAATTGTATAGTTATGTGGAAGTGATCTTATTGGTTTCCAACTTCGCTATTGCCCCAATGTCTTTGAACATCACCTCTTGTCATCGAAAGAAGTTAATTGAATTGATCTTGTACCATTTGAACTTTTGACCTTGGTAATAAAGACAGTTTTAGTGATCCAACGGGACATAGTCGTATGCTTTGATCCTTAATTTTTTCCTGGACCTCCCTTTCAGGTTTTCGGTCCACCAGGATACCCATTTTTACCCAAGTCGCCCTTTCAGATTTTTGACTTGCCGGGTGTACAATCTTTTGTATATATCCCTAGTTTTTGCCTGAACCCTTTTGGTTCATCGGGATGCCCTTACTTTTGCCTAGGTATGTCAACCTAGCAGGTCATTCTTTATGTGTAGTATTTTTTTACTATGTCTGCATTCACAGGATGCAGGAAATCTTCGCCGTTCGTAGTGGTTATCATCATAACACCACCAAAGATTACTTTCTTGACAACAAATGGCCCTTCGTAAGTGGGAATCAATTTGCCCCTAGGATCGCCTTGTGGTAAAATGATGCGTCTTATTACCAAGTCACCAGCCTGGTATACTCGAGGTTTGATCGTTTTATTGAATGCTTCGATCATACTCTTTGATACATTTGACCATGACAAACAGCTACCAGTCTTTTTTCATCAATCAAGTTCAATTGATCCAACCTAGTCTTAATTCATTCATCTTCGCCCAAGTTTGCTTCTTTCATAATCCTCAGAGAAGGAATCTGAACTTCAACAGGCAGGGCAACTTCCATGCCATAGACTAAAGAGAAAGGGGTTGCCCCAGTTGATGTTTGAGCCGAGGTACGGTAGCCATGAAGAGCAAATGGCAGCATATCATGCTAGTCTTTATAGATCACCACCATCTTTTGTACAATCTTCTTTATATTTTTGTTGTCGGCCTCCACTGTGCTATTCATCTTAGGTCTGCATGGAGAAGAATTATGATGCTTTATTTTGAACTACATGCAGAGTTCAATAATCATGGCATCGTTGAGGTTGGTTCCGTTGTCAGTGATAATCCTTTCAGGGATGTCGTACCGACATATGAGGTTATGCTTGATAAACCTGACTATAATATTCTTGGCTGTAGAGGCAAATGAAGCAGCTTCGACCCATTTGGTGAAGTAGTCAATGGCGACGAGGATGAAACGATGTACATTGGAGGAAGTGGGCTTAATTTCTCCAATCATGTCAATGCCCCACATTGTAAATGGCCACAGAGAAGTCATGACATTCAAAGGAATTGGAGGAACATGAACCTTGTCGGCATAGATTTGACACTTATGGAAAGTCCTCGAGTGACGGTAACAATCAGTTTCCATAGTCGACCAATAATAACTAGCCCTCAGAATCTTCTTGGCCATAGTGTGTCTGCTAGAGTGAGTTCCGAAGACACCTTCATGCATGTCTTCCATGATCTTTTCTGCTTCTTTCTTGTCCATACAACGGAGCAGAGTAGAATCATGGTTGCACTTGTATAGAATCCAATTGCTTAGGAAGAACGTGGATGAGAACCTCTGCAAGAATTTTTTGTCATTGATGGAGGCTCCTTCAGGATACTCTTGTGTTTCAATATATCTCTTTAATTCATAGTACCAAGGCTTCTCCTCATACGTGTCAATCTCACAACAGTGCGCTGGTTCATCAAATATTTCGATAGTAATTTTGGGAGCTTCGTTGTCCCAATTGACCTTGAACATAGAAGACATAGTTGATAAAGCATCTTCCAACTGATTCTCTTTCCTCGGGAAATGTTCAAATGTGACCTCCTCGAAGTATGGGATCAAGGTTAACACATGCTCTTTGTAGAGGATCAGATTTGGATGTTTGGCATCCCACTCTCCTTTAACTTGGCTGATTACTAAGGTTGAATCTCCGTATACGCTTAAGGACTTGATTCTTAAGTCAATAGCAGCCTTTAGACCCAAGATGCATGCCTCATACTCAGCCATGTTATTTGTACAGTCAAAGCAAAGCCTGACAGTGAAAGGCGTATGGAAACCTTCGGGGTAATGATCACAACACTAATTTCGTTACCCAATGCATTTGAAGATCCATCAAAAACCATAGTCCATTAGGATCCTTGTTCAGGTCCTTCATACGGTCCAGGCTTTTCACAGTCGGTTATTAGCATGATATTCTCGTCTAGGAATTCAAAGTTCATGGATTGGTAGTCGTCAACAGATTGATGGGCTAAATGATCCACCAGTACACTACCTTTTATTGCTTTTTTTTATAGTGTACTGGATATCATATTCAGTTAAAATCATTTTCCATCTAGCTATTCGTCCGGAGAGAGCTGGCTTCTCGAATATATACTTGATGGGACCCATCTTAGAAATAAATAAAGTGGTGTGAGTTAGCATATATTTTCTTAGCCGGCGAGCAGCCCATGCCAAAGCGCAACAAGTTTTCTCGAGCAGTGAATATCTAGTTTCACAATCGGTAAACTTTTTGCTAAGGTAGTAAATTGCATGCTCTTTTCGGCCAAACTCGTCATGTTGATCCAACACACACCCCATTGAATTCTCTTATACAGTCAAGTACATAATCATAGGTCTTCCTTCAATTGGAGGCATCAGGATTGGAGGTCCTTGTAAGTACTCTTTGATCTTGTCAAAAGCTTCTTGGTAGTTGTCGTTCCATCTGACTACTTGATCTTTCTTAAACAGTTTGAAAATCGGCTCACAGGTAGAAATTAAGTGAGAGATGAATCGAGAAATGTAGTTGAGTCGACCTAAGAAACCCCTGACCTCCTTCTCAGTACAGGGAGCTGGCATTTCTTGTATGGCTTTGAATTTCGCATGATCACTTCAATACCTTTTCCGCTGACGACAAACCCTAGGAGTTTTCCAGATCTTACCCCAAAGGTGCACTTGTTGGGATTCAACCTTAGCTTGTACTTTTTCAACCTTTCAAATAGCTTGTTGTCATACCCTAAAATTTCCCTCCCACTTTTACTCAAGACATGCTCATTGAGGTCCTCAATTGCTCAAGGTTAACCAAGAATTGACCAGACAAATTCTCCTCTTAAGCAATGAACCTCTAATTTGGGTTTCACCTTTCATCAAGATATGTGAGCTCCAAAGGTATTAGCTGTTTTCCATGGTCCTAATATGTCTTCAAGGTTGTCCATGACAAATTTCATGCCCTACAGTACAAGTTTGCTCATTCAATTGCTCAAATGTTTGAAAATCAACTTTACTAGGTCAAAAGTCAATTGTGGCCCAAATACAATCAAACTTCAAGATTTTTGGTCAACATCAACATTTTGAAGTGGTATCCATCATTTGATCAAGTGTTGATCATGATTCCTCAATAAATGCTCCTAATCTATCAAAAGTCAAGAATTGCTAAATTAGGGTTTCTGTAGAAAAGGTCAACTGAACTTTGACCAGGCATAACTTTCACATACTTCATCCATTTTCCCCAACCAAATATCATTTTTAATATAATCCAATTCCATACAACTTATCTTTTTTCCTCAAGTTCAAGAAATGCACCATTTGAAAGATACAAGCTCATACATTACATGTCATTTTCAGAAAGTCAACAAAAGACACTTTTTTTCAAGAACTTTTACATCAAGATAAATTATTCAAATGCAAAATTTATCAAAAGAGGGATTAAAGTAGACATCATGGGCTTTCCAAAAAGTCAAAGATCATTATCATGGGATAAAAATTGAGCAAGTTATGGATTTCCCAAGTTGGGAAAATTTTGTTTATTTCAAGAATTGTGCATTGACCAAACTTAAACTTTTAGGTCAATGTCTAAATTTCTTGGACTTCAAGCATCTTCCTGACCTTATGGAAGACCTATAAACTCATTCTTACCTTGCCTTGCATTTTTTTAAATATATTTTATTCATATTTATTTTGTTTTTATTCAAATAAATGCAAGATAAATTGTATAAAATAATGAGTGATGGATCATGACACTTGGGATGATGGTTTGGATTAATTTCAGGCCCATAAATTTGTGCAAGGCTGTCCAGGTCCATCGCCCAAACAAAATGGGCAAGAATGATCATTTTTGGAAATATTTCAAATTGGATATCTTTAGATTTAAGCCATGCCATTACACTATGATTTTCTCCTATATTTTCTTCTCTCCTTCCTCTATAAATATAGAGTGGTATTACAAGCCTCAGGGACGCATACACACAGCCTAGAGAACACCCCAAAAATTGCAAAAAAATCTAAAGTTGTGAAATCCAAACAACGAATTCCAGCCATATTCAACTCCTTCCAAGCATTCCATCAACTCCCTGGAGGCTCCAAGAGTCCATTCCAATCATCACACAAGCCAAACGCATTCCAAAACACACACACACAATCTAGCTCTGATTTGGTAAAATTTCATGAACTCAAACTTTCTCTACATGCGATATAAATAATATTTACATGCATACATATGTTCATATTGATGTTTGCGAATGTTTAGATCCATTACATGTAAGGTTTGGCGTGAGGACAAAGATTTTCCATTTTAGGGAAAATTTTCAGGCGTGAGTGATTCCCAATGATATAGGCCATTTCATAAAGAACTAACCCCATGGTTGAATTTGCAGACCCCGATTTAGGGGGGGGGGGGGGTAGCCTAAATCTTGAGCCATGATTTTGCTTCTTTTTTTTGTAGGTTTTAGAATTTTGGATGGCTAGAGAAGGTGACCGGAGTTTGACTCCGGCACCCTTGAATCTGTTGACTCCGATGGTCCAAACATCATGACCTTATTGGCCCATTCAAATATATATGACGCGTGCGTTTGAAATTTAGGAATATAATTGAATTCTCATTATATTATTTTTGTGTTGTCATACGAACGAATGAACAGGATGGCACAATGGCAAGGAAATATGTGTTAAGGTGTTGTGCTGTCTCTTGCATATTATTTTTCCATTTCTTCTTTGCAGATCCAGTGCAACAAGGTTGTACACGCGCACCACATGCCATCAGATATATGCCTTCCAATGTCAACGCAGCCAGATCCAAGCGCACCAAGTATGCATCCCCATCATGGACATTCAAAGGATCCTCTCACTGGATCCATACAGCCTCTGGGCTCTTTCATACATGGGCCTAGCAATTCCAAAAATGCACCCCCTATTCGCTTTAGACATCAGGCCCAATTTGCTTTTATTTTATTTTATTTGTTTTATTGCTTATTTTATTTTAAATCATTTTTTTTATTTAATTAAAAATAAAAAAATAACAATAATAGACATTGGATTTTCTAAATTAATTTTAATTTTTGTAAATTAATTAACTTATTTATTTTGACTTGTTTTAATTAATTTAAAATCAATTAGAATTAGGTTTATTTAACTCAAATATTTTCTTAATAAAAATACAAAAATAAGTAGAATTAGTTTTTTTTCTTTTATTAGAGTTAATTTTAATTAATAATCATATTTAATTTTTTTAATTAATTAGGATTATATTTAAGTTTTCTCATTTAATTTAATTTAAGCATTTTCTTAAAGTAAACAAAAACCAAAAAGATTTTCTTATTTTACTTAGCAATTTTTTAGGGTTTTAGACGTTATTTTAAATTCGCGCGCGTTATTATTTTTGCACTCTTTTTTATTCTAATGTATCGGCTAATGGAATATAATAGATAATTACTAGGGCTCTTTACCGCTTTCTTTATTTTCCCCCAATTTTTAGACATGTAAATACCCCCTCCACAAAGCATTGTAATAGCGTAGATTTAACTTTCCGCACTTTAAATTTATGCAAAATATTAATTGTTAGTAATTAGGCTTGTATGGAAAGACTAAAAACAAAGCGCTAGCAAAACTAATAACAAAGATAAATGAACCGAATTGAATCACTTGCACATATACACCTCTAGGGTACGCCCACTTTGGTTGCCTTTCGGAAAATAAAATAGTCATGTCCCTTGAAAGTGAGGACGCTTTAGCAAAGACCCGTAAATCAAAAAATCATAGTACCTCGATGACCCTACAATGTTGCCTTTCGGTAAATGATCTCGTCCCTTAAACAAAATTGCTAAAGCGTTTCTATATGTTTCCTTTATCACGATACGTCCCTTTAAATGTCCCTCAAACATCCAACGATAGGGCTACCTACTCACTAATAGTAGGATATCACTGTCTAAAGGATAGGAGGAAAAGAACGAGCCTTTTCGAGTATAAGTAGATAGTTCTTAGATGTTATGCTCAAAACAAACTTTTCACACTTACACAAAAACATTTCAAAACACTTTCAAAAAATGCTTTATCAACACTCTTGAGGACTGATACAAGAGTTATCATAAAAAAATCGCCACACTAATGCATTTTCAAATACTTTTCAAAAACACAAAGCATAAGGTATTTCAAAAATGAGTGAAGCATCTAAGAGCCCGTAGAAAACTACGGATGGAAAGGGTGCTAACGCCTTCCCTTTCCATAATCTACCCCCCTTACTCAGAAAATTCTCGAAAAGGTCTTTTTCTGTTCTTTTCACCCTTTCCTTAATTTGGATAAAAGAAAGGTCGGTGGCGACTCTTGCTTACCGCAACATTTGCAAACACAAACGCAAAACCAGTATAACAGTTGATTCTGCCACCGCATCATAGAACTAGCGACTTTGCTGGGGAATACTTATAAAATTGGGTTACCTTAAGAGATAGTTCATTTTAAAACTATTTTAATTGCTTGCTTTGTATGCTTTATCCTTGGAGGGTTGTTTGGGTTGTTACTATAGATCCTACACCCGGATCTGGGGGAATCTTTTTAGGTAAACAAAAATAGATCGTGGAGACTGTACGGTGTAGAACGACATGTTTAAAGCAATAGATGTGTTGGTGTGACACTTTGGTTGGTACCGGTAACCCTTGTGTTGAATCGAGGAGAATACGGGGCCACCGTGTGGTGTCGTGAAGCACTAACGAACCTTAGAACCTTAGTTGAACAAACTTGGCCATTAGAAAGTAGTGAGATAACCGGCCTCGATGTAAAGTTGGGGATTGGTTGATACTCGAGGCTACCCTCATTGAGATTATACTTTCGAGATGTTTCGGCCATAAGAAAAGATTGCTAAGCTGAAATAATGCCCGATAAAAAAAGATCAGTGATATTGAGACTCTTTAGAACCCGATTACTTTTCTAAGACAGGTTGAACCAACTAAACTTCAAGAGGGTATTTATCTATAAACTCCATGCAAGCCTAAACCTAAGGTCTTGTGTGTTTTGCTTTTGTGTGGTTAATTTGCTTAAACATGACATCATGCATCATAACATCCATATTTCATTTCACTGAGCATTTCAAGGACCAAGGGAATTTATCTTTGTTCTATTTTGCAGATCATGGCTTCCGCTCGTAGAAATACTATCTGAATTAACTTTGTAAGAATACCTCTCCAACTCAAAGAGCTAGTATCAAGGGTTCCCGAGACTTCTTCGTTCACCAAGAAATATGGTCGACTCCTCAATCTAGTTACCTAGGGCTTTGATGAGAAGATGATGAGTGTAGTCTTTCAATTCTTTGACCCTAAACACCATTTCTTCACTTTCCCAGACTATCAGTTGGTACCCACCATGGAAGAATCCTCTCAAATATTGGGTATACATATTCTTGATCAGATGCCTTTCACCAGTTTAGAAGAAGCTCCAAAGCCAGAAGTCATTGCAACAACTTTGCACCTGAAACGGTCCGACATTGTATCCAACTGGGAAACTAGAAGCGAAGTCAAGGGTTTTCTAGTCAAATTCCTATTAGAGAAGGCTTAGCTATTTTGGGATGATTTTGGATTTCCAATCTTTTGAGGAGGTTCTGGCCCTTCTAATCTATGGTTTAATGTTGTTCCCTAATCCAGACTTACTCATAGATGTGAATGTTATCAAGGTTTTCCTCTCTCGTAACCCTGTGCCTACTCTACTCAGAGACATCTTGTATACCCTCGACACTCGCACCATGAAGAGAAAAGGGATTATTATGTGTTGTGTGTCGTTGCTGCCAAGGTGGTTTATTTCACACCTCCCTAAATCACTGTTGAAGAATGAAGAAGGTTTGGGTTGGTCGCGAAGGATAATGTTGCTTTCTTACTCGAATATTCTCTGGTATTCCCGATCTATGGGAGATATTTCTATCATTGACCATCGCGGGGAATTCCCTAATGTCCCACTACTTGGTATTAGGGGAGGCATAAATTATAATCCTTCTTTGGCTTTGTAATAATTTGGTTATGCTCGAAGGGATGGTCCCCACGATATGCTTATCCTGGGCATTATGTTTAACTATGAGGATGATGTTCAAGGGTATCGTCAGAGGTTCATACGAGCTTGGGACATGGTAAACAGATTTGATATCAAGACCTTGGGGCCTAAGACTTCCATCCCTATGGAACCCTATCTCAAATGGGTACGAGCTCGCGCTCAGAACCTTATAATGTCGTATATAGCCATATTACCAGTGGTTGTGAAGCCTATCACCGAAGGAGATGTTCCTTATATAGTTCTCCATCCTGACATGCCCACTGATCTTGAAGAGCTACAGAGATCCTGGATTCAGTTGAAGAAAGAATAGGATACCTTTAGAGATCATTTCTATGTCAATGAGAAGAAAGTTTCTGAGCTCACAAAGCAACTTCACGAAGAAAAAAGTCTTAATTTCTATCTCGGCACAAAAAGGAAGCGCCCATGGGAAACTTGATTTCTTGGATTTTAGATTTTTTTTTCAATTGTAAGCCTAAAAGGCAATTTTATTTTGAATTCTACTAATATAATCTTTGTTTCATTTTGGTTCACAAATTTAAATTTATCAAAGTCCTTAAAAACATCGCATAAGCATATCATACATTTCATTGCATAAGCAGGTATTTCAAGACAGGTTTCTTATTCTTTTCGTTGCTTATTTCAGAAAAAAATGGCTCTTGAACAGATAGTGAAGGACTTTCAAGCTCAAAACACTCAGTTTCGGCAAATGTTCACAGCTCTGGCAAAGGGCAAGAAGATCTGAAAGCTCTGATCGTCAACGAGAAGACTAAGAAGCCAAAGAAGCCAACTGGTGTTTTGAATTTGGGTAGAAGGTTCAAAGGACCAGCTAAGCGAGCTCTAGATTTCACAACTCCGTCAAATGAGGGGGACAATCAAGAAGAGAAGCTAACAGAAGAAAACAACAATCCAGGGTCTGAGGAAGATGAACCTGACTATTCTGAGGAGCAGTATCCTCCCACTGATGATAAATACAAACAGCTGGAGGATCGACTCAATGCTATGGAGATCTAAAGGGTACCCGGGCTGGATTTTGAAGAGCTAAGACTGATCTCAAGGGTGGTCATCCTGCAGAAATTCAAGGCCCATACATTTGCTAAGTACGACAGTGTCTCCTGTCCTAAGCTGCATTTAAGGTCGTATGTCAGGAAGATTCAACCCCAGACTACTGATATGAATCTGTGGGTACATTTATTTTAAGAGAGTTTGTCAGGGACTCAGCTGGAATGGTTCTATCAACTGGAAAGAACCAACATTTGTAATTAGGAAGATCTGGCTGCTGCTTTCTACAAGCAGTATCAATATAATGCTGATCTTGCCCCAACTCATACACAGTTGCAAAGTATGTCTATGGGTTCCGGCGAAGGTTTTAAAGATTATGCCTAAAATTGGAGAGACCTTGCGGGAAGAGTCCAACCTCCGTTGTCTGATAGAGAGCTGGTGGACATGTTCTTGGGCACGTTGCCTGGTCCATTCTTCAACCATCTGATTGGAAGTTCTTCTGCCGGGTTCATGGAATTGATACTGACTGGTGAACGAGTAGAAGCTGGCATCAAAAGTGGTAACATCCAGAGAGATGCGTCCTCCAGCACATCAAAGAAACCTTTCACTAAAAAGAAGGAGGTCAGTGATGCTTATGGCCAAAGAAATCACAATAAAACTGAGCGTCATCCGACGATAGGGGCTGTTATAATTTCCAATCCTGCCTCAAACCAACAACGAAACAACCAGCGTAGACCAGATGCACCCAGAAGACAGTTTACCTGGATCAACATGACTTTATCCCAGGTTTTGCCACACCTTCTAAAGTCCAATTTGGTAACTCTGAAGGAAGCCCCTAAAAATCCCAATACTGCATCTCCTTGTTACAACCCAAATGCTCGATGTGCCTACCATTCTGAAACTTCGGGCATGATACAAATGACTGTTGGGCTTTAAAGAATAAGGTACAGGATCTCATCGAGGCAAAGGAGATTGAGTTTGACCTTCCAGAGACACCTAATGTAATAACAGCGTTAATGCCCAAACATCGCCAAGGTGTCAATGCTGTTGATGATGACCGTTTTGTTTCCTCCATGGATGAATTAACTACTCCTCTTCTGACTGTTAAAGAGAATCTATTGCGAGGCATATTATTTTCGAGTTGTGGTGAAGGTTTCCACTCATGTATGTCTCTACCAGATGGTTGTTTGTTGTTAAAGATGGGCATCCAACGCCTGATGGTTAACACATAAATTTTGTTCGAGAAAGTTCCCTTTGTAAGAAATTTTTGTGAAGATGTTTCAATAATTACCATTTCTGAAAATCCTCCCAGGGTCTCCACAAAAAGACCCGTCAGGATTACATATGTTCCCAAGTTTTATCCCTTGATCATCACCCTCCCTGGGCCAATACCATATTCCTCGGATAAAGCCGTTACCTGGAATTATGGGGCTAACGTCTATTACTATGGCTTCAAGCAAGACCTGTTGGCTATTGAAGATAAGGTTGCCGAAGGTACTAATCTTGACGTCGATAATATCATCAGGACCATTAAAATTACGAGAGTGGAAGATTTCTCTCTCTCGAGATCTCTCCAAAGACTATTGCTACTCCTGTGATCATCTCTGCTGCTTCTCCTGTCAGTATTCCCATTGTTATTCCTGCTGTTATCCATGCTGTTAGGTCGGCCGAGACTCGGGGCAAATAGGTATTGGTTAAGCATGTCCAGACAAAGACGCACAAAGAAGTCATTCTTGAGGCTTCTAAAAAGGAAATGGAAGATATATTGAAGATAATCAAGAAAAGTGATTATAATGTCGTGGAGAAATTGGGGTAGACCCCTTCAAAAATCTTAATGCTGGCCTTACTTTTGTGCTCTGAAGCCCATGATAAGTGTGATACGATGGCAGAACTGACTGTTTATACTGGTTTTGCATTTTGTATTTGCAAATGTTGCGGTAAGCAAGAGTCGCCATCAACTTTTCTTTTATCCAACAAAGGAAAGGGTGAAAAGAACAGAAAAAGACCTTTCGAGAGTTTTCTGCGTAAGGGGGGTAGATTATGGAAAGGGAAGGTGTTAGCACCCTTTCCATCCATGGTTTTCCATGGGCTCTTAGGTACTTACTCATTTTTTTAAAATTGCTTTCGTGTTTGTGTGTTTTGAAAATTTTGTTTGCTTTATGATAACTCTTGTATCAGTCCTCAAGAGTGTTGATAAAGCATTTTTGAAAAAGGTTTTGAAAGTGTAGTGTGAAAAAGGTTATTTTTGAGCAAGTACCTAACAGTTATCTACCTACTTGAAAAGAGTTCTTTTCATCCTTTCCCTTTAGATAGTGCTATCCTACTATTAGTGAGTAGGTAGCCTTATCGTTTGGATATTGAGGGACTATCGAAGGGACGTTTACAGTCACTAAGGCAACTGGGCAAGAACTTTTAGTAATTGTCCTAAAGTTCTAAGATCACTTTTTAACTGAGACAACATCGAAAGGGTCATAGAGGGACTTGTGATCTCTTGAACTAAAAGACAACCACTAAAAATTCTCATGTTTCGAGAATTGTGACCATTTTCGAAGGCAACCGCATTGGGGGTACCCTAGAGGTGCGCATGTGCGAGTGTGTTGAGATTCAGTTATTTTTTTGTCTTTTTGTTAGGTTAGCTAACGTTTGATTTTAGTCTTTTCATACAAGCCTATTTACTAACAGTAATATAGTAAAATAATAAAGCAATAAATGTGCGGAAAATAAAATGTAGAAAAATAAATCCTAAGTTATTACACGGCTTTGAAATAGATACATTATAAAAATACGGAGAGTAAAATCCTAATTATTATTACAAACCAGTACGCAGTTACAATAATAAAAAATGCGAAAGTAAATAAACGCGCATGAATTGAAAATACATCTAAAATCATAAGTGAAAGGATTTTTTTTTGTTTTTGTTATGAAACAAAATTGAATTAAAAATCCTAAGTCTTATTCAATTTTAGTTTTTTTAAGAAAATATTAAATTAATTAATTAATTAATTGAAAAAATTAATATTAATAGTAAAAACCAAAACCTAATCTTTTTTGTGATTTTTGACTTTTAATGTTGATTAAAAACTAGAAGAAACAAAGTAATGAAAAAGATAAACTAAATGGATTAAGTAGTAAAAAGAAAAGGGGTAAACTGCAGGATGCAGGCCTGGATCGAAAGGCCTAAGGCTGCCTTTCAATCCATGTGAAAAGGATGATCGAAGGTTGTTGTACCCCAAAATTTGTCCTCTCATTTTACTCAATACATGTCCATTGAGATCCTCAATTTGCTCAAGCTTGCCCAAGAGTTGACCAGACAAATTCGCTCCTAAGGCAGTGTACCTCAAATTAGAGTTTCTATTGTCATAAAGATGGGTGAACCACAAAGGCCTCCTATGCTCTCCATGGTCTTAATATTTTCTCAAGACCCTACATGTCAAGTTTTATACCTTGCACAAGAAGGTTGCTCAGTCAACTGCTCAGATGCTTGAGAATCGACTGTACTAAGTCAAAAGTCAAATGTGGCCCACATACAGTCAAACCTCGATATTTTTGGTCAACATCAACATTTTGAAGTTATTTCCATCATTTTATCAAAGGTTGATCATGATTCCTCAAGGAATTCTCCAAATTTATCAAAACCCAAAAGTTGCTAAATTAGGGTTTCTTAGTAAAAGTCAACCCAACTTTGACCAAGCATAACTTCTTCATACTTTATCAAAATTTTCCATCCAAAGATAATTTTGAATAGGATGCAATTCCCTACAATTCATCTTCAGCCCACAAGTTCAAAATATGCACTCACAAAAAGATATGAATTTTTACATTATAGGTCATTTTGAAAAGTCAACAAAAACACCTTTTGGGTCAAAGCTTCATACATGAACATGGAAGATCCAATTGAGATGAAACCAAAAGGGTTATTTAGAGGACATACTAAGATTTCTAAAAAGTCCAAGAACACCCTCCTAGGGTCAAAATTGAGAGAGTTGTGCATTGTCAAAGTTGGCCATTTTTGGAAAATTGTCAAAAGTCAACATTGATCAAATTTGCATTTTTTCCAAAGGGGCCCATGTTTTCTTGCTTGAAACATTTTTCTAGTAGGACACACGACCCATGAGCTCATTTACCTCTTATTTTATTATTTTTATCATTTATTTTGATTTTTTATTCATTTAAATCAAAATAAATCAAATTAAATGGTAAAATAATGAAAACAAATCAAATCTTGAGATTTTTGTGCACATTTGGAGTCCATATACAGCTAGCATGGTGGTCAATTCGTGCAAGGCTCATTAGGGTTGGAAAAGATTGGATTGAAGCTTATTTTAGAAATATATCATACATGAAGCAAATCAAATCCAATTTTCATAATTTTCAAAGATTTGATACAATTTTGTTGACCTAATTCAGTCTGCTATAAGTGCATAACAATTGCAGATCAAAAACAGAAGGATTAGAGGCGTGAAACAGCAAGAAAGAAACTCAAAAATTTGGACAAAAGTGTGAGATCAAAATTTATCTTAGAGCCATCCTCAAGGAGTTTCAAGCCTAGCAATACATTCCTGGACATCTCAGGAAACTTCTCCATTCATTTGCAAGCCTCAAAGCATCAAGGAACGAGTGCTAGCAACATCACGGTTTGCACAAAGAACTCAAATTCAATTTCTATGATTTACGCATTATAAATGTATTTTACCCATATATTTATGTTCATCATCATGTTTGCAATGTTTCTGGATAGTTTGATTTAAGTTACAGTGTAGGAACAAGCTTTTGCCATTACTAGGGTTTCGTGCTCCAATTTGGGGTTTTGTGATTTAAGCAAAATTAGGCCTACTGATGGATACAATGGTGGTCAGGGCTTCACACCCAGTTGATCCATGGTCTCCATTGGAATTTATATTGTGTGTATGTGATTTTTGAATGTAACAGGGTTATACCTACAAACAAATGTCTGTAGGTAAAAGTTACTGGCCTAAGGCGACGGAGAAAGGGAAGAAGACAATGCGTGTCAGCCAACCATTCGCCCGTTTGAATTTCACGCGTTTGGAATCAGCTTCTTTTATTTTCCTTATATTATGTTTTGTTTTTATTATGTTAAAAAGTTGACAACGCAGCTCAGTTGGCAACGCATCGTTGGTAGGGAGTACAAGGACTGGGTTCGATCACAGGTCCCAACAAAATGTATTTTCTTTTTATACCTTTACAGATCCAATACAATACTCCCTCACACGCCTATCATGTACCATCAACGTCCATCCACTGGATGCCCAGCTAGCCAGATCTAACGTCTCTCCTTTGAATGTCCATGGTACACGTGCAAGTCAATGCTACACCAGATCCAAAGATTGACTGGGCTTGGAGCTTATTGGGCCAAAGAATTTCAACTCCACACCCCCAGAATTGCTAGTACAGGCCCATATTCTTCTTTTCTTTATCATTTTCTTTTATTTTAATTGTTTTGTTTAATTATTTTTTTTACCAAATTAATTACTTTTTTCAAAAATCATAAAATGAATGAATCACAAAATACCAAAAAAAAAGTATTTTTTTTATAAATTTTTTATTTTAATTTAATTAGAAATATAGGTTAAGTTAATTTCTTTTTATAATTAAAATCAAATAGAAACTAGGTTTTAATTTTACAATTAAATTTCTTTTTCTCAAATACAAAAACCAAAAATACACAAATCTTGTTTTCTTTGTAAAGTATTTTATTTTCATGAAATTATTTAATTTAGCTAGATTAGGTTAATTTCAATTTCTTTTTCATAATTAAAAAGATTAGAATTAGGGTTTTAGGCGTACATAATTTAATCAATTCTTTTCTCAAAAATACAACCCAAACTATTTCTCAATTAGATTTTAGGGTTTTGAATTTTTCCTCGCATTTAATTTGCCGCATGCTTGTTAATTATTTGTCCATTATTTTGTAACTGTTCAGGGTTGGTAATAGTTAAAACTAGGGTTTTTATTTATCGCTTTTCCCCGATTTTTGGTTATGTAATTAATCCCCCTCCCCGAAGCCTTATAATAGCTAGGTTTTATTTTTCACACTTTAAATTCCCGCAATCTTTAACTGTCTAGATGCATGGCTAATAGGATTGTATGGCAAGAATGTCTGGAAAATTAAAACGGTAGATCACCTAATGTGTAAAGATCAAATAACTGAAACAAATCATATGCACATATTCACTCCTAGGGTTTGCCTCACTTCGGTTGCCTTCGGTAAACAATCATTAAGTATAGGAGATTTTAGTGGTTGCCCTCCAGTCTAAAAGATCAAAATGTCCCATTCGAATGTTGCCTCGAAAATGTTGCCTCTGAAAGATCTTAAGACTCTAGGGTCACTACTAAAGTTTTCTAACTATTGCTTTAGTGATTGTACTTGTCCCTTTCGAATGTCCCTTACAACTTCAACGACGGTGCTACCTACTCCTTAATAATGGGATAGTGTTGTCTAAAGGAAATAGAACGAACAATCCTTTTTTCGAGTAGGTAGAATCTTAAGTACTTGCTCAATGAAAACTGTTTCACACAAACACCTTTTCAAAACAAATTTTCAAAACAAACTTCGTCACATCCTTAAGGACCGATACAAGGGTTATCACGAAGTAAAAACATTTTCAAGACAAGCACACACAAGCAATTTGAAAAAATGAGCAAGTACCTAAGAGCCCGTAGATAACTATAGATAGAAAGGGCGCTAACACCTTCCCTTTCTATAATCTACCCCCCGTACTCAGAATATCTCGAAAAAAAGGTTTTTTCTGTTCTTTTTCCTTTTCCATGATTGGATGAAATAAACTCCGGGGGCGACTCTTGCTTACCGCAGCATTTTGCAAACATAAAACGCAAAACGCAAAACGCAAACCAGTATTAAATAGTCGGTTCTGCCACCGTATCACAAAGGTGCCTAATGATGGTACATGATATACTCATTCGATCTGGGACATTAGATCTGCAAGCAAGTTTGTTAGAAAAAACACAAAAATGTATGACCTGGGTGTTGAACCCAGGTCCTTCGATTCCCTCTCTAATTCGAATATGAAGTTATTTAGTTCTGCAATACTAAGAATCACGAGATTCGAATCTGGGTTTAGATTTAATGGATTGTCACTGTATCAAGCGTTCCGAGCGCATTTTCAGGTTATGCCCTAGAAATGGCAATATGAGATTTAAGCGTTTAAGCTTGTATGCAATACGTTAAACCTGCCTTATGCAATGTCATGAACACATATATGAACATTAGATCTGTTAATAACAAATATTTAGCAAGATTGAAATAAAAAATAATATACCAAACAGTGATGATTGGTTATGGATCTTTTGGACGTGGAGGCGCTTGACTACGAGCCTGGTTCAACTTCTGGGAGTCTCAGGGGATGAATGGTGGACTCGGTTTGGCCTGGAACTGGCTGGAGAGAGATATTTCGAATTGCACTACTTTGAAGAAAATTGGAGCTTTTGCTAGGGTTTGTTTGAGGTAGCTGTGCGTGTGTTGTGAGGTCGTATGTGTGTGTCCTTTTTCTTGAGATTATGAGGTTTATATAGGCAAGGGATTTTAGGTTAACATTTGTGTATCAAATCTTGGTCCATTATGATGAAGATATTTGATTTGATTTCTTCATAAAAACTTGTTATATTTAATTCAATCAGGTGCCAATCTATTTTCGTGCCTTACTGCCAGCCTGTTATGAGTTGTTTGGGACTCCAATATGATGGAAATCGAAAGCAGACATGCCCCTACAGATCCAATTCCCTTCGAATTTGTTCTCTTCGAAGGATCTAAGCTCCAATTCGAATTACTCAGAGCTTTCCCGGGGAGTCTCAGTTGTTCAGGAGTCTCAGTTGTTCGTTGCTCTACTGGGGAGTCAAAGATGAACTGATATCTGGTCAGGTCCAAGCTTCACAGTAACTTGTTGGGGATTGTAGAGTAGTCTACTGGGGAAGAGGAGTTGTGGTCCTTTGATTTGTAGTAGTCGGAGAGGCAAACTAAAGGTGGGGAATCTTTAGTTTATTAGGGAAATAAACCCTGTTTCTGGTCTGTTGGAGAGGTGCCTTCTTCACTGGGGAAAATCCTTGAGGATTATTGAGATCGACTCAGCTGGTGGGAAGTTTTCAGAGATTGAAACTCTGGCTGGGAGTCATCCTATGAGAAGGATCTTGGGGAGATTTGTCACTGCTCCTAGTAGCAAGTGTTTGTGGCACTGCCAAGAATTAATTGACTGTACGTAACCCTTTGTTGGGATTTGCATTTAATGCCCCAAGTGATGGAGACTTGCCCCTGGTATATTCAGCATTTCTTGAGAAATTTCTTGGGATCTTGACTAGACTGCCCCAGGTGTGCTGGATAATGACATGTCATGTCCCCTTGTTGATAGGATATTTGTCGTTGGAAGTGTCATCCCACTTGAAGTAATTTTGTTCACTGAGAGAGCTTTCATTCACTGGATATTCATTGTATGAATTTCTATGCTATCAAACAAATAGCCATATGCAAACAGCGATTTCAAATAATGCAAAGTTTATGCTTGTCTTGGAGTATTGAAAATGCCTTTTAGAAAGTAAAGAAATTTTTAAGAAAATTCAAACTCAGGGTTTAGAGTAAAGCCTTACAGGAGTCAGGATACCTTTTGTAACAGTATGCTTTCGAACTAACCCACGCTTCAATTAGGACTTTTGAAGGGTTGTAACATGGCTTGGTTCACGGTTTAAGAAACAAAGGATAAAGTCTCAAAGTATATTTGTACCCGCCCATTCTTCGTGATGTTCTTCAGTCCTAAACTCAGTTAATTGTATGTTTGAACTCCAATTGAATATGGAATGACGTTTTGATGATGGTTCAGACAAGTTAAGTTTGTCGGAAGGCAGTCATTTTTTTTTGCAACATTTTTCATGTTGTTGAGGATTTATAGTGACCTCTTTTTTTTTGATTTATTATCCCCGATTTTTGCTCGATTGTTCTTGCTTTGAGATTACGGTCAACGGGATGCCCCAATTTTTCTTAAGTCTCCTTTGTAGGTTTTGACTTAGTGGGATTTTCTTTTTGAGAGATAGTGACTGCCTATTCGGTAGGGAACCATTACCGTATTTTGATTCCATAGGAATATTTTTGATGTTATTCATTGTATTACGAAGTGAAAATTTACGACTGAACGCGCATTCGAATTAACTGAGAGACTACCCTGCCCTAGGTTTTGATTAAAGGTTTCAATTTGTGTAAAAAAGAAAACTTCCACGTCTTTGGCTCAAAGGGGTTGACTAGGGATTATCTTCCTTATAACTCCAGTGTTTAGGATTTGAAAAAACACATGGATTTCGTCAGCAAGGTCTACCCAAAAGCATACTGTATGAGATGAAGGCGTTGTTTTCGTCATCCTCCCTCTAAAAGCTTGTAACTTTTAGCAAGAGTTAAATGTCATAAAGAAAGTAGAAAGCATAGTTTAAATATAGTGAAAACTAATGGACGAATTCAAGACAAACATATGCAATGCATTAATGAAACAATGTTTTACATTAGTAGATAATTGTTTGAATAACAAAGGATATTACAATTGAAAATTCAAATAAACAGAAAATTTCCTCGCCCAGATCGCCGCTTCAAGTGGATGCCCTTGAGGGGTGATAGAAGAGTTCCAGTTGATCGTCTTGTGTAAATTCTAAAACTCCTTCGTCAATTAGGTCCTGAATCTTGTTCTTCAGAGCTCAACAATTGTTCGTATCATGCCCAGGACCATCAGAATGGTATGCACACCTCTCATTGGGATGGTAACAAGGAGAAGCAGTGTTAGGATTCCGGGGAGGAGCCTTTAATGTAATTAGCTCTGCCTTCAACATGTGTTGTAGCACCTGAGCTAGCGACATGCCAATCCTGGTAAATTACCTCTTAGGTGCGGCCTCATTGTGCTGATTCCCTTGTTGTTGTTGTTGGTGAGGTTGTTGTTAGGCCCATGGCGTGGAAGCAATTTGGAAAGGTCCACTCTTCATCCGAGGCTGATCAATGATTCGATCTCTAATTCTGCCAGGTTTTGGATAAGAGCCATCTAGCCCACCAGTTGTCCCATCATCTGAACTTTTATTGTTGCCATTTCAGTTTGTAGCCGCTCCAACAGGTCATCTTTGTCGTCCCTAGGATTTCCCGTGATCATGCCCCTGGTGAGGAGCGCATTCCTCTTCTTGCCCCTTGGATAGGTTCAAGAACATCTCTTGAAGTTGAGCATTTTAAATCTGGATGCTCTTGATGGTCTGCTCTAGGGCCATCTCTACTGAAATAAACAGTAGGAAGATAAGGAAACCTGTGTGGGAGAAACCTATCGTGATATGATGCATGATATGTGGATGCATGTTTTTAACGATCTCGCAGGGTAAACACAAGAAAATGTTAGAAGTCGAACTTTGATCAATAGCTTTGATTGGAGAACTTTGTATCGGTGGATGTCATTCCACGAGAATTAAGCTCACCATGTCGAGTGGGTCATAGCCTTTGACTCAAGTTTGTTGTACTTGATTTTTGACGATGTTTGGTTAGAGGAAAATAAATCCTCTTGCCCCTTGATAGACATCCGGTTCAAGGTAACCATGCATCAAAGGCCCCTGAGATCCTTGAAATAGTTATTGAAAATGCTACGGTATGATGTCATGTACAAGTATGCAAAGTAAGCAAGTTTATATACAAATAATCATATACACACAAAGCAGGCAAGTCCTTAGGTTAAGGCTTGCATGGGGTTTGTAGGTAAGTACCCTCTTGAAGTTTAGTTGGCTCAACCTGTCCTAGTCAATAGTAACCTGATTCTAAGGGATCTCAATATCAATGACCTTTCTTTTAGGCATTGTCTCAGCATAATCAATCTTTTCTTGCGGCCGAGATATCCCAAAAGTCTAGTCTCAAGGAGTGTACTATCGAGTATCAACTAATTTTTAGCTTTCCACCGAAACCGGTTATCTCACTAAGTCCTAATTGGCCAAGTTTGTTCAATTAAGATTCTAAGGTCAGTTAGTGCTTCATGACACTGCTCAGCGGCCCCATATTCTCCTCGATTCAACACAAGGGATACCAATACCAACAAATGCGTCACACTAACGTAACCATTCTTTCAACCATATCAGTTTACACCGTACAGTTTCCATAATCTATTGCTACTTACCTAAAAAGGTGTCCCAGATCCGGATAGAGGATAAAAGCAAGCCCAAAAAAGGAACCATAATGTAAAGCATGCAAGTCAAACAAGGAAAGCAAGTAAAGGTGATCTATCCCTAAGGTAACCCCGCTTTTAAGTATGTCCCCAGCAGAGTCGCCAGTTCTGTAACACGATGGGAGAACTGACTTGGGTGTTTTGCGTTTGATCGCAATTGTGCGGATAGCAAGAGTCGCCACCGACTTTTCTTTTATCCAATAAGGAAAGGCTGAAAAGAATAGGAAAGACCTTTAGAGATGTTTTCTGAGTTCGGGGGGTAGATTATGAAAAGGGAAGGTACTAGCACCCTTTTCATCCGTAGTTATCTACGGGCTCTTAGTTGCTTTCTAGATCACTTGCTTTTGTCTGAAAATGTGCTTGTGGTGTGGGTTTTGAAAGTATTTTGAAAACGTCTTTGTAATGGTTCTCGTTTCTATAAGAACGCGTACAAAGTTTTGTTTGGAAAATAGCTCAAAGAAGTGTTTGTGGAATGTGTTTTTGAAAGTGATCTTGAAAAGGTGTCTTTGTATGACTCGTGTTTCTATAAGAACACGTACAAAGTCTTTGTCTTTTGAAAATGTTTCAAACGAAAGTGTTGGTGTATAAAATGTTTTTGTTGTGAGCAAGCGAGCAACTAGGAGCAACCTACCTACTCAAAAGGTCTTAATGTTCTTTTCCTCCTCCTTTAGATGTTGTTATCTTACCATTTATTTGGTAAGAAGCCCCATCATCGGATGTGAAGGGACAAGTGTGGGTCAATCGTACAGTCATAAAAGGCAACTTATGAGACGCTTTAGTAATTTTACGTAAGGGACTAGATCGTTTTATCGAAGGCAACATCGATGGACATCGAGGGACTACGGTCTTTTTTTTATCGAAGGGTCTTTGCTAAAGTGTCCCATATTCGAGGGACATGACTGTGTTTCCGAGGCAACAAGTGAGGTTACCCTAGAGGTGCGCGTGTGAAAGTATGTTCGATTCAAGTTAATTTTGTCTTTGATTAGGATTATCTAGCGATTGATTTTAAATCTTGCCATGCACACCTAATTACTATACAGTATAAGGAAAACAGTAAATTGCGGAAATTAAAATTCTACGCTATTACAGAGCTTTCGGGAATGGGGGTACAAATTCACAAATGGGATGTATCAATGCGACAAGGCGTTTAAAAGTATAAATAAACAAGCAATACAACCCAATCGAATTAGAAATGAACAAATATTTAAACTAAAACAATCTATAAAATAAAATTAATTAGCAAAATAAATAACACGATAATATTTTTGGTATTTTATGTTTGTGAGAAAATATAAAAAGAAAATAAAATCCTATTCTATATTTTTTTTTTTGGAATTTTAGTTTATTATGAAGAAAATAAAAAAATTTCAAAAATGTTAACTAAAAAGTTAATTATTCACAAAGGCCTAAACTAAATAATTATATATTTTTAATTGAACTTTCAATAATTAAAACATAAACTAGCTTTGCTATCAAATATCTAGATGAAATTAAGAAAAATAGAAAAAAAAGGTCCTATCAGGGGTTGAACTCGGGTCCTCTTGGTTATTATTAGTATGTTTTGCCAACTGTATTGGATTGCTCATTCGTTATTATTATGAATTAATTAGAACATAAAGGAAAATGGTAATTGGATTGGGCCAACAACCTAATGGGCTGACTCGGTTTGGACTAAAAAGAGAAAGGATTCGAAACCCTAGTGACCAAAGGAAAGAGGCGCGACACTGGGTTATTGGAAAATAGGGAAAAGAAAAAAATGTTATTTCCAACGAACAAAAAGATAATCATCTTCATCCTTTTCAAAGCCAAACCATGCCCTCTGCTCTTCTTATTTTAATTATCTTCCTTTCTCTCTGCTACACTGATTCCCCATCATCTTCTTCAACATCCCATATCAATTCCTCTACTTTTGCGCTAACCTCTCTCTGCGTTTTTCTCTTAATTGATTCAAGGTTTCTTAAGCATAATTTTCTCAAGATCTCAACACATCCTCTCACGCAAAACACAAATTGAACAGAAAAATGCTCCCAAACCCCAACAAAATCCGATGCCCCAATTCAAGCTGATGGTGTAAGTCACATGTTACAAGGAAATCAAATCTGACTGAATTCGAAGGCGATAGGTTGAGGAGAAGAGGAAAACTCTTGGCGCGTAGAAAGAGATGAAGATTTTCGACTCATGTGATTTCCCTTTCCTTAAGTTTTGAACTTCTTCCTTTTTGATTATGTATTCTCTGCGTTATCCTTTGTGCACTTTTCTGCTTATGCTCGTTTTTGGTAATTCCTTGTAAGGTGTTTCACGATTATTTGCGGTGTAATAACAACAACAATAAAATCTAATTTCAGATACTCATAGGAAACAACAACAACATATCATGGTAATCCAAATGAGAGCAAAGAAAGGGAAGCTTACAAGGTCGGAGCAAGTACGACAGTTATCCAATGCCGATGAGAATCAAGAAAACCAGAGGTAAACTGCTCCTATGTTCTTCTTAATTCTGGATTTAAATCCTGAAATCTGGAAATGATTCTGAAAGCTCTGCAGATTCTAAAGTATTATTGAAGCTTGGAATCACAAGTTGAGATGAAAACAAAATAGGAAGTATGTGATAAGGTGAGTTGCTGGAATTTGTAGTGTTATGTTGAACCGCGAGATTGCAGGTTTATGAATTTGCAGTGAACGAAGCAAGCTTGTGAGTTGTTTCTGTTGTGATATGTTTGGAGGAAGCTGAAGAAAATTAAGCAGTGTTTCAATACTTTTTCTCTTCTGATTTTCTATCTAATTTTCTTTCTTGTGATTTTTGTATTTCTGTCCCTTGAGTTTTGTTTTGTAACAATTGATCTTGTGTATCCTCCCTTTCATCATATCAGCAATCTCTCTCATATAGGCAAGTGGAGTAAAACCGGGAGGGAAAAGTTATTGCATTTGAACAGATTTGGCATACTGTTTTGTTGCCTTTTTTTACTGTAGTTTTCGTATTGCTACTTGCGTGAAAACCTTGAACTGTTTGGACAGGGCAATAGCAGTTTTGACAGTATGTGGAGCAGAACTTTGGACTGATATAGGGCTGTTTTGTAGTGCATCATTGCAGACTGGTTTTTTTCTTTACATGTTTTGGGCTGTTTTACGCTAGGTGATATCCTTCTATCTCTTTCTCTTTCCCTCTTCATCTTTCTATGATGTAAAACAATTGTGCTTTTTTTACACAATATCTGAAGGATTTTCCATTTAGGTAAATGATGACATAAGGTTTTTGGTCATGAACTAGTGCTACCTGTTTTTATATTGGATGATTTTGATTTATTTTGGCTATTGCTGCTTGCTATGTTGCTACCTTGCTGTTTGCTGGCTTGCTTTTTGCTGTTGTTTAGGCTGCATCTGTTGTGTTGGTTTGCTGTTGCCTTGCTGTTTGCTGCCTTGCTGTTTGTTGTTGTTTAGGCTGCATCTGTTTTGTACTTGGCAATTTCAATTTTGCTTTTGTAGTAGGAAAACATTTGCAAATTTCTATTCCCTTTGGTGAACCAAAAAGCTCAAACTTTTTCTGATTTGCTAAAGTAGGAGATAGTCCATGATTAAAAACAAAACCTTTTAGTTCTGATTCCAAATGCAAATCCTAATGATGAGTTTTCTTGTTTAACAAATCATTCTTGCTTGAATTTTTCACATGCTTATTGTTTGCTAATTGTTCTTTCTTTTGTTACATGTACGAGCAATTGGATGGCAAGCGAGGTTGAAAGGCGAAGAAGCCATGGCGAGGAGTGGATGATTTTCTTGAAGATGAAGCAAGATAAAATTGAAGAAGCAATATTTTTTTATTTAAACAAAACACTTGTAGTTTGTATTGTAACTTGTAACTTTGTAACATAAATTGATGGAACTTGAAGTTTGTAAATCTGTTGTAGTAATGTAACAACTTTGAATGATTTGCGAGATAGAAACTCGAAATTTCCTTGTGTAAACTCATTTGTCTCAAAAACTTTAAGGAAATTGACACATTAGTCAATCAACGCAATTTTGAACTTGTATTGAGTGAAGTTTGTTTGATAATATTGAATATGTTTTGAACATTGTATACCCTCTTGATTCCACAAAACTTGCACTCAAAATGGAACCCGCATGCCATGCTCGATTCAAATGGAACTTCATTGCCAAACCTGAATTGAATCTCTTGATGATAAAACAATATGCTTTAAGAATATTCATCAATCTTGTAAAAATTAACGAATTCAACATGAGAATCGTAGTCCTGAGAAAACAATTGTGGTATGAGTTGAAATTAGGAGTTAAGAACATTCGAAATCAAGCAAATGACCTGTGATGATTCGATAACTTTCAAAGTCTTCCAAACACAATTTTCCTTTGATCTTTGAAGATAAACTCATAAACGATATCACTTATGACAATATGCAGAAATAATCGTCTCAAGATCTTGGAATTTGAGGAAATCACAATTCTTAGAAGTCAGACGACACTTACTTAAGATTAGATCAAATCCATGAAGCGACCTCTAAAGTATTCGAATTTTGGTGATCTTCCGCATGTAATCAGCTCTTGATTTGTGAAGAGAAATTGGAGATGACGTCAAGGAGATTCATACGCAAAAACAATCACTTGAAAGAATCAAATAATGAAGAAGTTACAATCGTTTGAACTTGATCTCGCAAATGTCAATTTTTTGGGTCAATGTAGTCGTTTTCAGTCATCTGAACCATCGACTGAGCAAACTTGTAATGCAAAGTTTGAAAACTGGCACGAACATCCTTGAGGAGACATGAAGATCTATGAAGACCATTTGAAACCTTGGAGACTCAAATTTCTTTAGGAAATAACAAACTCTAACTATTGACTTACTGCCTAGGAAGAGAATCTGTCTGATCAACTTCTGAGCCAAAATGAGTACTCGAGAAACCCTAGGATAGTATCTTGAATAAAAAACGAGAGGGCAAATTTTGGGGTATAACATCTGTGGTGGACTTTCTTTAAGAATGCCCAAATACAATCCATTTGTCTCGGTCTAAAATGTCCAAAACGTCCATCTGGGTCTCAAATAGTGAAAAATCATGAAAATACTCAAAATCAGTATCACTGGCCAACACGGCCGCCCATGTTGGCTTTCTGATAATTTATTTTCTTTTTCCAGTCCCAAGCATGCTGACACGGCCCATGTTAAGTGACACGACCGTCCGTGTCAGCCCTTTGGCTTCCTCCGTTTGTACGCCCTTCATCCTGACACGGGTGGCCGTGTCAGACTTCCTATAACATGATTTTTCCACTTTCTTCAAAATTTCGAGTTTTGCAGTTTTTCGTCTAAATTTGTTCTATTTTATTCGTCTGAGTTTGAAAACACTAAAACACACAACCAATATATAAAATATAGAAGAATGAAATAAAATACTTGACACTAAAAAAAAAAATCAAAGAAAAATAACTGTATAAAAACCAATTACTCCTTTATGTATGTTGAGTTTTCTCACAAAGTATGTTTCAAGTTTGGTCATTAGTTGATCGAGAAAGTTAATTTTATTCTAGGGCGAGCCTTAGGCTCTTAGCTATAAAGATTCAATTTTCTCCGCACGTTATGAAATGAAAAAATATAGACAAGGGGGTCACTCACACTATTCCATTTATCTTAGTTTTTAGGGATTGCAGTGCCACACATACTTTGCAAGTAGTCTAGATTTTGCACCACCTATATAGAGATGCCTTTATTCTGGATATCAAAATTTTTCCACCCCGTGAACTATGCATATTTAACATGATTAATATATATATCTTATGCACCTACGTACTAATTTAATTATGTGCTCTTTTAAGCAATTTAATTTTGTTTTAACCATTGCTCCATTTAACAAGTTGTGTTTGTATATCTATTGATGTGGCGTATTGATTTAATTGTGTAACATGAGCTGCTGGGCATGACTACCTTTTATTTATACTATAAAACTCAAAACACTCCAACTATAAAGTAAAATACTTTTAGTCTCAAGTTGCAGAGCTTCTAGTTCTTGCATTTGGTTTTGGGTTCCTTGTTTTTATTCTCCAAATGTCTTTATTATCAAGTTCCACCTTTGTCATTCATGTATGCAATTAAAGGGTTTGTTCATCATAGTTTATGTACTATAATTACAAATTCTCCTCATTGAAACAATCACACATTTTTGTATGTAACTCTTCGCATGAACTGATGGTTGCTTTGTTGTCTAAAGTTGTTGCTCCTGCACCTCGTGTCACTTGCTGCCGATAGTAGTTGGTTTTTATCCCCAACTTAACATTTTTCGGTTACTATTATCCTATTTATTTGATCACACATACAACATATGATTTTAATAGCTGTTAGCAGCAAAATGAAGTTTTTCTTTTTATCTCTTCTCTCATTTCCTTCCTTATGCAATACTTCATCATTTCTTATCCTATATGTTTATTTTAAAAAATGAATTTTAATAATGAATCGAAAAATTCGTCTCAAAATTTGGGATGGAATGTGAGAAATATGTTGCTAAATTGAGACAAAATGTAAGTATGGAAGGTGTGAAAAACACAAGAAATGGAGGGTTTGAATTAGATTTTTAAAACAAAAATTTTTCTTTAAAAAATATTCTCATTTAAGTTAAAATATTTTTCCTTCAGTCTTAATAATAACAATAAGTAAAAACATGAGGTAAAGAACAATGTATGTTTACTAATTCACTTGAAAATTATCAAGTTAGTCTAGTCCACCCGCCAAGGTGATTTCGCCTCACTCAATCGAAGATTTAATTCACTATAACAAAAATTGATTACAATTTGCACAAGCTACTTGGAAGTGACTAACAACCTCTAAAACTCACAAGTTCTAGACTTCTCAAGGATTAAGACCTATCTGATCCCTTAAGGAATATCAAACAATAACCAACCTGATTATTACAATGCACAAGCTACCCGCAAATGACTAACAACCTCTAAAACTCACAAGTTCTAGACTTCTCAAGGATTCAGACCTACCCGGTCCCTTAAGGAATATCAAACAACAGTTTGAACACAAATTTTGTTTACAAGAGTATTGCTTCTACACAAGCAGAATATATAAACTATTTTAAGAACAATGACTTAATAATATGAAAGCTATGAACAACTTTTGCGCGTGAATATTCAGTGAATTGACAACTTTCTCTCTTAGTCTTCAAGTCTTTATATAGCCAAATAGAATAATATATCTGTTGAGGAGTACTCTTAGAATTTGCAGAAACATTGGAAGCTTGAACAGTAACACGGGGGACAAGATTGTGCAACGCGTCCGTCCTTTCATGGTAGTGGAATGAAACGTTGTTTGTACCATGTACTATTTGTACCACGTTAACATTATCTTATTTCCTTCTGCACTTCAAAGGCTTCTGCGAGCATGAGTTTAGAAGCGGGAACATAACATCAGGTCATGAGAACTTCAAGTCTTTAGAGTCTTCAGAACTGCGTCTTCAGAGTCTTCAGCACTTGGTTGTGAGAACCTTTTCTTAGAACTTTGTCATTAGAAACACAAGTCTTCAGCATCTGGATTTCAGTAGAAACTTTGTCTTCAGATCTTTTAACTTTGTCTTCTTGAAACAAGTTGTCTTCTTAGAAACTAAGTTTTTAGCATCTGGACTTCAGTAGAAACTTTGTCTTCAGATCTTCTAACTTTGTTTCTTTGAAACACACTGCCTTTAGAAACTTGAGTCTTTAGCATATGGACTTAAGTAGTAACTTTTGTCTTCAGATCTTTTGACTGGTTTCTTTAGACAAATATTAGAGCCTACACTTCAGAGTCTTCTGAAGTGTCTTGCTACTGTTTAACAAAATTTATATAGTGCAGAAACGAAATTAATTCTCTTCTAATTTATTGGACACACCATCCATCAGAAGCAGAACCTATTTGTTAAGTACTCAACAATAACAACCATTAGAGTATGAAAATTGTTCATGCAACCATACTCATTTGTTATCATCAAAACATAGAGATAGTATTTCAGAACTAAATCTTGTTCTTACAAGTACTTTGTCGCAATATTGAGACGGAATTTAGTAGGATGTCAAAATAAATAATTATCTTCCGTCCCTAAATCCGTCCTAATTGTGTGATGGAAAGTCATATTTCGTCCCAAATAAATTGTGACGAGCGAATTATGACGAAATTAATTTGTCATAAATTTTGTCCCAAATTTCAATTGTGACAGATATTTATACTATTGTGTCACGGAAAATCCAGTCCCAAATTAATTTTTTTCTTGTAGTGCAACACGGCCCGTGTCAGCTGACATGGGTGGCCGTGTTGCTCCCTTGGTTTTTCCACTTTTTTGAACTTTTACAAAGGCTTTCATCCTGACACAGGTGGCCGTGTCAGGCCTCCTATAACATGGTCAATTCTTCCTCGAAACATTGGATTTCTTCACTTTCTCGCACGGAGTCCTTTGGATCTTTTACCTGAACTTAAAGACAATCACAAAAAACCAACCAAAGCATAAAACACAGAAAAACTTGAAATAAAACTTAAAATAACAAAATGCGGAAATAGCTTAAATTGACTCAAACGGTAACAAAATACTAAATAAAGTGCTGTATATTAACTGTATTATTGTCGAATAAGACAGAGCATAGTGAAAATAGTGACCGGTCACAACCCCAAACTTAGCTCATTGCTTGTCCTTAAGCAACGTTCAGGACAAAATAATAGGTCCCCTCCCCCAAATAACATTAACAATCAACTTACCACGATACTGTTGAGATCTTTCGCACATGACTTTCACTTTCCCTTCAAATTTTCCTGCTTCTCTGAATCAAATGTTCCACCATACTTCCACATCAAAGCACTACTTCACCTGTTAGCTCATGTCACACTCTCACCAAATCTCTTAGGGTTCAAGTGCTTGCACTCAATATTTCACAGTATGCAATATTAACTCATAAGCCTGAATAAATTCTAATTTCATTTCACAAACACGCAACACACACATTTTGAGAACTTTTGGGATGAAACGGGGCTTTGGTTACGGTGGGATAAACAAAAAACAGAAAAACAAATGGTTTTGAGCTCAGAGTCAGTGTTGTCATTCTTTTCACTGTGTTCGTTTTGCACGATTCAACAAATGATAATTTTCAGACACCTTTTACAGCTTTACTCCTCAATTTCTACTCAAGTATTTCTTTGGAGTGTGTGACTTCGATTTTTAACTGAGTCTCTTTTGTAAGGTAAGTGTTTTTTCTCTTTGTACAATCAGAATTTTCCATGACATTTTTCATTTCATTTTTTTTTCTTTTCTTTCTCTATTTTTTTCCTTATGCACTTACCTATTTTATCTTAGGTGTCACAACCCAAACTTAGAACTTGTCACATATTCAAAAGCAAACAACATATATCTGAGCGGGTAAGTAAGTGATTTGGCCAGGGGTTATGATAATGCGATGATAAAAAAAACAAAAGGGTACATACTCAACGGGGTTAACGAGGGATAATAATTAAAATGAAATGGCTAGAAAGGCTCAGGGGTACAAGAAACAATGTTCCTCAGTGTGTGTCATTATGCAGTGATATTCCAATAGAACGTACGCAAACTCGGAGTGATAGAGATATACCTGAATTAGCTCTTAGGATGATGAATATATGTTTGTCATTTTATGCTCCCACCATGTCAGGTAAAGCTGACAGCTTCCAGAGTGCCTCTAGTTTGGTGTAGCTTTCCACTCAGGTCGGGATGCACATGATCCCTTGGCCGGTTGCCTATTGATAATTGCGTTCGATCAATCATTCAACAACATCAACTTTTGGGGGTTGTTCAACAACAAGCAACAGTAAGTGGAGTGATCTCTTCATCCATTATCATTAATTTTCATCACTTATCCAAACAACAAATCCAAGAACCTACAATACATGAAGCAAAATAACACAAACGATAAAAAGAAGCAAATAACAAAAATGAAAAAGGAATAAGAATCAACAAAACTAACAAAAGCAAAAGTAAGTAAATTCTACCTCACACTTGAACTAAACATTGGCCTAAATTTTTTAGAACAAGATAGAGAGGGTTAACTCACAGTTCCATAATGAGGCAAAAGGTAATGCAACACCAACTACTGAATCATAACTTGCACCTGTACGACCTTATTTATTTCCCAGAGACAAAATAAAACAACCAACAAAAAAAATGTAGTCATTAAAATCACGGGTTGCCTCCCACGTAGCGCTTCATTTAATGTCACATGGCTCGACGGTTCATTCCCTATTGTTATGGGGGGGGGGGGGGGTATTTCAGCTTCCACACCTTGTTGCTTATCATTCCTTCAACATAGAAATGATCTAGTTCAGAGATAAATGCTACTTTGTACCTTAAGCCACCTCAAACTTCCATATCCTTAGCTTGATTCTCCTTTCTCTTTATCTTCTTGACTTCTTGAATGAACTTTGGAGCTTTGCTATGTTTTATTGTAATGCGATGGGAGAACTGACTTGGGTGTTTTGCGTTTTATCGCAAATGTTACGGTTAGCAAGAGTCACCACCGACTTTTCTTTTATCCAAAAGGAAAGGTGAAAAAGCACAGGAAAGACCTTTGAGATTATTTCTTGAGTTCGGGGGGTAGATTATGAAAAGGGAAGGTATTAGCATCCTTTTCATCCATGGTTATCCATGGGATCTTAGTTACTTGTTAGATCACCTGCTTTTGTTTAAAATTGTTCTTTGTGTGGTTTTTGAAAGTATTTTAAAAAAAATGTGCCATCGTTTAGGCAAACTTTGTAATGATTCTCGTTCGTAAGAATGTATACAGAGTGTTGATCTTTTGAAAATGTTTTCAAGTTTTGAAAGATGTTTTGAAAGTGTTTGGTGTTTGTTTTGAAAATAGCAAGGATGTTTTGGTTTTGAAATTGAGCAAGTAACTAGGAATATTCTACCTACTCAAAAGTCTTTCATGTTCATTTCCTCTTTCCTTTGACATTATTATCTTACCATTGATTTGGTAAGTAACCCTATCTTTGGATGTAAACGGGACGGACGTGGGTCATCGTATAACCATGATTAGCAATGTTGCAAGGTATCGTAGCACTTTTCTTTAGGGACTAAGATCATTTTGAAAAGCAACTTTTGATAGCGTCATTGAGGGACTATGATCTTGTGTTTGTTTGTTTTTGCTAAGATACCTCACATGCATAACATGGCCATTTTGTAAGGCAACCAAGTGGATTTTACCCTAGGGGTGCTTGTGTGCAAATGTGTTGATTTTTCATGCTTGATTTGTCTTTGATTAGGGTTTGCTAATTGATTGGTTTTAGTCTTTCCATACAAACCCTAATTACTAGCATTTATATAAAGCGATAAATTGCAGAAAGTAAAATTACGACGCTATTACATCATTAGGGGAGGGGGCGTACAAATTTACAAATGGAGATTGCAAGAAAATTAAACCTAATTATCTATTACAACCATACTGAATATTGTACAAAATTGAAAATAAAATGCAAAAATATAAATGAAAAAAAAATGATTTTTGTTGTTTTTATGAAAGGGGTTTTTTGTCTTGACCTAATTAAAGAAAAAGATTAATTAAAATTAAATTAAATTAAATTAAAATAATTAAGAAAAGAAATTAATTTGAAAATATTTTTTAGGGTTTTTTATGAAAAAGGTTTTAAATTAATGAAAATAAAGTGAAGATTAATTATAAAAATAACCTAAATTCTAAATTGATTTTAACTAAAAAGTAAAATAATATATTAATTTATCCTAAGTCTAGGAATTTATTTAAGGAGAAAAGAAATTAATTTGTCTTTAAGAAAATATTTTTAGTCTTTTGTTTTATGGAAAATAAAATACATGAGTATAAAAAATAAATAAAAATAAATTTGTATTTTTTATGATTTTATGAAAATAATAATAATAATAATAATAAAAATATTAATATTAATAATAGTAATGAAGAAAAATAAATAAAAATAAAAATATAAAGAAAAAGTCAGGGGGGTGAATTACTAAGGCAAGAGGTATTGTGAGAAAAAAAACTAGGCCCAATGAGAGCCCAAATGCTGCCAAAAAAACACAAAAAAATCAGAAATTTATGAAAAAATTGCAAAAGGTCACGCTGGGGCTTGAACCCAGGACCTAAGGATAAACATGCGCGTGCTTTACCACTGAGGTGGCTATACATACATTAATATAAGCAAAACAACAAATACATAACATCAATCCAGTCCTGAAAATGGCTTCATCTTCAATCTCCAGCCAAAGGACTTGTATCTTCTTCATCTCTCAACAAAAATGAAAAGTTCAAACATGAAAGTTGTGGCATTTCTTCCTACGAATCCAACTATATAAATAATTTATGCTAACAATCAAAGGTGAATGAGAATTTTTATGTCTCTAATTAAAAACCTAAAAATTTCAGAAAACTTCAACTCTAAAATTCTCTAAGCTCAGGCCATATAAATGCAAACTATGGATATGTACAGTTTCGTGGCAATGGTATCTACATTTTATCTTCACAAATCAAGACCTAACATTGCCTAAATATGAAGATAGAAGTTCAGAAAACTTACCTTGCAGCTGGAGATCGTGTTTTGAGTTAGAGCTACTTTCAAAGTGTTTTGATGATTGGGTAAGCTTCCTTGAACCTCTAGGACGCTATTGCAAAGCTTACTTTGTGCTGAGAGTTCTTAAATCAAGCTGAAGAAATAAATGTGCAATGCCCTGTTTTTGAAAATGGAGGATGGTGTAAATGGTATTACGGTTTGAAAACAGGGGTTGGGA
The DNA here is from genome assembly GCA_948472305.1 of Vicia faba. Lineage (NCBI taxonomy): Eukaryota > Viridiplantae > Streptophyta > Magnoliopsida > Fabales > Fabaceae > Vicia > Vicia faba. The sequence continues at coordinate 1,544,810,217 of OX451739.1, forward strand.
TAACTTCTATATGTGTATTAGAAGCTTTGTGGATGGTTTGACTAAGAAACGCACGAGGGGATTTGGAGATTGGGTTCAAAAATCAGAAATGACAAGTTTTTGTGCTTGTATGGAAATTTCTGGTTTTGGAGAGTTTGAGGGCTTATTTAATCTTGTTCTAGCTTGCTATACACTTGTATGGTTATATGAAAAAGATTGGTGCACTTGAGGAGGTCAGAAAAGCAAGATATAGACTTATGGCTATGTTACTTGATTTTGAAGAAAAGTGACAATATGGTTCCAAGATGAAGTACAATCATGGCCTGAGTTTATGGGAGGCTCTAGACATGTTGCTTTTGCCTTTGACATTGCTTGTGATCAGAAGGAACAAGTTAGGAGCTCTATGCATTGACTTTATGATTAAAGTCTCTTTACAAGAATGGAATGGTTACTTTGTGCCATAAATGGGAAATTTTCTTGGATAAAGCTTGAATCAAGTGGATAATAGCTCAAAAGCAAGTGTAAACTTCTGACTATGGATAGATATTAAGGTTTATAGGCCTTCAAAACAATATTGTGCAACATAGGTTTGAAATTGAATTCTTGTTTATCACAAAATGACTTATAATTTAAGTGTGAAAACCCTAACTTCATCTCTTCGATTCTCCCTACTCAAGAATGATCTCAAGGAGTTCTTGGACATTTTGGAAAGCTTGTAGTGTTCTCTACAACCACTATTTGAATAACTTTTGAAAACTCCCCTTGGAACTATATGAAAAAGTGCCATGAAGTTAGGTCAAAATCCTAACCAAAACTAGGGCAAAATTTCACTAAGTGTCCAATTTCAAGACCATGACGTTATGAATTAATAACTTAAGATCCAAGCATTTTTAGGGGAAGTTGTGTAAATAAATGATGTAGATATCATGGAGATCTACAACTTTCATGTTGAAAGTTTCTTCTGAATCCTCTTGCATCATGGTGAAAAATTGGCCCAAAGTTATGAAAAAACATGAAGTTTAAACACTTAGAAAAATTTCTAAGTTAAAAAACTTTGACTTTTCAAAATGAAATCTTAAATTTTTGATTTCTTGATGAATAAGTTTCATATTTTGACATGTTTTGATAATTGTGATCTTTGACACTGAATTTTGACCAAAAAGTCAAAATTTGACTTTTTAGTGTACAATTGACTTTTGGACCAGTTGACTGAAAATTCACTGTCAATCCAATTGATCTTGAGTAATGTTTTAGGTAATGCCATTAGGTCTAAATTATGCAATTGAACTATTGAGATCATGCTTCAAACCAATTGACCATTTTCTAGGTCAAAAATCAGAAATCACCCTTTCTAAGTCAAAACCCTAATTTTGACCATTTTGCCCTTTTGATGATTTGATCAAATTTCTTGGGGAATTGTGGTCCAAAATTGATCAAATAATACATATGAGTTTATAATGTTGATTTGGGTAAAAAATTATGAAGTTTGACTGTAAATTGGCCATAGTTGACTTTTTCCCCAATACAACTGATTTTTAGGTCAACTGCTCCATTGACTGAGCAAAAGTGTGATCCAAGGCTTGAAACTTGACATGAGTAATCTTGAGAGTCCATAATGATCCATAAAAGTCATATGAAGCATTGAAAGTTCAATAATCCTTGTGCAATCTCAAACCTTAATTTTGGTCATCAGTGCTTGAGGAGGTGTCTTGAGCTGATCAACCCTAGTGCAGTCTTGAACCAAGAGAGATCTTTGTGAGTAAATATTTGATAAATGAGAGGGAAAATTTTGGGGTACAACAGTTATAGATGAATGAGATAGTGCAACCTGAGAGATTATGCCTACACCTTTTTCTGGAGGTGGTTTTGAACTTTTGCTTTCTCCCACTATGTTGATCATGCCAGCTGAAGATTGATTATCTTCACTTTCACCTTGCTTCTTGATGTCTAACACTTTCAAAGTTATTTCCTCATCAAAAAATTTCAAGGTCAGAGTACCTTTTTCAATATCAACATTGCATCTACTAGTATGCAAGAATGGTCAATCAAGAACAATATGGGTCTCTTCATCTTCTGGAATCTCTATGATCTCAAAATCAACTGGAAAGACAAATTTGTCAAATTCCACCAGTACATCTTCAGCCACCCCATATGACTTCTTTATGGTGTGATCAACAAATTTTAAATTTTCCCTCTCTCTCTCTCTCTTACCTTTATAATACTAAGCTTTTGGAAGATAGATAATGCCATTAAGCTCACACTAGCACCCGAATCAATTAGAACCTTCTTGAAAGTTATTTATTTTATAGTGCAAGGTATTGTAACTGATCTAAGATCCTTCTTCTTGATTGGGATTCTCCTCTTTGGCGAGATTGCACATAATTTCTCATCACCGGGTACCGATCCATCTCCTATTGGTCTCTTTTTAGATAGTACCCCTTCATGAATTTTTGGTACATGGGCATTTTCTCGAGAGCTTCAAAGAAAGGCATGTTGATCTCTAACTTTCTGAATACTGTGACAAATTTCTCAAATTATTTCTCTTTTGGATCCTTCTTTGTTACTCGAGAGGGATACGACAACTTAATCACTGGTTTAGTCTCCTTTACACTCTTCTCTTCATTTTCCTTCACAAGTGGTATCACTTCTTCTAGATTTTTCTTATTTTCTCTCACTTCTAGATCTACCTCTATGACATAGTCATCCTTTGTTGCCTTTTCTTCTCCATGTTATGACACCTTCTGTATTCTTATTGTAACAATATTAACATTCTCATGATTTTTTGGATTTATCACTGTGGAGCTCGGAAAGGTGCCCGGTGCTTTTAGAGATAATTGTTGTGCTATCTGTCCCACTTAAACTTCCAAAAGAAGTTTGGATGATTCTTCCACCCTGGATTTTAAATATTTGAATAAGGATTATTCTTCTTCAAGAACTTTATGTCTTCAATTTGTTGTGGAGTTGCAAAATAATGTACAGTAATGTGTGGTTCACTATAAATTTTACAAACAACATTTTGTGCATGTTGAACCTGAGCCACTTGTTGAGTACCTATGTTCATTACCTTTAGCTTTTTCTCCACTTTTGCAACAACTATTTCTTCAATTTTGATTTGTTTGTTGGCTTCCAACTTCAAATTAATTACTCCCTCTAGTTTGCTTGCAACCCTATCATACAGATCCAAGTACTCGTTTGCAACAATTTCTTCAATTATCTTATTAATACTAGTGGATGTTGAAAAATTTGATGAACCACCAAGAAACATCTGCATTTTCTCAGTTTGATCTAGATTATGAGTAAGACAAGCCACTAGGAATATTTTGAATCTTTGATACGCATCTCCTAATGACTCACCCTCTTTCTACTTGAAATTGAGGATTTCATATCTTTTTCTCATGAAAACTGGCGTTGGGAAGTACTCATTCAAGAAAGTCATTTCCATCTCTTCCCAAGAAGTAATACTACCAGATGGAAAGGAATAAAACCACTCTTCAGCCTCATCCACTAAAGTGAACGGAAACATTATCAACTTCTTCGCTTCATCAGTGTGCCCATCAATCTTCAAGGTGGTGTTCATGGTCACAAACCTTTGTAAGTGCTTATTAGATCTTTCATTGACCCTTTCAGAGAAGGACCTCCTCTCGAATTGAGTGATTATGCTCGGATGTAGTTTAAAATTTGGCACATTTGCAGGTTGGTTTACAATTGTCAATCTACCAGACTGTGCATTTGTCCCATCATAGTCACCAAGGAGTCTCTCAGGTGCTGAGGGATTTTCACCTATTGGTATTTCTTCTTATGACTCTGTATGAACTGAAAGATGTTATGGCTCTGACTCTGTATGAACTGAAAGATATTCTTTGTCGGAGGCCAGTCTGGCTAGTCGAGCTTGTCTACGCCTTACGTGAAAAATTATTTCAATTTTTGCATCAAAAGGAAAATCAACTTAGGGTTTTCGTCGCATAAAAATATCAGAAGCAAATTAGTAGTAACAGAACAGAAATAATAATAATAAAAATAAAATAAAATTTTAGTTGACGAGCAACAAAATTTCAATTAAACTGAAATTAAAATTATATTTTGGCAGTCCCCGACAACGACGCAAAAAACTTGATCGGTAAAATAGCAAGTGTATTATTTTGCCTCTGTAGTAATAATAGGGAAATTCCCCAAATATCGATGTCGAGGACTGCGTAGAAATATTGAGTTCCAATTATGGTTTAATTAAACAAAAACTAGCGTTTTGGATTGAATTGGATATTGTAAATATAAATTAACAGAATACGAAATGGTTCTTGACAAATATGAGAGTAAGCTAGGATAAGGTGTGTGATTTACTATGTAAAAACTCTGAATCCTTATTTCGTTAACAATTTAAAGATAATCAATTACCGGTTCTTTAGTTTATTTTCTCCTAAATCCTTACTGGGAAAACCTTTGATCCTTCATCCTAAACCCTAAGTCCTTAGAATTATGATGAAATCAAGCAATGGTGTTATCAAGAATCTACTGATTATTACAAGGTATCCCTAGTCCTAGGTGATATCTATTGTAATTTAATCCCACAAAAGCATTAACAATGGTGGTCCATCCTAATTAATCGTCAATCAATCCATATTGGTCTGACAAGAAAGGCACTAGAAACATTGTACGATTAAATTGATTATGAAAAACAAATATATTACTGTAAATAAGAATTCAAAGTTGTTCACAGAATTAAATCAGGGACACCCCTAGAATTTGGGGTTTAACTACTCATATTGTTCAAAAGAGTTTTAAGATAAAAATTAGACATTACAAGTATTGGGATAAACTTCGATCTTCAATTGCTTCCGCTCATGAGAATCTTTGCCTCCCAAAGACCTTATCTTCTCTAATCTTCCGTCGTGTAAATTCTCTCGTGTTAAAAAAGGTCCCTTCATTCATCGTAGAAACTGTCTTAAATAGTGAAAATCTTCAAGCACAAGTGACTCACTCAGCTTAATTGGAAAATACCCACAATACCCTCACAGGCTACTGTTGTACCCCAAAATTTTCCCTCCCATTTTTTAAGACAATTGATTCAAGACACCTCCTCATACTCCTAGGGTTCTAAATTACTCAAGAATACTCAAGGGTTTAAGCATACAAGCACCTCTTCTAAGCAGTTGACCTACAACTAGGGTTTTGTTTTTCTCAAAGAAAATTGAGTTTCTAATGCCTCAAGTGGATTCCATGATTCCTCAAATACTTCAAGCTACCCTCATATAAAGTTTCAAGCCTTGCATCACAAATTTGCTCAGTCAATTTCTCAGATGGTTGAAAGTCAACTGTATTGGATAAAAAGTCAATTGTGGTCAACATACAGTTATTGCAACTGGTTTTTAATAAAGTTGCCACTCTTAATTTTTATCCTAATCGAATGGAGTATAAAGGAATAACCCTAAATGGTTTAGAGATTCTAGATTTGGACTCAGTTCTAGACGAGGGGAATGTGTTAGGCACCCCTTATATACCTTGTTCGCAAGGATACCGGGTTTAGAAGCACATTTTTAGGAAATAGGGTTTGATATAATTATTGGGGAAAAAGGGTTTGAATTTTATTTAGGGGGACTCGTCACGATTTTTTTATCGCACGCCTACGTATCCTCTTAGGAGGAATCAGAGTCTCATTTCGTAGTTCACAGTTGGTTTGTGTTTTTTATGGATTACGAAGATATTCGCACTTCCCGCATGTTTAGTCTAGGTGTTGTGAATAGCAAAAATTATTAGCCTAAACGTACCATCGATTCGAATAGGTTTGCAATTCCTTTTGGAAAATAGATTATTGAATTGGTTTAATTTTAAAAATGAGTTTGTGATATGTTAAGCATTTTTTAATATGTTAATTATTTTAAAAAAGAATTATATTTAAATGCATGAATAAAAATAAATGTTAATGCAAAAAATAAAGTTTTTAATGAATTTAGAAGATTATGTAATTTGTGTGATAAATAATAATAATGATAAATCTAATGTTAAATATATTTGAATACATAATGTAAAAATATACAATAATTACTATAATTAAAATAAAAAGAGAAAATATAAAAATTATGAAAGATGAAATAAAATAAATAAGAAAAATACTATAACGCAGGGGGGTACGAAATATATTGGGTAGTAAAAATATGGGGTGTTAAAAGCCAGGGTCTGAATTCAGATATTGAATTCATGTCCAAAGGCTAGGGGGGGTGTTCTTCTGTCTACACAGTTAAAGGGGGGGTGTATGGTAGGGACCAAGTCCAGATTATGGACTAGGCCCAAATAAAGTTGGGGGTGTCGATTTTATTAAGGAAACTAAAAAAAGCAAAAAGGGTGGTGCCAAAAGCGTTGGGCTCGGGGCCCAAAAGGAAATGAGAGAGAGTCTGTATGGACTCTATGTGAGTGTATGCAGGGAGATATGGCGGACATGCACAAAATGGGACATGCGATTTAAATCATATGGACACGAATGAGGGTGCATAATAGCGGTTGCGAATTAGCATGTATAGGATCTCAACAATGTTATATCTTTTCAATTTTTACTCTATTTCCTATTCATTCCTTTTTTGTCTCTCTCTTTCTTCGTCCTCCTTCTCTTTTCTCCATAAAACAAAAAATACCGCCGCCGCAACCTAAACCCAAATCCCACGGAGGAGATCCTTCTCACCTAGTCCCCCAAATCAAACCTCCACCCAAAACACAACAAAATCGATTACAGAGTAAACGAAGATAAGTAAAAAGAAAAATGAAAAGCTGAGTTATTCGTTACCCTCGATCTCGCGTTCTGTGTTGTTCCGATGTTTGACTTCTTTGCTAGTCTCACCCTTTTTGTTTGTATCACAGGTGTTTGGGTGGTGGCAAACGTGATGATGAATAAGATGCAGCGCGGTTGGGGACAAATCTTAGGGTTTCAGATATTGAAACCCTAGATTGGTGCGTGAGGAGGCTTCGAAGGGGACGGGCCCTATAACTTCTCTTCTTCTAAAAAAATTATGTAAACTCTTTTCGTCTAGTCCTCCTCTTTTTTCGTTCAATAATTTTCTTTAAATTTATACTTTCCTTAGTTTTTAGATTTAGGAAATTAAGTCAATTCTCTGTCTTAAAATTTTAGGGAGACGATTAGTATGTTTGTAATTTTGATTTTCAGAATTGATTAGGGCTTACGCCTTAGGAAATATTTTGAACTCTTTGTATGTAAATTTAAGAATTTCGTTGATGTATATGATTCTGTATTGATTAATTTTTGTTTTTTGTAATAACGTTTTAATATTTTATGTATTTGTTATGGATTCTGAAAAAGGAAAGAAACGAAAACAAGATCAGAGCCTGATTCATGATTTGCACAGTAGTCGTTTAGGGCCATTCATTTTTGTTTTTGTTTTGGTCTCACGGTGATGTTTGGACTGGGCCTCAAGCCCAGCGTTTTTTAGCAAGAAAAAACAAAATTTTATTAAGTCCAAAAAATGTAATAAATAAAAAATAATGATAAAATGAAACACTCTCTTCTTTTTTTTCGAACTAAAATTGAATTGGGCCATTAATCCATTGGGCCTCGTTTTTCTGAAACAACAACATTTTTCCTTTTTTTTTATAAATAACATAAGACTAATTTCCAAAAACAAAAATGTTAATTTTAATATAATAATAATATTAATAATGATAAAACATTTTCTTTTCAAAATAAATCACAAACTTGTAATGGGCCAAAAATATTTTATTCCATTGGGCCTTGAACAACAAAATAAATAGATTGTTTTATTTAAAAAACTAAGTGGGCTTATGCAACTCAAACATAGTGGGTCTTTAAACAAGGAAAATTGTTTTCATACACCCTCCCTTGTATCCAAACTGATTTTAAAAACTATGGGCCTTTTCTGATTGAGAAAGGCTCATGATCCTTTTTACAAAATAAACCCCTCCTTGATTTTAAATACCCCAAATAAATAAGACTATATAATATGAATCAATTAAAAAGGAAACCTAAACTAATATAGGGGTAGGGCAAATTTGGGGTATGACAACTGCCTCTATTTAATTATCTTTTGATTGAATAGTGCGAGAATACGTAGGTCTTACACGTTTAATCAGAAGTATATTAAATATTGGAAAACCCCAAGATTTGTTCGAGCTAGTACAAGAATACGTTGTACAACATTCCTATGAGTATGAAGAATAGACATGTGTGATACGGTGGAAGAACTGACTATTAATACTGGTTTGCATTTTTTGTTCGCAAATGTCGCGGTAAGCAAGAGTCGTCACCGACTTTTATTTTATCCAATAAAGTAAAAGGGAAAAAGAACAGAAAAAACCTTTTTCTAGAATGTTTCTGAGTACGGGGAGTAGATTATAGAAAGGGAAGGTGTTAGCACCATTTCTATCCATGGTTTTCCATGGGCTCTTAGGTACTTTGTTCATTTTTAAAATTGCTTGTGTGTGCCTGTTTTGAAAAAGTTTTACTTCATGATAACCCTTGTATCAGTCCTCAAGAGTGCGACGAAGTTGTTTTGAAAATTGTTTTGAAAAGTGTTTGTGTGAAAAGTTTTGTTTGAGCAAGTACCTAGGAGGTAATCTACTTACTCGAAAAAAGTCTGTTCGTTTTCCTTTAGACAGCGCTATCCTATTATCAAGGAATAGGTAGCACCGTCGTTGGAGTTTTAAGGGACGTTTGAAGGGATAAATACGATCACAAAAGCAATGTTAAGAAATTTTAGTAATCATCCTAAAGCCTTAAAGATCTTTTTCCGAGGCAACATCCGATTGGGTCATTTTAGATCTTTTGGGACTAGAGGACAACCACTAACATTCCCTATACTTCATGACCGTATACCAAAGGCAACCAGAGTGGAGTAAACCCTAGGAGTTAGCATGTGCAAGTGTATTTTTTTCAGTTAATTATCTTTGCACAATTAGGGTTTTCTACTGTTTTAATTTCAATTTGTCTTTGCATACAATCCTATACATACATCTAAGCAGTTTATAGTTTGCGGAAATAAAAATGCGAGAAGTTAAAGTCCTAATTATTACAAGGCTTTGGGCAGATACATAATTATTTTTGACTGAAAATAAAATGCAGAATTAAAACCCTACTTAAATCTATTACAAACTCGGAGCATTTACAATAATAATAAAAAGGAAAATTAAAACACGTGGCGAATTAAATGCGAGAAATAATTGGACAACCTAAAAAATCTAATTTGAGAAAATATTTATGTTATTTTTGAGGAAAAAACTAGGTTACGTACAAAATTAAACCCTAATTCTAATTATTTTAAATTATAATAAAAAAAGCATTAAATTACCTAAATTTTATTAAACTAATTAATTAATAAAAATGTTTTTATGAAAAAAATGATTTTGATGTTTTTATGATTTTTTTGATTAAATAAAAACATGATTTTTGGAGTTATTTGAAAAAGAAATAGTTAATAAGTAATAAAAAAGAATTGAAATAGAAAAGAATAGAATTTGGTTCTGTATGATGAGCAAATAGGGGGGTGCGTTTCTGAATTTATCCAGGCCCATTATGGCTGAGCCCACTCCTGCGCTTGATTTTGTATTGCTGCGCTAGGAGAGTGCCCCATGATCCTTCCTTGATTTGAACGTTGGATCTGCGTTGGCAACGATCCAGTGGCTGGACCAGTGGGGCGCATGATGGACATCTGGCCTTGTAATGCATGGAATCTGCAATCACATGTTAAGAAAATAAATAAAATATGCTGGGACCTGAGATCGAACCCAGGTCCTCCCACTCACTCAACGCTTGCCTTGGCCATCTGTGTTACGTTGTTTAGTTGTTATAATAATAAGATTAAATTATAATATGCAAAACAAGGTGAGTAACTGAAAAAACATGCATAATTCAAATGGCCCAGTGGGATGGTGACAAGTCATCATCTTCTTCCCTGTCCGTCGTCTTAAGTACCAAACTTATACCTACGGGAAAATCTCCATAGCTATAAACCTACAAGCTTCAAAAATTCATATGACGCATGATAAATTAATTCTAACTATACCAATCAACTCGTCTTGATCTCACGAGTATCATGGCATTATTTTCTTGGTCCAATTTCACATGACAGAGAAGCCCCAAAACGGCTTCTTAAACCCTAACCATGGCAATCATCAATATATGCATCAAAACGTCAATTAAATCATTCAAGCATGTTGCAAATATGTTAGTAATCACAAATACATCATTAAAACATGCTTAGGATGCAAGAATTGTCGTAATCGATTTTGAAAAAAAGAGGAAATCCGTGTGAAGACTATGTATGGGACGATTTTGGGCTTGGGAATGCTTACAATGGATCGTGTTAGCTTCAGGAGATGTCCAGGAAGAGATTGGAATCTTTGGAATGTCTTGAATCACCCTCTATGTGAGAAAACGATCCACCACTTTTTGTCCAATTTTTGAGTTTTCTTTCTCAGCTCTCACGACTGCAACCCTTGTTCTTTTGCATTGTTTTTGTTCACTATATGTAGTATGATGAATTAGGGCAATAAAAATGACCTGAATATTTTGGAATAATGGAGATTGAATGTGATTTGCTTGCTATATGATATCTTTCCAAAACCATCCAAATCATGCTATTTTCGCCTCAATTTGCCTTGATTCGATTTGATCTGATTAGGCCAGCTTAATTAGATTTGATTCTCACCAAAATCAGATCAACAAATCAATCTTTTATATTTTTTGTCCTTTATTTGATTTAATGTGGTTTTTAATAAATAAAAATAAAAATAAAATAAATAAATAAAGCAAATAATATATGGTTGCTGATTTGGGTCGTGGACCATGTTCCTAACAAGATACAATCCTGAAATGCTAGGCCCATTTGACAAAGAATGCAGTTTTGAGCACATTTGACTTTTGGCAATTTTCCAAAAATGGTCAACTTTGACAATGCATATATCTTTCAATTTTTACCCTAGGAAGGTGTTCTTTGACTTTTTAGAAAGCTTAGGATGTCCCCTAAACAACCCTTTTGGTTTCATCTCAATTGGGTCTTCCATGTTCATGTAAGAAGCTTTGACCCAAAAGGTGTTTTTGTTGACCTTTCAAAAGGACCTATAATGTAGAAATTCATATCTTTTTATGAGTACATTTTTTCAACTTGAGGGTTGAATATGAGTTGTAGGAAATTGAATTCCTTTCAAAATGAGCCTTAGATGAGAAATTTCTGATAAAGTATGAGAAAGTTATGCTTAGTCAAAATTTAGTTGACTTTTCCTAAGAAACCCTAATTTAGCAACTTTTGAGTTTTGATGAATTAGGAGCATTCCTTGAGGAATCATGATCAAACCTTGACCAAATGATGGATATAACCTCAAAATGTTTATGTTGACCAAAAATCTTGAAGTTTGACTGTATGTGGGTCACCGTTGACTTTTGACCTAATATAGTCGATTCTCAAGCATTTGAGCAGTTGACTGAGCAAACTTCTTGTGCAAGGTATGAAACTTGACATGTATGATCTTGAGAACATATTAGGACCATGGAAAGGATTTGAGGCCTTTGGAGTTCACCCATCTTGCTTTAGGAGAGAGTTTGTCTGGTAAACTCTTGGGTATCCTTGAGCAAGTTAAGGGTCTTAATGAACATGTGTTGAGTAAAATGGGAGGCCAAATTTTGGGGTACAACAGCTGCCCTTGTTCAATCTTCTTACACCTGAGGATGTAGATTGGCTTATCTGCCTTTCATGATGTGATGGTGAAAGATGATTGGACACCAGAGTGCCCATAAATTTGCACTCGCATGAAGTGCATGGTGATCGATCGATAATATCGGGAATGGGCTTACATATGCCATTTGGAAGGCGACGGAGAACCATCAGAGATGGGCTTAAAGATGCCATCTAGAGAAGATATTGGTTTCATAAGAGATTCCTTTGCGAGAATTCCTGTACCTGCCGCTGAGGAGGACTTCACCGAAGAAAGTTAATTTATGTCTTGGGAAATAGAGATATAGGAGCTTTGGTTGTCCATTACTCTACTGGGGGATTAATTCTTGATTGAGGAGGTGGAAGTGAACTGCATATCTGGTCAGGGTCCAGGCTGTACATTGACTTACTAGGGAAAGGTGAACTCGGCCATAATTGGTCGGGTCTAGGTCTTACCATGTTGTAAACTGTTATCTGAAGACAAGAGAGAAGAAACCTGGATAGTAGGGTTGCTTCAAAATGAGAGACTGAATAGTAGGGCTATAAGAAGGAACCTGGATCGTAGGGTTACTTCAAAATAAAAGCCTAGATAGTAAGGCTATGAGAATGAACTTGGATAGTGGGGTAACTTCAAAATGAAAGCCTGGACAGTAGGGCTTATGGGAAGGAACCTGGATAGTAGGGTTACTTCGAAATGAAAGCCTGGATAGTAGGGCTATGAGAAGGAACCTGGATAGTAGGGTTACTTCGGGATGAAAGCCTTGATAGTAGGGCTTTGGGCTTATGGGAAGGAACTTGGATAGTAGGGTTACTTCAAGTTGAAAGCCTGGATAGTAGGGCTTATAGGAAGGAACCTGGATAGTAGGGTTACTTTAAGGTGAAAGCCTGGATAGTAGGGCTTATGGGAAGGAACCTGGATAGTAGGGTTAATTCAATGTGAAAGTCTGGATAGTAGGGCTTATGAGAAAGAACCTGGATAGTATGGTTACTTCGAAATGAAAGCCTGGATAGTAGGGCTATGAGAAGGAACATGGGTTATAGGGTTACTTCGGGATAAAAGCTGGATAGTAGGGCTATGAGAAGGAACCTGGGTTGTAGGGTTACTTCGAAGTGATAGTGTATATTAGTTGACCCGTTTGGTTTTGGGAACTGAGTTTCCATTAGTCGTCTGCAGACGTGACCTGTATAACTACTGGGATTGTTGAAGATAATCGTCTTTTCTGAAAAGATAACAAGGTTAATTATATGCAATGCATGAAATGCCTTGTGAGATGATATTCTCAAAATAGATGAGATCATGTTGTATATGATATGTATATGCATGTCATGATGTATGTACATGAAATGCTATTTGGGTATGTCCAAGTCTGGGAAAATAAATCCCTGACTGCTGCTGGAGAATATAGCATTTCTGACTGTTGTAGAGAATTGTGGTTCTTCTACTTCTGCCGGGGATGGTGAACGGAAATGACTATGCTGGAGATTGACTCTTTGTTATTCATGAATATTCTGTCAGGAAGAGATTCTGATTGAGAATAATTCTGCGGGGAAATAACTCTGTTGGAGGATGAACTTCCATAGCCGAAGCGATAAACTATGTGGGAGATTGAGCTTCTGTATCCAGAGAAATAAACTCTCCTTGGGAGATGAAATTTACTGACCCGCTTGCGATTATGAAATTTGGCTGGGGGATATAGCTGTCAGGTTTCCGACTGACCCTGGCTGGGGAGATTACTTCCTGTTTCGGGAAAGCCGACATCAATGTTTTTTTACTCTAGGGAATGTATGCACTGATGATTGTGCTCCAAATTTGTCTCTATCCCGGTACTTGTTGGGCAAAGTAACTGTCGGGTTTTACACTTCTTGTTTTTTGCCCCTGTTTCTGGAATTACGAGTAATTGTCTTTTTGTTTCTTATGTAAATATTTATGAGCAGCAATCATATTCAAATTCATATGTCAAGAATAAATCATTGGACGTTCTCACAAAACAAATTAGAAAAAAAAGAAAAAACTCAAAGTTTCTTGTGAAAATGATTTTATATTGATTTTTGAAGTTGGCCTATAGTAGGCGTTTTCGTACAAGGAGGCTGACGCTCTAGTAAGAGAACACCGCCGTAAAAATAGAAGCTATACAATTTTGTGTAAAAGAAAACAGTTATGTGAAACAATCCCATTGAGTTCCAACTCTTCTATCACCCTTTTGTCTTCGAGCGTCTCATCACTTTGCTACTTGGCCGAAAGTTGATTAGATTAATTAGTGTCGTTTGAGCTTGATAGTTGATACCGAAGTCTGGTCACAAGATGATCTAATGGGACATAGTGATACGCTTTATATCCCTGACTTTTGCCTGGACTGCCCTTTCGGGTTTTCAGTCCACCAGGATACCCTTTTTTGTCAAAGCCGCCCTTTCAGGTTTTCGGCTTGCCGGGTGTACATATTTTTTTTTTCATTTTCATCCCTTATTTTTGCCCGAAACCTTTTGGTTTACCGGGAAGCCCTTATTTTTTCCTAGACCAGTCAACCTAGCTGGTCTTTTACTTAGGCGTAGTATCTTTTCACTATGTCTGCATTGACAGGGTGAGGAAGGTCATCACCGTCCATGGTGGTTAGAATCATAGCTCCACCCGAGAAAATATTCTTAACCACAAATGGCCCTTCGTATGTGGGGGTCCATTTGCCCCTGGGATCACCTTGCGGCAGTATGATATGCTTGATCACTAGATCCACGACTTGATATTATTGACGTCTGACTTTCTTGTTAAAAGCCTTGATCATTCGCTTTTGATACGTCTGACCATGATAAATAGCAGTAAGTCTTTTCTCATCGATTAGATTTAGCTGATCAAGTTGAGTTTGGATCCAGTCGTCTTTGTTCAAACCCGCATCCTTCATAATCTTGAGAGAAGGTATCTGGACTTCGATGGGTAGGACTTCCTCCATGCCATATACCATAGAGTAGGGTGTTTCCCCTATCGACGTCCGTGCTAAGGCACGGTATCCATGAAGAGCAAATGGTAACATCTCGTTCCAGTATTTGTATGTCACTGTCATCTTTTGTACAATTTTCTTGATGTTCTTGTTAGCCGCTTCAACAAAGCCATTCATCTTCGGCCGATAGGGAGAAGAGTTATGATGCTGTATCTTAAACTGTTTACAGAGCTCGGTGATCATTGTGTTGTTGAGATTCGTACCATTGTCAGTAATAATTCTCTTTGGCATACCATACCGACAAATTAGATTATGTCGAATAAACCGCGCCACCACGTTCTTGGTTACAATAGAAAAAGAGGCCGCCTCAACCCACTTCGTGAAGTAATCAATGGCCACTAGAATGAAGAGATATCCATTAGAACCGGTGGGCCTGATTTCTCTGATCATGTCGATACCCCACATTGCAAAGGGCCACGGAGCTATCAAGACGTTTAAGGGAATCAGAGGCACATGCACTTTATCAACATAGATTTGGCACTTATGACAAGTTCGGGAGTGCTGATAACAATCGGCTTCCATAGTGGACCAGTAATATCCTGCCCGTAGGATCTTCTTAGCCATGGTATGTCCACTGGAATGGGTTCTGAAGGTACCTTCATGTAGATCTGTCATGATCCTCTCTGCTTTGTTCTTGTGTAATCACCATAGTAATGTAGAGTCATGATTGCGCTTGTAGAGGATTCCATTGCTGAGGAAGAATTTCACAGCGAACCTTCTCAGAAACTTCTTATCGTTGGCAGATGCCCCTTCGGGATACTCTTGAGCCTCGAGATACCTTTTGACTTCGTGAAAATAGGGTTTGTCTGCCACCTCTTTGGTATCAATTTCACAACAGTGTGCTGGTTCATCCAACCTCTCAATAGTGATTTGGGGAGCTTCGTTGTCCCACCTGACTTTGAACATAGAAGACATGGTAGCTAGAGCGTCCTCTAACTGATTCTCCTCTCGCGAGAAATGTTCAAAAGTTACCTCCTCAAAGTGTGGGAGTAATGTCAGCACGTGCTCTTTGTAAGGGATGAGATTCAGATGTTTCGTATCCCATTCGCCTTTGATCTGACTTATCACCAAGGATGAATCCCCGAAAACATCCAGGAACTTGATCCTGAGGTCAATAGCAGCCTTGAGACCCATGATGTAGGCTTCATACTCCGCCATGTTGTTAGTGTAGTTGAAACATAGTCGGGTGGTGAAAGGAGTATGACATCCCTCGGGAGATATGATTTCAGCGCCGATGCCATTACCAAGTGCATTTGAAGCTCCGTCAAAAACCATAGTCCACTCGGAGCCCTCTTCGGGTCCTTCATTCGGTCCAGGTTCTTCGTAGTCAGTCACCAGCATAATATTCTCATCCGGGAACTCAAAATTCATGGACTCGTAGTCATCCACGGCCTGATGATCCAAATGGTCAGCCAATACACTCCCCTTAATTTCTTTCTGGGTTGTATATTGTATGTCGTGCTCAGTTAAGATCATCTACCATCTTGCTATTCTTCCGGAGAGAGCGGGTTTCTCGAAGATGTATTTAATTGGATCCATCTTAGATATCAACAAAGTAGTGTGGGTCAGCATATACTGTCTTAGTCGGCGAGAAGCCCATGCCAAAGTGCAACAAGTTTTCTCGAGCAGTGAGTATCGTGTCTCACAGTCGGTAAACTTTTTGATAAGGTAGTATATTGTGTGCTCTTTTCGACCAGACTCGTCATGCTGCCCCAGCACACACCCCATTGAATTGTCTAGCACTGTTAAGTACAATATCAAAGGTCTTCCTTTAACCAGAGGCATTATAATTGGCAGTTCTTTAAGGTATTCCTTGATTTTTTCGAAAGCCGTCTGGCATTCGTCATTCCACTTTACCACTTGATCTTTCTTCAGAAGCTTGAAGATGGGCTCACAAGTAGCAGTTAGATGTGAAATGAACTTGGAGATATAATTCAAGCGTCCCAAAAAACCTCTAACTTCCTTCTTTGTATGGGGAGCTGGCATTTCTTGTATGGCCTTTACCTTCGCATGGTCTACATGGATGCCTTTGTCGCTGACAATGAAACCCAGGAGCTTACCAGACCTTGCCCCGAAGGTGCACTTGTTCGGATTCAACCTCTGCTTATATATCTTCAACCTGTCAAACAACTTTTGTAGATGATCAAGGTGCTCTTCCTCAGTTTGAGACCTGTCTATCATGTCATCAACATAAACTTCGATCTCGTGGTGAATCATATCGTGGAACAAAGCGATCATGACGCGTTGATAAGTTGCCCCATCATTCTTCAACCCAAAAGGCATCACTTTGTAACATAAGGTACCCCACTGTGTGATGAAGGTTGTCTTCTCCATGTCTTCAGGAGCCATCTTGATCTGGTTGTAGCCAGAGAAACCATCCATGAAGGAGAAGATTTTGCGCTGCACGGTGTTGTCAACCAGAACATCAATGTGAGGAAGTGGGAAGTCATCCCTGGGGCTTGTCTTGTTCAGATCTCTATAATCCACACACATTTGTACCTTACCGTCCTTCTTAGGTACCGGAACGACGTTAGCAACCCACTGTGGATATGAAGTGACAGCTAAGAACCCTACGTTCAACTGCTTCATGACCTCTACCTTGATTTTCTATGACATTTCAGGGCGCATACGACAGACCTTCTATTTAACCGGAGGACAGTCTTCTTTGGTCGGCTGACGATGAACCACAATATCAGTGTCTAAACATGAAATGTCTTCATATGACCAGGCAAAGATATCAACATAGTCGTGCAACATTTGTATCAACCGCTGCTTGATCTTAACTTCCAGATTTGCATCGATCTTGACTTCTTTTCTGTCTATCTCCATGCCCAGGTTTATCGTCTCAACCAGCTCTTCATGAGGTTGTATAGCTCTTTCTTCCTGCTGTAATAGTCTAGCAAGTTCTTCGGGCACCTCACAATCATCCTCACCTTTGTCTTCGGCTTGGTTGATCAGATTTTCGAAGTCATAACTGGCACTAGTAGAGATGTTATCAATGGGATCCATAGTGGATATGGATCTGCAGTATAATACGTGAGTGTGTGTAAGAGCATAGTTGTTTTGATAAAGTGAAAATAGAAAAGAAAAATAGAGAGCGCAAAATTTGTATGCAAAGAACATCCAATGTTTTATTGATGATATATGAAATGACAAATAATGGTCCTCACAAAGAAAGTCAATGTGCCTCAGGCAAGGCACAAGGCTGTAGAGTTTAAATTGTTTATTACAAAATCCCAAAACAAGTAAGACAATTACTGCGGAATAAAAGAAACTGATATAAAGTCCCTAGCTGCCCAATTACTCGGTCCACCGTTGGTAGTTGGGTAGATCCAGTTGTCAATGTTAGAGTCTTCCTCGATGTCTTCAATGGCATTAATTCCTCGATTACTGATGCGTAGTGGAGGTCCTCCAGCCCGAGCGCGTCGAACATCCCTTTGAGATCCTGAAGTAAAGCTCAAACCAAACTTGTCAGTTTTGTGAGTAAAATCAGGGAGCTGTCCCCAGTTGGTACACCCACCTTCTTCAACCACGACTCTGGCGTCTTTGAGAGAATCCATCCTCAGAGGAGGTTTATTGCTGGTAGTAGTTTCAGTCGATGCCAAGATCTGGGGATCCTCTTCAAAGTTCTGGCAAGGAGTCTCTATGAATTCCCCGTCCATATCTACGTACCTGAAGTAATTGAGGTGGCTCACCATATACTCCTCCTCACCACACATAGTGAGAATCTTCCCTTTTACTGGATACTTCAGCATTTGGTGCAGTGTAGAAGTAACTGCCCCAGCTTCATGGATCCAAGGACGATCCGACAAACAAGAGTATGACGGTCGGATGTCCATCACTTAGAAGGTGGACTTAAAAGTATGGGAACCTATTTTGACGGGGATGTCCACTTCCCCATGCACCATTCTTTTCGACCCATCAAAAGCCCTTACCACAATGTTACTAGGCTTTAGGGTCAAATCTTCACAATCCAACCGATCCAGTGCCTTCTTAGGCAAGACATTCAGCGAAGACCCAGTATCTACCAGCACATGAGCCATAGTGGTGCCCCTTCATTTGATCGAGACATGCAGAGCATCATTATGCTTCCTCCCTTTTGGTGTCAAGTCTGCATCTGAAAAACCCAACCCATTGTCAGCAGTCAGGATGGCTACACAGTCTTTGAATTGATCAGCGGAGGTCTCCTGCGGCACATGCACAGTCTTGAGGAATGCAATCAAAGCCTTAGCATGGGCCTCAGAGCACAACAGCAGGGACAACATGGATATCTTTGAGGGGGTCTGCCCCAACTGCTCGACCACATTGTAGTTGCTCTTTTTGATTGTTTTCAGTATTTCCTCTATCTCTTGCTTAGAGGCTTCCATGACAATTTTTCTAGGTGCCTCCGTCCGGGAAGACTCACCTATAACTTCTTTGCCTCGGGTCCCAAATGAATCGACGATGGGAGTGATAATTGGAGTAAGAACAGGAGTAGTAATTGAAGTACCAACAAGAGTAGAAGATGGAATAACAACAGGCCTATTGACAGTCTTTGGGGAAATCTCGGGAGAGAAGACCCTTCCACTTCTGGTAACTTTGTTGGTCCCGAGAATGTTACTGACATCAGGATCAGCCTCTTCATTCTTCAGATCTTGTTTGATGCCATGATGGTACACATCAGCACCATAATGCCAGGGGACAACTTTGTCCGAGGCATATAGGACAGGACCAGGAAAGGTGATTATTAGCAGAGCGACTCTTGGAGCAAATGTAATCCTAACAGGTCTTCTCGAGGATACCTTGGAAGTATTGGAGGAAATGGTTATAATATCAACATCTTCAAATGGAACAACGGGAATCAAAGTTTTCTCGAACAAAATTTCTTTGCTGTTCATCAGGCGCTGAACACCTGACTTTAGCAAATGGCAACCAGAGGGCAGAGATGAACACATGTGGCAACCTTCACCATAACCCGAAAATAAACCGGCCGACAACAAATTCTTCTTAACCGTCATAAGAGGAGTAGAAACTTCATCAACTAAGGTCACAAACAGATCGGTATCAATAACATTAACTCCACGACTATGCTTAGGCATGGGAGAAGTTATGACATTGGGATTTTCCGGAGCATCGAACTCAATCTCCTTAGCCTCGATCAGATCTTGTACCTTATTTCTCAGAGCCCAGTAGTCATTGGTATCATGGCCAAGACTCTCATAATGATAGGCACACAGAGCATTTGGATTATACCGAGGAGACGTGGTATTCGGATTCTTGGGAGCCTCTTTCAAGGTTGCCAAGTTGGATCTCAGTAGATGAGGTAGAACTTCAGCCAATGTCATGTTGATCCGGGTAAACTGTCGTTGTGGTCTTTCCACCCTTTGTTGATTGTTGCGTTATGGAGAAACTGCAGGCCTAGGTATCATTAAAGCACTTACTGTTTGATGGTGTTCAGCTCTGCTTTGGCCTCTCGGGCTATAGATGGCACTGGGTTCCTTCTTACTAGTAAAAGGATTATTTACCGAACTCGAAGAGGCATCCTTCTGTATCTTACCGCTCTGAATCCCAACTTCTACTCTTTCTCCAGTTAGAATCAGCTCGGTGAAACCAGCTGACGAGCTACCTATCAAATGATTAAAGAATGGACCAGATAGCGTCCCCAGAAACATGTAGACCAACTCCCTATCAGACAACGGAGGTTGGACTCTGATACGGTGGGAGAACTGACTTGGGTTTTGCATTTGTTTTCGCAAATGTTTCGGTTGAGCAAGAGTCGCCACCGACTTTTTATTTTATCCTAAGGAAAGGTTAAAAAGCACAGCAAAAACCTTTGAGATGTTTTCTTGGGTTCGGGGGGTAGATTATAGAAAGGGAAGGTATTAGCACCCTTTCCATCCATGGTTATCCATGGGCTCTTAGTTACTTGCTTAGATCACTTGCCTTTGATTTTCAATTGTTTGAAATGGTGCTTTGTGTGTGGGTTTGAAAATGTTTTGAAAAGAGGCCATTGTTGTGGCAACCTTTGTAATGATTCATGTTTGAATGTATACAAAGGTGTATTTGTCTTTTGAAAAGTTTTTAATGTTTTTGGAAGTTGTTTTGAAAGTGTGTTGTGATGTGTGTTTTGAAAAATAGGCAAGTGTGTTTTGCAAGTTGATCAAGTAACTAAGAGTTGTCTACCCCTAAATTTACTCAAAGGTTTTTTCTATGTTTTAACCCTTTTAACAATTTTGTTCCACCATTGTATTTGGTGGACAATCTTGTGTTAGGATGTTAACGGGACGGGCGCGGGTCATCGTTTAGATCATGATTGCAATGGTGCCAAGTGTCTTTGGCAATTTTTCCTTTAAGGGACTATGATCATTTTGTTTAGGCAACTTTCGAAAGCGTCAACGAGGGACTATGATCATTTGAATTGTTTTGTTTTGCCAAAGACACCCAACATGCAACAAGGCCCATTATTGAAGGCAACAAGTGGAGTAATCCTAGGGGTGCAAGTGTGATTGGTGTTGTCCATTTTCATGCTTTTTTGTCTTTGAATTAGGTCAAGCTATTTGTTATTTGCATACAAACCCTAAGTCTATCATGGCATATTTAGAAAGCTTTAAAATGCGGAATTTAAAGTCCTAAATTATTACAAAATAATCATGGGGATGGGGATACAAATGTTCAAATGGGGATGAGACTTTAATAGGAGAGTAATGTCCAAATATTTACAACCAAATCGAATCAATCGCAAATGTAATATGTATCAATGTACAAGAATAAAAGATAAGCAAATGTGTATTGTATTTGTGTAAGTGCATGTAATTATTTACAAGTGATAATGATAATAAAAAAAGGTTAATTTTTAGGTATTTTCATGGTTTAGGGCAAAACCCTAATTTTCTAAATAAATAGTATTTATTAATTATATACAAAAAATAAATAAAAGAGAAGTATATTGTAAAAAAGTAATTTTTGAGGTCAAATATTAATAAAAATGAAAAATGTATTATTTTTATATTTTACCCTAAATATTCTAATAAATACATAGTATTTATATTATATATTTAAATATACTAAATATATACAAAAATAAAATATTTATTGTTAATAAAAAAATAGTATATTTTAAGGAAATGTTTTCAAAAAATAAAATAAAATAATACCTGAAAATAAATATTATTTTGTATTATTTTTTAGTATTTTAAATAAAAGTAAATGTATTATTTTGCACACATAAGTATATATAAAGCAAATAAATTCAAAATAAATGCAAAAATGGGTGAAAAAATATTTTTAATGTTTTTTTATATTTTGACAAAAATAATAAGTCAGAAACAAAAAGGAAAAATCAAAAATGGTAAAAATAACACACAATGGGCCAAGGGGGTGTAAGTGAAAAAATATGGTGCAAATAGAAAAAACAGATCAGGCCCAGCCCAAGGCAAGCTTCTTCAACCTCCAGCCATTTTCAAACACAAAACGCGCGTTTTCTCTTGTCAAGCACAGATCCTGATTCTTTGACTTTCAACAAAAACTTACAACATCAATGTTATAGAGCATCATGTCACGATTCTAAACATATAAAGAAGTTGTTCTAACTCTCAGAAATGAGAGATAATTTCTCCTTCCCCAATTCCTGACCTAAGTTTCTTCCTATGTTCAGGTCCCAAATTCTCTTAACACACACAATATAAATGAAAAGTGAGGATATGGGTAGCTTCAGGGCCATGAATAGGACATACTTTGTTCACAAACCTAAGCCTAGATATGCTTGGATAGAGAGATAGAAGTTCAAACTTTTACCTGTTCAGCTTGAATCGTGTACAACAATGGAGGCACTTTCAATGAAGTTTGAGGACTTGTACAACTTGCTTGAGGTCCAGGGATGCTTCCTCTATGCTTGGCTTGCTTTGAATCTTACTGAATCGAGATATAGAAGTCAACCTGCACATATGAAAAATGAAAATGGCACACTTGGCTATGGCTGTTATAGTTCCAGTTCAATGCTTGGAATAGCTTCATTGGATGGTAGGGAGTGTGTTTGAAGAGGTTTCAGCCAAAACGCACGATAGGAATGGACTGTGGGATTCAAGTTGCAGCCTATGCCCTGTTTTGCCACAAAACTGTGTTTTTCTGTATATGGAGGTTTGAGAGATGGTTTGGTCGTGTTTCAAACTTGGTTTTATGTTTGGAAAGTGCTCATGAAGTTTGTTTAGGCTTGTGTTGACAGGAGCTCAATGTTGGACCAGTTTTGCAAAGTTACTTCAAAGATAAGTAAGGAAGTGTGTATTGACAATGCAGGCCTGTACTACCCTCAATCTATGCTGCACAAATCACTCTTGATCAGTGGAGTTTGTTCATGAATCTTGTGCCCAAAGATCTTCTTTGTACTTCTTAGATTGTGAACTTGACATAAAGTGCTTCTTTACAAGAATGGCTAAAATGCTTTTTCCATTTTAAGACTAATCCTTTGTGTAATGACTTAATGAACAAGATAATGCTAGGACACAAAGGTTTTGTATTAAATTATTGAGTAAGAATGGGATTAGAGGCCTGTAATCTAGCTTGTGCAAGCTGACTTGAAAAATGCAAAGTGTTATGAACATGTATTTGGCCATGAACAAAGTGACTTTTGCCCATCTTGACAAAATCGATTCTCCCTAACCACAAGGGTGTTTGAGAAGCTCTTGGACAATTTGGAAAGCTTGGAATGTGTACTACAATCCATCTTTGTAATGCAAGTTGAAATTCCAAGTGGAAGCATGTGAAAAGTGGCCATGAAGTTGGGCAAAAATCCTGCCTAAAATAGGTCAAAAAATTTCTAAGTTAAGAATGTTTTGCACCCTTATTCCAAAAATCATAACTTGAGCCACAAGCTTCTTTTGAGGAAACTTTGTGAATCAAAGTTGTAGATTTTGCAATGGACTATAACTTTCATGTTTTGAGTTTTGTTTGAATCCAAATGTATCTTGATGAAAAAATGGGACAAAGTTAGGAAAAAAATTAGGAAATTTCATAACTTAGAAAAATTCTAAGTTATGAAATTTCTTCATTTTAAACCCTAATTTGTAATTCTTGGTTTCTTGATGAACAAGTTTCATAATTTGACATGTCTTGATGAAAAATGAATCTTGGCACTTGATTTTGACCAAAAAGTCAAAGTTTGACTTTTCAGTATACAGTCAAATTTTGATCAATTGACTGAAAAATTCATCTGTCAATCCTGTGCATTTGGGATCTTTTGAACTTGTTGAATGTGTCAAGACCATGCCATTGATTCCTTGAGTCCATATGTGAGCTTGGTTTGCCATTGGCTAGGTCAAACAGTCAAAAATTGCCTTTGTGCAGTCAAAACCTTAAAAATGACCATTTTGCCCTTTTGGTGATTTGATCAAATTTCTTGTGGAGTTGTGATCCAAACTTGATCAAATGGTCCATATGAGTTCATAATGTTGATGTGGGTCAAAAATCATGAGGTTTGACTGTCAATTGACCATGTTGTACCCCAAAATTTGCCCTCCCATATTCATCAAGATTTGCCAAGTCAAGGTCACAAAATTCCCCCCAGGGTTGTGCAGCTCAACTGTCTCCTATACAGTCAAAACTAGGGTTTGAGTTCTGGTCAAGCAAATGAACTTTTCAAAGGCCCAATCAAGTCTCATATGCCTACAAATGTGGTCAAGCATCCTCATGTCAAGTTTCAAGGCATTCAGCTCAAAATTGCACAGTCAAAACCCTAGATTGCACTACAGTCAACTGTAGGGGCAAAATGGTCATTTGACAGTCAAAAGTTCAAATTTTTGGTCAACATATCATTTTGAAGCCACAAACATCATTTGATCAATGCTTGATCATGATTCTCAAAATTTGGCTCAGAAAATCATCAAGATGCAAAAGTTGCTATATTTGGACAGCTGAAAAAGTCAACAAAAAGTGACTTTAAGTCAAAGGCCATAACTTGAGATTGGTAAATCAAAATGACATGGGACCAAAGGCATTGGTTAAAGGACTCAAAGACCTTTCCAAAA
Source organism: Vicia faba (assembly GCA_948472305.1). NCBI lineage: Eukaryota > Viridiplantae > Streptophyta > Magnoliopsida > Fabales > Fabaceae > Vicia > Vicia faba. The sequence goes on from OX451739.1 coordinate 1,544,834,850, forward strand.
TGTCAAAGAACATGTGAAAAGCTTAAAAATTGACCAAGTTATGCCTTGGGGAAGTTGGGAAATTTTTAGGAATTTTGAAAAGTCAACTTTGATGCAAAAGGCCTAAAAATGCAAATGGGCCTATTTTCCTTCCAAATTTCTTCATGCCAAGCCTATGCACGACCACTAGGCCCAAAGGGAAGTATTTTCATATTTTTTAATTATTTATTTGAATTAATATTAATTTATATTCATTTAAATCATTTTAATTCATGAAAAATATAAACCTTAACCTAAAAAATCTTTTTGTGCATGCTTTGGACTCTATAACTCGTGCACATGCTAATAGGGAAGGATTTGATACTAATTGATCAGATTTGGCACAAAAACCATGAAAAAAGATTGTAAAAAGATCTTTAACAAATCAAAGATTGAATTCATCAATGCATAAGATTTTGTCCAATGTTTCTTAACCTAATCACTCCATATATGATCAGAATGAGAACCCTAATGCTCCAGGACTCCAAGCTACGCCCCAAACTCCATTGCATTCTTGAAATTTTTCATAAAAACACCAATACTGAAATCTAGCTTAGAGGACGATTCAAGCTTTGATTTTTGTTTCAATAGCATCCTGAGACCTTCCTGAACCTTTCTCAATCAAAAACAACCAGTCAAACGCCTTGAAACGGTATCACAAAGTCAAACTGAACCAAGAAAATATTGAAATCGCATAGCATGATTTAGACATCTTTTTGCATTTTTGTTTGTATATTCATGTTTCTTATGAAGTTTACAAACTAACCATTACGCTTAATTGCATTTTTTCGTTGTGTATAAGAATCCACCATGCGCGTTTTTTAGGTTTTACAGGTTTCAAATTTGGGGATTTTCTATAGAGGAAAAATCAGGACTAATGAATGCCATGGATGGGTTCAGCACCTCCAGACGATGATGTCTGAACCCTCGCGATGAATTTATGCTTCATATATTTCTAATCGCTATTTTCTCATAAACCCCCTAAAGCCACGATCAAAAACCGTTGCCCATGTGTTTCTTGTTTCAGGAAAAGGAAGAAGACAACCTCGTTGTCACTACGTGATAGGTCCTTTTGAAATTCGCGCGTGTTTCACTAATTAGCATTATGTTTCTTTTATATTGTTTATGATATATTATATATTAAATGAACTTGCATAGCTCAGCTGGCCAGGGGACGCGTTTGTAACCTTCAAGACCTGGGTTCAAGTCCCAGGTCTGGCAAAAGTTTCACATTATTTTTCATAAAAAAGTCTTATGCAGCGCGCTTGAGGAGGATCACCATATTCCATCAGCATCCCATTAGCCACGCGTCTACAATGATCAAATCAATGTCCAGGCTTCAGGGTACACCCTAGGCATCAGTCAAGCATGTCACATAGGATTCAGAAAAGTCAACAAATTCTGAATGCTTATTGGGCCAGATTACCAAATTCTTACCTCCTTATTTGGGGCTACACCCCACCCTGGTTTGCACTTTTTATGTTTTTTTCTCACTTTTATTTTTATTGTTTGATTTATTTTATTGTCTTGTTTTAATTAACTTATTTTTCTATAAAATATAAAAACATTATAAAAATCAGAAAAGGCCAAAAAATATAATATTTATCTTATAATAATTATTTTCATAAATAAATTAGAATATAAATTATGTAGTGTAATTAGGTTTTAATTTTAGTTCCTTTTTAATAAAAATCCAAAAATGTAGAATTTAGGTTTTAATTGTTAATTCTTTTTATTCTTTTTCCACAATAATAATTATTATTTATTTATTTATTTTCCTATTTTAATTGTACATAAATGAATTAGGTTAATTTAGGTCATATTTTAATTCTTTCTTAATAAATAAAAAAATATTAGAATTAGGGTTGCCGTCTAATTTAATTTTAATTAATTCTCCTTTTTTCTCATTAAATCTAAAAACACAAAATACCAGAAAAAAAACATTTAATCATTTAATTTTTAATTCTCATTAACTTCTAATTATTTGCAAAAGGGTCCAACGCCCTAGTTTTGTTTTAATTACTTTCTTTTGCGCATTTACTGTATTGCTCGTTATAATTCTGTATCTCTCCCAAGGCCATGTACATTTATTTATCGCACTTTTACCGCTTTATTTTCCGCTAAATCGGGTCCGGTTTAATTTTTGGCGATGTGGACCCGCGCCATTTGTAATAGTTTAGATTTATTTCCTCGCAAAATATTTAACTGTTAACCAAGCATGAAAGAATGAATGTCTTAATAAAATCAAGCGTAGAACACGACAAACATGACAAGACGAATAACTGAAACATGACACACAATTCGCACACACCACCCCTAGGGTACGCCTCACTGTTGCCTTTCGAAAGGTGATCGTCGAGTAGAAAACGTCTTAGTAAGTCCTCATGATCCGGGAACCTGGCATGAGGGTAGCTTCTAAGGTGTCTTCCCATTGCTCTGGTGATCACCACGTCCCGAACATCGAATTGACCCGAACACCTCCAACGGTGGTGCTACCTACCTCTCAATGGTGGGATGGCACTACTTTAAAGGACATTTACACAGACGAATTCCTTAGGGTAGGTAGGTTCTCAAGGATACTTGCTCTAATCTCAAAACGAAACAAAAGGACTTTTCACACTGACACATTTTCAAAAGCTTTCAAAGCAAACTTTTCAAACACTCTGACGTACGAGTCGAACTGAAATTTTTCAAAGAAACTTTTAAACCCACATTGAAAAGCAAACAAACCATTTTTAAAAACACAAATGAGCAAGTATCTAAGAGCCCATGGATAACCATGGATAGAAAGGGTGCTAACACCTTCCCTTTCTATAACCTACCTCCCGAACCGAGAGCAATCTCTTTAAGGAATTTTTCTGTGCTTTTGTCCTTTCCATTTGGAGAAAATAAAAGACGGTGGCGACTCTTGCTTCCGCGACATTTCGCGAACCAGCGTTAAACAGTCAGTTCCAGATCCACCGATCACAGAACTGGCGACTCTGCTGGGGACCCTTTATAAAGTGAGGTGTACCTTAGGGCTAGCTTATAACTATGTTTTCAATTGTTTTCCTTGTGTGCTTTAAAATTGTGGGTTGCTTGGGAGTTCTATAGATCCTAAACCCGGATCTGGGGATACCTTTCTTAGAAAGTAGCAACAAGGCTGTGAGGGAACTGTGCGGGGTATACCGACATGGTTGAAACAGTCTGCTACGTTGATGTGGCACTTTGGTGTGTACCGGTAACCCTTGAGTTCAGTCAAGGAGAGTACGGGGCCTCCGCGTGGTGTCGTGAAGCATCAACAGACCTTAGGGACCTTAATTGAACTATCTTGGCCTCTTTAGGGTAGTGAGATAACTGACTTTGGTGCAGTCCGAGGTTGGTTGATACTCGATGCTACGCTCAATTGAGGGTTGCTTTCCTGGAATATTTCGGTCGCCAGTTCAGTGGCTAAATCGAAACGATGAACAATGAAAGCAATCCCGTGATATTGGGAACTTTAGAACCCAGTTACTTTGATTAGGACAGGTATGAACCCACCAACTCAAGAGGGTACTACCCAGACCCCATGCTGGCCTAAACCCTAAGGGCTCTGTTGTGTGACTTGTGTGCCTTTGTACTTGCCTACTTGCGTACTTGTTACCTGACACTTGTCTCTTGCAGGTCTTGTTTATAGTCCTTAATTGAGACTCATAACAGGGTACTAAAATTCTTGCAGGTCTTGTTTATAGTCCTTAATTGGGACTCATAACAGGGTACTAAATTTCTTGCAGGTTTTGTTTATAGTCCTTAATTAGGACTCATAACAGGGTGTACTAACTACTTGCAGGTTCTGTTTATAGTCCTTAACTAGGACTCATGACAGGGTTTACCAAATTTCTTGCAGGGTCTGTTTATAGTCCTTAATTGGGACTCACAACAGGGTTTACCTACATCACCCCATGCATAGCATGACATCATACCATTGCATACCATTGCATACATCCTAACCCATTTCAAGGATCTCAAGGGCTTGTGATGCAGGTCATGGTGAATCAACTATCCCAGCAAGGGGCAAAGAGGATTTATTTTCCTCTAGCCAAGGTTGTCAGAGGCTATGACCTACTTGATATGGTGAGCTTTGACACCTGAAGAATGATTCCCCCCCTAAGGTTATCAGGGGCTATGACCCACTGGATATGGTGAGCCTTTGACCCTTGAAGAAGAATTCTCAACGACAAGGGTGTCCTTCAATCAAGCTATAAATTCCAATGCTAACCAATTTTCTTGTTTACCCCGCGAGGTCCTTGAAAACATTGCATACATGTCTTACTCATCATTGCATTACAGGTATCCCTTTTGCAGGTCACTTACCATCTTCGCTGTTTATTTCAGCAATGGCTTTCCGACCAGACAACCAAGATCTCCGTACTCAGAACGCCCAACTGCGAGAAATGTTCTTGAACCTATCCCAGGGGCAAGAAGAAATAAAGGCTCTCCTCACCAGGAGCTTGACCTTAGGGAATGCGGGGGGCATCAGGAACGATCAGCTGGAAGGGCTGCAAATTGAGTTGGCAACCATGAAGATCCAAATGATGGGGCAGTTGGTGGGCCAAATGACTCTCATTCAGGATTTAGCTCAAAAACAAGAAGAGCTCCGGGTCCTCGTCACCAAGCTGCTTCAAAATAATCCAGTAGGGCAAACAGCCAAGGTGGAAGCTCCAGCCATCATTCAACCACATGCGGGGCAAGAAGACAAAGGAAAATCTCCTCAGCTTGCTTCAGGGTCACGAGCCCAGCCTCAACGGGGCAGTCAACGTAAACGAAATGCGCCCGGAAGACATTTCTCGGAGACGGATATACCCTCATCCTTTATACTGAAGCGCTTGCTGGAGGTCAATCTGATCACTCTAAAGGACCCTCCCAAAAATCCCAACAGGACAGCTTCGAGGTACAACCCCGACACCCACTGCGCTTATCATTCAGACAGCCCGGGGCATGCTACAGACGACTGTTGGACCTTGAAGAACAAAATCCAAGATTTGATTGACGAAGGGGTGATAGAGTTCATGCCGGATGGCGAGATGAAAATCTTCCGCTGAGAATTCTCCATCTGAGATAGCTAGTTCAAACTAAGAAACTTTTGTTCATTCGAATGTTCAAGTTGTATTTTTCTTTGATTGTTTAAACATTTTATTCATATCAAACATTGTTATTTCATTAATGCATCGCTTACGTCTGTTTTGAAGCAATATATTCGTATTCACTAAATGCAAATGATCTTCATATTTTTTCTGATGTCAACTCTTGATCTAAAATCCTAAGCCTCTTGAGGGAGGATGACGAAAACGATACCGCTATCTTTTACAGTATGCTCTTGAACAGACCCCGCTGATGAGGTACAGGCATTGTTTCAAATCCTAAACACTGGAGTTATAAGGAAGATAATCCCTCGTCAACCCCTCTGAGCCAAAGAAGTAGGAGTTTTTTATTTTCGAAAATCAAAACCCTTAATCATAACCTGGGGCAGGGTAGTCTCTCAGTTGATCCAAGTGCATGACGAATGGCACCAAAAAGTCTTCACAAAACGAAGAAAGACAGTGATGGTTCAGAACAATCAAAAGGATAGGCAGTCATCATCGAAATTCATAAACGAAAAGCCCAAAAAGTCTAAACCTACAAAGGGGACTTATGAAACTGGGGCATCCCGCTGACTGTAATTCCAAAAAGGAAACAGTTCAGGCAAAAATAGGGATAACGAAATAAAAAAAAAAGAGGTCTCTCAAACCCTCAACAAAAACAAAGAAGAACTGCCTATTCAATATAAGTCATCAACATCTGAACCATTATTGGAACATCAAAGCAAAGATTCAAGCAAGGTCTAACGTATGATCAACTGAGTTTAGGTTGGGAGAACATCACGAAGAGCGGGTGGGTACAAATAATTTGAGCCTTTATCCTTTGTTTCTTAAACCATGAACCAGGCCACGTTATAACCCTAAAAAGTCCTAGCTGAAGCATGGGTTAGTTCGAAAGCATACTGTTACGAAAGGTATCCTGACTCCTTAAGGCTCACGTTAAAATACGGAGTTGACATCACGTTTTACAAACATTCATTTGTTTTATGAAAAAAGAATGCATTTTCAAAATCTTCAAGACGGACATAGGCTTTGCATTTTTGATATAACTTTGTTTGCATATGACCTTTTGTTTGAACAGCAGGAAATTCGCACGATGAATACCTAATGAACAAAAGCATCTCCAATCAAGGGGCAGGACCTAATCATGGTCCGTCATCTGGGGCAATCCAGTCAAGATTCGGAGAATCTCTCAAATGCCAAATAGCCTGGGGCAAATCTCCGCCTGAGTCACGTGGGGCATTTCAGCAACAAATCGTGCATGATCAAATACTTTCTGGTAGCATGACAAAACACTTCTAACAGGGGCAACTCCCTACATTCTGAAAGCATGGACATAGTCGAAAAGATACTACGCAAAATCAAAGACCCGCTAGGTTGACATACCTAGGCAAAAATTAGGGCTTCCCGGCGAACCAAAAGGGTTCGGGCAAAATGAGGGATGAAATGAAAAATCTGTACACTCGGCAAGTCGAAAACCTGAAAAGGCGGCTTGGGCAAAAATGGGTATCCCGGTGGACTGAAAACCCGAAAGGGCGGTCCATGCAAAAGTTAGGGATTAAAGCGTACGACTATGTCCCGTCTTCTTGTCATCTGTCTGCCAGAAGAAGGTTTATCTCTCAACAACTAGCAGCATCCCACAAGTGCCTCCCCCCCATAGAAACTGGGGCAATAAAGGTTGGTCTGAGCAGTCCGATCGTTCTATCCTCCAAGACATCAGGGTAAATTCCGGTGAAGAACATCCCAACATATCAAAACTCCCCAGAAGAGTCCAATCCAGCGTCACCAGGAAAGTTGGAATTCATATCTCCCCAAGCAGCAAGCTTATCCCCAGTAGATTCTGGGAGCTTATCCCTCGCAGAGCACGAACACGTCGTCCCGACTTGATTTAAAGAGTTATTTCCGTAACAGGATATAACTGGGTTATCCTCAGCCAAAAGCCACGGAAAGAGCGTCCTCGGCAAAGTATCTTCCTACCCCCAGCGAAGTCTATCAACACTTCCAGCACAACAAGGATATCCCCGGCATGACTCATCAACGGTATCCCCAGCGGAGTTATCTTCATCAATTCAGCAAAGCATCGCTATCCCCACAGAGTAGCACTCCCCAGCATGAGCGCTAGAGTATCTTTTCTCCCGCAGAATTATTTCATTTGCCAAGATTATTCCCCAACGGAGTTATCTTCGCCTACCGGTATTCTTGCAACGAATCATCCACGGCGGAAGCAAAATCTCTTCCTCAACATCAGCCCAGGATATGACTTCCCGGCACCCGTCAAGGATTTATTTTCCTAGACGAAAACATACATGAATCATCACATACATCATCATAGCGTGCATAACGCGCTGCATCATATCATACGAATTTCATTTATGTTGAGAACATCAGCGCTTGATCCATATCATGCATCGCATATAACTGACTTTTACCTTTCAGGAAAGATGCAGTTGAAATTCTCAAACATATTTCAAGGATTTCTCTAGTCCAGTTAAATCGACTCCAAACAGATTTTTCTGATAAAGACTCAGTAGAAGTTCTCTTATGGTCCCCTCTCCAACGGCGTGTGAGGTGGTAATTCCTTTCTCAGATGTTTCCCTCTCCGGCATGAGCGTGAGGTGATATTCTCTTATGGTCCCCTCTCCAACGGCGTGTGAGGTGGTAATTCCTTCTTCAGATGTTTCCCTCTCCGGCATGAGCGTGAGGTGATATTCTCTTATGGTCCCCTCTCCAACGGCGTGTGAGGTGGTAATTCCTTCTTCAGATGTTTCCCTCTCCGGCATGAGCGTGAGGTGATATTCTCTTATGGTCCCCTCTCCAACGGCGTGTGAGGTGGTAATTCCTTTTTCAGATGTTTCCCTCTCCGGCATGAGCGTGAGGTGATATTCTCTTATGGTCCCCTCTCCAACGGCGTGTGAGGTGGTAATTCCTTTTTCAGATGTTTCCCTCTCCGGCATGAGCGTGAGGTGATATTCTCTTATGGTCCCCTCTCCAACGGCGTGTGAGGTGGTAATTCCTTCTTCAGATGTTTCCCTCTCCGGCATGAGCGTGAGGTGATATTCTCTTATGGTCCCCTCTCCAACGGCGTGTGAGGTGGTAATTCCTTCTTCAGATGTTTCCCTCTCCGGCATGAGCGTGAGGTGATATTCTCTTATGGTCCCCTCTCCAACGGCGTGTGAGGTGGTAATTCCTTTTTCAGATGTTTCCCTCTCCGGCATGAGCGTGAGGTGATATTCTCTTATGGTCCCCTCTCCAACGGCGTGTGAGGTGGTAATTCCTTTTTCAGATGTTTCCCTCTCCGGCATGAGCGTGAGGTGATATTCTCTTATGGTCCCCTCTCCAACGGCGTGTGAGGTGGTAATTCCTTCTTCAGATGTTCCCCTCTCCGGCATGAGCGTGAGGTGATATTCTCTTATGGTCCCCTCTCCAACGGCGTGTGAGGTGGTAATTCCTTCGTCAGATGTTCCCCTCTCCGGCATGAGCGTGAGGTGATATTCTCTTATGGTCCCCTCTCCAACGGCGTGTGAGGTGGTAATTCCTTCTTCAGATGTTCCCCTCTCCGGCATGAGCGTGAGGTGATATTCTCTTATGGTCCCCTCTCCAACGGCGTGTGAGGTGGTAATTCCTTCTTCAGATGTTTCCCTCTCCGGCATGAGCGTGAGGTGATATTCTCTTATGGTCCCCTCTCCAACGGCGTGTGAGGTGGTAACTCCTTCTTCAGATGTTTCCCTCTCCGGCATGAGCGTGAGGTGACATTTCCTTCCAGATTATAATTTCCTATAGTTCCCTCTCCAACGGTGAGTGAGGTGACTCCCTTTGAGATTATAATGTCCTTTGGTTCTCTTCCTGACACTACGAAGATGGTAATTCTCACCAAGATTTTCTCAACGAGCGTTGTTGAGGTTGAAATCATTCAGGATTCTCTTACCATTCATGCTAAGGCAATAACCATCCCTGGTTCATTCATCAGCGTTTGAAGCTCCAGACTCAGCTCCTGTAACCAATCAGGACATATCCATATCAAGCATCTAAAATCAGCTCCTGCGACGTGTCAGGTACTCATTTTCCTGTTTTGCAGGTATGCAGGTTCTCGCTAAGGAATCTCCTACGCGATCAACGTCCAGATGGCATCTATAAGCCCATCATCCTATCCAAGCAACATCCAAATGGCATCTATAAGCCCATTCCATCATACTTGCAACTATGTGAGCGCAAATTTCTGGGCACTCTAGTGTCCAATCATCTTCTACCCTCGGATTACGAAAGGCACGTCAGCCAATCTGCATCCTCAGGTCTAAGAAGATTGAACAGGGGCAACTGTTGTACCCCAAAATTTGCCCTCCCATATTCATCAAGATTTGCCAAGTCAAGGTCACAAAATTCCCCCCAGGGTTGTGCAGCTCAACTGTCTCCTATACAGTCAAAACTAGGGTTTGAGTTCTGGTCAAGCAAATGAACTTTTCAAAGGCCCAATCAAGTCTCATATGCCTACAAATGTGGTCAAGCATCCTCATGTCAAGTTTCAAGGCATTCAGCTCAAAATTGCACAGTCAAAACCCTAGATTGCACTACAGTCAACTGTAGGGGCAAAATGGTCATTTGACAGTCAAAAGTTCAAATTTTTGGTCAACATATCATTTTGAAGCCACAAACATCATTTGATCAATGCTTGATCATGATTCTCAAAATTTGGCTCAGAAAATCATCAAGATGCAAAAGTTGCTATATTTGGACAGCTGAAAAAGTCAACAAAAAGTGACTTTAAGTCAAAGGCCATAACTTGAGATTGGTAAATCAAAATGACATGGGACCAAAGGCATTGGTTAAAGGACTCAAAGACCTTTCCAAAATGTCCAAGAACATGTGAAAAGCTTAAAACTTGACCAAGTTATGCCTTGGGGAAGTTGGGAAATTTTTAGGAATTTTGAAAAGTCAACTTTGATGCAAAAGGCCTAAAAATGCAAATGGGCCTATTTTCCTTCCAAATTTCTTCATGCCAAGCCTATGCACGACCACTAGGCCCAAAGGGAAGTATTTTCATATTTTTTAATTATTTATTTGAATTAATATTAATTTATATTCATTTAAATCATTTTAATTCATGAAAAATATAAACCTTAACCTAAAAAATCTTTTTGTGCATGCTTTGGACTCTATAACTCGTGCACATGCTAATAGGGAAGGATTTGATACTAATTGATCAGATTTGGCACAAAAACCATGAAAAAAGATTGTAAAAAGATCTTTAACAAATCAAAGATTGAATTCATCAATGCATAAGATTTTGTCCAATGTTTCTTAACCTAATCACTCCATATATGATCAGAATGAGAACCCTAATGCTCCAGGACTCCAAGCTACGCCCCAAACTCCATTGCATTCTTGAAATTTTTCATAAAAACACCAATACTGAAATCTAGCTTAGAGGACGATTCAAGCTTTGATTTTTGTTTCAATAGCATCCTGAGACCTTCCTGAACCTTTCTCAATCAAAAACAACCAGTCAAACGCCTTGAAACGGTATCACAAAGTCAAACTGAACCAAGAAAATATTGAAATCGCATAGCATGATTTAGACATCTTTTTGCATTTTTGTTTGTATATTCATGTTTCTTATGAAGTTTACAAACTAACCATTACGCTTAATTGCATTTTTTCGTTGTGTATAAGAATCCACCATGCGCGTTTTTTAGGTTTTACAGGTTTCAAATTTGGGGATTTTCTATAGAGGAAAAATCAGGACTAATGAATGCCATGGATGGGTTCAGCACCTCCAGACGATGATGTCTGAACCCTCGCGATGAATTTATGCTTCATATATTTCTAATCGCTATTTTCTCATAAACCCCCTAAAGCCACGATCAAAAACCGTTGCCCATGTGTTTCTTGTTTCAGGAAAAGGAAGAAGACAACCTCGTTGTCACTACGTGATAGGTCCTTTTGAAATTCGCGCGTGTTTCACTAATTAGCATTATGTTTCTTTTATATTGTTTATGATATATTATATATTAAATGAACTTGCATAGCTCAGCTGGCCAGGGGACGCGTTTGTAACCTTCAAGACCTGGGTTCAAGTCCCAGGTCTGGCAAAAGTTTCACATTATTTTTCATAAAAAAGTCTTATGCAGCGCGCTTGAGGAGGATCACCATATTCCATCAGCATCCCATTAGCCACGCGTCTACAATGATCAAATCAATGTCCAGGCTTCAGGGTACACCCTAGGCATCAGTCAAGCATGTCACATAGGATTCAGAAAAGTCAACAAATTCTGAATGCTTATTGGGCCAGATTACCAAATTCTTACCTCCTTATTTGGGGCTACACCCCACCCTGGTTTGCACTTTTTATGTTTTTTTCTCACTTTTATTTTTATTGTTTGATTTATTTTATTGTCTTGTTTTAATTAACTTATTTTTCTATAAAATATAAAAACATTATAAAAATCAGAAAAGGCCAAAAAATATAATATTTATCTTATAATAATTATTTTCATAAATAAATTAGAATATAAATTATGTAGTGTAATTAGGTTTTAATTTTAGTTCCTTTTTAATAAAAATCCAAAAATGTAGAATTTAGGTTTTAATTGTTAATTCTTTTTATTCTTTTTCCACAATAATAATTATTATTTATTTATTTATTTTCCTATTTTAATTGTACATAAATGAATTAGGTTAATTTAGGTCATATTTTAATTCTTTCTTAATAAATAAAAAAATATTAGAATTAGGGTTGCCGTCTAATTTAATTTTAATTAATTCTCCTTTTTTCTCATTAAATCTAAAAACACAAAATACCAGAAAAAAAACATTTAATCATTTAATTTTTAATTCTCATTAACTTCTAATTATTTGCAAAAGGGTCCAACGCCCTAGTTTTGTTTTAATTACTTTCTTTTGCGCATTTACTGTATTGCTCGTTATAATTCTGTATCTCTCCCAAGGCCATGTACATTTATTTATCGCACTTTTACCGCTTTATTTTCCGCTAAATCGGGTCCGGTTTAATTTTTGGCGATGTGGACCCGCGCCATTTGTAATAGTTTAGATTTATTTCCTCGCAAAATATTTAACTGTTAACCAAGCATGAAAGAATGAATGTCTTAATAAAATCAAGCGTAGAACACGACAAACATGACAAGACGAATAACTGAAACATGACACACAATTCGCACACACCACCCCTAGGGTACGCCTCACTGTTGCCTTTCGAAAGGTGATCGTCGAGTAGAAAACGTCTTAGTAAGTCCTCATGATCCGGGAACCTGGCATGAGGGTAGCTTCTAAGGTGTCTTCCCATTGCTCTGGTGATCACCACGTCCCGAACATCGAATTGACCCGAACACCTCCAACGGTGGTGCTACCTACCTCTCAATGGTGGGATGGCACTACTTTAAAGGACATTTACACAGACGAATTCCTTAGGGTAGGTAGGTTCTCAAGGATACTTGCTCTAATCTCAAAACGAAACAAAAGGACTTTTCACACTGACACATTTTCAAAAGCTTTCAAAGCAAACTTTTCAAACACTCTGACGTACGAGTCGAACTGAAATTTTTCAAAGAAACTTTTAAACCCACATTGAAAAGCAAACAAACCATTTTTAAAAACACAAATGAGCAAGTATCTAAGAGCCCATGGATAACCATGGATAGAAAGGGTGCTAACACCTTCCCTTTCTATAACCTACCTCCCGAACCGAGAGCAATCTCTTTAAGGAATTTTTCTGTGCTTTTGTCCTTTCCATTTGGAGAAAATAAAAGACGGTGGCGACTCTTGCTTCCGCGACATTTCGCGAACCAGCGTTAAACAGTCAGTTCCAGATCCACCGATCACAGACCACAATTGACTTTTTCCCCAATACAACTGATTTCTAGGTCAACTGTCCAATTGACTGGGCAAAGATTGGAATCAAGGCTTGAAACTTGGTATGGATAAACTTGTGAGTCCAACATGAAGCATGAAAGTAATTTTGGGAATTTTAGGTCAAAACATCTTTATGCAAACTCAAACCCTAATTTGGGTCAACAGTGCAAGGAGGAGTCTTGAGCAGAGTAAACCCTAACTTGATCTTGAGCTCCAAGGGTCTTGTGGTGAGAAAATATTGATGAAATGGGAGGGAAAATTTTGGGGCACAACAGTTTCCCCTGTTCATTCTTCTTAGACCTGAGGATGTAGATTGGCTTGCGTGCCTTTCGTGATCCGAAGGTGGAAGATGATTGAACACTAGAGTGCCCTGAAATTTGCACTCGCATAGTGGAGTATCAGCAATGTGTTGTCGGTAATGGGCTTATAGATGCCATTTGGAAGTGTGATGGATAGTTGTGGAGATGGGCTTATAGATGCCATCTGAAGGTGTTGATCGCGTAAGAGATTCCTTAGCGAGAACTTGCGTACTTTGAGAAAGGAAGATGGTTTCCTGGCCTGTTACATGTGTTGATCTTCAAACTCTTCATGCAGATATGCCCTGGCTAGGTACAGGTATCGAATCTACAATTAGTTGCTCACAGATGTGCCCTAGCTAGATACAGGAATCGAATCCGGAACTAGTCGTCTACAGATATGCCCTGGCTAGATACAGGTATCGAATCTGGAATTTGTCGTCTACAGATATGCCCTGGCTGGATACAGGTATCAAATCTGGAAATTGTCGTCTACAGATATGCCCTGGCTGGATACAGGTATCGAATCTGGAATTTGTCATCTACAGATATGCCCTGGCTGGATACAGGTATCGAATCTCTAAACTCTTCATGCAGATATGCCCTGGCTGGATACAGGTATCGAATCTACAATCAAATCACTCACAGATATGACCTGGCTAGATACAAGTATCGAATCTGGAATTAGTCGTCTACATATATGCCCTGGCTGGATACAGGTATCGAATCTCTAAACTCTTCATGCAGATATGCCCTGGCTGGATACAGGTATCGAATCTACAATCAATCACTCACAGATATGCCCTGGCTAGATACAGGAATCGAATCTGGAATTGTGATAGTTGATAGTAATCATCTTTGGATTGACCTTTTCCTGAAAAGGCGCAACATTAGTTGTATGCAATGTCATGATGTATGAGATGCATGATGTCATGATGTTCTCAAAAATAAGTGAGATCGTGTGATATGATGCGTATATGTATGTATCAGGATGTATAAAATGTGAAATGTTTATGAATGTGTTTTCGACTAGGAAAATAAATCCTTGACGAAGGCCGGGAAATCGAATCCTGGGTTGATGTTGAAGAGTAGAGTTCTTCGCTTCCGCTGGGGATGATGGTTGCAAGAATAAACCGGTAGGAGAAGATGACTCTGTCGGGGAATAAACTTGTTGGAGAGATTACTCTGCGGGGAATTACTCTGTGGGAAGAGATACTTCGCTGAGGTTTTGATGAGAGCTCCACTGGGGATAGGAAGAACTTCGCCGAGGACGATCTTTCCGTGGTAATTAGCTGAGGATAACCCAGTTATAAGCTCTGGTGGGAAATAATCTTTGAATGAAACCGGGGAGATGCGTTCGTACTCTGCAGGGGACAAGCTTCCAGAATCTACTGGGGATAAGCTTTAGAATCTACTGGGGAGGACGATTCAACTTTCCTGGGGAAACTTTTCAGACTGTACTGGGGAAAGGGTTCCACTGGGGTGTCTGGTATTTTGCCGGGGAACAATCTTATATTAAGACTGCCGGGGATGCTTGCTGAGGAATGTCTATACTCTGCTGGGGAATGTTGATATCTTCTAGGGATATCCAATTTCCTTAAGGCTGACAGTAGACTAACTCCGCTCGGGGGGAGAGTATTGCTGATTTGCTAGGGATACTGTGCCTTTTCGGGGCTGATGGGAGACCAACTCTGCTTGGGGAGAGTATTGCTGAATCTTGCCTTACTCAACGGGGAGTGAAGGTATCCTGGTTACGTTCTTCAGCCGAACCTACCTTAGTACCTTGGTGGACGGAGCAACTAAACCACTTAGACAAACTATTATTGCCCCTGTTTCTGTTGTCACCCGTAATTAGTCCTTTGTTTCGCATGCAAATATTTATGATTAGCAATTAGTGTCAAATGCATATATCAAGAATGAACATTGGACGTTCTTTGCAAAACAAAACAGATAAAGGAAAAAAAACAAATGGCAATTTGTCTGAAAAGCGAATTTGTATTGATTTTTGAATTTTCCTGTAAATAGGCGTTTTTGTACAAGAGGCCGACGTCCTAGTAAGAGAACGTCGCCGTGCAAAATAGAGTTTATACAATTTTGTGAAAAGAAAATAAAACAGCTATGTGAAAAATAATCCCACTGGGTTCCAACTCTGCTATCGCCTTTATGTCTTCAAGCGTCTCATCACTTTGCTGCTTAGTTGAAGATGAAGCTGATTGATTTGGTTCGTCTGAGCCCGATAGTTGATGCCGAATGTTGGATGCAAGGTGATCCAATGAGACATAGTATTACGCTTTATCCCTAACTTTTGCATGGACCGCCCTTTCGGGTTTTCAGTCCATCGGGATACCCATTTTTGCCCAAGCCGCCTTTTCAGGTTTTCGACTTGCCGGATGTACAGATTTTTTTTCATTTCATCCCTTATTTTTGCCCGAACCCTTTTGGTTCGCCGGGAAGCCCTTATTTTTTGCCTAGGTGTGTCAACCTAGCGGGTCTTTAATTCATGCGTAGTATCTTTTTACTATGTCTGCATTGGCGGGGTGAGGAAGGTCGTCACCATCCATGGTGGTTAGAATCATAGCTCCTCCTGAGAAGATATGTTTAATCACAAATGGCCCTTCGTACGTAGGGGTCCATTTGCCCCTGGGATCACTTTGAGGAAGAATGATGCGCTTGATTACCAGGTCTCCGACTTGATACTCTTGTCGTCTGACCTTCTTGTTAAATGCCCTGATCATCCGTTTTTGGTACGTCTGATCATGACAAATAGCAGTGAGTCTTTTTTTGTCAATTAGGTTTAATTGATCAAGTCGAGTCTGGATCCAGTCATCTTCGCTCAAATCTGCATCCTTCATTATCCAGAGAGAGGGTATCTGGACTTCAATAGACAAGACTGCCTCCATGCCATAGACCAAGGAAAAGGGAGTTGCCCCTGTTGACGTCCGTGCTGAGGTACGGTACCCATGAAGAGCAAACGGTAACATTTCGTGCCAATCTTTGTAGGTCACTGTCATCTTCTGCACAATCTTCTTAATGTTCTTATTCGTTGCTTCTACAGCCCCATTCATCTTCGGTCGATAGGGAGAAGAGTTGTGGTGCTGTATCTTGAATTGCTCGCAGAGCTTAGTGATCATCTTGTTATTAAGATTGGTACCATTATCCGTAATGATCCTCTCAGGTACACCGTATCGACATATCAGGTTGTGCCGAATGAACCGTGCCACGACGTTCTTGGTTACGGTAGCGTAGGAAGCTGCTTCAACCCACTTTGTGAAGTAATCAATCGCTACCAAGATGAAGTGATGCCCGTTGGATGCCGTAGGTCTGATTTCGCCGATCATATCAATGCCTCACATTGCAAAAGGCCAAGGTGCTGTCAAGACGTTCAGAGGAACCGGAGGAATGTGCACCTTATCAGCATAGATCTGGCATTTATGACAAGTTCGAGAATGCTGATAACAGTCGGCTTCCATTGTGGACCAGAAATATCCTGCCCGAAGGATTTTCTTTGCCATGGTATGTCCACTGGAATGTGTTCCGAAGGTACCTTCATGTAGCTCTGCCATGATCCTTTCTGCTTCAGTCTTATCCACACAACGCAGTAAGGTGGAATCATGGTTTCGCTTGTAGAGAATGCCATTGCTGAGGAAGAACTTTGCTGCGAACCTTCTCAGAAACTTCTTGTCATTAACGGATGCACCCTCGGGGTATTCTTGAGCTTCAAGGTACCTCTTCACTTCATGATACCAGGGTTTTTCTGTTACCTCTTCGGTCTCGAGATCGCAGCAATGTGCAGGTTCATCCAACTTCCAAATAATGATCCGGGGAGCCTTGTTATCCCATTTAACTTTGAACATAGAAGACATCGTAGCTAACGCGTCTGCCAACTGATTTTCCTCTCTTGGGAAGTCTTCAAAAGTTATCTCTTCGAAATGGGGAATCAACATCAGCACATACTCCTTGTAAGGAATAAGATTTGGGTGTTTCGTATCCCACTCGCCTTTGATCTGATTGATCACGAGAGCGGAATCTCCGAAGACACTCAGAAACTTGATCCTTAAGTCAATTTCAGCTTGAAGACCCATGATACATGCTTTATACTCTGCCATGTTGTTGGTGCAGTTGAAACATAGCCGGGCGGTGAGTGGAGTATGAGTGCCTTTAGGGGATATGATCACAGCGCCGATACCATTACCCAAAGCGTTCGAGGCTCCGTCAAAGTGCATAGACCATCAGGATCCTTCCTCGGGTCCTTCATCCGGTCCAGGTACTTCACAATCAGTCACTACCATGATATCCTCGTCTGGAAATTCAAAGTTCATCGACTAGTAATCATCCACTGCCTGGTGTGCCAAATGGTCTGCCAATACACTTCCCTTGATTGCTTTCTGAGTTGTGTACTGGATGTCGTATTCCGTCAAGATCATCTGCCATCTTGCTATTCTTCCGGACAAGGCAGGCTTTTCGAAGATGTACTTTATTGGATCCATTTTTGAAATCAACAGAGTAGTGTGAGTCAACATATATTGTCTCAGCCGGAGAGCAGCCCATACCAAAGCGCAACAAGTTTTCTCGAGCAGTGAGTATCGGGTCTCACAGTCGGTAAACTTTTTGCTAAGGTAATAAATGGCGTGTTCTTTTCGGCCAGATTCGTCATGCTGCCCCAGAACACACCCCATTGAGTTGTCCAGTACAGTCAAGTATAAGATTAGAGGTCTCCCTTCAACCGGCGGCATAAGAATGGGTGGTTCTTGGAGATACTCTTTGATTCTTTCGAAAGCGGCCTGACATTCATCGTTCCAACGTACTACTTGATCTTTTTTCAGCAGCTTCAAGATTGGTTCACAGGTAGTAGTTAGATGCGAGATGAATCGGGCAATGTAGTTCAACCGTCCTAGAAAGCCTCTGACTTCTTTCTCTGTCTTGGGAGTTGGCATCTCTCGTATGGCTTTCACTTTGGCAGGGTCCACTTGAATGCCTTTGTCGCTTACGACGAAGCCTAGCAATTTTCCAGATCTCACCCCAAAGGTGCACTTGTTTGGGTTCAACCTCAACTTGTACAACTTCAGACGGTCAAATAACTTCTGTAGATGGTCAAGGTGTTCCTCCTCAGTTTGGGACCTTGCAATCATATCGTCGACGTATACTTCTATCTCGTGATGGATCATATCATGAAACAAAGCAACCATGGCACGTTGGTAGGTTGCCCCATCATTTTTCAACCCAAAAGGCATGACCTTGTAGCAAAAGGTGCCCCACTGAGTAACAAAAGTGGTCTTCTCCATGTCTTCAGGAGCCATCTTGATCTGATTATAACCGGAGAACCCGTCCATGAAGGAGAATACCTTATGCTGAGCAGTGTTGTCAACCAGAACATCGATATGAGGCAGAGGGAAATCATCCTTAGGGCTCACCCTGTTCAAATCCCTGTAATCAACACACATTCGGACCTTACCATCCTTCTTCGGCACTGGAACCACGTTGGCAACCCACTGAGGGTAAGAAGTTACTGCTAGAAAACCGGCGTCAAATTGTTTCATAACCTCAGCTTTGATTTTCTCGAACATTTCTGGACGCATACGGCGAACCTTCTGTTTTACCGGAGGGCATTCTTCCTTGGTAGGCAGGTGATGAACCACAATGTCGGTATCCAACCCAGGCATGTCTTCGTAAGACCAGGCAAATATTTCCACATAGTCATGCAGCATCTGAATCAACCATTGTTTCACACTGAGCTCTAGATTGGCACCAATCTTGACTTCCTTTCTGTCTGTCTCAGTACCCATATTTACCGTTTCCACTGGCTCTTCATGTGGCTGAATGGACCTCTCTTCCTGGAGTAGCATTCTTGCAAGCTCACTAGGCACTTCGCAATCATCTTCACCTTCGTCTTCGGCTAAGTTGATCGGATTTTCGAAGTCATAACTGGCAGTAGCAGAGTCGTTACCAGTGAGATCTAGAGTGGATTGGAACCTGTATAGGTGAGTGTGTGTAAATATAGCTGTTTTTCAATATATAATAAAGAAAGAAAAGGAGCACAAGATTTTGAAATGCAACAAACGTCCAATGTTTTTATTAATGATATATGAAAATGACACACAAAAGCCCTCACAAATGAAGCCACGGTGCCCCGGGTAAGACACCGAGCCATAAAAGTTTCAAAATATTGTCTGTTACAAATTCAAAATAAAAGAGTTCATTACTGAGTGACAAAAGTAATAGGTGTGAAGTCTTTGGCAGTCCAGTTGCTTGGTCCATCGTCGGTTGTTGGGTAGATCCAGCTGTCGAATTCAGATTCCTCCACGTCGTCTTCAATAGCATTTACTCCCGGGTTGGTGATGAACACAGGAGGTATTCCAATCCTTGCCTTACGAACAACCCTCTGAGCTTCTGCAGTGAAACCCAAACCAAACTTGCCAGTCTTCGGAGTAAAGTCAGGAAGTCGGCCCCAGTTTGCGCACTCACCCTTCTCAACCACAGCCCGGGCATACTTCAAGGAAGCCATCTTCAAAGGAGAGTCTTCTTCAGTTACAGTCTCTGTTGACGCCAGTGTCTGAGGCACCTCTTCAAAATGCTGGAATGGAGTCTCAATGAATTCCCCATCCATCTCTATGTACCGGAACGAGTTGAGGTGGCTGACCATATACTCTTCCTCCCCATGAACTGTAACAATATTCCCTCTGACCGGGTTCTTAAGCTTCTGATGTAGTGTGGAAGTCACAGCCCCAGCCTTGTGGATCCATGGACGACCCAGCAAACAAGAATAGGATGGTCGGATGTCCATCACATAGAAAGTAGAATAAAAAACTTGAGAACCAACCCTAATTGGAATGTCAACTTCCCCATGTACCATCCTTTTCGAACCGTCAAAGGCCCGGACAACAATGTTACTAGGATTGAGCTCTAAACCCTCACAATCCAACCTGTCTAGGGCCTTCTTGGGTAATACGTTCAATGAAGAATCGGTGTCTACCAACACATGGGCAAGAGTAGTGCCCCTGTATTCAATGGAGACATGCAGGGCGTCGTTATGGTTCTTTCCTTTGGCAGTCAGATCGGCGTCAGAGAAACCCAACCCATTATCAGCAGTCAAGTTGGCCACACAATCGGTAAATTGATCAGCAGACGTTTCTTGTGGCACATGGGCCGTCTTCAGGAAGGAGATCAGAGCCTTGGTGTGGGCCTCTGAACACAACAACAGTGATAGCATAGAAATTTTAGAGGGGGTGTGCCCCAGCTGCTCAACTACATTGAAATCACTCTTCTTGATAATCTTGAGAATCTCTTCCATCTCTTGCTGGGAAGCTTCAACATTGGTTGTCTTTGGTGCCTCCGTCAGGGCAGGCAAATCAGTAGCAATCCCTTTGCCCCGAGCGTCAGATGACTCGGCAGCAGGGGTAGAAACAGGAACTTGATCAGGAAGGGGAGCAGGCACACTTGCAGGTGTGATGATAAGAGGTCTCTGAATAGCTGGTGGCGCAATATCAGGCGAGAAGAGCCTACCACTACGAGTGACTTTAGCAGGCCCGGTGATGTTGCTGACACCAGTACTAGTATCAAACTCTTGTTTAACTCCAAGCACATAAACGTCTGCCCCATAGTGCCACGGGACAGCTTTGTCAGACGTATAGGGGAGGGGCCCCGGAACAGTGATGATGATAGGAGCAATCTTCTGAGTGGACATGATTTTGACAGGCTTCTTTGAAGGAGCCTTAGGAGGGTTGTTGAAAATAGTAATAATAGACACTTCTTCAGCAGGGATAGCAGGAACAACAATCTTCTCGAACAAGATCTCTTTGCTATCCATCAGGTTTTGGACGTCTGACTTCAGCAAAGGACAACCAGCAGGTGAAACAGCACATAGATGGAAACCTTTACTACATCCCGAAAATAAACCGGCTAGCAACAGGTTCCTATTGACAGTCAACAATGGAGTAACAATATCATCCACAGAGGCCACATACGGGTCTTCTTCCATAACATTCACTCCATGCTGGGGCATGGGAGCAGTCACAACATTGGGCCTTTCGGGCGCCTCGAACTGTATTTCTTTGGCATCAATAAGGTCCTGAACCTTATTCCTCAGAGCCCAACAATCATCCGTAGTATGCCCCGGGCTATCAAAGTGATAAGTGCAACGGGCGTTGGGATTGTACTTCGGAGATGTTGTGTTTACCACCTTCGGAGCTTCTTTGACAGTTACCAGATTGGTTGACAGTAGTTGCGGCAATATCTGAGACAGGGTCATGCTGAGTCGAGTGTACTGCCTTTTGGGTCTTTCACCCCTTGGTTGGTTATACTGCTGAGGAGCAGCAATGGGCTTTGAAATTACCAACGCGTTGACAGCTTGGCGGCGTTCCGGATTATTCTGTCTCCTTGGACCATAAACAACACTAGCTTCCTTCTTGAAAGGCTTCTTTTCAGTACTCGAGGAGGCACCTTTCTGTATCTTCCCCGACTTGATACCAGCTTCTATCCTCTCACCGGTTAAGATCAGATCTGTAAACCCAACAGAAGAATTCCCAATCAGATGATTGAAGAACGGACCAGACAGGGTCCCCAGGAACATGTCAACAAGTTCACGGTCAGTCAAAGGTGGCTGCACCCTACCAGCCAGGTCTCTCCACTTTTGCGCATACTCCTTGAATTCTTCGCCCGTCCCCAGTGACATACCCTGGAGTTGGGTACGCGTGGGAGCAAGGTCGGAATTGTACTGATACTGCTTATAAAATGCAGTAGCCAAGTCCTCCCAGTTTCGAATACTGGCTCCATCCAGCTGATAGAACCATTCGAGTTGAGCCCCTGAAAGGCTATCCTGGAAGAAATGGATCCATAGGTTCTTGTTTGCAGTGTAAGGTTGGATCTTCCTTAGATATGATCTGAGATGCAGCTTAGGGCAGGAAGCCCCGTCGTACTTCGCAAAGGCAGGTGCCTTAAACTTGTGTGGGATCACCACCCTAGAAGATAAACCTAGATCTCCAAAATCCAGCCCCGGCACATGTTGAACCTCCATGGCACTTAAACGGTCCTCTAGTTGCTTGTACCTGTCTTCAGCAGGAGGGTATTGTTCATCATTGTAATCTGTCTCGTTGTCGGAGACCGCAGGACTAGGAACCCTTCCCCCTTGGGGACTATCCTTCCCTACAGAGGAAGTAGCCTGATCAGCCTCATTCTGCAGTGTATTCCCAAATCTCCGTCCAGTGTTAAACAACGCAGTCCCCTTCTTCTTCTTCTTCAAGAGAAGAGTCTTCAACTCCTGTTGACCCTGGGCTAAGCTCATGACCAGATCTTGAAACTGGGTGTTCTGGGCCTAGAGGGCCTTGATAGCTTGTTCGATAGTAGGCTCGGAAGACATGATGATTGAGTGCTGAAATAAACAGCGAAGAAGATTAAGCAACCTGTAGAAGAAGGGTACCTGTTATGCATATGATGCAATGAGATGCGTATGATTTATGTTTTCAAAGACAATCGGGATTCAACTTTGTAGACAAAAAGGAAACACACTTCATTAGATTCAAACTTTAAATTGTTCAACAATTTTCCCTTAGGCATTACAAGAATGAAAATACTGAAAAGGAAATAAAAGCTGTAAAAGAAACATCCAAAGCTCATCAGTGCTCCCATGGCCTCCTCTTCTCAGTACGGATATAGTCGTTCAGGATCTGCTCACTCTCCAATTGCTTAGTCAGCTTCTGGATCTTTTGTTCATGTTCGTTGAACCTTTACCGATAAGAATCCCGTTCTTCCTGTAGCTGCGCCCAAGATCTCTTTAGTGTATCAACATCAGTGGGTATCTGAGGAGGGAGGACAGTTGGAGGAACCCCGTCTTCATCAGGAAATTCAAGAATGATAGGCCTGACAGCTTCGTATGGCATACCTAACTTCTGAGCACGGATGCGGACCCATCTGCAGTAGGGTTCAATTGGTAGAGAAGTCTTCGATCCCAACTCATGTGGGTCAGCTTTGTGAATTCTGTCCCAAGCCTTGATGAATCTACGGCGCAACTCGTCACTGTCTACCTGAAACTCAAAACTGATGTGAGGTACCAACATCTCATGAGGCCCTGCTCTTCTGGCTCTTCCAAACTGACGGAGAGCTAAACATGGATTATAAGAGATTCCTCCCTGGGTACTGATCAATGGAACATTAGGATATTCTCCGCAACGATCAATGATGGCTACCTCGTCCAAACCTCTGAGAGTCCAAATGATGTCATTATCAGTGAGAGACATTAACCTATGAGCCCAGCCCTTTCCTTCTTCAGCACGAACTTAGGGAGGTGCGAAATAAACCACCTCACTAACAAAGGAGCATAACACCACAGAGTTCCCCGTCTTCGGGCAGTACGAGCATAGAGCTGTTGCAGGATATCACCCAAGAGAGTGGGTACAGGGTTCTGAGAGATGAAGATCCTTATGGAGTTGACATTAATAAAGGTATTAGGATTTGGAAACAATACTAGACCATAGATTAAGAGAGCTAGAATGTCTTCGTACGCCTTGAAGTCTAAGTCATTCCAGAAACTATTAGCTTTGCCAACCAGAAACTTAGCCAAAAAGCACTTAACTCCACTTCTAGTCTCCCAGTTAGCCATTACCTCTTATTTGGTCAAGGGAAGGGCTGCAGCAATATCTTCAGGCCTAAGAGTCTTCTCCCAACCGGTGAATGGAGTCTGCTCCAAAACAGGGATACCAAGTAACTCAGAGAATTCTTCCAGGGTAGGGACCAGCTGGAAGTCTTGAAAGGTGAAGCAATGGTACATGGGATCATAGAATTGAGTTAGGACACTCATCAACTGTCGGTCCCACTTTGAAGTGACTAAACCTAGAAGAGAACCATGCTTCTTGATGAAGGAAGTAGTGTTTGGAATCCTATCAACCAATTCCTTGAGCAAAGTAGGTGGTTGAACAAAGTTGAGCCGGATAGTATTCCTACGCATGGGCATCATGATGTCCTACAAAACAGAGCAAAGATGAAACCCTCTTGTCTTTGAAATGGGTCAGTCCTTATGCAGGATGCATGCAATGGTATGATGGTATGATGTTACGATAAGGCACACCACAAGTATTCACAAAGGCGAGCATGATAAGGCACACAAGTCACACAAGACAACCCTTAGAGTTTAGGCCTGCATGAAGTTAATGTATTACCCTTTTTCAGTTTTGTTGGTTAAGACCTGTCCTATCAAAAGTAACCGGGTTCTAGAAGATCTCGATATCACTGACTACCCTCAATCGGTCATAACTCCAGCATCGCAATCTTTTCTTGCGGCCAGAACCATCACGAGAGTTTAGCCTCAATGAGTGTAGCATACTGCTACCGTTCTATGGCCAAGTTGGGTCAATTTAGGGTTCTAAGGTCGGTTGGTGTTTAATGACTCCTTAAAAGACCTATATTCTCCTCGTTGCAACACAAGGGATATCGGTACAGACCAAGGTGTCACACCAACATAGCCACTGCTTCACCCATGTCGGTCTACGCCGGACAGGTCCCTCACAGCTTATGCTACCTAAAGGGTATTCCCCAGATCCGGGTTAGGATCTATGAAACTCCGATGCAAAGGCCACAAATATAAAAGCAAACAAAGCAAGCAATTGAAAACAAGAGTGGTCTAATCCTAAGGTAACCCCACTTTTGAGTTAATTCCCGAGCAGAGTCGCCA
Organism: Vicia faba; assembly: GCA_948472305.1. Classification (NCBI taxonomy): domain Eukaryota; kingdom Viridiplantae; phylum Streptophyta; class Magnoliopsida; order Fabales; family Fabaceae; genus Vicia; species Vicia faba. The sequence goes on from OX451739.1 coordinate 1,544,859,782, forward strand.
GTTCTGTGATACGGTGGGAGAACTGACTTGGGTTTTGTGTTTGTTTTCGCAAATGTTTCGGTTGAGCAAGAGTCGCCACCGACTTTTTATTTTATCCTAAGGAAAGGTTAAAAAGCACAGCAAAAACCTTTGAGATGTTTTCTTGGGTTCGGGGGGTAGATTATAGAAAGGGAAGGTATTAGCACCCTTTCCATCCATGGTTATCCATGGGCTCTTAGTTACTTGCTTAGATCACTTGCCTTTGATTTTCAATTGTTTGAAATGGTGCTTTCAATTGTTTGAAATGGTGCTTTGTGTGTGGGTTTGAAAATGTTTTGAAAAGAGGCCATTTTTGTGGCAACCTTTGTAATGATTCATGTTTAAATGTATACAAAGGTGTATTTGTCTTTTGAAAAGTTTTTAATGTTTTTGGAAGTTGTTTTGAAAGTGTGTTGGGATGTGTGTTTTGAAAAATAGGCAAGTGTGTTTTGCAAGTTGATCAAGTAACTAAGAGTTGTCTACCCCTAAATTTACTCAAAGGTTTTTTCTATGTTTTAACCCTTTTAACAATTTTGTTCCACCATTGTATTTGGTGGACAATCTTGTGTTAGGATGTTAACGGGACGGGCGCGGGTCATCGTTTAGACCATGATTGCAATGGTGCCAAGTGTCTTTGGCAATTTTTCCTTTAAGGGACTATGATCATTTTGTTTAGGCAACTTTCGAAAGCGTCAACGAGGGACTATGATCATTTGAATTATTTTGTTTTGCCAAAGACACCCAACATGCAACAAGGCCCATTATTGAAGGCAACAAGTGGAGTAACCCTAGGGGTGCAAGTGTGATTGGTGTTGTCCATTTTCATGCTTTTTTGTCTTTGAATTAGGTCAAGCTATTTGTTATTTGCATACAAACCCTAAGTCTATCATAGCATATTTAGAAAGCTTTAAAATGCGGAATTTAAAGTCCTAAATTATTACAAAATAATCATGGGGATGGGGATACAAATGTTCAAATGGGGATGAGACTTTAATAGGAGAGTAGTGTCCAAATATTTACAACCAAATCGAATCAATCGCAAATGTAATATGTATCAATGTACAAGAATAAAAGATAAGCAAATGTGTATTGTATTTGTGTAAGTGCATGTAATTATTTACAAGTGATAATGATAATAAAAAAAGGTTAATTTTTAGGTATTTTCATGGTTTAGGGCAAAACCCTAATTTTCTAAATAAATAGTATTTATTAATTATATTATATACAATATTTATTAATTATATACAAAAAATAAATAAAAGAGAAGTATATTGTAAAAAAGTAATTTTTGAGGTCAAATATTAATAAAAATGAAAAATGTATTATTTTTATATTTTACCCTAAATATTCTAATAAGTACATAGTATTTATATTATATATTTAAATATACTAAATATATACAAAAATAAAATATTTATTGTTTATAAAAAAAGTATATTTTAAGGAAATGTTTTCAAAAAATAAAATAAAATAATAGCTGAAAATAAATATTATTTTGTATTATTTTTTAGTATTTTAAATAAAAGTAAATGTATTATTTTGCACACATAAGTATAAATAAAGCAAATAAATTCAAAATAAATGCAAAAATGGGTGAAAAAATATTTTTAATGTTTTTTATATTTTGACAAAAATAATAAGTCAGAAACAAAAAGGAAAAATAAAAAATGGTAAAAATAACACACAATGGGCCAAGGGGGTGTAACTGAAAAAATGTGGTGAAAATAGAAAAAACAGATCAGGCCCAGCCCAAGGCAAGCTTCTTTAACCTCCAGCCATTTTCAAACACAAAACGCGCGTTTTCTCTTGTCAAGCACAGATCCTGATTCTTTGACTTTCAACAAAAACTTACAACATCAATGTTATAGAGCATCATGTCACGATTCTAAACATATAAAGAAGTTGTTCTAACTCTCAGAAATGAGAGATAATTTCTCCTCCCCCAATTCCTGACCTAAGTTTCTTCCTATGTTCAGGTCCAAAATTCTCTTAACACACACAATATAAATGAAAAGTGAGGATATGGGTAGCTTCAGGGCCATGAATAGGACATACTTTGTTCACAAACCTAAGCCTAGATATGCTTAGATAGAGAGATAGAAGTTCAAACTCTTACCTGTTCAACTTGAATCGTGTACAACAATGGAGGCACTTTCAATGAAGTTTGAGGACTTGTACAACTTGCTTGAGGTCCAGGGATGCTTCCTCTATGCTTGGCTTGCTTTGAATCTTACTGAATCGAGCTATAGAAGTCAACCTGCACAGATGAAAAATGAAAATGGAACACTTGGCTATGGCTGTTACAGTTCCAGTTCAATGCTTGGAATAGCTTCAATGGATGGTAGGGAGTGTGTTTGAAGAGGTTTCAGCCAAAACGCACGATAGGAATGGACTGTGGGATTCAAGTTGCAGCCTATGCCCTGTTTTGCCACAAAACTGTGTTTTTCTGTATATGGAGGTTTTAGAGATGGTTTGGTCGTGTTTCAAACTTGGTTTTATGTTTGGAAAGTGCTCATGAAGTTTTTTTAGGCTTGTGTTGACATGAGCTCAATGTTGGACCAGTTTTGCAAAGTTACTTCAAAGATAAGTAAGGAAGTGTGTATTGACAATGAAGGCCTGTACTACCCTCAATCTATGCTGCACAAATCACTCTTGATCAGTGGAATTTGTTCATGAATCTTGTGCCCAAAGATCTGCTTTGTACTTCTTAGATTGTGAACTTGACATAAAGTGCTTCTTTACAAGAATGGCTAAAATGCTTTTTCCATTTTAAGACTAATCCTTTGTGTAATGACTTAATGAACAAGATAATGCTAGGACACAAAGGTTTTGCATTAAATTATTGAGTAAGAATGGGATTAGAGGCCTGTAATCTAGCTTGTGCAAGCTGACTTGAAAAATGCAAAGTGTTATGAACATGTATTTGGCCATAAACAAAGTGACTTTTGCCCATCTTGACAAAATCGATTCTCCCTAACCACAAGGGTGTTTGAGAAGTTCTTGGACAATTTAGAAAGCTTGGAATGTGTACTACAATCCATATTTGTAATGCAAGTTGAAATTCCAAGTGGAAGCATGTGAAAAGTGGCCATGAAGTTGGGCAAAAATCCTGCCTAAAATAGGTCAAAAAATTTCTAAGTTAAGAATGTTTTGCACCCTTATTCCAAAAGTCATAACTTGAGCTACAAGCTTCTTTTGAGGAAACTTTGTGAATCAAAGTTGTAGATTTTGCAATGGACTATAACTTTCATGTTTTGAGTTTTGTTTGAATCCAACTGTATCTTGATGAAAAAATGGGACAAAGTTAGGAAAAAAATTAGGAAATTTCATAACTTAGAAAAATTCTAAGTTATGAAATTTCTTCATTTTAAACCCTAATTTGTAATTCTTGGTTTCTTGATGAACAAGTTTCATAATTTGACATGTCTTGATGAAAAATGAATCTTGGCACTTGATTTTGACCAAAAAGTCAAAGTTTGACTTTTCAGTATACAGTCAAATTTTGATCAATTGACTGAAAAATTCATTTGTCAATCCTGTGCATTTGGGATCTTTTGAACTTGTTGAATGTGTCAAGACCATGCCATTGAATCCATGAGTCCATATGTGAGCTTGGTTTTCCATTGTCTAGGTCAAACAGTCAAAAATTGCCTTTGTGCAGTTAAAACCTTGAAAATGACCATTTTGCCCTTTTTGTGATCTGATCAAATTTCTTGTGGAATTGTGATCCAAACTTGATAAAATGGTCCATATGAGTTCATAATGTTGATGTGGGTCAAAAATCATGAGGTTTGACTGTCAATTGACCACAGTTGACTTTTTCCCCAATACAGCTGATTTCTAGGTCAACTGTCCAATTGACTGGGCAAAGATTGGAATCAAGGCTTGAAACTTGGTATGGATAAACTTGTGAGTCCAACATGAAGCATGAAAGTCATTTTGGGCATTTTAGGTCAAAACATCTTTATGCAAACTCAAACCCTAACTTGGGTCAACAGTGCAAGGAGGAGTCTTGAGCAGAGTAAACCCTAACTTGATCTTGAGCTCCAAGGGTCTTGTGGTGAGAAAATATTGATGAAATGGAAGGGCAAATTTTGGGGTACAACAGACTCTTCCAGCCAAGTCTCTCCACTTCTGTGCATAGTCCTTAAAGCCTTCACTTTCACCCATGGACATACTCTGGAGTTGAGTACGAGTAGGAGCAAGGTCAGTGTTGTATTGATACTGCTTATAAAAAGCAGCAGCCAGATCTTCCCAATTTTGGACATTGGCTCTCTCTAGTTGGTAGAACCATTCAAGCCGAGTCCCTGACAGACTGTTTTGAAAGAAGTGAACCCACAAATTTCTGTCAACGATGTGGGGCTAGATCTTTCTGACATAAGAATGGAGATGGAGCTTTGGGCAAGACACCCCATCATACTTTGCAAAAATTGGAGCCTTGAACTTCTGCGGGATGACAACTCCCGATACCAATACCAATTCTTCAAAATCCAACCCAGGTATCCTCTGGACTTCCATAGCACTCAGACGATCTTCCAACTGCTTGTATCTATCCTCAGTAGGAGGATACTACTCATCATTGTAGTCTGTATCGTTGTTAGAAACTTCACGACTGGGGTCATTTTCCCTTGTCTCTCCTTCTTGATTCTCCCCTTCCTTGGATGAAGAGGTCAGATCGACTTGTTGCTTTAACGACCCCCTGAAACTTCTGCCCATATTCAGAATACCAGCGGCCTTCTTCTTTTTATTTTTCTCCTTCAGGATAAGGGCTATCAGATCTTCCTGCCCTTTCTCCAGATTTATGAACATCTGTTGGAATTGGGCATTTTGTGCCTGAAGATCCTTGATGCTTTGTTCGGAATACATTTCTACTGAAATAAACAGAGAAGATGATGAGAAACCTGTAATGGCACATGTTTATGCAATGCTATGAATGGGATGTGTATGCAATGATTTCATGGATTCTTAAAGGCTCAGATTTGTTTAACCAAAAGAAAACACACATTAATTGCATTAATAAGTTCAAATTGTTACAAGGAATGCCTTTTAGGCTTACAATAAAACAAAACAAAACTTAAAGCAAAAAAGAAACTAGGTCTCCCAGGAGCGCATCCTCTTTGATGCAATGTAGGTGTTTATATTCCTTTCTTCATGAAGTAGCCTAGTGAGCTCCAGGACTTTCTTCTCGCTGGCATAGAACTGAGCTTCAAACGTGTTCGGCTCCTCTTTGAGTTGAACCCAGGACTTCTGTAACTCTTCATGATCGGTTGGCATGTCAGCATGATGACCAAGTGAAGCAGTATCTCCTTCAATAGCTGGCTCTACAGTTATTGGTAGGACAGCTGGGTAAGGCATCATAAGGCTTTGGGCGCGGGCTCGTACCCATCAGAGATAGGGCTCAAGAGGAATGGAATTCTTGTGCCCTAGAGTTTTTCTATCAATTTTATACACCATGACCCAAGATTTTATGAACCTTCTACGGTATCCCTGAGCATCATTCTCATAGTTGAAGGCGATTCCTTGGATAAGCGTATCATGAGGACCATCTCTTCTCGCATAACCAAACTGGTGCAGTGCCAAACAAGGGTTGTAAGTGATTCCTCCCCTAATTCCTAAGAGAGGGACATTAGGGAATTCACCATAGCGATCGATGATGGTAACATCTTCCAAGAACCGTGAACATCAATGAATGTCTTAATGCTTAAGGGATGTCAGCCTACGAGACCATTTCAAATCCTGTTCATTCTTCCAAATAGACATGGGTAGGTGTGAAATAAACCATCTAGCCAATAGAGAAGTGCAACACAGGAGGGGCCCCCTTCTCTTTAGAGTGCGAGCATGCAGAAAGTGTAGAATATCCCCGAGTAATGTAGGCACTGGATTATGAGACAGAAAAACCTCAATACTGTTTACATCTACGAGTTGATCCACATTAGGGAAAAGTACCGTCCCGTAAATGAAAAGTGCCAACACCTCTTAGAAAGCTTGTAAATCTAGGGTATCCTAAAAATGGTAAGCCTTCTCGAATAGAAACTTAACCGGAATTCCTTGGACACTCCCTCTAGTCTCCCAATTTGTCACTATGTCAGCCCGTTGTAAGGACAGAGCTCTAGCAATCTCTTCAGGCTTTGGATGTTCTTCCGTACCGTTGAAAGGTAACTGATCAAGAATAGGTACCCCCAACAACTGAGAAAACTCCTCCGTAGTAGGTACTAGCTGGTAATACGAGAAGGTGAAATAATGGTGCACAAGATCAAAGAACTGGAACAACACTTTTAACAATTCTTCATCAGATTTTGCAGTGACCAAATTGAGCAACTGGCCATGCTTTTTAGTGAAATGAGAACTTTCAAGAACCCTTAATGCTAGGTCCTTTAGTTGGAGAGACACTTTCACAAGGTTAATCTGTATAGTGTTCTTACGGGCGGATGCCATATCCTACAAAACAAAGAAAAAATGAGCCCTAGGAAACCCTTGAAAAGGTTAGTTATGATGTGCCATGCTTATGATGTCATGATTATGCTAGAAAATCACAGGTATAGCAAACAACAAACAAGTCACACCAAGTCCTTGTGTTTAAGGCCTACATGAGTTTTAAGGTCATACCCTCTTGAAGTTGGATTGGTTCAACCTGTCCTATAAATAGTAACCGGGTTCTAAGGGATCTCAATATCACTGATCTTTCCCCCAGCTTCGTTCAATAGGTGATTGACTCGCAACCAAACAAAACTCAAGATTCAAACCTCAATGAGTGTAGCATCGAGTATCTGTCGACCTTGGGAGTACACTAAAGCCGGCCATCTCGCTACGTCCTACTGGCCAAGTTGTGAAATTAAAGGTTCTAAGGCCAGTTGATGCTTCACGACACCATGCGGCAGCCCCGTACCCTCCCTGATTGACTCAAGAGTTACCGGTACCAACCAAAGTGCCACATCAACGTAGCTACTGCTTCAACCGTGTGGGTATACCCCACACAGTTCCCTCACAGTTTATTGCTACTTATCTAAATGGTATTCCCCTGATCCGGGTGTAGGATCTATATAACCCCAAGAAAACCCTTGAATATAAAGCAGGAAAAGCAAAAAGACAAGCAAACAAGTTAAAAATGACCTAGATCCTAAGGTATACCCCACTATTTCATTCCCCAGCAGAGTCTCCAGTTCTGTGATACGGTGGCAGAACTGACTGTTAATACTGGTTAGCGTTTTTTGTTCATAAATGTCGCGGTAAGCAAGAGTCATCACCGACTTTTATTTTATCCAACAAAGTAAAAGGGAAAGAGAACAGAAAAAACCTTTTTCGAGAATGTTTTTGAGTACGGGGGGTAGATTATAGAAAGGGAAGGTGTTAGCACCCTTTCTATCCATGGTTTTCCATGGGCTCTTAGGTACTTTTCTCATTTTTAAAATTGCTTGTGTGTGCCTGTTTTTAAAAAGTTTTACTACGTGATAACCCTTGTATCAGTCCTCAAGAGTGTGACAAAGTTGTTTTAAAAATTGTTTTGAAAAGTGTTTGTGTGAAAAGTTTTGTTTGAGCAAGTACCTAGGAGCTAATCTACTTACTCGAAAAAATTCTGTTCGTTTTCCTTTAGACAACGCTATCCTATTATCAAGGAATAGGTAGCACCGTCGTTGGAGTTTTAAGGGACGTTTGAAGGGACAAATACGATCACAAAAGCAATGTTAAGAAATTTTAGTAATCATCCTAAAGCCTTAAAGATCTTTTTCTGAGGCAACATCCGATTTGGTCATTTTAGATCTTTTGGGACTAGAGGACAACCACTAACATTCCCTATACTTCATGACCGTTTACCGAAGGCAACCGGAGTGGAGTAAACCCTAGGAGTGAGCATGTGCAAGTGTATTTTTCAGTTAATTATCTTTGCACAATTAGGGTTTTCTACTGTTTTAATTTCAATTTGTCTTTCCATACAATACTATACATATATCTAAGCAGTTTATAGTTTGTAGAAATAAAAATGCGAGAAGTTAAAGTCCTAATTATTACAAGGCTTTGGGCAGATACATAATTATTTTTGACTGAAAATAAAATGCGGAATTAAAACCCTACTTAAATTTATTACAAACTCGGAGCAGTTACAATAATAATAAAAAGGAAAATTAAAACGCGCGGCGAATTAAATGCGAGAAATAATTGGACAACCTAAAAAATATAATTTGAGAAAATATTTATGTTATTTTTGAGGAAAAAACTAGGTTACGTACAAAATTAAACCCTAATTCTAATTATTTTAAATTATAATAAAAAAGCATTAAATTGCCTAAATTTTATTAAACTAATTAATTAATAAAAAATTTATGAAAAAAATGATTTTGATGTTTTTATGATTTTTTTGATTAAATAAAAACATGATTTTTAGAGTTATTTGAAAAAGAAATAGTTAATAAGTAATAAAAAAAGAATTGAAATAAAAAAGAATAGAATTTGGGCCTGTATGATGAGCAAATAGGGGGGGGGTGCGTTTCTGAATTTATCCAGGACCATTATGGCTGAGCCCATTCCTGCGCTTGATTCAGTATTGTTGCGCCTGGAGAGTGCACCATGGTCCTTCCTTGGTTTAAACATTGGATCTGCGTTGGTAACGGTCCAGTGGCTGGATCATTAGGGCGCATGATGGACATCTGGACTTGTAATGCATGGTGTTGTACCCAAAAATTTGCCCTCCCATATTTCTCAACACATTTCAAGTGAGGTCCTCAAATTGCTCAAAGAAGTCCAAGGGTTGACCAGACAAACACTCTCCTAAGGCAGTCTACCTCAAATTAGGGTTTCAGTTTGCATCAAGAGGTTTGAATCAAAAGGGTCCCAAGTTCTCACTATTATCCTAATATGTTATCAAGATCATCCATGCCAAGTTTCAAGCCTTGCAGAGAAAGTTTGCTCAGTCAATTGCTCAAAGGCCTGAAAATCGACTGTGCTAGGGCAAGAGTCAACTGTGTCCTACATACAGTCAAACTTCAAGATTTTTGGTCAACATTATCATTTTGAAGTATTATTCATCATTTGATCAAGGGTTTATCATGATTCCTCAAGGATTGCTCACAATTCATCAAAACCCAAAAGTTGCTAAATTAGGGTTTTGCAGGAAAAGTCAACTCAACTTTGACCAAGCATAACTTTCTCATACTTCATCAAAAATGACCCATCCAAAGATCATTTTGAAGAGGATGTGATTCCCTACAATTCATCTTCAGCTCTAAAGATCAAAATATGCACTCACAAGAAGATATGAATTTGGACATTATAGGTCATTTTGAAAAGTCAACAAAACACCTTTTTTGTCAAAGCTTCATATGAACATGGAAGACTCAATTGAGATGAGACCAAAAGGGTTGCTTAGAGGACATCTTGAACTTTCTAAAAGTACAATGACACATATCTAGGGTCAAAATTGAAGGAGTTATGCATCGGTGAAGTTGACCCTTTTTACAAAATTGCCAAAAGTCAAAAGTGGCCAAAATTGCAATTTTTGTCAAATGGGCCCAACTTTTTGTGTTTGTATTGAGTTGGTAACATGATCCACGACCCAGGATCCTTCCCACTTGTCTTTATTTTATTTTTGTCATTTATTTTGATTTTTATTTCAATTAAATCAAATTAAATCAAAATAAAATCAAAATAAAATCATGAAAATATCAAAACTAATCAAGGCTTAAGATTTTGTACATGTTTAGGTCTCTTATACAGCTGGGAAGAGAATCAAATCATGCAAGGGGAATTTGGATACAAAAAGATTGAGTTTTGATTGATTTAGAAAGATTTGAATAAGGATCAAATCAAGATTCAATCACCTTAATTGAAAAAGATTTAAAGCAAATTTGTAACCCTAATCCATTCAAGGGTACATATAGAACATGTGCAGACCAAAAAAGAGAGGATTGGAGACGTGAGAAGCTGAAAGAAAAACTTGAAAAAAACTCAACAAAAGTGGTGAATCAAATTCCAATTTCCAGGATTCTCCAAGCCCTTCCAAGCATACCATTCGCTTGCTGGACATCTAAGGACTCTATCCCAATCATTAGCAAGCATTTTCTTGCCCAGATACGCACTGTAAGTATCCCACGAACTCCATGTTTTCTTGGAATCGAATCTCATAAATTTGGCACTCTTAGCATGATTTGTTTATATATTTTGCATCCTTGAAACATTTGCAAGCTAATGATAATAATTAATTGCATTTTGGTTAACCATACAAAAAGTTGCCATGATTAAGGTTTAGGTTTTGTTTTTAGGGATTTTGCTTGCAGGAACAATTAGCCATGGAGAGTGGTACCATGATGCTCGTGAGGTTGCCACGAGTTGATTGATACCACTGGAATTGATTTATCATGCGTGCAGTTAATTTTGGAAGATCATAGGGTTCTACCTATGCCCAGAAAACCGTAGGTAAAAGTCCTGGACTTTTGCCAACGGAGGGAGGAAGAAGAAGGGTGGCGTGGCACCCCCTGACTGGCCCATTTAAATTTCGCGCGCTGGAGTATTGATATTTTGTGTTTTTACATATAATGCATTTTTGTTATTCTATGTATAGTTAACAAGGCCAGCTCAGTTGGTAAGCATGCAGGGAGAAAATACATAAGGGCCCGGGTTTGATCCCCAGGTCCCCCATATTATTTCATGATTTTGTTTCTTGCATAATCAAGCACATGTGCATACAAGGTGACCACCATACGCCTCAATGTTCACCCACCAGATCTCCAACAAGCTGGATCCAAGGGTCATCCTTGGGAGGTCCATGATGCACCCTAGTCAAGCCAATGCACAAGATCTGAAAGTCAACGTGGGCCAAGGAGTTTTGGGCCAAAAAGTCAGATTGACACCCCCCTTTTGCTTTGGTACCAGGCCATTTTCTTTATTCTTCTTATATTTTTCTTTTATTTATTTATTTTGATTAAATTATTTTCTAACATAAAATTAATTCCTTTTTTTACAAAAAAAAATCATAAAATCAATTTCATCAAATTAGAATTTAGGTTTTTTTATTACTTTATCAAATTTGATTTAACAATTAGTTTAATTTAATTTTAAGGTAATTTTAACCTTTTTTTAAAATAATTTAAAATGAATTAGAAAATTAGGGTTTGTTCGATTTAATTTTTACTTTCTTTTCTTAAAATAACAAAAATGCAAAAATAGGTCAAATTAATTATTTTTCTTAATTTAAATTAACTAGTAACTAGGTTTGTATTTATTTAATTAAAACCTTATTTTTCTCAAAATAATCAAAAACAACAAAAAAGGATTTCTCTTTCAATTAGGTTTAGACGGGGTCAAAACCCTAATTTTTTCTCGTTCTCGTTTCACCGCGCGCATTTATTTATTTTTACGATATTAATGTAACTGCTCATGAGATGTAATAGTTAATTAGGATTTTTTCTTTTATTTATCGTTTTACGGGTTTTTGGCTATGTAATTAATCCCCCTCCCCGAAGCCTTGTAATAGTGTAGTTTTATTTCTCGCATTTTAATTTTCACAAATATTAACTGTTAGATGTATGATAATAGGATTGCATGACAAGAATGTATGTTAATTTTAAAATGGTACCAAACCCTAAATGTGCAAAGATAATAACTTGAAATCAAATCACTCGCACATGGGCACTCCTAGGGTATACTCTCACTTCGGTTGCCTTCGGTAAACGATCATTAAGTATAGGGTGTTTTAGTGGTTTCTCTCTTGTCTAAACAAAGATCAAATGTCCCTTTCGGAAATGTTGCCTCAGAAATGTTGCCTCGGAAAGGTTTCCTCGGAAATGTTGCCTCGAATATGATCTTAAGACATTAGAGTTATTACTAAGACGTCCTAACATTTCTTTAGTGGTCGTACGTCCCTTTCGAATTGACCGTTACAACTCCAACGAAGGTGCTACCTACTCATTAATAGTGGGATAGTGTTGTCTAAAGGAAACAAGAACAGAAACATTCTCTTTTCGAGTAGGTAGATGCTAGTAGGTACTTACTCAAAATCAAACTTTCCCACTTACACTTTTTTTTCAAACGAAGTTTTCAAAAACACTTCGTAACACTCTTGAAGACAGAAGCAAGGGTTAAAACGAAGTAAAACAAAACTTTTCAAAACAAACACACACAAGCAATTTTTAAAAGATGAGCAAGTACCTAAGAGCCCATGGAAAACCATGGATAGAAAGGGTGCTAACACCTTCCCTTTCTATAATCTATCCCCCGTACTCAAAATCTCGAAAAAGGAATTTTTTTGTGCTTTTGTCCTTTCCAGTTGGATAAAATAAAAGTCGGTGGCGACTCTTGCTTACCGCGACATTTTGCAAACACAAACGCAAAATGCAAACCAGCATTTTCCTAAAACAGTCCGGTTCGGCCACCGTATCACACATGGAATCTGCAATCACATGTTAAGAAAATAAAGAAAGTATGCTGGGACCTAGGATTGAACCCAGGTCCTCCCACTCACTCAACATTTGCCATGGCCATATGTGCTACGTTGTTTAGTTGTTATAATAATAAGATTAAATTATAATATGCAAAACAAGGTGAGTAACTGAAAAAACACGCGTAATTCAAATGACCCAGTGGGATGGTGACAAGTCATCATCTTCTTCCCTGTCCGTCGTCTTAGGTACCAAACTTATACCTATGGGAAAAACTCCATAGCTATAAACCTGCAAGCTTCAAAAATTCATATGACGCATGATAAATTAATTCTAACTATACCAATCAACTCGTCTTGATCTCATGAGTATCATGTCATTATTTTCTTGGTCCAAAATTTCACCTGTACAGAGAAACCCCAAAACGACTTTTTAAACCCTAACCATGGCAATCATCAATATATGCAGCAAAACGTTAATTAAATCATTCAAGCATGTTGCAAATATGTTAATAATCATAAATACATCACTAAAACATGCTTAGGATGAAAAAATTGTCGTAATCGATTTTGAAAAAAAAGAGGCAAACTGTGTGAAGACTATGGGACGATTCTGGGATTGGGAATGCTTGCAATGGATCGTGTTAGCTTCAGGAGATATCCAAGAAGAGATTGGAAGCTTTGGAATGTCTTGAATCACCCTCTATGTGAGAAAATGATCCACCACTTTTTTCCAATTTTTGAGTTTTCTTTCTCAGCTCTCACGACTGTAAACCTTGTTCTTTTGCATTATTTTTGTTCATTATATGTAGTGTGATGAATTAGGGCAACAAAAACGACCTAAATCTTTTGGAATCATGGAGATTGAATGTGATTTGCTTGCTATATGATATCTTTCTAAAACCATCAAAATCATGCTATTTTTGCCTCAATTTGCCTTGATTCGATTTGATCTGATTAGGCCAGCTTAATTAGATCAACAAATCAATCTTTTATATTTTTTGTCATTTATTTGATTTAATGTGATTTTTAATAAATAAAAATCAAAATAAAACAAATAAATAGAAAAAATAATATATGGCTGCTGATTTGGGTCGTGGACCATGTCCCTAACAAGATACAATCCTGAAATGCTAGGCCCATTTGCCAAAAAATGCACTTTTGAGCACATTTGACTTTTGGCAATTTTCCGAAAATGGTCAAATTTGACAATGCATATTTCTTCCAATTTTGACCCTAGGAAGGTTTTATTGGGCTTTTTAGAAATCTTAGGATGTCCCCTAAATAACCCTTTTGGTTTCATCTCAATTGGGTCTTCCATGTTCATGTAAGAAGCTTTGACCCAAAAGGTGTTTTTGTTGACCTTTCAAAAGGACCTATAATGTAGAAATTCATATCTTTTTATGAGTACATTTTTTGAACTTGAGGGATGAATATGAGTTGTAGGAAATTGAGTTCCCTTAAAAATGAGCCTTGGATGAGAAATTTCTGATAAAGTATGAGAAAGTTATGCTTTGTCAAAGTTTGGTTGACTTTTCCTAAGAAACCCTAATTTAGCAACTTTTGAGTTTTGATGAGTTAGGACCATTCCTTGAGGAATCGTGATCAACCCTTGATCAAATGATGTATTTCACTTCAAAATATTGATGTTGACCAAAAATATTGAAGTTTGACTGTATGTGGGTCACAATTGACTTTTGACCTAATATAGTCGATTCTCAAGCATCTGAGCAGTTGACTGAGCAAACTTCTTGTGCAAGGTATGAAAATTGACATGTATGATCTTGAGAACATATTAGGACCATGGAAAGGATTTTAGGCCTTTGGAGTTCACCCATCTTGATGAAAATGGAAACCCTAGTTAGAGGTTCATTGCTTTAGGAGAGACTTTGTCTGGTCAACTCTTGGGTATCCTTGAGCAAGTTAAGGGTCTTAATGAACATGTGTTGAGTAAAATGGGAGGTCAAATTTTGGGGTATAACAGCATGGATGATGGTGTATCATCCTACCATCGTTTGGATCAAAGTTGACTAAAATTAAAAATCGATGACACAGATAACTCGTCGGTACCTGAGAGATTGTAAGATTTTGCTTATTTACCGTAACCTAGGAGGTAAATGATACAAGTTTTGAAAATCTGACCTACTAATGCTTGGAGACTAATATAGTAAGTTTGTTACACAAATTTTGTATATTCATCGTAACCTAGGGGACGAATAAAACAAAGTTTGATAACACATTGTTGCATGGAGACTGGTGCAATGGATTACACAAATTTCATTATGTTTACTACAACCTAGGGAGTAAACAGTACGAGGATGAACATGTGCATTCATCACAACCTAGGGGATAAAAGACAGCAGGGGTGGGCTTACGTTATCCATCGCAACCTAGGGGATGAGTAACATAACCTTGAAGATTCACATATCTATCGCAACCTAGGGGATAGATAATTGAAAAATCTTAAAACCAGATATTTACAACTTGGAATGAAGATGTTGGTTGTGTCAACCCTCAACCAAGATTCGATAAACAAACAAAATATACTAGATCTGAAGCGATGGAACCCAAAATTCACTGATGAGGTCATTTGTGTTGTCTCAACCATAACTATCAACACGAAGAAAATAAACCCCAAACTCATGATGATATTGGTCGTGTCGTCTCAACCATAACTACCAACATGAAGAAAATAACCCAAACTCATGATGATGTTGGTCGTGTCATCTCAACCATAACCATCAACATGAAGAAAATACCCCAAATTCATGATGATGTTGGTCGTGTCGTCTCAACCATAACCATCAACATGGCGAAAATAAACCCCAAGTTCATGATGATATTGGTCGTGTCCTCTTAACCATAATTATCAACATGAAGACAACAAACCCCAAATTCATGATGATATTGGTCGTGTCGCCTCAACCATTATCAATATGAAGAAAATAAACCCCAAACTCGTGATGATATTGGTCGTGTCGTCTCAACCATTATCAACATGAAGAAAATAAACACCAAACTCATGATGATATTGGTTGTGTCGTCTTAACCATAATTATTAACATGAAGAAAATAAACCCTAAATTCATGATGATATTGGTCGTGTCGTCTCAACCATTATCAACATGAAGAAAATGAACCCCAAACTCATGATGATATTGGTCGTGTCATCTCAACCATTATCAACATGAAGAAAATAAACCCCAAATTCATGATGATATTGGTTGTGTCGTCTCAACCATAATTACCAACATGAAGAAAATAAACCCCAAAAGAATTTGTAATCTTAACCAGAGTAGCTCTGCAAGATGCCATGTATGCATAATGCCCTAAACTGATGTGTTATCCAAGTGTGATGTATGCCCTAAATGTTTATATGTGTATGTATAAGAATGCTTATGTGATTATGCCCCAAATGTTTGTATGTGCATGCCCTAAGTATGTGTATGCTTTTGATAGACATCTTTTCTTAAATCATCGGGTTCTCGTAGCTATCAACTCCCTGACGGTGTTTTCTTCCCATAGTTGTATCTTCAAGTGTATCTGGATTTGGTGAAAGATGTCAGTGAGATCTTGATGTCTGTATCATAGGCGTAGGCATAGGCATGGACGTAGTACGTGGATGTTGGCGCGGATATTGACATAGTCGCGAATGTAGGCGTGGGCATTGAGAAAGGCGTGGACGTAGACGCAGACGTGGATTTTCCTTCGATGTTTTTCTAACCAAAATGCTTTTCGATGTTTTATCAAATGTTTTTATTGGTATGTCAATTCCCCAACATGATTTCAAACAATATTCACAAAAATAATTGTAGTACTTTGCAAACTAGTATAAAAAAATGAAACGCAATTGAAATATTTGAAGAAGACTTCAATGTTTTTATTGATAAATATGCCTCTGAACAAGCAAGTGTACATGATTCAATCCTTAGAAAGAGGTAATTACAGAAAGTTTTGATAAAAAGTTGTAAATGGCAATGAAAATGATGATTGCTAGTGCTATTTTCCCAATATTCTCTTGATAGTTCCAATCTTCTTTGCTTTTGAATCGGATGATTTAGACCAATCCATTCCTTCGTGGTTCATAGTCGTGGTTTTTAGATCGTAGTCTTTTTGTTCTTTATTTCTTTGAATGAAATCCCTAATTTTTGCTTGGATCGTCCTTTCGGGTTTGCAATCCATCGGGATAATTTTTTGGTGTATGTCCCTAATTTTTGCATGGATCTCCCTTTTAGGGTTTTAAATCCACCGGGACGCTCCTTTTTTCCTGAGTCTCCTTTTTTAGGGGTCGAGCTTAGTGAGATTTCTTATACATAGTATTTTTTGTTTGCGTCTGTATTTGTCGGATGTGGTAATTCTTCCCCATCCATTGTTGTGAGGATAAGACCACCGCCGGAGAATGTTGTTTTTACCATAAATGGACCCTCTTAATTGGGTTTCCATTTACCACGTGAATCGAGGTGGTGTAGCAGAATATTTTTGAGTACTAAGTCCCTTTTTTGTATACACGAGGACGGACTTTCTTGTTGAAGGCTTTCTTCATTCATTTCTGATATAATTGACCATGACACATAGCTGTCAAGCGTTTCTCTTCAATGAGGTTGAGCTGATCAAGTCGTGTTTGAACCCATTCAGCTTCTTCGAGCTTAGCTTCCATTAGCACTCAGAGTGATGGAATTTCTATCTCAATTAGGAGTACTGCCTATATGTCGTATACTAGAGAAAAAGGGGTTGCACCTATTGACGTGTGTACACAGGTATGATAGCCATGTAAAGCAAAGGGAAGCATTTCATGCCAATCTCTGTATGTCTTTACCATCTTCTGAATGATTTTCTTGATATTCTTGTTCGCAACTTTGACGGTCCTGTTCATCTTGGGTCGATATGGTGAGGAAATATGATGCTCGATCTTGAAATTGTTGCATAATTCTTTCATCATTTTGTTATTTAGATTAGACATGTTATCAATTATGATCCTGTTTGGAACCCAATACCTACATATGACATTTTCTTGATGAAACGAGTGACCACTTGGCTTGTCACATTTGCGTATGATGTTGCCTTTACCCATTTGGTGAAGTAATCAATGGAGACTAGTATAAATCGGTGTCCGTTAGATGCCTTTGATTCGATTATTCCTATCATATCAATTCCCCATATTGAGAACGGCCAAGGAGAGCTCATGACATTCAGAGGAGTAGGTGGTACATTCATTTTGTCGGTGTAGATTTGACATTTGTGGCATGCTTTTGTATAATGGTAGTAGTCTGCTTCCATTGTTCACCAGTAATACCCTTCCTGTAGAATTTTTCTTGCCATAGCATGCCCATTTGTATGGGTTCTGAAGGTGCCTTTGTGGATTTCCCTCATAAGCGTGTCCGTTTCTTGTTTCTTCATGCACTTGAGTAACACCATATCGTAATTTCTTTTGTACACTACAATGCCACTCAGAAAGAATTTTGATGCTAGCCTTCGCAGAGTTTGTTTGTCGATGATAGAGGCATCTTCGGGGTATTCTTGCTTTTAAATATATCTCTTGATGTCGTAGAACCAAGGCTTGTCATTTAGTCCTTCTTCAATTGCGAGACAGTGTGTTGTCTCTTCAAAATGTCTGATAGTGATACGTGGCTCATGGTTGGGCCAGGTTACCTTAAACATAGCTGATAAGGTTTTTAGAGCATCTGCCATTTGATTTTCTTCTCGCGGGATGTGGTTGAAAGTAATTTTGGTAAATTCCACAGCTAGCTTTAAGACATGATCCCGATATGGAATCAAGTTTGGGAGTTTAGTGTCCCATTCACCTTTGACTTGGAATATGACCAATGTGGAGTCTCCAAATACTTCAAGGTGTTTGATTCTCAAATCAATGGCAGCTTCTAGACCTAAGATGCAAGCTTCGTATTTGACGATATTGTTGGTGCAGTCGAAACATAACCTTGCGGTGTAAGGTTTATGATAATTCTTTGGAGAAGTTAAAACTACCCTGATACCATGTCCCAATGCATTTGAAGCTCCGTCGAACATGAGTGTCCAACGTGCCCCTAGTCCGGGTCCTTCGTCAAGTCCTGGTATTTCATAGTCATCAATAGCCATAACATCTTCGTCCGAAAAGTCAAATTTCATGGGCTGATACTCTGGAAATGGTTTATGGGCTAGATGATCAGCTAGTACACTACCTTTAATGACCTTTTGGGTAACATATTATATATTGTACTCTGATAATAACATCTGCCATCGAGCAATCCTTCCTGTAAGAGTTGGTTTCACAAACACGCATTTTAAAGGATCCATCCTTGCTATTAGCCACATGGTATGCGTTAACATGTATTGCCTTAATCTTTTAGTAGCCCAAGCCAATGCACAATAAGTTTTCTCAAGGAGCGAGTACCTGGTTTCGCAGTCAGTGAATTTCTTGCTGAGGTAGTAGATTACATGCTCTTTTCTACCCGTTTCATCTTGTTGGCCCAACACATATCCCATCGATCCTTCAAGTACAGTTAGGTACACAATAAGAGGCTTTATCGTCTCAAAAGCTATTTGGCAACTCTCATTCCATGTTACAGTTTGATCTTTTCACAGTAATTTTAATATAGGCTCGCATGTGTCGATTAGGTGTGATATGAACCTTTAAATGTAGTTCGACCGTCCTAAGAAACCACAAACCTCTTTTTCTGTCTTTGGCGCTGGCATTTCTTGTATAGATTTTACTTTGGCGGGGTCCACTTTGACACCATGCTGGCTTACAATAAAATCCAACAACTTGCCTAACCTGATACAAAGGTACACTTGTTTGGGTTCAACCTTAACTTAAACCTTCACATTCGGTAAAATAACTTATGTAAATGTACAATGTGGTCCTCCTATGTATGAGATTTGGAGATCATATCATCTACGTACACCTTAACCTCCTTGTGAATCATATCATGGAACAATGTCACCATTGCTCGTTGATAGGTTACCCTACGTTTTTCAGACTGAATGGCATTACTTTGTAGAAGTAAGTGCCTCATGGTGTCATGAAGGTAGTCTTCTCCATGTCTTCAGGCGCCATTTTAATCTGGTTATAACCTGACAAGCCGTCCATGAATGAGAATTCTGAAGCTTGAGCCATGTTGTCTACAAGAACATCTATGTGAGGTAGCAGGAAGTCGTCTTTAGGACTTGCTCTGTTTAGATCCTGATTATCCATACACATGCGAACTTTTCCATATTTCTTAGGCACCGGTACAATGTTAGCTATTCATGGTGGATAGTCTACCACTGCCAAGAACCCTGTGTCGAATTTTTTAAGAACCTCTTCCCAAAATTTGCTGGACATATCTGGATGAGTTCTCCTGAGCTTTTGTCGGACCGGAGGACAACCTTCTTTGAGAGGTAACTTGTGTACTACAATGTCTGTATCCAACCCTGGCATGTCTTTATAGGACCAGGCGAATATGTCTACATACTCGTGTAATAACTTGATCAGTCTTTCTTTGACACTTTATTCTAACAACGCCCCTAGCTTAATCTCTTTTACTTCCTCTTTAGTGCCAAGATTAATAGTCTCAACGGGCTCTTGATATGGTTGTATGTCGTCAGCTCTTTGTTCTATGCTTCTTGCCAGTTCTTCATAAAGTTCAAGATCCTCAACATCTTCCTCTTCAGCTTGATAGACAGGATTATCAAAATCATATCAGATAGTAGTAGTAACATCATCAGTGATTTTGGGCATGGATCTGCACATTTATCATGTTTTGGGTGCAGTTTTTGTTTAGTACGTGAATTTGGAAAATGAATATGAGAGAAAATATTGCCATTTAAAATATATTGGGTAAATGCAAGAAGAAAAACAAGGATCTTAATTGATACAAAACACATTTTATTATTCATAAATATTGATTGAAACATACAGGACCCTTACAAACAACCCATATGCCTCGGGCTTGGCATAGGTTCTTTCAAAAACAAAGAAAATTACTTTAGAAAGAAAGTTTCAGGAATCTCCACAACTATCCAGTTCCTCAATTCTTCACCTGGGGCGTATTCACATATGAAATTTGATTCCCTTTTGATGTTGTTTTTATGGGACACCATTGAACTTGTTCACCATGTTCTACCCCTTTGCTGATGAAGGTATCCTAGATTATTAGAAACAGTGCTTTCCCTTTTAGAGTAGCCTTTGATGATTAATAACCAAAGCCAAAATGATTATTTTTCTCGGATATTTCAGGGATATTTACCCAACCTTTCGAGTCACCATTCTCCACTGCTATTTGCAAGCCTCTCTGGGAGGTCATAGTAGGCATTTTGATCTTTTCTACTGGTAAGGTTATTGTTGAAGCAACCTCTAATACTTGAAACAGTCTAGCTATGCAATCTTCGTCGGCACTGATATACCTGTAGGATTCAATGTGACTTACAAAGATGTCTTCCTCTCCACACATTATGACCAATCTTCCTTCAACGAAGAATTTCAATTTTTAATGTAAAGTCGAAGTGACTTCCCCCACTACATGGATCCAAGGTCATCCGAGTAAACATGTGTGATACGGTGGGAGAACTGACTTGAGGGTTTTGTGTTTTATCTCAAATTTTGCGGTTAGCAAGATTCGCCACCGACTTTTCTTTTATCCAAAAGAAAGGTGAAAAAGCACATGAAAGACCTTTGAGATGTTTTCTTGAGTTCGGGGGGTAGATTATGAAAAGGGAAGGTAATAGCACCCTTTTCATCCATGGTTTTACATGGGCTCTTAGTTACTTGCTTAGATCACTTGCTTTTGTTTGTTTGAATTTGTGTTTGGTGTGGTTTTGAAAGTATTTTGTAAAAGAGGCCATTCGCTTTAGGCAATCTTTGTAATGATTCTCGTTCGTAAGAATGTATACAAAGATGTTTGTCTTTTTGAAAATGTTTTCAATGATTGTAAGATGTTTTGAATTGTGTATGTTTGTTTTGAAAATAGCAAGGATTGTTGTTTTGAAATAGAGCAAGTAACTAGAAGCAATCTACCTACTCAAATGTCTTTCTTATGTATTTTCTATTCCTTTGACATTGTTGTCTTACCATTGGTTTGGTAAGCAACCCTATCTTTGGACGTAAACGAGACGGACGTGGGTCATCGTATAACATGGATTAGCAATGTTTGCAAAGTATCTTAGCATTTTGAGGGACCAAGATCATTTTGTAAGGCAACTTTTGAATAGTGTCATCGAGGGACTATGATCTTATATTTGTTTTGTTTTGCCAAGATACTTCGCATGCGTAATATGGTCATTTTTGTTTTAGGCAACCAAGTGGAGAAACCCTAAGGATGCTTGTGTGCAAGTCTATCATTTTCATGCTTTGATTTTGTCTTGTATTTAGGGTTTTCTATTTTGCTTTATTTTGATCTTGTCATACAAACCCTAATTACTAATCATGGCATATAAAGCGATAAATTGCGTAATGTAAATATTTCTAAGCTATTACAACAATTTATGGGAGGGGGGAATACAAATTTGAATGGGGATTTGCAAAAATATAAACCTAAATAAATTATTACAACCAAATCGAATTTGTACGAATTAGAATAAATACAATACAATATTTAAAAATACAATACAATGTATGTGTAAGAAAAGATTTTTTGTGTCTTGTTTTTTTATGTAAAAGAAATTTTCATCTAAACCTAAAAATATAAGGAAAAGGAATTAATTTTTAAAAGGGGTTTAACCCTAATTATTATTTTAAAAGAAAATAAAGCTCTTATGCATTATTTTTTAATGTATTTTTTATATTAAAATAATAAATAATATTGTATAAAAAATACAAAATTTTTATATATGCAAAAATAAGTATTTATAAGTATAAAATGAAAAATAAATTAAACTAAATATGTTTTAACTATATTTTACAAATTTATTAAGAAAATATATGATATCTATTAAAATAAAATATATTTTTATATGAAAAATAAACTAAACTAAAATAAAATGTAATATTATGAAATTTACATTTTTTGGGATTTTTATGCATTAAAGAAATATTTAATATATATATATATATATATATATATATATATATATATATATATATATATATATATATATATATATATATATATATATATATATATATATATATATATATATATATATAATGAAAATAAGATAAATAAAATAAAAATAATAAAAATATAAAAAAGGTGGCAAGGAGGTGATGTAGCAGATTGGTAGTAATGTTAGCAAAAAATCCTGGTCCAAAAGACTAAGCCCAACCTGCAAAAATGGCAAAATGGAAAAGGGAAAAATGTGAAAAACACAAAAGTGGCGCCAAGGTATGAACCCAGGACATGGGTCTCACCAGCGCGCTACTTTGCCACTCGGGTGACTATACATTCATTGTCTTAAGGAAAACAAAAATAATATAACCCAAAACAAGTCCTTGCCTTGTACTTCATCTTCTTCCTCAAGCTTGGCCAGACATCCTGTAACTCTCTCATACTTCCATGAAAATGAAAACTCATAACATGAAAGTTGTAGTACTTGAACACACGATTCCAACCATATAAGTTATGTGAACTATCAATCAAAGATCAAAGAGAATTTTAACAGCCCAAAATTTTAACCTAATATTTTCAGAAATTTCAAGTTCCAAATTCTCTCAACTCAAGTAAAACCAATGCAAGATAAAGATATGTACAATTTCGTTATGATGAGGACTACACTTTTTATTCATAAATCGTGGCCTATGGTTGCCTGTACAAGGAGATAGAGTTTGAGATTTTACCTCCTTCAGTTGGAATCATGGATGGAACTGGAGTGAGTTTGATGGAGGCCTGATGCTTGCTTGAGCTTCCTTGAGCTTCCCTGAAGGTATTCCAACCCTTGCCTTGCTCTGAAAGTATCTGAAACTCCTTGGCCAAGTCAAACTGCAAGCTCTGAAATCAATAGTGGCAGATGATGGAAAAGTGATTACAGAACAGGGATGAAGGTCTAGATTGGTTTGATATCAAGTATGTAAGATGTTTGAATGATCAAAACTTAAAACGCACAAGCCAAATGGAAGATGGGTATGCTTATGCAAAAACTGCAGGTTTGGACAGATTTTTGGTGTTTTTCTGGTTAGGAGTGTTTCAGGCCTTTGCTAATCATGTACTGTGTTGCATAATGTTTGTATATTAGTATAAGATTAGTTTACTATCTTCCCTTCAACAGATGTGCCAGTTCTAGCCTTTTGGCCACCTTTCTTGCTTTTGAAGCAAAGTGAAGGGACAAGGCTTACCATGCTTGTACTTGCTCTCTTAGGGTTGGTATCAGCTTGTACAATTTACTTTAGACCTGTGAGACTTGTGTGTACAATGGAGATAGGTGCAATGCTCAAGAATTGGAAAGTGGTAAAAGTTGTGCTTTTCCAAAATGGCAATGGTCACTTTATGCCATTTATGGAATTGCAAGTTGGATAATGGTTCTAAGGCATGGATCAAAGCTTTGTCAACTGAGTAAGCATTTAATTAAGGAGTGAGGAACAATTTTGGGACCTGTAAATCATGGATTAGGCAGCATAGGTACTGATTGCAACGTTGTTCTTCATGAAATGGCTTGGACAAAAAGTGAGAAATTGCCAACTTCATCTCTTTGATTCTCCCTACTCAAAAATGATCTTGAGGAGTTCTTGGATATTTTGGAAATCTTGTAATGTGCTCTATAACTCATATTTGAAATTCATTTTGAGATACCTCTTGGAACTAGGTGAAAATAGCCATGAAGTTGGGTCTAAAACCTGCCTAAATTAGGGCAAAATTTCACTAAGTTATTTAGTTCATAACCATGTATTCACAAATTTATATCTTGAGATCCAAGCATCTTTATGGAAAAGTGTGTGAAGCAAAGTTATATATTTCATGGAGGTCTACAAATTTCATGTTGGGAACTTTCCTTGAATCATTATGCATCATGGTGAAAAAGTGGCCTAAAGTTGAGAAAAAATAAGAAATTTTCTATACTTAGAAAAATTTCTAAGTTAAGAAAAATTTCAAATTCAAACCCTAATCTTCAAACTTGGATTTCTTGATGAACAAGTTTCACATTTTGACATGTTTTGATGAATTATGACCCTTGGTACTTGATTTTGACCAAAAAGTCAAAGTTTGACTTTTCAGTATACAATTGACTTTTGACCAGTTGACTGCAAATTTCATATGTCAATCCAATGAATTTGAGATGTTTTGAGCCATGTAATTAAGTCAAGATGATGCCATTGAATCCTTGATATCATGCTTTAACTCAGTTGGTCATTTTCTAGGTTAAAAATCAGAAATTGCCCTTCCTCAGTCAAAACCCTAATTTTGACCATTTTGCCCTTTTGGTGATTTGACCAAATTTCTTGAGGAATTATGATCCAAACTTGACCAAATGATGCATATAAGTAAAAAATGTTGATGTTGATAAAAAATGTGGTTCAAGGCTTGAAACTTGTCATGAGTGATCTTAGGGATCCATAATGATGTTTGAAAGTCATATGAAGAATTGATAGTCCAAAAATCCTTTTGCAAACTCAAACCTTAATTTTGGGTTATCAGTGCAAGATGAGATGTCTTGAGATGACCAAACCCTAATCCAGTCTTGATAAAAGTCTTGATAAATGAAGAGGGTAAATTTTGGGGTACAACAGCTGCCCCTGTTCAATCTTCTTAAACCTGACGAGTTAGATTGGCGAGTCTTGCCATTCGTGACTCGAAGGTGAAAGATGATTAGACACTAGAGTGCCCATAAATTTGCACTCGGCGATGTGTAGTTGAGGGAATGGGCTTAAAGATTCCATTTGGAGAAGTGATAGAATCTTGTTGGAGATGGGCTTGTAGATGCCATCCAAGAATGTTTGTTGAACTGTAAGTTGTAAGCTGAAAGAATGAGTATCAGAATGGCGTCCGCGTCTGGAACATATCTGAGTTGTATCTAAACTTGAAATCTGAATGAGTATCAGAATGGAATCCGTGTCTAGAGCGTATCCATATTGTATCTGAAGTTGAAATCTGAATGAGTATCAGAATGGAATCTGTGTCTGGAGCATAGCTAAACTTGAAATTGGAATGAGTATCAGAATGGCATCTGTGTCTGGAGCGTATCCATATTGTATCTGAACTTTAAATCTGAATGAGTATCAGAATGGCATCCGTGTCTGGAGTGTATCTGAACTGTATCTGAACTTGAAATCTGAATGAGTATCAGAATGGCATCCGTATCTGGAGCGTATCTGAACTGTATCATGATTGCGTATTGTTAATGGTAGCTGTTAATCTTATCCTGAAAAGGGTGAAATGTTAGCTGGAACACAAAATTATGTTGCATGAAATGTATGATGCAATATATGTGTTTTATCAATGTTTATAATATGTGGATGTAATGTATGCGCATGTAAGCTGATTTGATGTATTGTTGTATTGCAGTATGATTGAGGAAAATAAATCCTTGATTGCCGCTGAGGATAATGTGGATTCTTTACATCTTGAAATTGAAGTATTGACAAAATCCTATTGTAAGAGCAATGCCATATACTGCTTGAGGAATCTGTTTGGGGAATCCAGAGAATTTTGACGACTTCTACTGGGGATTAATAATTTTAAATTTTAGTTTCATTGAGGATTTAAATGACATACTGTGGGGATTTCTCATGGAATAGCCTAAAGACATTTTCCTATTCTTTTAACCTGTCAGTAATTGTCTTTTTTCATTTTGTTCATTTGTAAACAGTAATTATGTTCAAATGCATATGTTCATTAATGAATCATTGGACGTTTTTGCAAATAAAACACAAGTGTAAAGAAAAAAGCAAATAGTTTTCTATACTTTAAAGAGATATCTTTGTATTTACTTTGAAGAAGTATTTTATACAAAGGAGACAGACATCCTAGTAAGAGGATGGTGCCATAAAAGTAAGAAAAATTTATACAAAGAAAGATAGCTATGTGTGATAATCCCATGGTGTTCCCATTCGGCTATAGCCTCCGTATCTCCGAATATCTTGTCTATTTGTTGCTTCGTCCGAAGATGATTGAATTGATCAGAAACTCTGAGTTTGTCAGCAAAAAGATTGTCCTCAAAGTGATCCGATGGGACATAGTCATACGCTTTAATTCCCTAACTTTTGCCTAGACTGCCCTTTCGGGTTTTCAGTCCACCGAGAAACCCCTTTTTGCCCAAGTCACCCTTTCGGGTTTTCAACTTGTTGGGTGTACAAATTTTTTTTATATTTTATCCCTAATTTTTGCCCGAAACTTTTGGTTCGCCGGGATGCCCTTTTTTTTGCCTAGGCGTGTCAACCTAGCGGGTCTCTTATGTGTAGTATCTTTTGACTATGTCCGCGTTCGCAGGGTGTGGCAGGTCATCACCGTCCATGGTGGTTAAGATCATTGCCCCACCGAAGAAGATGCTCTTGATTACAAATGGTCCTTCATAGGTAGGAGTCCATTTGCCCCTGGGATCACTTTATGGTAAGATAATGCGTTTGATCACTAGATCTCCAACTTGATATACCTGGTGTCTAACTTTCTTGTTGAAAGCCTTGATCATCCGTTTTTGATACATCTGACCATGGAAAATAGTAGTGAGTCTATTTTCATCAATTAAATTTAGTTGATCAAGCCGAGTCTGGATCTAATCGTCCTCATTCAAACCTGCATCTTTCATAATTCACAAAGAGGGGATCTGAACCTCAATAGGCAAGACAACCTCCATGCCATAAACCAAAGAATAAGGTGTTTCCCCAGTTAACGTGCGAGCCGTGGTTCGATACCCATGGAGAGCAAATGGTAGCATCTCATGCCAGTCCTTGTAGGTGACTGTCATTTTTTGTATGATCTTTTTAATGTTTTTATTAGCAGCTTCGACGGCACCATTCATCTTTGGCCGATAGGGGGATGAATTGTGATGTTGAATCTTGAACTGCTCGCAAAAGGTGGTGATCATAGTGTTGTTAAGGTTTGTACCATTATCAGTGATGATCCTTTCTGGGATACCATACCGGCAAATGAGATTCTGCTTGATGAAGCGGGCAACAACATTCTTAGTAACAGATGCGAAGGAAGCTGCTTCGACCCATTTTGTAAAATAGTCAATGGCCACTAGAATGAAGCGGTGTAACATTGGATGTTGTAGGCTTGATCTCCCCAATCATATCGATTCCCCATATAGTAAAGGGCCAAGGAGCTGTCAAAACATTCAAAGGAACCGGAGGTACATGCACCTTGTCAGTATAAATTTGACACTTATGACAGGTCTGAGAGTGTTGATAGCAATTTGCTTCCATGGTAGACCAATAATAGCCTGCCCGTAGGATTTTATTTTTCATCGTATGCCTACTGGAGTGAGTGCCAAAGGTACCTTCATGTAATTCAGCCATGATCTTTTCCGCTTCAACCTTATCCATACACCGAAGCATAATGGAGTCATGATTACGTTTGTACAGGATGCCATTACTCAGGAAGAACTTAGCAGAGAATCTCCTTAAGAACTTCTTATCATTGATTGAAGCTCCTTCTGGATATTCTTGAGCCTCGAGATACCTCTTGACCTCATGAAACCAAGACTGGTCCACTACCTCTTCAGTATTAATCTCGCGACAATGTGCTGGTTCATCCATTCGTTCAATGGTAATCTGGGGAGCCTCATTATCCCAATTAAGTTTAAAAATAGATGACATTGTGGCTAGAGCATCTGCTAGCTGATTTTCTTCTCGCGGGAAGTGCTCGAAGGTAATCTCCTCAAAATGTGGTAGCAATGTCAAAACATGTTCTTTGTAAGGGATAAGGTTTGGGTGTTTAGTGTCCCATTCTCCTTTGATCTGACTGATCACAAAAATTGAATCTCCAAACACATATAAATATTTGATTCCCAAGTCTATGGCAGCCTTGAGACCAAAGATGCATGCTTCGTATTCCGCCATGTTATTCATACAGTTGAAGAAAAGTCTGGCAGTAAAGGGAGTATGACACCCTTCTGAAGATATGAGTACAGCGCCGATACCATTACCAAGTGCATTAGATGCCCCATCAAAGAACAGGGTCCATCGGGATCCTTGTTCAGGTCCGTCATATGGTCTGATCTCTTCACAGTCATCTAACGTCATGATGTCTTCATCCGAGAATTCAAACTTCATGGACTGATAATCTTCTACAACTTGATGAGCAAGATGATCAGCTAGCACACTGCCCTTTATAGCTTTCTGGGTAGTGTACTGTATGTCATATTCTGTTAGGATCGTCTGCCATCTAGCTATCCTCCCAGATAGAGCAGGCTTTTCGAAGATGTACTTTATCAGATCCATCTTAGATATCAACAAAGTGGTATGAGTTAACATATACTGTCTTAGCCGATGAGCAGCCCATGCCAGAGCATAGAAATTTTTCTCGAGCAGTGAATATTTGGTTTCACAGTCAGTAAACTTTTTGCTCAGGTAGTAAATAGAGTGCTCTTTTCGGCCAGACTCGTCATGCTGCCCCAATACACACCCCATTGAGTTCTCTAAAACGGTCAGATAGATGATCAATGGTCTTCCTTCTACTGGTAGCATCAAAACCGGAGGCTCTTGTAAGTACTCTTTGATCTTGTCAAAAGAAATATGGCACTCATCATTCCATCTGACTACTTGATCTTTCTTTAATAGTTTGAAGATTGGCTCACAAGTAGATGTTAGATGAGAAATGAATATGGAAATATAGTTCAGGCGTCCCAAGAATCCTCTGACTTCCTTCTCAGTATGAGGAGCAGGCATTTCTTGTATCGCTTTAACCTTGGTAGGATCAACCTAGATGCCTTTGTTGCTGACAACAAAACCTAAGAGTTTACCGGACCGGACTCCGAATGTGCACTTGTTTGGGTTCAACCTTAGTTTGTACTCCTTCAATCTCACAAACAACTTTTGCAAGTGATCAAGATGCTCCTCTTCAGTTTGTGATCGGGCTATCATGTCATCTACATAGACCTCTATCTCATGATGTATCATATCATGAAACAAAGCTACCATGGCGCGTTGATAGGTTGCCCCAGCATTCTTCAGTCTGAATAGCATCACTTTGTAGCAGAACATGCCCCACTATGTGACAAATGTAGTTTACTCCATGTCCTCAGGTGCCATTTTGATTTGGTTATAACCTGAGAATCCGTCCATGAAGGAAAACACTTTGTGCTGGGCCATATTGTCAACCAGGATGTCGATGTGGGGAAGTGGAAAAACATCTTTAGGGCTAGCCCTGTTTAAATCTCTATAATCCATGCACATTCGTACTTTGTTGTCCTTTTTAGGCACGGGAACAATGTTGGCAACCCATTAAGGATAGGAAGTGACAGCTAAGAATCCAGCATTGAATTGTTTCATGACTTCCACTTTGATCTTCTCTGACATGTCAGGTCTCATGCGGCGGACTTTTTGCTTCACTGGTGGACAATCTTCTCTTGTGGGTAGACGATGTACCACGATGTCTGTATCAAGTCCTGGCATGTCTTCGTATGAACAGGGAAAGATCTCAACATAATCATGCAATAGCTAAATTAGACGCTCCTTGACACTCAACTCTAGATTGGCACCCACCTTGATTTCCTTTTTGTCTTCCACGGTACCCAAGTTGATTGTATCCAATGGTTCCTCATGAGGCTGAATAGCTCTCTCCTCTTGTTGTAGTAGTCTATCCAATTCCCCTGGTACTTCACAATCTTCCTCACCTTCGTATTCGGCTTCATAGATTAGATCTTCAGAGTCACTAAAGGCCATAGCAGTATCATTACCCATGGGATCCGGAATGGAGGGGTACCTGCATTGGTGAGTATGGGTGTGTGTAAGGGTATATCCATCTTTAAACAATAAAATGTAAAAGAAAGACAATGAGCACAAAATGTTTGTATGTGGAAAAACGTCCATGATTCATTGAATGTCATATGAAGATGAAATAAAAACCCTTACAAATGGACCATTGTGCCTTGGGTAAGACACAAGGTTTTTAAAGTGCAAATTGTTTGTGAATATTACAAGTCCAACAGAAATATAAAAGATAAATTACTGAGAGATGAAAGTTATTGGGATAAAGTCTCTGGCTTCCCAATTGTGAAGTCCTCCGTTGACAGTAGGAAATATCCAATCTTCCAAGCTGCCATCTTCTTCACCATTTTCCACTGTGTTGACCTCTCAGTTACTAATCTTCAAAGGTGGCACTCCAGCATGAGCACGGAGCACGGCCTTCTGAGCAGTTGAAGTAAACCCCAAGCCAAACTTGTCGTATTTATATGGAATGTCCAGAAGCTGCCCCCAGATGGTGCATCCTCCCTCCTCTACTACTACCTTGGCATCCTTTAGAGATGACATCTGAAGCGGAGGTCTTGTGATCTTGGGGATCGGGGATACCTCCTTGGTTACTGCTATCTCTTGAGAGACCTCTTCGAAATGTTGAAAAGGAGTTTCAATGAACTCGCCATCCAACTCCACATACCGGAAATAATTTAGGTGGCTAATCATGTACTCCTCCTCCCCGTGGACAGTGATGATCTTTCCATGGACCGGGTACTTCAGCATCTGGTGTAGCATGGAGGTGACAACACCGGCATTATGGATCCAGGGCTGTCCTAACAGACAGGAGTAAGAGGGGAGGATGTCCATTACATAGAAGGTTGAGTTGAAAGTCTGAGTTCCCACTTTTATGGGGATGTCCACTTCCCCGTGGACCATCCTCTTTGAGCCATCAAAAGCTCTCACAACTATGTTATTGGGTTTCAATGTCAGCTCTTCACAATCCAATCTGTCAAGAGCTTTCTTCGGTAAAACATTCAAAGATGAACCCGTGTCCACCAAGACATGGGCCAGAGTCGTTCCTCTATACTTCACAGAGACATGTAATGCCTCGTTGTGCTTTCTCCCTCTGGGTGTCAAATCAGCATCAGAGAAGCCTAGGTCGTTATCTGCTATCAAACTGGCCACACAATCTTGGAATTGGTCAGCAGACGTCTCTTGTGGCACATGGGATGTCTTCAGAAATTTTACCAGAGCTTTCGCATGTGCCTCAAAACACAGCAACAATGCTAGCATGGAGATCTTGGAGGGAGTTTGCCCCAACTGTTCAACCACGTCATAATCACTCTTCTTTATTATCCTCAGGATCTCTTCCATTTCCTTCTTGGATGTTTCGGGGATAGCTAGTGATTGAGCCTTCGTCCAGACAGGCTCTTCTTTAATGCTTTTTCCTCGATTTTCAGCAGTAGAATTATTGGTAGGGATAACAGCAGGGGTCGTGTCGTCTTTGTCGGTAGGAGCAATTGTAGGTATGATTATTGGTACATAGGTAATTCTCGGAACAGCCACGGGTCCAAAAACTGCCTTTGGAGGGGCAATCTCTGGAGAGAAGATTCTACCACTACGGGTAATCTTACTAGTTCCAACAATATTGCTAATGTCGGAATCTTCTTCTTCGGAGCTCACTTCTTCAGCGGTCAGCCTATCTTGTTTGATACCATGGTAGTAGATTTCTCCACTGTAATTCCACGGTACTGTTTTATCTGATTCATACGGGACCGGCCCGGGCATTGTAATTATGAGAGGAGTAGTCTTTGGAACCGATGTAATCCTAACGGGTCTTTTGGGGACCCTGGAAGGATTGGCGGAGATGGTTATGATTGAAACGTCTTCAACAGGAATGGGTGAAACAGGAGCATTTTCAAACAGAATCTCTTGGTTGTCTATCAAGCGTTGAATGCCTATCTTCAACAGAGGGCAATCAGTTGGTGAGGATAAGCAAAGATAGCAGTCTTTATTACAACCTGGGAATAGAACAGCTTTCAACAAGTTCATCTTAATGATCGGGAGCAGAGTCAAGAGTTCATCCACTGTAGCAACAAACAAATCTTCCTCGGTAGCATTGGCGTTGTGACCATGTCTAGGCATAGGAGCGGAAATGACATTTGGTTTTTCGGGCGCCTCAAACTCAATCTCTTTTGCATCTATGAGGTCTTGAATTTTGTTTTTCAAATCCCAACAGTTGTTGGTGTCGTGGCCCGGACTTTCAGAATGGTATCGACATCTGGAATTCGGGTGATAATGAGGGGACGCTGTGTTGGGATTCTTTGGAGCTTCCTTCAAAGTTGCCAAATTATATTTTAGAAGATGTGGTAAGACCTAGGCTAGAGTCATATTAATTCTGGTGAATTGCCGGACTGACCTTTCCGCCCTCGGTTGATTACTCCTTGGTTGATCAGATGTAAGCTTTGGGATCATAACGGCCCCTACCGTTGGTCGGCGTTCAGCTCTCTCTTGGTTCCTTTGTGGATAAACAGCAGATACCTCCTTCTTTCTAGTGAAAGGCTTTTTCACAGCTGTAGAGGCAGATGAATCCTTCTAAATCTTTCCACTTTTTATGCCGGCTTCCACCCTCTCTCCGATTAATATTAACTCAGTAAATCCAGCAGATGAACTCCTAATCAAATGGTTGAAGAAAGGGCCCGATAGAGTGCCTAAGAACATATCCACCAACTCCCTTTCAGACAGAGGGGGTTGCACTCTCCCAGCTAGATCTCTCAATTTTTGTGCGTAATCTTTGAAACCCTCATTTGAAGCCATAGCCATACTCTGAATTTGAGTACGGGTAGGTGCCAAATCTGCATTATACTGGTATTGTTTATAGAAAGATGCGGTAAGGTCTTCCCAGTTGTGGACGTAGGCCCTTTCTAATTGGTAAAACCAATCAAGTTGTGTTCCGGATAAACTATCTTGGAAAAAATGCACCCATAGGTCTTTATCGGTAGAGTGCGGCTGAATCTTTCTCACGTGTGATCAAAGGTGCATTTTAGGACATGACACCCCATCATATTTTGCAAACAATGGCACTTTGAACTTTTGTGGGATCACAATTCCCGATACTAGCCCCAATTCTTAAAAGTCTAGACCTGGTACCCTTTGTATTTCCATAGCGCTTAAACGATCTTCAAGATGTCTGTACTTATCATCGGCTGGAGGGTACTGTTCCTCAGAGTAGTCTTCCTCTTCTTCCTCCTCTTCAGATTCTGACGGAACCGCTGTTTCTTTTCCTTTTCCTTCTCCTTCCCTGGAAGTGGTTGCAAAATTCAAGGTTCTTCTAGTTTGTCCCTGAAGTCTTCTCCCCATATTCAAAACTCCAGTGGCTTTCTTTGTTTTCTTCTTTCTTTCTTCAGCTAACAGAGTCTTCAACTCATCTTGCCCCTTTGCTAGGGTCATGAGTAACTGTTGAAACTGTGTGTTTTGAGCTTGAAGATCTTTGACCATCTGTTCGAGATCCATCTTACTGAAATAAACAGTAGAGAGATGAGGAAACTGGTTGCAAAAGACATGTTTATGTTATGATGAATGATATGTGCATATGAAATGTTTTCAAGGATTTTAAAAGATTCAAATTTGTTTTAAACAAAAAGAAACACACGTTATATTAATAAAATAGAGTTTGAGTACATAAATGCCCCTTGGGCAAAATAATACAACACTCTAAGATAAAAAAGTAGTGTGCATCCTCTTTGGTGCTATGTAGGTATTTAGAGTCTTCTCCTCATGAAGTAGCCTAGTGAGTTCCAAAACCTTCTTCTCGCTTGCGTAAAATTGGGCTTCGAAAGTATCTCGCTCTCCTTTGAGTTGTATCCAATCCCTTTGTAGATCTTCGAGTGATGTGGGCATGTCAGGATGTAGGATAGTGTATGGAGCTTCTCCTTCCTTAACAGGCTCAATAATCACTGGGAGAATAGAAGGATAAGGCATCATAAGACTTTGAGCGCGGGTTCGTACTCACTTGAGGTAAGGCTTAAGAGGGATGGAATTCTTGTGTCCCAAAGTCTTTCTATCCACCTTGTTTATCATTCTCCAAGCTCGGATGAATCTCTGGCGAAGACCTTGATCGTTGTTGTCATAGTCGAATACCAAGCCTTGAATCAGCATATCATGTGGGGCATCCCTTCAGGCATAACCAAACTGTCTTAGAGATAAACATGGGTTGTAGGTGATGCCTCCCCTAATTCCAAGTAGAGGGACATTAGGGAATTCCCCACAATGGTCAACAATGATAACATTCTCTTTGGATCGAGAGCACCAATGAATATCTGAATGTTTGAGCATCATTAACCTTTGTGACCACCTTAATCCTTGCTCATTCTTTAAGACTGATTCGGGAAGATGAGAAATAAACCATCTTGCCAGGAGGGGAGTGCAACACATAAGAACCCCTCTTTTCCTCATTGTACGAGTGTGAAAGGAGTGTAGGATATCCCCTAGTAATGTAGGCACCGGATTGCGTGACATGAAGATTTTGACGGCACTCATATCTATGAGTTGGTCGGGATTGGGGAACAAGACCATCCCATAGACAAGAAGAGCCACAATTTCCTCAAATGCTTGCAAGTCTAAGGAATTCCAACAGCTTTGGGCTTTCTCAAACAGAAACTTTGCTAAGAAACCTTTGACACCACTTCTAGTTTCCCAATGAGTTATGACATCAGATGAGTGCAAGTGCGGGGATTGAGAAATCTCTTCTGGCTTTGGATCTCTTTCCGTACCGTTGAAAGGTAGTTAATTGAGAATAGGAATCCTCAAGAGTTGAGATAATTCTTCCAAAGTAGGTACAAGCTGATAGTCAGGAAATGTGAAGCAATGATGCAAAGGGTCAAAGAACTGGAAGAGGACCTTCATCATATCCTCCTTTATGTTGGAGGTGACCAAGTTGAGTAGACGACCATGCCTCTCGGTGAATGGAGAGTTCTCAGGGATCCTTGAAGCTATCTCCTTGAGTTGTGGAGGAATTCTTACAAGGTTGATTTGGATAGTTTTCCTGCGAAGTGAATCCATATCCTACAAAACTAGAACAAATATGAATCTCCAAAATCCTTGAAATGGTTAGTGAATGCATATGATGTTCATGATGTCCATGATGTTATGTACAATTATGCATATACAAGCAAATCAGACAAGTTCTTAGTTTAGGCTAGCATGGGGTTTTATAGGTAAGTACCCTCTTGAAGTTTAGTTGGCTTAACCTATCCTAATAATAGTAACCGGGTTCTAAGAAGCTCAATATCACTGGATTGTTTTCTTGGTCATTGTTTCAGCTCAAGCCTCTTTAATGGCGACCGAAATATCCTAAGAAACCAAACCTCAATGAGTGTAGTATCGAGTATCTACCAACTTCGGACTGCACCAAAGTCGGTCATCTCACTACATCATAAAGGTCAAGTTGGTCAAGTAAAGGGTTATAGAAGTTCATTAGTGCTTCATGACATCACTCAGCGGCCCCGTATTCTCTTTGATTAACTCAAAGGCTACTGGTACCCACAAATATGTCACACTAACATAGCTATTGCTTAGACCATGTCAGTATACCCCGCACAATTTCCGTAACGTATTGCTATTTACCTATAATGTTTCCAAAATCCGGGTGGAGGATTCAAACCCAAACAAAGAACCATAATGTAAAGCAAACAAGTCAAACAATTAAGCAAATAAATTTTATCTAAACCCTAAGGTAACCCCACTTTTATAAATTCCCCAGCAGAGTCGCCAGTTCTGTGATACGGTGGGAGAACTGACTTGAGGGTTTTGTGTTTTATCGCAAACGTTGCGGTTAGCAAGAGTCGCCACCGACTTTTCTTTTATCCAAAAGGAAAGGTGAAAAAGAACAGGAAAGACCTTTGAGGTGTTTTCTTGAGTTCGGGGGGTAGATTATGAAAAGGGAAGGTATTATCACCCTTTTCATCCATGGTTTTCCATGGTCTCTTAGTTACTTGCTTAGATCACTTGCTTTTGTTTGTTTGAATTTGTGTTTGGTGTGGTTTTGAAAGTATTTTGTAAAAGAGGCCATTCGCTTTAGGAAATCTTTGTAATGATTCTCGTTCGTAAGTGTGATACGGTGGGAGAACTGACTTGAGATTTTGTGTTTGTGTTTGCAAATGTTTCGGTTTAGCAAGAGTCGCCACCGACTTTTTATTTTATCCTAAGGAAAGGTCAAAAAGCACAGGAAAGACCTTTGAGATGTTTTCTTGGGTTCGGGGAGTAGATTATAGAAAGGGAAGATATTAGCACCCTTTCTATCCATGGTTATCCATGGGCTCTTAGTTACTTGCTTAGATCACTTCCTTTGCTTTTCAATTGTTTGAAATGGTGCTCTTCAATTGTTTGAAATAGTGCTTTGTGTGTGATTTTGAAAGATGTTTTGAAAAGAGGCCATCGTTGTGGCAACCTTTGTAATGATTCTTGTTTGAATGTATACAAAGGTGTTTTTGTCTTTTGAAAAGTTTTCAATGTTTGAAAGTAGGGTTTTGAAATTGTATTGTGAAGTGTGTTTTGAAGATAACAAGGATGTTTTTGCAAGCTTGATCAAGTAACTAAGAGTTGTCTACCCTATTTTACTCAAAGATCTTTCTTATGTCTTTAACCCTTTTAACAGTGTTGTTTCACCATTGTATTTGGTGAACAACCTTGTGTTAGGATGTTAAACGGGACAGGCACGGGTCATCGTATAGACCATGATAGCAATAGTGTCAAGTATTTTTGGCAATTTTCTTGAGGGACTTGATCATTTTGTTTAGGCAACTCAGATAGCGTCATCGAGGGACTATGATCTTTTGTTTTGCCAAAGTACTTGACATGCATACCATGGCCCATTTTTGAAGTCAACAAGTGGATTGTAACCCTAGGGGTGCAAGTGTGCATTGTGTTTGTTTTCATGCATTGTTATCTTGGATTAGGTCAAACTATTTATTAATTTGATTTTTGCATACAAAATCCTAAGTCTAATCATGGCATAATTGAAAGCTTAAAGGTGCGAGAATTTAAATTCTACACTATTACAACATGATATAGGGAGGGGGGTACAAATTTGAATGGGGATTATTTTGCAAGAAATTAAATCCTAAATTATTACAACCAAATTGAATGTATGAGACATAATATTCAAATGTACAATAATTAAATAAAATACAATAAAAAAATGTTAGATAAAATGTATTATGCAAAAAAAAGTTTTTATGTATGTAAGAAGTATTTTTTATGTGAAATGTAAATAAATAAAAAGTCAATTTCAATTATTTTTGTTTTTTTAGGGCAAAAACCCTAATTTCTTAAATAAATAGTATTATTTATTATTTATATACAATAATGTATCAATTTGTACAAAAAATAAAAGTATATTGTAAAAAAGGTATTTTTAGTATCAATTATTAATAAAAATAAAAATGTATTATTTGTGTTTTTTGCTCTAATTACTTAATAAAATAAAGTATATAAGTGTATATATATATATATATATATATATATATATATATATATATATATATATATATATATATATATATATATATATATATATATATATATATATATATATATATATATATATATATATATATATATATATATATATATATATATATATATATATTAAATATATTAAGTGTATAAAAAAATTAATCATTTACAAAAAATGTATATATTTCAAGAAAATGTTTTCAAATGTGTATAAAATAATAAATAAAAATAAAAGTGTTTTTTACATTGTTTTTAAATTTAAACAAAATGAATATAAAGTATTTAATGTATTAGTACTAGAAATAATTAAAATAAATACCAAATAAATACAAAAATTTATGAAAATATTTTTTAAGTATTTTTTATATTAGAAAATAAAATATCAAAATCATAAATGAAATGAAAATACAAAAATGACAAATATACAAGAAATGGGTCAGGGGGGTATAAAAAGAAAAGAGGGGGTGCCAAAAGTAAGCCTGTACAGGCCCAGCCAAAAACCAACTTCATCTTCTTCCTTTGAACAGAAACGCGCGTGCTCTGTATACAAAATGCTATCTCCTGATTCCTTGCTTTTTTGACAAAACTCATAACATGAAACTTGTAGAGCATCAAACAGCGAATCTAACCATATAAAAAACTTAAGCTAACTCTCAAAGACCAGAGAGAATTTCTCTGGCCCTAATTCTTAACCTAGTTTTTTCAAAAAGTTCATGAACAAAATTCTCCTAGCACGATTAATATAAATGAAAACTAAGCACATGTATGGTTTCAGGGCTATGAATACAACATCTTTCATTCACAAACCTAAGTCTAACTATTCCTAAATAGAGAGATAGAAGTTCATGAAATACCTGTTTCAGTTGACTTCGAGCTGGACAATGCAGCAACTTCCAAGGGTGCTTGAGGTTCTTTTGAGCTTGCCTGATGTCCAATGAAGCTTTCCCAATGCTTAGTTTGTTTTGAAGTAGCCTGAATCGTGCTACAGAACTCAACCTGCAAAGCTTTCAAACAAAAATGGCAATGTTTGTTAATGGTGTTACAACTGGAAATGGAGGTCTGGAATAGTTCAGGTGAGTTGAATGGAAGGTATTGGAACAAGTTTGAGGCAAAACGCACGAGGGAAAGTGGAGATGGAGGTGGTTCTGCAGGGCTTACCCTGTTTTGTAGAAAAATGGTGATTTTGTGTACAAGGAGGTTTGAGTGGTGAAGAGCTCGTATTTATGACTCAAAGGGTTGTGTGAAATGTGTTTGCAATGTTTGTGTAAGCTGACTATGGCTGGTTTTTGAGTTGGGAGGATTTGGACAAATTTCTTCTTTGTGAAGCAAGAAAGTGTAACCACTCAATGCAGGCCTGTACACTCTATCTTGTAAGCTGCATACTTTTCCCTTGATACTTGCAATTTGTGGATTTGATCTTGCCTCAGAGATATGGCCCCATTCTTCAAAGATCTTGGTTTGACATAAAGTATAACTTTTCAAAAATGGAACTATGCCTTTTACCATTTTAGGGATTAAACTTGTGTACAATACCCTAATGACCAAGAAAATGCATTAGCTCAATGGGTTTGCATTAAATTATGGAGTACAAACTGGTTTTGAGGCCTGTAATTGTGTACAAATCTATCTTGGTCAGATTTGCAACTTGGTATGAACATGTATTGGCCATGGATCAAAGTGAGTTTTTGCCAACTTCAAGCATTCGATTCTCCCTAACCACAAAGGTGTTTGAGGAGTTCTTGGACAATTTGGAAATCTTGCAACATGTATTATAATCCATATTTAAAATGCAACTTGAAACTCCAAGTAGAACTATGTGAAAAATGGCCAAGAAGATGGGTCAAAATCCTGCCTAAACTAGGGCAAAATTTCTCTAAGTTAAAAGTTTTAGGTACCCTTGTTCCAAAAATCATAACTTGAGATCCAAGATTCTTTTGAGAAAACTTTGTGAATCAAAGTTGTAGACTTTGTGATGTACTACAACTTTCATGTTGTAAGTTTTGTTTGAATCCATTTTCATATTGGTGAAAAAATGGGACAAAGTTAGGAAAAAATAAGAAAATTTTATAACTTAGAAAATTTCTAAGTTATGAAAATTTTCCATTTTAAACCCTAATTTGCATTTTTGGGTTTCTTGATGAACAAGTTTCATAATTTGACATGTCTTGATGAAAAATGACCCTTGGCACTTGATTTTGACCAAAAAGTCAAAGTTTGACTTTTTAGTATACAGTCAAATTTTGATCAGTTGACTGAAAAATTCATTTGTCAATCCTATGCATTTGAGATCTTTTGAACTTGTTGAATGGGTCAAGACAATATCATTGAGTCCTTGAGTCCCTGGTTGAGCTTGATTTTCCATTGGCTAGGTCAAACAGTCAAAAATTGCCTTTGTACAGTCAAAACCCTAAAAATGACCATTTTGCCCTTTTGGTGATCTGATCAAATTTCTTGTGGAATTGTGATCCAAATTTGATCAAATGGTTCATATGAGTACATAATGTTGATGTGGGTCAAATTTCATGAGGTTTGACTGTCAATTGGCCACAGTTGATTTTTTTTCCAATACAACTGATTTCTAGGTCAAACTGTCCAATTGACTCGGCAAAAATTTGAATCAAGGCTTGAAACTTGGTATGGACAAACTTATGAGTCCAACATGAAGTATGAAAGTCAATTTGGGCATTGTAGGTCAAAACATCACTGTGCAAACTCAAACCCTAATTTAGGTCAACAGTGCAAGGAAGTGTCTTGAGCAGAGCAAACCCTAGCTTGATCTTGAGTTCCAAAAGTCTTGTGATGAGAAATGTTGATGAAATGAGAGGGAAAATTTTGGGGTACAACAGTAAGAATGTATACAAAGATGTTTGTCTTTTTGAAAATGTTTTCAATGATTGTAAGATGTTTTGAATTGTGTATGTTTATTTTGAAAATAGCAAGGATTGTTGTTTTGAAATAGAGCAAGTAACTAGAAGCAATCTACCTACTCAAATGTCTTTCTTATGTATTTTCTATTCCTTTGACATTGTTGTCTTACCATTGGTTTGGTAAGAAACCCTATCTTTGGACATAAACGGGACGGGCGTGGGTCATCGTATAACCATGATTAGCAATGTTTGCAAAGTATCTTAGCATTTTGAGGGACCAAGATCATTTTGTAAGGCAACTTTTGAATAGAGTCATCGAGGGACTATGATCTTATATTTGTTTTGTTTTTCCAAGATACTTCGCATGCGTAATATGGTCATTTTTGTTTTAGGCAACCAAGTGGAGAAACCCTAAGGATGCTTGTGTGCAAGTGTATCATTTTCATGCTTTGATTTTGTCTTGTATTTAGGGTTTTCTATTTTTCTTTGTTTTGATCTTGTCATACAAACCCTAATTACTAATCATGGCATATAAAGCGATAAATTGCGTAATGTGAATATTTCTAAGCTATTACAATAATTTATGAGAGGGGGGAATACAAATTTGAATGGGGATTTGCAAAAATATAAACCTAAATAAATTATTACAACCAAATCGAGTTTGTAAGAATTAGAATAAATACAATACAATATTTAAAAATACAATACAATGTATATGTAAGAAAAGATTTTTTGTGTCTTGCTTTTTTATGTAAATTTTTTTTTCATCTAAACCTAAAAATATAAGGAAAATGGATTAATTTTTAAAAGGGGTTTTACCCTAATTATTATTTTAAAAGAAAATAAAGCTCTTATGCATTATTTTTTTAATGTTTTTTTGTATTAAAATAATAAATAACATTGTATAAAAAATATAAAAAATTTATATATGCAAAAATAAGTATTTATAAGTATGAAATGAAAAATAAATTAAACTAAATATGTTTTAACTATATTTTACAAATTTATTAAGAAAATATATGATATCTATTAAAATAAAATATATTTTTATGTGAAAAATAAACTAAAATAAAATAAAATGTAATATTATGAAATTTACATTTTTTTGGATTTTTATGCGTTAAAGAAATATTTAATAAAACCTGGTAAAGAAATATGAAAATAAGATAAATAAAATAAAAATAATAAAAATATAAAAAAGCTGGTAAGGAGGTGATGTAGCAGATTGGTAGTAATGTTAGCAAAAAATCCTGGCCCAAAAGACTAAGCCCAACCTGCAAAAATGGCAAAATGGAAAAGGGAAAAAATGTGAAAAACACAAAAGTAGCGCCCAGGTTCGAACCCGGGACATGGGTCTCACCAGCGCGCTACTTTGCCACTTGGGTGGCTATACATCCATTGTCTTAAGGAAAACAAAAATAATATAACCCAAAACAAGTCCTTGCCCTGTACTTCATCTTCTTCCTCAAGCTTGGCCAGACATCCTGTAACTCTCTC
This sequence comes from Vicia faba, assembly GCA_948472305.1. Lineage (NCBI taxonomy): Eukaryota > Viridiplantae > Streptophyta > Magnoliopsida > Fabales > Fabaceae > Vicia > Vicia faba. The sequence goes on from OX451739.1 coordinate 1,544,901,783, forward strand.
ATACTTCCATGAAAATGAAAATTCATAACATGAAAGTTGTAGTACTTGAACTCATGATTCCAACCATATAATTTATGTGAACTATCAATCAAAGATCAAAGAGAATTTTAACAGCCCTAAATTTTAACCTAATATTTTCAGAAATTTCAAGTTCCAAATTCTCTCAACTCAAGTAAAATAAATGCGAGATAAAGATATGTACAGTTTCGTTATGATGAGGACTACACTTTTTATTCACAAATTGTGGCCTATGGTTACCTGTACAAGGAGATAGAGTTTGAGATTTTACCTCCTTCAGTTAGAATCGTGGATGGAACTGGAGTGAGTTTGATGGAGGTCTGATGCTTGCTTGAGCTTCCTTGAGCTTCCCTGAAGGTATTCCAACCCTTGCCTTGCTCTGAAAGTATCTGAAACTCCTTGGCCAAGTCAAACTGCAAGCTCTGAAATCAACAATGGAAGATGATGGAAAAGTGATTACAGAACAGGGATGAAGGTCTGGATTGGTTTGATATCAAGTATGTAAGATGTTTGAATGATCAAAACTTAAAATGCACGAGCTAAATGGAAGATGGGTATGCTTATGCAAAAACTGCAGGTTTGGACAGATTTTTGGTGTTTTTCTGGTTGGGAGTGTTTCAGGCCTTTTCTAATCATGTCATGTGTTGCATAATGTTTGTATATTAGTATAAGATCAATTTCCTATCTTCCCTTCAACAGATGTGCCAGTTCTAGCCTTTTGGCCACCTTTCTTGCTTTTGAAGCAAAGTGAAGAGACAAGGCTTGCCATGCTTGTACTTGATCTCTTAGGGTTGGTATCAGCTTATACAATTTACTTTAGACCTGTGAGACTTGTGTGTATAATGGAGACAGGTGCAATGCTCAAGAATTGGAAAGTGGTAAAAGTTGTGCTTTTCCAAAATGGCAATGGTCACTTTATGCCATTTATGGAATTGCAAGTTGGATAATGGTTCTAAGGCATGGATCAAAGCTTTTTCAACTGAGTAAGAATTTAATTAAGTAGTTAGGAACAAGTTTGGGACCTGTAAATCATGGATTAGGCAGCATAGGTACTGATTGCAACTTTGTTCTTCATGAAATGGCTTGGACAAAAAGTGAGAAATTGCCAACTTCATCTCTTTGATTCTCCCTACTAAAAAATGATCTTGAGGAGTTCCTATACATTTTTGAAAGCTTGCAATGTACTCTATAACTCATCTTTGAAATGCATTTTGAGATACCTCTTGGAACTAGGTGAAAAATGGCCATGAAGTTGGGTCCAAAACCTGCCTAAATTAGGGCAAAATTTCACTAAGTTATTTAATTCATGACCATGTATTCACAAATTTATATCTTGAGATCCAAGTATCTTTATGGAAAAGTGTGTAAAGAAAAGTTGTAGATTTCATGTAGGTATACAACTTTCATGTTGGGAACTTTCCTTGAATCATTTTGCATCATGGTGAAAAAGTGGCCTAAAGTTGAGAAAAAATAAGAAATTTTCTATACTTAGAAATTTTTCTAAGTTAAGAAAATTTTCAAATTCAAACCCTAATCTTCAAAATTGGATTTCTTGATGAACAAGTTTCACATTTTGACATGTTTTGATTAATTACGACCCTTGGTACTTGATTTTGACCAAAAAGTCAAAGTTTGACTTTTCAGTGTACAGTTGACTTTTGACCAGTTGACTGCAAATTTCATCTGTCAATCTAATGAATTTGAGATGTTTTGAGTCATGTAATTAAGTAAATATGATGCCATTGAATCCTTGAAATCATGCTTTAACTCAATTGGTCATTTTCTAGGTTAAAAATCAGAAATTGCCCTTCCTCAATCAAAATCCTAATTTTGACCATTTTGCCCTTTTGGTGATTTAACCAAATTTCTTGAGGAATTATGATCCAAACTTGACCAAATGATGCATATAATTAAAAAAAATTATGTTGATAAAAAATTATGAAGTTTGACTATAAATTGGCCATGGTTGACTTTTTCCCAAATACAGTTGATTTTTAGGTCAACTATCCAATTGACTGATCAAAAATGTGGTTCAAGGCTTGAAACTTGTCATGAGTGATCTTAGGGATCCATAATGATGTTTGAAAGTCATATGAAGCATTGATAGTCCAAAAATCCTTTTGCAAACTCAAACCCTAATTTTGGGTTATCAGTGTAAGATGAGATGTCTTGAGCTGACCAAACCCTAATCCAGTCTTGATAAATGAAGAGGGAAAATTTTGGGGTACAACAACATGTATACGCTGGTTCTATATCCATGACTTGAAAGGTGATATACAACATGTGCGGATCGATCTTGACAGGATGATCTACTTCTCCGAACACCATACTCTAAGAACCATCGAACGATTTGACTATCGTGGAACTCGATCTTATCACAACACCATCTAGTATTAACTTCATCAGGCTAGATTTGGGTAACACGTTGAGGGTAGAACCAGTATCAATAAGTACTCTAGATAGACTCGTAGTACTTATCTGTATTGAAATGTGTAGTGCTTTATTGTGATCTCGACCTTGTATAGGTAACTCAATCTCGTTGAAACCCAAATAGGACCCAGACGTCAGATTTTGTTACCACATTGTCAAATTCGTTCACAGTGATTTCTTCTGCAACATGAGCAGAACTTAAGACTTTCATCAAAGAATACTGATGCACTTTTGAATTGATGAGAAACGAGAGTATGGAAATCTTGGCTGGAGTCTGGTGAAGTTGGTCCACCCCCCTATAATCACTTCTTTTAATTATCTTCAAGAATTCGTCGGCCTCTTGGTCGGTGAAACTTTTGTTTGCATGCTTTTGATTCACCTCTTCTACCGCTTTTCCTTTTTCTTTTGTCAACAAGTCGCTTTTGTTTTTCGGAACATTCTAGTTCTTCTCCAATGGTTTATTTCCAAACACCCGGCCACTACGGGTTATACCCCCCGTCCCTGCTATATTTGAAATTGTAGGTCCTTTACTTGATGATGGCTCACGTTCTTGTTTTAAGCCATTGACATACACAGTCGGATCATAACTCCATGGTATTGCCTTGTCACTTTTGTAAGGGACATGAGATGGCCCTTTAATTACCATGGTAGCCTTTAGTGCTACTGGTATTTTCAAAGTTTGCTTTGTTATAGGGGTTTCTATCGAATCTCCCCATGGAATCACAAGATTTTTCTTGTCATGATTTGTCTTTTGATAAGGGATTAATAATGGTTTCTTCATACTTCCTTCGATTGTTGTTATATACTTAGCCTCATGGTATGGTCGGAATTGGACTATCCCTTGATCCACAAATTGTTTTAAGGTCTTTTCAAAAGCTTCGTTAGGTTCTAACAGGAACCCACATTCTAACAGATATTCTTTCAATAGTCTTATCAGAGACTTTTCATGTTTTCCCACCCCACAGTCGGTGACTACCTCGATTGCATTTATTGTCAGACCACTATGCAGAGGCATGAGGTTTGATTTAATGTTCGACTTTTCGAAGGTAATATCTTGAGCCTCTAATAATTCTTGAACCTTATGCTTAAATCCCGATATTTCTCTAGAATGTGGCCCGGAGAATTTGCATGATACTCACATCTAGCATTAGCGTCGTATCTTGGTGGGAGTTCCCTAGGTGGTGGAGCTAAAGGTTTGAGTTCTACCAAAGACGCTTTGACCAAATGCTATAATAACTGGCTAGGTGGCATAGGGAGGGGGCCAAACTTCCTCAGAGGCCTGTCAAACTTATTCTATTGTTGCTACTCTCGAGGAATCATCAATGGTTGTTGTGCTCTTGGTTGTGAAGCCACAACATTAACTTCACCCTCTTTCCTTTTTGTAAAATTAGGGACTGACCTCTTTGTATTGAAAGGAGAATTTGATGACCCCCCCCTTGAATCTTTCCGTTCTTTATCCCTATCTCTATCCTTTCTCCAATAGTCACTAAGTCGGAAAATCCTGAAGAAATGCTTCCTACCATCTTTTCATAGTATACCCCTTGTAGGGTTCCCATGAACATGTCAACTAATTCTTTCTCCATAAGTGGTGGTTATAATCAAGACGCCATCTCTCTCCATATTTGAGCGTACTATTTGAAGGACTCTTCCTTCTTCTGGGATAATTTCTGGAGCTGTGTGCGGGTAGGTTCCATATCTAGGTTGTACTTATACTGCTCCAGGAACGCATTGGAAAGATCTGCCCATGTTTTTATATGTGTCCTTTCCAACTGCATATACCAATCCAGTGATGCCCCACTTAAACTGTCTTGAAAGCAATGAATCATTAGCTTCTGGTTCTTAGCATAGGCATGCATTTTCCTATAGTACATGCGCAGGTGGTTTCTTAGACAAGTGATCCCTTTATATCTTCCAAAGTCAGGTACTTTGAACTTCAGTGGGATTATTACATCCGGAACGAGACCCATTTCGAGTGAATCGACATCAAAAGCATCATATCCTTCCAGGACTTTCAACCTTTCTTCTTGAGCTTTGTATTGATCCAGTGCCAACGGGTTTTCAACAGTAGGGTGTTGGTCACTTTCTGCGGTGCCTGATTAACATCCTCCAAATTGTGATCTCCATATTATAAGTCTAAGTAATCGTCAGCATGATTAACCGGAATTCGCAGGGTATGAGATGCCCCTACCTTTGGTGGAGGTGGGATAAACCCCTCATATTCTTCTCTTGTCTCGTGTTGATCCATGACAGATTTCTGTGGCCCTGTTTCCAGTCCTTTTCTCAGTTGGTGACCGCCCGATGCACCAATAGCTTGGGTTATTTCTTCAAAATCTACTATGGGAATATATTCTTGTCTATCAACGATGTTCTTCAAATCTAGAATAACATGACTCATGTCTCCCCTTATTGAGTCGATGTTGCTTTTAACTTTTTCCAAATCCAACTTGAAAGCTATTTGATTCTCTTCTATTTGTTCCGTGGCTCTTAGTTTGTGAGCTCTTATTTGATACGGAGGCCAAGGAGGTGGTGGTTTTCTTCTACTAATAGTTCAACTGGAGAATATTTTTGAAAAGGATGAGTTTTTTAGTGGAAAATTTATGTAATGTTTTTATGAGTGCATGATTATGTATGCATGATGTTAAAATTTATGCTTTGCGTGTCTTATTCACCTGGGTATATATATTCTTTTTAATAATATCGTGTGTGTGTGTGTGTGTATATATATATATATATATATATATATATATATATATATATATATATATATATATATATATATATATTAGGTTTTGCTTTTTTTTTATTTGGTGAGTATCTGGAAAGTGAATACACAAACAAGCTAGGAAACACAATGCTTATATTGAAACGCCAATCGTCTTTAAAAAGATAATACATTTCAGATACTGAAAAATATTACAATTCTAAAACAGTAAACTTGCTGGAAAGGAAATAAACAAAAGGAAAAAAATCTTCTAAGCCCGTTTGCGAAGGTCTTCTCTGAAACTATCGACCATAGTCATGCATAGCTTGAGAAAATTGTCAACGTCCTCTGGGAGAGGGACCATTACACTTTCTGCGTCCTTTAAGCTCCTGGGAATGTCTTCGATAAGGTTGTTGGCCAAGAATGCGAGCTTCTCATGCTTATCCTTGTAGTATCGGTACTCTTGGTAGAGGTTGGGATTTATCTTGTGGTTATCCCTTCCTTCTTGGGAAATTTTTGTATATTGCTCTTCCCAATATATCTTTTTAGCTCTCAGCTCCGTATAAAGTCTTCATTTTATTAGGAAGTCTTTTCGGAGGCCCTCCAACTCGAGACATACTTGCTTATACTCATCAGTATTCTGGGTCAGATGTCTTTCTGCCCTCATTTTCACAAGGAACTCTCTCACTTCTGACTCTTGGCTATCTTGAAGCCTGGTAGTGAGGTATTTCAATTGTTCTTCTTGGTCTAAAGATACTTGGGCCAAACTTTGGATCTGAGCCCTCAACTCTTCCTCTAGTACTTTCTTTTCCTGCATAAATTTTTCATACCATCTGTTCAACTTTCTGATTTCATTGGCAGCATCTTCCAGCCTCCGATTATAGGAATCCAGATTAAAGGTAGCACTTAACAGCCATTCGGTTGAATGCTTCCTTTCAAACTTTCATTTTCAAATGCTTTGCGTTCTTTTTGAATCTGTTGGTCTTTTGATTCAAGTGTGCGCTGCATTTGTCTTTTCTCTTTGGTCAAATTAAGGAGATTGAGCTCTAACTCTTCCTTCTCCCTCTGAGCCTGCTTCAGTGCTTTTTTTAAATCATCTACCTCTTCTAAAGACATAAGAGTAGTGACTGGGACCTCTTGCTTATATTCAGGATCTATATCAAAAGGAAGTTTGATAATTTGCACCCTGTTTAGAACCCATGGAGTGTAAGGTTCTTTGGACACTACATTTTTCCTTTCTGCTTTTCTTTTGTTAACCCAACTCCAAGCTCGAATGATTTTGTTGAATAGCTCTCGGTCATTTCTGCCTGTGTCATGAATGATCAATTGCTGGAGTTGTTCATCCGAAGGTTTATCTTCCAGAGGATACCCTAGTTGTCGTAGGGCCAGAGTGGGATTGTAATTGATGCAGCCTTGTGACCTGATTAGTGGGGCATTAGGAAAATCCCAACAACTATAGACAATATCACCAATATCTAACTTCCTGGTATACCACAACACAGAGCTAGCAGTGAGAGATCTTAACTTCTGAGGCCATTCATACCTTGTCAGATTTGGAACCAAGTAACTTTCCTTGTAAAGGTGAGTCATGAACCAAGAGTATAGTAATGGAATACAGTAGTTTAGGGTACCTCTTTTCTTCTCGTACCGTGTATGAATGGTGTAGTAGATATCAGCAAGCAAAGCTGGAGTGGGATCTGTATTAAAAGTTTTTGTGCCCCAGAACACACTGATGGTTGCAGGGTCAATATAGTCTATAGTGCGCGAAAATAGGACAACACCAAATATTAGCATCCCAAGACAGACGACACAAGATTCCCATTCTTTGTTATTTGATAAATCAAGAGATTTTCTCTCCAGATAACACCTTTTAATCCATCGCACTTCTCATTCTTTCTTATAATTATGAGCAAACTCGGGATAAGGGATTCCCAAACCTTCGACCAGTATTTTAATGTCAACAGTTTATCCAATACCCGTATAAGCTTTCTCTTTGGAGAATTTCATAATTCTATCCAATTCCTCTAAGGTCGGAGCTAACTGGAAGTCTTGAAATGTGAAACATCTCAACGGAGGATCATAGAACTGTACTAGAGCAGAAATAGCATCCAACTGCACTTCAACTTTGGCTAAATCCAAAATATCCCCATAGCGACGAGTAAATGTTTTCATGACCCTTTCAGATAATCTTTCCTTTATAGCTTTGATTTGAGTCACATCCGGCTTGGCAGCATTGATACGAACGAGCTGTTTTCCTTTAGCATTCATTTCCAGATACTCACAAAAAACCTTTACTCTTTTTTTTTAATATTTCTTTGTACCCAGTGAATAAAAAAAACAAAAGCAAATGATGTATGATGAACATGTGAAATGTAGATATGCATGAATATATGAGTAAAATGTTAAACAACAGGATTTAGTGAACAGTAACCTTTAGAAGGTAGGCTTTTAGCTTATGTTTATGGATATTCTACCATCCCCATAAGGTGGTTTCCTTAAGGATATCATGAATAACACTGAAGGGAAAGGCATAAGGGCCTCCCTTAAGCGGAGTCTCTTTGCATACCGAAACTTTCGTCTCTAGGTCGTGAAAGATCTCATCATGAGATTTTAGTTTGAGGTTTATACAAAGAGCCATAGGCGTCATTCCAAAGTCCTACTTCCCAAGAGGATGTCTCTTCAGACGTATTTCTTTTGTGGAATTCCACCGACTCTAGGTGAAGTCGTCATATAAACTCATAGGGATGATGTATCGCCTTGGCTAATAGACAAACATTCTTGCTAAGGGTTTTTAAAAATATTTTTGCGAAAATTAAAGTCCCGCCACAAATATAATAGGATAACGAATAAAAAATAATAATAAGATAAATAAATAATTAAATAAACAAGAAATAAAACATAATAAACAAAAAACCTAAAAACCCTAAAAACGAAAGATAAGGCTTTTAAACCTAGGGCTGAGTCCCCAACAGAGTTTCCAGCTGTTGCAACTGGTTTTTTAATAGAGTTGTCACCCTTAATTTTTATCCTAATGGAAGGGAGTATAAAGGAATAATCCTAAATGGTTTAGAGATTATAGATTTGGACTCGGTTCTAGACGAGGGGAAGGTGTTAGGCACCCCTTATCTACCTTGTTCGCAAGGATACCGGGTTTAGAAGCACATTTTTCAGGAAATGGGGTTTTATATAATTATTGGGGAAAAAGGGTTTGAATTTTAGTGAGGGGGACTCGCCACGATTTTTGATCGTATTCCTAGGTGTCTTCTTAGGAGGAATCAGAGTCCCATTTCGTAGTTCGCGGTTGGTTTGTGTTTTTTATGGAGTATGAAGATATCCACACTTCCCGCACGTTTAATCTAGGTGTTGTAAATAGCGAAAATTATTAGACCAAATGTACCGTCGTTTCGAATAAGTTCGCAATTCCTTTTTGAAAATTGATTATTGAATTGATTTAATTTTAAAAATGAGTTTGTGATGTGTTAAGCATTTTTTAATATGTTAATTATCTTAAAAAAGAATTCTATTTAAACGCATGAATAAAAATAAGTTTTAATACAAAAAAAGTAAATTTAATGAATTTAGAAGATTATGTAATTTGTGTGACAAATAATAATAATGATAAATATAATGTTAAATATATTTGAATACATAATGTAAAAATATACAATAATTATTATAATTAAAATAAAAAGAGAAAATATAAAAAATATGAAAGATGAAATAAGATAAATAAGAAAAATACTAAAACGCAGGGGTGGGGGTGCGAAATATATTGGGTAGTAAAAATATGGGGTGTTAAAAGTCAGGGCCTGAATTCAGATATTGAATTCAGGCCCCTAGGCTATCTGAATTCAGGCCCAAAGCCTAGGGGGTGCATTCTTCTGTCTACACAGTAAAATGGGGGTGCGACGGTAGGGCCCCAGTCCAGATTATGGACTAGGCCCAAATAAGGTTGGGGGTGTCGATTTTATTAAGGAAACTAAAACAACAAAAAGGGTGGTGCCAAAAGCGTCTGGCTCGGGCCCAAAAGGAAATGAGAGAGAGTCTGTATGGACTCTATGCGAGTATATGCAGGGAGGTATGGTGGACATGCACCAAATGGGATGTGCGATTTAAATCATATGGACACGAACGAGGGTGCATGATAGTGGTTGGGAATTAGCACGTATAGGATCTCAGCAATGTTATATCTTTTCAATTTTTACTCTATTTCCTATTCATTCCTTTTTTGTCTCTCTCTTTCTTCGTCCTCCTTCTCTCTTCTCCACAGAACAACAAAAATCATCACTGCACCCTAAACCCAAATCCCACAGCGGCAATCCTTCTCACCTAGTCCCCTAAATAAACCCCCACCCAAAACACAACAAAAGAGATTGCAGAGTAAATGAAGAGAAGAAAAAATAAAAACGAAAAGTTGATTTATTCGTTACCCTCGATCTCGCGTTCTGTGTTGTTCTGGTGTCTGACTTCTTGGCTAGTCTCACCCATTCTATTTGTTTCGCAGGTGTTGGGGTGGCGGCAAAGGTGACGATCAATATGGTGCAGCACGGTTGAGGACAAATCTTAGGGTTTCAGATGTTGAAACCCTAGATCGGTGCGGTGAGGAGGCTTCGAAGGGGACAAGCCCTTAAACTTCTCTTCTTCTAAAAAAAATGGTAAACTCTTTTCATCTAGTCCTCCTCTTTTTTTGTTCTGTAATTTTCTTTACATTTATACTGTCCTTAGTTTTTAAATTTAGGAAATTAAATCAATGCTTTGTCCTACCATGTTAGGAAGACGATAAGTATGTCTGTAATTTTGATTTTCAGAATTGGTTAGGGCTTACGCCTTAGGAAATATTTTGAACTCTCTGTCTGTAAATTTAAGAATGTCGTTGATGTATATGATTCTGTATTGATTGATTTTTGTTTTCTGTAATATCGTTTTAAGAATTCCTTAGGAAATATTTTGAACTCTCTCCTTTTTTTTACCGAACTAAAATTGAATTGGGCCATTAATCTGCTCGGCCTCATTTTTCTGAAACAACAACATTTTTTCCTTTTTTTTCTTCTAAATAACATAAGACTATCTTCCAAAAAAAATGTTACTTTTAATATAATAATAATATTAATAATGATAAAACATATTCTTTTCAAAATAAATCAAAAACTTGTAATGGGTCAAAAATGTTTTATTCCATTGGGCCTTGAACAGCAAAATAAACAGGTTGTTTTATTTAAAAAACTAAGTGGTCTTATGCAACTCAAACATACTAGGCCTTTAAACAAGGCATGTTTATTTTCATACACCCTCCCTTGCATCCGAACTAATTTTAAAAACTATGGGCCTTTTCTGATTGAGAAAGACCCATGATCCTTTTTACAAAATAAACCCCTCCTTGATTTTTAATACCCCAAAGAAATAAGACTATATAATATGAATCAATTAAAAAGGAAATCTAAACCTAATGTAAGGGTAGGACAAATTTGGGGTATGACAACAGTCAAAACTCAAGATTTTTGCTCAACATCAATATTTTGAACTCACATTCATCATTTGATCGAGGGTGACCATGATTCATTATGAAAACTCAAGATTCATCAAAAGTCATAAATTACTAATTAAGGTTTTCTTAAGGAGAAGTTAACTAAACTTTGACCAAGCATAACTTTCACATGATTCATCGTAAATTTCTCAACTAAAGCCCATTTTGAAGGAAATTCAATTCTATGCAACTTTGTCTCTTTAAGCTCAAGGCCAAAAATGCTTCATTTGAGAGATATGGATCAAAACATTACAGGTCATTTTAAAAGTAAGCAAAAAGACATTTTTTGTCAAGGCAATTTACATCAATTTAAAGACTTCAAATGAAAAAACTACCAACATGAAAGTTGTAGGAGACATTTTGAGGTTTCCAAAAAGTCAAATATCACCTTCATATGACGAAAATTATGAGGGTTATGGTTGGCACAAGTTGGATAATTTTTTAGAAATGCATGAAACCTCAATTGAGCAATTTTGAATTTTTAGACTAATGGGTCTAACTTTTGAGGATCAAACATGTTTATGATATGATAAAAGACCTATAAATCCATTGGTACATATTCATATTTTTTATCCTATTTACTTAAATTTTTATTTAATTTTTGTAAAAGAATTAAATTAAAAATAATAAATAGTTGGATTAATGTTGGACTATGATCGTTTGGACATCTTCTAGAAGGCCCAAGACCTCATAAAAGCTTGCCAAAGCCGTGAAAGACATATTTGAGACAATGATCTTCAAAAATGGCAAGTTAGAAAACATGTTTCATTGATTTTTGGTAACACCATGATCACTTGATTCTTTCCTTCTTTGGTGACTTAAATCTCCTCCTCTATAAATACTCAAGCTCTCACACTACAATGACACAAAAAAATTTGCCTCAAGAAAAGTCTCAAAAATCACAAATTTTCAAAGAAAGTGCACCATTGAATCTCAAGTTCCAGTTTGATTCATTCTAAACCACAACCTTTTTCACAAATAAAACATCTTTACACATCACACTTTTTTCAAACAAAATATTTTCAACACTTTGTACGCATTCTTGAGGACTGATACAAGAATCATCACAAAGTTAGCTTTTCAAAATATTTTCAAACAAATCACACGCACAAAGCAAATTTCAAAAAGTGAGCTAGCGGTTAAGAGCCTGTAGATAACTACAGATGAAAAGGATGCTAATACCTTCCCTTTTCATAACTTACCCCCCGAACTCAAAATCTATCAAAGGTATTTCCTGTTCTTTTCACCTTTCCTTATTGGATAAAAGAAAAGTCAGTGGCGACTCTTGATATCTGCAACATTTGCGATAGAACGCAAAACAAGTCAGTTCTCCCATCCTATTACAGAAATGGTGACTCTATTGGAGACTTATAAAAAGAGAGGTTACCTTAAGAGTTTAGATCACTTTACTTACTTAAATTATGTGCTTTGTCTGCTTTAACTTTAATGGCTTGCTTGGGTTTATTATTTGAAAGATTATACACCCAGATCTAAGGATTCCTTAGGTAAGTAGCAATAGATCATGAAAACTATACGACATGGACCGATATGGTTGAATTGATGGCTACGGTTAGTGCGATACTTTGGTTTGTACTAATGTTCCTTGAGTCAATCAAGGATAACATTAGGCTTCCGCGGGGTGTCATTAGCACTAACTAACTTTTAGAACCTTAATTAACCCATCTTAGCCATTAGAAGGTAGTAAGATGATCGGCTTTGGTACAGTCCAAGGTTGGTTGATACTCGATGCTACACTCATTGAGATTCAACTCGCAGGATGTTTTGGTGGCAAGTCAGTTGTCGTACTTAAATAAAACCTTCGAGAAAGATCTGTGATATGAGATTTCTAGAACCCGGTTACTATTTTAAGACAGATTGAGTCAACTTAACTTCAATAGAGAAGGGTACTTACCTATGGACCTCATGCAAGCATTTAAACCTAAGGCTCTTGTGTGATTTGTTTGTGTTTGCTACTTGTTTAAACATGAACATAACATCATGACATCATAATATCATAACATCATGACATGGCATTTTTACTAACCATTTCAAGGATCTTAGGGACCTTTGGTGCAGGATTATCATAAGTTAGATTGGTAGCAAGGGGAAAGAGGATTTATTTTCCTCTAACCAAATGTCGTCAAAGATCGAAGTATATTCTCTTGAGTCAGAGGCTAGGACCCACTTGATATGGTGAGCTTAATTCTTATAGAAGGACGTTCAAAAACAAAGACTCAAAGTTCTTCAAGACAAAGTTGTAACCATATGCATTTTCAAATTTTTAATCCCGCGAGATCCTTAAAAACATTGCATATGCATCTACATGTCATGCATATCATTACATAACATGTATTCTCAAGACAGGTTTTCTCATCTTCTTGCTGTTTATTTCAGCAGAAATGGCTCTCGAACAGACCGTAAAGAATCTCCAAGCTCAGAATGCCCCAATTCCAACAGATGTTCCTGAACTTAGCCAAGGGCCAGGAAGAATTGAAGGCACTCATCACTAAATAGAAGAAGAAAAAGACAAAGAAACCAACCGACATCATGAACATGGGAAGAAGGTTCAGGGGTCCAGTCGAGCGAGTTCAGGATCCGATACTCCATTGGACAAAGACGATGAACAGGATAAAGGCTATAAGAGTGGTGAAACTAAAAAAAGCAACCATGGTCCTGTTAAATACTCTAATGAAGAGGAAGAAGATTATTTGAATGAACAATATCCTTCTGCTGATGAAAGGTACAAGTAACTAGAAGATCGTCTAAATGTTATGGAGAACCAGAAAGTTCCTGGGTTGGATTTTAAGGATTTGGGTTTAATCTCGGGAGTTGTCATTCCTCATAAGTTCAAATTCCCCACTTTTGCAAAGTATGACGATGTTTCTTTCCCAAAGCTTCATTTGAGGTCATATGTCCGAAAGATTCAACCACACATTGCTGACAGGAAGTTGTGAGTGCATTTCTTTCAAGAGATCCTATTTGGAACACAATTGGAATGGTTTTATCAACTAGAAGGGACCAATATTTATACCTGGGAAGATTTGGCCGCTTCTTTCTATAAATAATACCAGTATAATACTGATCTTGCACCAACCCGTATGCAACTACAAAGTATGACTATGGGCTCTAACAAAGGCTTTAAAGAGTATACCCAGAAATGGAGAGATCTGACAGGAAGAGTTCAACCTCCCTTGTCTGATAGGGAATTCGTTGACATGTTTATGGGAACTTTGATAGGTCCTTTCTTCAATTATCTTATTGGAAGCTCTTCAACCGGGTTCACAGAGTTGATATTAATAGGGGAACATGTTAAAGGTGGAAGCAGAAGTGGAAAAATTCAGGTTGCTGCATCTTCAAGTACTGCAAAGAAGCCATTCAACAGGAAGAAAGAAACTAATGTTGTGTACGTCCAGAAAGGTCGTGGTAAAGGTGACTGCCATCAATACGTTAGGGCAGTAATGATTTCCAGTCCCACACCAACGCAACATCAACAACAAGGCAATCATCGTAGGCTAGATGCACCCAATAAATAATTCACCAAAATAAATATGCCATTGTCTCAAGGGTTGTAACACCTGTTGAATGCATAGCTGATTACATTGAGATATCCTCCTCAGAATCCCAACACTTCCTCTCCCCGGTACAATCCTAATGTAAGATGTACCTATCATTCCAATAGTCACAGACATGACACAAATGGTTGCTGGTCTCTGAAAAATAAAATCCAAGATATGATTGACTCTAAGGAGATTGAATTTGATCCTCCCGAAACTCCTAATGTGATCACTGCACCTATGCCTAATCATGACAAGGGTGTTAATGCTATTAATTTTGTGGAAGATGCTGATAGCGATAATGACCTGGACAACTGGATCTTCTCGACTACTGACAAAGGGCTCACCAACTAGACATCTGAAGACTTTGTACCAATCTCCTTTAGTCAGGAGTAAATGCCATTTTCTGTTTTCTATTTCCAAATTTTTGGTTATGTAATTTGGAAAATAATTTTAAGCCTTGTGCCTTACCCGAGGCACAACGGTCCATTTGTTAGGGTTGTCATGTTTTCATTTAATACAATCATTAGACGTTTTGCATATAAAATTTGCGTTCTTTGTATTTATGTTTACTTTATTGCTTCCAAAATGGCTATATGTTCTTACACACACCCATATAACAAATTGCAGATCCACATCCACTCTGGATCCCATTGATAACAATTCTTCTATTTCCAATTATGACTTCGAAAATCCGATCTACCAAGCCGAAGACGAAGGTGAGGAAGATTGTGAAGTTCCTGGAGAACTTGCTAGACTATTAGAGCAAGAAGAAAGAGCTATACAACCACATGAAGAGCCAATCGAGGTTGTGAACTTGGGTACTAAAGAGGATAGAAAAGAAATCAAGATAAGTGTCGACCTAGAAGAAAGTGTCAAAGAGAGGTTAATCCAGATGTTGCGTGACTATATTGAGATTTTTTCTTGGTCATACAAAGACATGCCAGGGCTTGATACTGATATTGTGGTTCACCATCTACTAATGAAGGAGGGTTGTCCTCCTATAAAGCAGAAGGTTTGTTATATGCGTTCCGAGATGTCTGAAAAGATCAAGGTTGAGGTTATGAAACAATTCAATATAGGTTTCTTAGCTGTTACATCCTATCCTCAGTGGGCTGTGAGTGTGGTGCCAGTACCTAAGAAGGATGGTAAGGTGCGTATATGTATAGACTACGGAGATCTGAATAGGGCAAGCCCTAAAGATGAATTTCCACTTCCACACATTGATGTTCTGGTTGACAACACCTCTCAGCATAAAATATTTTCCTTCATGGATGATGTTGCACCCCAAAATTTTCCCTCTCATATCTCTTAAAACATTTCAAGAAAAATCTCCAAGTGGCTCAAGATTGCTCAAGAGTTGGACAGTCAAGCTATCTCCTAAGGCAGTCAACCCCAAATTAGGGTTTTGTGTTGCATCAAGATCCTTGAGTCCAAATCACCTCAAGTGCTCCCCAATTTCCTAATATGTTCTCAAGGTCATCCATGTCAAATTTCAAGCCTTGCAGAGGAAGTTTGCTCAGCCAATTGCTCAAAGGGTCCAAAAATCGATTATGTTAGGGAAAAAGTCAATTGTGACCTATAAATGGTCAAACTTCAAGAAATTTTGCCAGCATTCTCATTTTGAAGGATATTTCATCATTTGATCAAGGTTTGATCATGATTCATCAAGGATTGCTCAAAATTCATCAAGACTCAAAAGTTGTTAAATTAGGGTTTTGTAGGAAAAGTCAACTCAACTTTGACCAAGCATAACTTTCTCATACTTTATGAGAAATGACCCATCCAAAGCTCATTTTGAAGAGGATGAAATTTTCTACAATACATCTTCATACCCCAAGATCAGAAAATGCACTCACAAGAAGTTATAAATTTGGACATTATAGGTCATTTTTGAAAGTCAACAAAAACACCTTTTTTTCCAAAGCTATTAACTTGAGCATGAAATATCAAAATGATATGAGACCAAAGGGGTTGGTTATAGGACATCTCAAGCTTTCTAAAAAGTCCAAGAACACTTCTAAAAGTTCAAAATTGAAGAAGTTATGCATTGTTGAAGTTGGGCATTTTTGCAAAATTGCCAAAAGTCAATTATCCCCAAAACATCAAATTTTGTCAAATGGGCCCATTCTTTTCCACTTGATTTGATCTTGTCACACTACACACGTGTTCTAGCTTCAGCCTTGTGTCCATTTATCAATTTTATTATTTTATTTGATTTTTTATTGAATTATTTCATTTTAAATCAAATAAAATCTCAAAACTTGATTACATGTGATCTTTTTCTATTTTCAGGACCTAATCATCATCAATGTCATGATCAAATTCGTATCAATCATTCCATGTGCAAAAATATTGGATTTTTGGCAAATTAAGCAAGTTTTAAATGGAGGATCAAATACAATCTCAAGGCATTAATGTACAAGGATTCAAGACCAATTTGTCGACCTAATACATTGCAGCATACATATACAATCCAAGGCACACGAATTTAAGGCTAGAGGCTGCAAGAGCATCAAGAACAAAACTTGAAAAAAGGTGGAAAAAGTGTGAAACTGAAATCACCCTTGGAGGCATTTTCAGAAGCGAAACTCAACACTAATCCATTGTTGGACAATCATTGAAACAAAACCAGCCCATAGCCAATCTCCATACACGCACAAAAGCTCTGTAAGTGTCTCAAAAAAATGCTTTTCGTTTGAATTCGTAGATCCTTATTCTTGCACTTTTCTTACAAAATCTTTTCATATTCATGATTATCGTCCAATTTAGAAGCATTCTGCATTAGCCAATTGCATTTATCTAGCATGTAGCCCCATAGCCGAACCTAGGGTTCGTGGTTTGTTTTTTTTGGGCATTTCTTTTTCAGGCAAAATTAGTGCCATTGATGGACATGGACGTAACCAAGGGAGATAGACGAGCACAACCATAGTCCTGGATTTGATTTTCATGGCCTAGAACGGATTTTAGGTTGGACATACGAATTTAGCTGCGGATATAAATCTGTAGGTAAATATACAGGGTTGAAGGAAGAAGACGAAGACGTGTCTCCCTCTGGTTGGATGGTTCAAATATGGCGCGCTTTATTTTTTTTTCTGATCCATTAATTTGTTTTTTCCTATATTATTATTTTTGATTAATATAATAACAGATTAAGCGCATTGGTTGAGTGGTAGAGGCGTTGTCCAATGATCAACAGGACCTGGGTTCGAATCCCAGGTCCCCCATGTATTTGCTATATTTTTTCTATAGGTTATCCAATGCAAACCCAAGTGCGTAGCCTACCATGCTCCCTCATTCAATCACTTGCCAGATGGCCCCAGGCCAGATCTGGTGGTCCAGAGGGGATGCCTACCATGCTACCAAGTCAACGTGCCACATGGAATCAAGAAAAGTCAGCCAATGCCAGCGCCTATTGGGCCTCTGAATTGCCATTCCAACCTCCAAATTGGGCCCAAACCCCCCTAAGTCTTTCTATTTCTATTTTCTATCTATTTTATTTATTTGTTTTGTTTAATTATTTTTCATAATTTAACTAACCAAATAAATCTTTTTCTTCATAAAATTAAAAAAAACCAAAAATATTTTCTTATTTAAATTAAATTTCAGTAATTTATTTTTGTTAATAAATATTAATTTAATTAATTTAGTTTTAATTAGGAACAACTTTTAATATATTTTGCAATAATTAAAATTAACTTAGATAATTAGGTTTTTATTAACATTGAATAAATTTATTTTTATTTCTTTAAATATCAAAAATCCAAAAATATTATTTTCATTAATTAATTAATTAGTTTATTAATTTAATAATTAATCCAATTTAATTTCTTCCATAAATTCAAAATAACAAAAAAGATACTTTCTTTCAAAAGGGTCAAAACCCTAGAACTCGCCCGATTTAATTTCCCGCACGCGATCCATTTCATTTCAATATTGTATCTGCTTCCGGAATGTAATAGGTTAATAGGACTTTACCGCTTTATTTATTTTCCGCATTTTAATTTCAAGGGTTGCTTTTGGCGATGTAAATACCCGACGCCTTGTAATAGTTAGTTTAAATTCCCGCAATTTAATTTTCACAACTCATAAACTGTTAGATGTTTGATAATAGGGAATGCATGACAAGATCGAATATTTAAACTTAAAATCAACATAGATAACCATTGACATGTACAAAGACAAAATTAACTGAAAACAACACACTCGTACATGCGTACTCTTAGGGTACACCTCACTTGGTTGCCTTCGAACGCGATCATTGAGTATAGGAAGTTTTAGAGGTCGCCCTCTTGTCCAAAGATCATAGTTGCCTCGAAACGGTTGACTCGGAAAAATGATCTAAGACATTGGGGTTACCGCTAAGGCGTCCTAAAATTGCTTTAGTGACCGCACGTCCCTTAATCGAATTGACCCTTAAAACTCCAACGACGATGCTACCTACTCATCAATAGTGGGATAACATTGTCTAAAGGAAGATAGCATAGAACAATTCCTTTTTCGAGTAGGTAGATGGTTCTTAAGTACTTGCTCTTTCCAAAACAAAACAAACTTTTCACACTTACACCTTTCAAACAAAAAACTCTTTCAAACCCACAAACACAAAGAAAAGCAATTTTTGAAAACACTATGAGCAAGTACCTAAGAGCCCATGGATAACCACAGATAGAAAGGGTGCTAACACCTTCCCTTTCTATAATCTACCCCCCGAACCCGAGAAATATCTCAAAAAAGGAATTTTTCTGTGTTTTTTTCCTTTCCTTGTTGGATAAAATAAAAGTCGGTGGCGACTCTTGCTTACCGCGACATTTTGCAAACATAAACGCAAAACACAAACCAACATTCCAAAAAATATTCAGTTCTCTCCCACCGTATCACAGAATTGGCGACTCTGCTGGGGACGCTTATAAGTGGGGTGTACCTTAGGATTAGATCATTGTGTTTTCAATTGTTTGCTTTGTATGCTTTATACTTGTGAGCTTGTATCGGAGTTACTATAGATCCTAACCCGGATCTGGGGGATACCCTTTAGGTAAGTAGCAATAAACTGTGAGGGAACTGTACGGCGTAGACCGATACGGTTGAAGCAGTAGCTACGTTGGTGTGGCACTTTAGATTGTACAGATATCCCTTGTGTTGGAACAAGGAGAATATGGGTCATCTAAGGGGTCATTAAGCACCAACTCACCTTAGAACCTTTAAATTGACCAACTTGGCCATAGAACAGTAGCAGTATGCTACACTCATTGAGACTAAACTCTCGCGATGATTCCGGCCGCAAGAAAAGGTTGCTAAACTGGAATTATGAACGATTGAGGGTAGTCAGTGATATTGAGATCCTCTAGAACCCGGTTACTATTTTTAGGACAGGTTTGAACCAACTGAACTGAAAGAGGGTAGTACCTAAACTCCTTGCCAGCCTGAAATCTAAGGGCTCTCTGTGTGACTTGTGTGCCTTTATCATGTTTGCTATTTGTGGATACTTGTGGTGTGCTTACTATCATGACATCATAACATTGCATACATCTTGCATTGGACTAACCTATTTCAAAGACAGGAGGGATTCATCTTTGTTCTGTTTTGTAGGTCATGATGCCCATGCGTAGGAATACCATCCGGATCAACTTTGTCCAGGTTCCCACCATGCTTAAAGAATTGATTGCAAAGATTCCTGATACTACCTCCTTCATCAGAAGACATGGGTATCTTCTCAGTTTGGTTACCTCCAAATTGGACGAGCAGATGATGAGTGTCCTGGTCCAATTCTATGATCCACTGTACCATTGCTTTACTTTTCAGGACTACCAGTTGGTTCCCACCTTAGAAGAGTTCTCTGATCTGCTCGGTATCTCTATTCTAGAGCAAACCCCGTTTACTAGTTGGGAGAAGATCCTTAGGCCAGAAGAGATTGCTTCAGCCCTCCATATGACCAAGGATGAGGTAATGGCTAATTGGGAGACTAGAAGTGGAGCAAATGGCTTTCTGACTAAGTTCTTGGTTGGTAAGGCTAATTATTTCTGGGATAGTCTAGACTTCAAGGCATTCGAAGATATTCTGGCTCTTCTGATATATGGCTTGGTATTGTTTCCGAATCCTGACTCCTTTGTTGATGTGAATGCGGTGAAAATCTTCATCTCTCGTAATCCTGTACCCACCCTCTTGGGTGACATTCTTCATCAGCTTTATGCCCGTACTGCCCGAAAGCGGGGTACCTTGATGTGTTGTGCTCCATTATTGGCGAGGTGGTTTATTTCGCACCTCCCCAAATCAGTGTTGAAGAACAAAGAAGGCATGGGCTGGGCCTATAGGGTTATGTCTCTCTCTCGCACAATGACATCATCTGGACTATCAAGGGTATGGACGAGGTGGCTATTATAGATCATTGTGGGGAGTACCCCAATGTTCCACTGATAGGAACCCATGGAGGAATTACTTACAATCCGTGCTTAGACTTACGCCAGTTTGGGAGAGCCAGAAGAGAAGGACCTCATGAGCTGCTAATGCCTAGTATCATCTTTGATTTTCAAGGGGATAGCGACGAGCAACGCCGCAGATTCATAAGGGTCTGGGATAGAGTTCACATATCTGATCCACATGAGCTGGGTCCAAAGACTTCTCTTTCGATGGAGCCATATCTCAGATGGGTCCGTATCCGTGCCCAAAAGTTGGGTATGCCATATGAAGCCGTCCTGCCTATCATTGTTGAAGTTGCTAATGAAGAGGGGGTTCTTTCGACCATCCTCCATCCTTACATGCCCACTGACATTGGGGCACTGAAAAGGTCTTGGATGCAGCTGAGAGAATAGCGGGATGCTTACCGAGAAAAGTTTAACGAGCAAGAGCAGAAGATCCAGAAGTTGACTAGGCAGCTGGAGAACAAGCGGATTCTTAATGACTATGTCCGTACCGACAAGAAGCGACCATGGGAGCACTGATTGTCCTTTGATTATTTCCTTTCTAGTTTTTATTTACTTTTCAGTATTTCATTTCTTGTAACGCCTTAAGGGTATCTGTTGAACAATTTGAATTTCAAAGTTTATCTAATAAAAGTGTGTTTCATTTCTTGTTTACAAATTTGAATCTCTCGATGTCTTTGAAATCATATCATACGCATTTCATCCCATGCACTTCATAACAGGTACCCATTACAAGTCTTTTATCTTCTTCGCTGTTTATTTCAGCACTCATCATGTCTGCTGAACCATCAACTGAACAAGCAATCAAGGCCCTACAGGCCCAGAATGCCCAATTCCAAGAGTTGTTCATGAATCTAGCTAAGGGTCAGCAAGATCTGAAGACCCTGATTCTGAAAGAGAAGAAGAAGAAGAATAAGAGGACAGTCCTGTTTAACACAAGTCATAGGTTTGGAAACAGGCTACGGGATGAAGTTAATTTTACCACCTCATATGGGGGGAAAGATAGTCAGGAAGAAAGGAGGGCTCTTAGCCCTGTGGTCTTAGACAACGAGGCGGACTTCGACGAAGACCAGTATCCTCCTACTGAGGATAGATACAAACAAATGGAAGACCGTTTGAGTGCGATGGAAGTTTAGAAAGTGCCTGGTCTAGAATTTGGTGATCTAGGTCTATCATCGGGGGTGGTAATTCCCCACAAGTTCAAGGCTCCAGCCTTTGCTAAGTATGACGGAGTCTCTTGTCCGAAGATGCACCTCCGATCATATGTAAGGAAGATTCAGTCGTACACCGCTGATAAGAACCTATGGATCCACTTCTTTCAAGACAGTCTCTCAGGGACTCAGCTTGAATGGTTTTACCAGTTAGACGGAGCCAGTATCCACAGTTGGGAAGATTTAGTTGCTGCTTTCTACAAGCAGTACTAATACAATGCCGACCTCGCTCCCACGCATACCCAACTCCAGGGTATGTCAATGGGAATGGGCGAAGGTTTCCAAGATTATGCTCAGAAGTGGAGGGATCTTGTCGGAAGAGTGCAACCACCCTTGGCTGATCGGGAGCTTGTGGATATGTTTTTGGGGACCCTGTCTGGTCCATTTTTCAACCACCTGATTGGAAGCTCTTCGTCTGGGTTCACAGAGCTAATTATGACCGGTGAAAGGATTGAGGCTGGTATTAAGGCTGGTAAGATACAGAAGGGTGCTTCATCAAGCACCGAGAAAAAGCCTTTTAAGAAAGAGTCAAGTGCTGTCTACAATTCGAAAATCCAAAATAGACCTGAACTCCACCAAGCTGTTAATGCGGTTGTTATTTCAAGACCTGTTGGTGCTCCTCAGCACAACAATCAACAAAAGGCCAAGAGACCTCGAAGGAAATTCACCCAGCTCAACATGACTTTATCTCAGATTCTGCCACAATTATTGAAAACCAATCTAGTGATTCCAAGGGAAGCCCCGGAGAATCCAAATACAACATCACCGAAGTACAACCCTAATGCACGCTGTGCTTTTCACTCTGATAGCCCGGGGCATAATACAAATGATTGTTGGTCTTTGAATAACAAAATACAAGACTTAATTGATGCTAAGGAGATTGAGTTCGAGGCGCCCGAAAGACCTAATGTTGTGATTGCTCCTATGCCCAAGCATGGAGTAAATGCTATAGATGAAGACTCGTTTGTGGTTTCTGTGAACGACATTGTTACCCCTTTGATGACTGTAAAGAAGAACCTTTTGCTAGTCGGTTTATTTCCGGGCTGTGACGAAGGTTGTCGTATGTGTTCCGCCCTACCAACCGGTTGCCATCTTTTAAAGTCAGGTGTCCAACGCATGATGGATAATAAGGAAATTTTGTTTGAGAAGACTGTTGTTCCTTTATTTCATACTGAAGAAGTTGCTATTATTACCATTTTCGACAATTCTTCCAAGGCTCCCTCGAGGAAGCCTGTTAGAATTACATCTGTTCCAAGAATCGCACCATTGATCATCACCATTCCTGGGCCTATCCCCTACACCTCTGATAAGGCTATCCCTTGGCATTACGGGGCCGATGTTTATCTTCATGGAGTTAAACAAGAATTAGATGTTGATACTGACGTCAGCAATATTGTTGGACCTGCTAAAGTCACCCGCAACGGAAGACTTTTCTCACCTGATATCTCTCCACCAACTGCCTGAAAACCTGTTGTTATTACACCTGCCAGTGTACCTGCTACGATTCCTATTCAAGTTCCTATTCTCACCCCTGTTTCCAAATCATCTAACACTCGGGGCAAAGGGACCACTGATGAGCCTGCCCAGACAGAGGCGCCGAAGACAATTACAGTTGAAGCCTCTAGGCAAGAGATGGAAGAAATTATGAAGATCATCAAAAAGAGTGACTACAATGTAGTCGAGA
Organism: Vicia faba; assembly: GCA_948472305.1. Classification (NCBI taxonomy): domain Eukaryota; kingdom Viridiplantae; phylum Streptophyta; class Magnoliopsida; order Fabales; family Fabaceae; genus Vicia; species Vicia faba. The sequence continues at coordinate 1,544,925,321 of OX451739.1, forward strand.
AGCTGGGACAAACCCCATCCAAAATATCTATGTTATCTCTGTTGTTATGCTCATAGGCCCATGCCAAGGCTCTGATTTCATTCCTGAAGACTGCACATGTACCGCAAGAGACATCGGATGATCAATTTAAAGATTACGTGGCTAGTTTGACTGCTGATAATGGGTTGGGTTTCTCTGACACTGATTTGACTGCTAAAGGGAAGAATCACAATGATGCCCTGCATGTCTCCATTGAATGCAGGGGCACTACTCTTGCTCATGTATTGGTGGATATTGGTTCCTCATTGAACGTTTTGCCTAAGAAAGCTCTAGACTGGTTGGATTGTGAAGGGTTGGAGATGAAACCAAGCAACATCGTCGTCAGGGCCTTTGATGGGTCTAAGAGGATGGTGCACGGAGAAGTTGATATCCCGATTAAGGTTGGTTCTCAGGTTTTTGCCTCTACATTCTATGTGATGGACATTCGGCCATCTTATTCTTGCCTGCTGGGTCGTCCATGGATCCACAAAGCTGGGGCCGTAACCTCAACGCTCCACCAGAAGCTGAAGTACCCAGTGAAAGGGAAGATTGTGACAGTACAAGGAGAGGAAGAGTACATGGTGAGCCACCTTTCCGATATGTAGAGATGGATGGGGAGTTCATTGAGACCCCATTTCAGAATTTTAAAGAGGTTCCCCAGACACTGGCGTCAACTGAGACTGTTGTTAAAGATTCTCCTATGAAGTTGGCTTCCTTTAAGGATGCCCGGGCCGTTGTCGAGAAAGGTGGGTGTGCTAATTGGGGCCAACTCCCTGATTTTACACAGAAGACTAACAAGTTTGGTTTGGGTTTCACTGCAGAAGCTCAAAAGGCTGTTCAGAATGCATGGATCGGAAGACCTCCCGTGTTCATCAGCAACTCGGGAGTGAATGCCATTGAAGACGAAGTTGAAGAGTCTGAGTTCGACAATTAGATCTATCCTACGACCGACAGTGGACCAAGCAACTGGACAACAAAGGACTTCATCCCTATTTCTTTTGTTACCCAGTAATGAAACTTTTTGTTTTGAATTTGTAACAGATAATGTTTTAAACTTTACGGCCCGGTGTCTTACCCGGGGCACCGTGGCTTCATTTGTGAGGGCTTTTTGTGTGTCATCTACATGTATCATTAATAAAAGCCTTGGACGTTTTTTGCATTTCAAATGTTGTGCTCCTTGCTTTTCTTTTATTACATATTGCAAAACAACTATTTTACACACACTCACATATACAGGCCTACATCCACCCTGGATCTCACTGGTAACGACTCTGCTACTGCCAGTTATGACTTCGAAAATACGATCAACTTATTCGAAGACGAAGGTGAAGATGATTGCGAAGTTCCTGTTGAACTTGCAAGACTGTTACTCCAAGAGGAGAGGGTTATTCAGCCACACGAAGAGCCGGTGGAATCAGTAAATCTGGGTACAGAGGTAGACAAGAAAGAGGTCAACATCGGGGGAAATCTGGAGCTTAGTTTGAAGCAACGGTTAATTCAGATGTTGCATGACTATGTTGAGATCTTTGCCTGGTCTTATGAAGATATGCCTGGGTTGGATACCGATATTGTGGTTCACCGATTGCCTACCAAGGAAGATTTTCCTCCAGTGAAACAGAAGGTCCGCCGAATGCGCCCAGAGATGTCTAAGAAAATCAAGGCTGAAGTTATGAAACAGTTTGATGCCGGTTTTCTAGCAGTTACTTCTTACCCGCAGTGGGTGGCCAATGTGGTTCCTGTGCCGAAGAAGGATGGTAAGGTTCGAATGTGTGTTGACTATAGGGATCTGAACAAGGCAAGCCCCAAGGATGATTTCCCTCTGCCTCATATCGATGTTCTGGTTGAAAACACCGCTCAGCATAAATTCTTCTCCTTTATGGATGGTTTCTCCGGTTATAATCAGATTAAAATGGCTCCTGAAGACATGGAGAAGATAACTTTTATTACTCAGTGGGGTACTTTTTGCTACAAGGTCATGCCTTTTGGATTGAAGAACGCTGGGGCAACGTATCAGCGTGCCATGGTTGCTTTGTTTCATGACATGATCCATCATGAGATTGAGGTATACGTCGACAACATGATTGCAAGGTCCCAAACTGAGGAGGAACACCTTGACCACCTTCAGAAGTTGTTTGACAGGTTGAAGTTGTACAAGCTAAGGTTAAACCCGAACAAGTGCACCTTCGGGGTAAGATCTGGTAAGCTACTAGGTTTCTTCGTAAGCGACAAGGGTATTCAGGTGGATCCTGCAAAGGTGAAAGCTATACAGGAGATGCCAGCTCCCCAAACAGAGAAAGAAGTCAGAGGCTTTCTGGGACGTCTAAACTACATTGCCCGATTTATCTCGCACCTAACTGCTACTTGTGAGCCAATCTTCAAGCTACTGAAGAAAGATCAAGTAGTACATTAGAACGATGAATGTCAGGCCGCTTTCGAAAGGATCAAAGAGTATCTCCAAGAGCCACCCATTCTGATGCCTCCAGTTGAAGGGAGACCTTTGATCTTATACTTGACAGTACTCGACAATTCAATGGGGTGCGTGCTGGGCAGCATGACGAGTTTGGCCGAAAAGAGCATGCTATTTATTACCTTAGCAAAAAGTTTACCGACTGCGAGACCCGATACTCGTTGCTCGAGAAAACTTGTTGCGCTTTGGCATGGGCTGCTCGCCGGCTGAGACAGTATATGCTGACTCACACTACTCTATTGATATCAAAGATGGATCCAATCAAGTATATCTTCGAGAAGCCTGCCTTGTCCGGAAGAATAGAAAGATGGCAGATGATCTTGACTGAGTATGATATCCAGTATACGACCCAAAAGGCAATCAAGGGAAGTGTGTTGGCAGACCATTTGGCACATCAGGCAGTGGATGATTACCAGTCTATGAACTTTGAATTCCCGGATGAGAATATCATGTTGGTCACTGATTGTGAGACACCTAGACTGGATGAAGGACCTGAGGAAGGATCCTGATGGTCAATGTACTTTGATGGAGCTTCGAACGCTTTGGGTAATGGCATTGGCGCCATGATCATATCTCCTAAAGGCTCTCATACTCCATTCACCGCCCGACTATGTTTCAACTGCACCAACAATATGGCGGAGTATGAAGCGTGCATCATGGGTCTTCAAGCAGCAATTGACCTAAGGATTAAGTTTCTGAGTGTCTTCGGAGATTTCGCTATCGTGATCAGTCAGATCAAAGGAGAGTGGTGTGATCGGTGGAAATATAACTGACTGTTTTGAAATGCTGGTTCGCGAAATGTCGCGGTAAGCAAGAGTCACCACCGTCTTTTATGTTCTCCAACATGGAAAGGACAAAAGAACAGCAAAATTCCTTTTCGAGATGTCTCTCGGTTCGGGAGGTAGATTTATAGAAAGGGAAGGTGTTAGCACCCTTTCTATCTGTGGTTATCCACGGGCTCTTAGGTACTTGCTCTATGTTTTCAAAATTTGTTTGCTTTTCAAGTGTGTGTGGGTTTTGAAAAAGTTTAGTTTGAAAAACTTCTAGGTAACTCTTGTATCAGTCCTCAAGAGTGTATGAAGTATTTGTTTGAAAACTTTTTGAAAGTGTAGGTGTGAAAAGATGTTTTTTTGTTTTTTGAAAGAGCAAGTACCCCGGAGAAATCTACCTACTCTAAGGAATTAGGTTGTGTAAGAGTCCTTTAGACAGTACTATCCCACTATTGAGAAGTAGGCAGTACCGTCGTTGGAGTTATTCGGGTCAATTCGATTATTAGGGACATGTGTGGTCACCGAAGCAATAGTAGGACGCCTTAGCGGTAACCCTAATGTCCTAGATCCTTTTTATCCGAGGCAACCGTTTCGAGGCAACTGGATCTTTAGACAGGAGGGCGACCTCTAAAACACCCTATACTTGACGACCACGTCGAGGCAACCAGTGAGGCGTACCCTAGGAGTGGCATGTGCATGTGTGTTGTTTCAGTTTATATTTATCTTTGAACATGCATTTGTGAGCTACGGATTGATTTTATTTTTCATACAAGTCTTTCATGCATTTTTACCAGTTAAGAGTGCGGGAAATAAAGTGCGGAAAGGTAAATCTACGCTATTACAAGGCGCGGGTCTATACATCACCAAAAACATAACCCGTTTGGAAAATAAATATGAAAAAAGTAAAGAAAGCAATAAAATCCTAATTAACTATTACATCCTCGGAAACAGTTACATCAATACGATTAAAGCGCGAAAGAAATTAAATCGGGAACGTCTTAGGGTTTTGACCCTTTTTGAGAAAAGAATTGAAATTGGTCCCTTTTTTACAATTAATTAAATATTAAACCTAAACCTAATTAATTAGTTAATTAAAAGAAAAAAATATTTTTTATGTTTTATGTTTTTTATGAAAATAAAAATAAGAAATTAAAAGTTATCAAAAGAAAAATCCTAATTCTATGTTTGTTTATTTATTATGAAAAATAGTCAAAATTAGACCTAATTATACTAAATTAATTGGTTAGCATTTTATTTACAAAAATAAACTAAGGTGAAATTAATAAATAATATAAAGATATTTACATTTTGATTTTCTGAATTTTATTGTGAAAAATAATTTATAAATTAATTTATGAATTAATTAATTAATAGTAATAATAATTATTAAAAGAAAATAAAATAGAAAGAAAAAAGAAATAGAAAGAAAACCAGGGGGGTGTGTTGGACCCATAGGACGTGAAAGTTGCAAGTCCCAGCCCATTAAGCTTAAAGCCTTTGTTGACTTCTGGGATTGTCCAGGTACGCGTTGACTGGAGAGTATCATAGTCCTTCCATCTGGACCATTAGATTGATGCACAAGGACACATGGCACGCTGATTTGTGAGGTTGCATGGTGGAATGTTTTGAGAATCCTGCATGCAATAACATTAGAAAAAATAGAAACAAGGTTTGGGTGGACCTGGGAATCGAACCCAGGTCCCAATGGTTGCATGCCAACTCACTTTCCACTACGCCATTGCATTGCATCTGTTAATATAATAAACAACAAACATAATATATTAAGAATAATAATTATGTTGGGAATCATAAAAAGCGCGCGTTTCATTTGAACTGCCCAACCAGGATGGAACACGTCAGTCATCTTCTTCCTTTTGCCTGTAAAAAACAAAACAAATAGCGGGGGTTTTTAACCCCCACAACTTAGCATGACCAAAAATAGCGATTAGGTGTACGAGCTATATAAATAGGGCGCGAGGGTTGGGTTTGATTCGTCTGGCCTTGACGAATTCAACCATATGCGTGAGATGGTCTAATTTTTCTTGTGCTGGAAACCCCCAAAAGCAAAGCTTCGGAACCCTAAAACTCTCCAATGGAAGCTTGCGTTTCAGGGCGTTTTAATGCAATTGAATCACACCAATAGCTTTGTATGAGTCCTATTAACACAAAACAATCCACAAAAGATGTTAAATATGCATGAATAATGATATGCGTTTCTGGAAAAAATGACCAAACCGTGAAACTGTTTGTGGAGATTTCTTGAGCTATGAAGCTTGGTTCTGATTGCAAATCGTTCCTGGGAAGCCTAGCAATGTATTTGAATCGCTCTAAGGCTTTGAATTGTGCTAGAACGTGGAATTCAGTTTTCAAGTTTTCTTTGATTTTTTTTGAATATGGTTCTGGCTTTTGACAGCAGCTCTCACGTGTATGGAATTAGGGTTAGGTTCAGCATATGTAATGGAAGGGAATTAGGTCAAAGTTTGGGCCAAGGATCCATGGAATGGGAGCATTAGGTTTACACTTTCCACCATTGACAAAATTTCCATATTTGAATCAAATCTAAGATTTTGTGTACACATAAGCCCTAGCACGAATTGTTTGGTCTGCACATGATATATGAAAGTTGTATGACTCAAAAAGATATTATTCCATTGATTTTTAGATTTTATTTGAATTATTATGGATTTAAAATAAATTAAATCAATAAAAATTAAATAAAATAGAAAAATAAATGTTTAATCTTGAAATTAATCATGGGACATGTGCGAGGCATGACAAGGCTGAATCAAGTGGAAGAAAGTGGGCCCTTTTGTCAAAAATTGAAGTTTTAAGGAAAGTTGACTTTTGCAAATTCATGAAAATTTCCCAACTTCTCCAATGCATATATTGCTCAATTTTGATCTTATGAACATGTTCTTGGACATTTTGGAAAGTTCTTGAAGTCCTCTAACCAATGCCTTTGGTCCCATGTCATTTGGATTTACCAATCTCAAGTTATGGTCTTTGACTTAAAATGCCTTTTTGTTGACTTTTGAAATTGACCTATAATGTAGAAATTGATAACTTTTTGTGAGAGCATTTCTTGGACTTGGAATGTGAAGATGAGTTATAGGAAATGTCATCCCCTTCAAAATGAGCATTGGATGGGATATTTCTGATGAACCATGAAAAAGTTATGCCTTGGTCAAGTTACAGTTGACTTTTCATCTGTCCAAAAATAGCAACTTTTGCATCTTTGATGATTTTTGAGCCATTCTTGTGGAATCATGATCAAGACTTTATCAAATGATGATTTTGGCTTCAAAATAAGATGTTGACCAAAAAAATTTACTTTTGACTGTAAAATGACCATTTTACCCCTGTAGTTGACTATTGAGCAAATAGGCTTTTTGATTGTGCAAACTGGCATTGTGAATCTTGAAAATTGGCATGTAGATGATTGACAATGTATATGGGCACATGGGACTTGATTGGACCATTGAAAACCTCAAATTCCTTGAAGGAACCAAAACCCTAATTTTGACTGGCTTAGGAGGATGTTTGATTGGGCAACCCCTTGATCCACTTGAAGATTGATCTTGACAAATCTTGAAGAATATGGGAGGGAAAATTTTGGGGTACAACAGTTGCCCCTGTTCAATCTTCTTAAACCTGAGGATGTAGATTGGCTTGCGTGCCTTTCGTGATCCGAAGGTGGAAGATGATTGAACACTAGAGTGCCCAGAAATTTGCACTCGCATAGTAGTATCAGCGATGTGATGTCGGGAATGGGCTTACAGATGCCATTTGGATATAGGATGGATGGATAGGAGGATGGGCTTATAGATGCCATCTGAACATGTGACAGAACCTTGTCGGGAATGGGCTTATAGATGCCATTTGGAAATGTAATGGATAGTTGAATCTGAATAAGAAATAGCATGGCTTCCGTGTCTGGAGCATATCTAGTCTGTGTCTAATTACTGACGTCTGAACGAGTAGTAGAATGACCGCCGTGTCTGGGGTATATCCATACTGCATCTGAATGAGTGGCAGAATGTCATCCGAATCTGGATCATATCTGGACTGCCTCTTGAAGTAAATCTGGACTAAACAATAGAATAGCATCCGAGTCTGGAGCATCTCTAAGTTGTCTTTAGAAGTTTGAATCTAAATAAGTAGTAGAATATCATCCGGATCTGGAGCATCTCTAAGCTATGTCTCAAAGGAAATCCGAATAAGTATCAGAATATCGCCATGCCTGGGTTACAACTGAACTATCTCTAGACGGTATCTGGAATAAGTATCAGAATGTCGCCATGCCTGGGTTGCATCTGAACTATCTCTAGAAGGAAATCTGAATAAGCAATAGAACAGCATCCGGGTCTGGAGCATCTCTAGGCCATTTCTGAAAAGCAACCCTGAATAAGAAAAAGAATGGCATCCATATCTGGAGCATCTCTAAGCTATCTTTGGAGAGAAAATCTGAATAAGCAAAAGAACAGCATCCATATCTGGAGCATTTCCCAGCTATATCTGAAAGGAAACTCTTGAATAAGTAAAAGAATAGCATCCATATCAGGAGAATTTCCAAGCTATCTCTGAAGAGAAAATCTGAATAAGCAAAAGAACAGCATCCATATCTGGAGCATTTCCCAGCTATATCTGAAAGGAAACTCTTGAATAAGCAAAAGAATAGCATCCATATCAGGAGCATTTCCAAGCTATCTCTGAAGAGAAAATCTGAATAAGCAAAAGAACAACATCCATATTTGGAGCATTTCCCAGCTATATCTGAAAGGAAACTCTTGAATAAGCAAAAGAATAGCATCCATATCAGGAGAATTTCTAAGCTATCTCTGAAGAGGAATCTGAATAAGCAATAGAATAACATCCGGGTCTAGAGCATCTCTAAGCTATCTCTGAGGAGAAACTTTGAATAAGCAAAAGAATAGCGTCCATATCTGGAGCATTTCCAAGCCATTTCTGGGAAGAAACTCTGAATAAGCGATAGAATAGCATCCAGGTCTGGAGCATCTCTAAGCTATCTGAGAGGGAATCTGAATAAGCAATAGAATATCATTCGCGTCAGGAGCATCTCTAAGCTATCTCTGAAAGGGAATCTGGAATAAGTATCAGAATGTAGCCATATCGGGGTCGCATCTGAACCATCTCTAGAAGGGAATCTGGAATAAGTATCAGAATGTAGCCATGTTTGGATCGCATCTGAACCATCTCTAGAAGGAACCTGGAATAAGTATCAGAATGTAGCCATGTCTGGATCGCATCTGAACCATCTCTAGAAGGACATCTGAATAAGCAATAGAATAGCATCCGTGTCCGGAGCATCCCTAAGCTATCTCTAGAAGGAAGTCTGAATAAGCAATAGAATAACATCCGCATCCGGAGCATCTCTAAGCTATCTCTGAGATCTCTTTAATGTAGATATGCCCTGGCTAGATACAGGTATCGAATCCATAATCAATCGCTCACAAATATGCCCTGGCTAGATACAGGTATCGAATCTGGAATTACGACAGTTGATAGTAATCATCTTTGGATTGACCTTTTTCCTGAAAAGGCAAAACATCAGTTGTATGCAATGTCATGATGCATGAACTGCATGATTTTAAGATGTTCTCAAAAATAAATGAGATTTGTGTTGTATGATGCGTATGCATGCTATAATGTATGAAGATGTAATGTTTATGAATGTATTTTCGTCTAGGAAAATAAATCCTTGACGGATGCCGGGAAGTTTGTTGAATCCTGGGCTGATGTTGAAGAGTAGCGTTCTTCGTTTCCGCTGGGGATGATGATTGCAAGAATAAACCGGTAGGAGAAGATGACTCCGTTGGGGAATAAACTTGTTGGAGAGATTACTCTGCGGGGAATTACTCTGTGGGAAGAGATGCTTCGCTGAGATTTTAATGATAACTCTGCTGGGGATACCGTTGATATGTTTTGTTGGAAGATTTTGATGAACTCCGCTGGGGGATAGGAAGAACTTCGCCGAGGACGATCTTTCTGTGGTAATTAGCTGAGGATAACCCAGTTATAAGCTCTGGTGGGGAATAGCCTTTGAATGTGGTCGGGGAGAGACGTGTGTACTCTGCAGGTGATAAGCTTCCAGAATCTACTGGGGAGATGGTTCAACTTTCTTGGGGAAACTTCCTGGACTGCACTGGGGAAGTGGCTCTACTGGGGATGTCTGCATTCCGCCGGGGAACAATCTTATATTAAGACTGTCGGGGATGCTTGCTAAGGAATATCTGTATACTCTGCTGGAGAATATTGAGATTTTTTGGGGATATCCAACTTCCTTAAGGCTAACAGTAGGCTAACTCTGCTTGGGGAGAGTGTTGCTGACTTGCTAGGGATACTGTGCCTTTTGGGGCTGGTTGGAGACCAACTCTGCTTGGGGAGAGTATTGATGAACCTTGTCTTACTTTGCGGGGAGTGAAGGTCTTGGTTACATTCTTCAGCTGAATCTACCTTTGTACCTGGTGAGCAAAGCAGCTGTACAGTTTGGACAACTCTTATTGCCTCAGCTTCTGTAGGAGAAGGTACCTGTGGAGGTGCTTGATAACTGCCGATTGACAAATCTTCTTCTGGTAGGCCCGTGACGAGATGACGGGACATAGTCGTACGCTTTTGATCCCTAACTTTTGCCTGGACCACCCTTTCGGGTTTTCAGTCCATCGGGATACCCCTTTTTGCCCAAGCCGCCTTTTCAGGTTTTCGACTTGCCGGGTGTACATATTTTTTTCATTTTCATCCCTTATTTTTGCCCGAACCCTTTTGGTTCGCCGGGAAGCCCTTATTTTTGCCTAGGCCAGTCGACCTAGCGGGTCTTTGATTATGCATAGTATTTTTTTTGACTATGTCCACGCTCTCAGAATGCAGGGAGGTGTCACTGTCAGTAGTGATGTGTTGTCATACTACCAGAAGATCTTCGTTTGATCGTCCCATGCCCCAAGTGATCCAGATGGAGATTTGCCCCAAGCTGGTTGGCCTTTTGAGAGATTCTCTAAATCTTGACTTACCTGCCCCAGATGATGGACAATGATCATGCCGTGCCCCTTGATTGGAAGTGTTTCTTCCATTTGAGGTGACCTTCTTGTTGAGAAGATTTTTGTTCATTAGATATCCGTCGTGCGAATTTCTCTGTTGTTCGAACAAATAGTCATATGCAAACAATGTTATATCAGGAATCCAAAGCTTATGTCTGTCTTGAAGTTTTTGAAAACACATTTTTTTCAGTAAAACAAGCAAATTTTGTAAAATGTGATGTCAACTCAAGATTTTATAGCGAGCCTTACAGGAGTCAGGATACCTTTTGTAACAGTATGCTTTCGAACTAACTCATGCTTCAGCTAGGACTTTTTAAGGGTTATAACGTGGCCTGGTTCACGGTTTAAGAAACAAAGGATAAAGGCTCAAAGTATATTTGTACCCACCCGCTCTTCGTGATGTTCTTCGATCCTAAACTCAGCTGATCGTGCATTAGATCTTGTTTGAGTCTTTGCCCTGATATTCCGGTGATGGTTCGGATACTGACAGTTTTATTTTGAACAGGCAGTCATTTCTTTTTTTGTTGAGGGTTTGTAGGACCTCTTTCTTTTTTTTGATTTTGTTATCCCTGTCTTTTTGCCTGAACTGCTTCTTTTGTGATTACAGTCAGCGGGATGCCCCAGTTTTGTAAGTCTCCTTCATAGGTTTTGACTTAATGGACTTTTATTTCTGAGAGATAATGACTTCCTGTCTTTATGATTATTCGGAACCATCACTGTCTTTTGTTTTGGAAGGACTCCTTTGATGCCATTCATTGTGCACCTGGATCAACTGAGAAAACTACCCTGCCCCAGGTTATAATTAAGGGTTTTAATTTTTTTGTGAAAAGAAAAACTTCAACTTCTTTGGCTCAAAGGGGTTGACTAGGGATTATCTTCCTTATAACTCCACTGTTTAGGATTTGAAACAATGTCTGTACCTCATCAGCGGGGTCTGTTCAAAAGCATACTGTAAAGATCGTGGTATCGTTTTCATCATCCTCCCTCAAAAGGCTTAGAATTATTAATCGAGAGTTAAACATCAAAAAAATGAAAGCAGTTTGAGTATAGTGAATACGAATGGATGGATTCAAAACAGACATATGCGATGCATTGATAAAGTAATAAAGTTTGACATGAATAAATGTTTGAACAATCAAAAGAAAATTACAAATTGAAAATTCTAATGAAAAAAAAGTCTTCTCGTCTCAGGACTTGTCACTTCAAATGGTGAACCTTGGAGGGATGGTAGAAGAACTCAGCCTGACCACCTTGGGTGAATTCCACTGCTCCTTCATCAATCAGGTCCTGGATCTTATTCTGCAGAGTCCAACAATCGTCTGTAGCGTGCCCTGGGCTGTCAGAATGATAAGCGCAACAGGCGTTGGGGTTGTACCTTGAAGGTGTCTTGTTGGGATTCTTAGGAGGGTCCCTTAGTGTGATCAGATTCAATTTCAACAGGCGTTGTAAGGCTTGAAACAGCGACATGTTGAGCTGGGTGTATTGCCTCGTAGGCTTGTCTGGCTTGCTCTGATCAACCTGTTGGACCTGTGAAGTAGTAGCAGCTTGGAGAGGTCTATTCATTGAACCAAACCTTTGACTTCTTGGAGGCTGATTACCGGTTTGGTCTCCAACCCTGACTACTTGCTTCATACTGTCTTGCTGAAGCTGGTGAGGTTGATGCTGAATTTGTGACCATGAAGCAAGTTGAGGAGCTTTTCCCTTGTCTTCTTGTCTCAAAGGGAATTTAATGATGACTGGCTCTTCGACCTTAGATGTTTTCCCCAGTTGGTTATCCTGAAGCAGTTGGTTGACGAGAACCCTGAGCTCTTCTTGTCTTTGAGCTAATTCTTGAATGAGGGTCATCTGCCCCAGTATCTGGGTTCTCATTGTATCCACCTCAGCTTGCAGATGTTTCAGCCGTTCGTCTTTATCATCCTCTGGACTGTTCCTGACCAAAGTCCCCATGAGGAGTGTTCTCAGCTCTTCCTGCCCCTTGGACAGATTTAGGAGGATCTCCCCGAACCGAGTCTCTTGAGCATGAAGATCCTGGTTGTCTGACAGGAAAGCCATTGCTGAAATAAATAGCGAAGAGGATAAGTGACCTATAGAAAGGGTTCCTGTAATGCAATGATATGTATGATATGCAGGCAATGTTTTCAAGGATCTCGCGGGGTAAACAAGAAAATTTGTTAGAATTTGAATCTCGTAGCTTGATTGAAGGAAGTTCATGTTGTTGAGAGTCCTTCTTCAAGAGTCAAAGCTAACCATATCGAGTGGGTCATAGCCCCTGACTCAAGTTATCAACCTTGGCTAGGGGAAAATAAATCCCCTTTGCCCCTTGCTAGACATTTGATTCATCATGACCTGCATCACAGACCCTTGAGATCCTTGAAATGGGTTAGTCCTTATGCAGGATGTATGCAATGGCATGATGGTATGATGTTATGCTATGCATGGAGGTAAACCCTGTTATAAGCCCAGACTAAGGACGGTAAACAAAACCTGCAAGGAACTCATGTGTCAGATAACAAGAATGTGCAAGTAGTCATGTTTGAAGGCACACAAGTCACACAAAAGAGCCCTTAGAGTTTAGGCCAGCATGAAGTTTAGGTACTACCCTCTTTCAGTTTCGTTGGTTAAGACCTGTCCTAGAAAATAGTAACCGGGTTCTAGAGGATCTCAATATCATCGACTACCCTCAATCGGTCATAACTCTAGCGTCGCAATCTTTTCTTGCGGCCAGAACCATCGCGAGAGTTTAGCCTCAATGAGTGTAGCATACTGCTACTGTTCTATGGCCAAGTTGGGTCAATTTAGGGTTCTAAGGTCGGTTGGTGCTTAATGACTCCTCAGAAGACCCATATTCTCCTTGTTCCAACACAAGGGATATCGGTACAGACCAAGGTGTCACACCAATGTAGCCACTGCTTCACCCGTGTCGGTCTACGCCGGACAGGTCCCTCACAGCTTATGCTACCTGTGATACGGTGGGAGAACTGACTAGTGTTTTGCGTTTGTTTCGGTTGAGCAAGAGTCGCCACCGACTTTTTATTTTATCCTAAGGAAAGGTTTAAAAAGCACAGCAAAAACCTTTGAGATGTTTTCTTGGGTTCGGGGAGTAGATTATAGAAAGGGAAGGTATTAGCACCCTTTCTATCCATGGTTATCCATGGGCTCTTAGTTACTTGCTTAGATCACTTGCCTTGTGTTTTCAATTGTTTTAAATGGTGCTTGTGTGTGTGTGTGGGTTTGAAAAAATGTTTTGAAAAGAGGCCAATGTGGTGGCAACCTTTGTAATGATCCATGTTGGGATGTATACAAAGGTGTATGTCTTTTGAAAAAGTTTTTCAATGTTTTTGAAAGTTGTTTTGAAAGTGTAGTGATGTGTGATTTTGAAATTAGGCAAGTGTTTTGTTTTGCAAGTTTGATTCAAGTAACTAAGAGGTCGTCTACTCCTAAATTTCTCAAAAGATTATTGCTATGTTTTAACCCTTTTAACAAGTTTGTTCCACCATTGTATTGGGTGGACAATCTTGTGTTAGGATGTGAAAGGGACGGGTGCGGGTCATCGTTTAGACCATAATTGCAATGGTGCCAAGTATCTTTGGGCATTTTCCTTAAGGGACTTGATCATTTTGTTTTGAAAAAAAATATTATCGAGGGACTATGATCATTTAAATTGTTTGTTTTGCCCAAAGAGACCTAACATGCAATATGGCCCAATTTTGGAAGGCAACAAAGTGGAGTACCCTAGGGGTGTTAGTGTGCAAGTGTGTTTTATTGCATACAAGAGTTTTTTCTTTGAATTAGGTTTTTCTATTTCATTGAGTTTTATCTTGCCATACACGTCCTAATTACTAGCAATAAGAAGCGGGAATGTAAAATCCTACGCTATTACAATAGTTAGGGGAGGGGGATACACATTTGTACATGGGGGGTTCAACGAGAAAAATAGACAAAAAAGAAAATAGCGAAAAACAAGATATATAGAGAGAGGGAGGGAGGCCGCGCGCTGTTGGGAGGCCATCAGAAGTTCTGACCCAGATCCGCTGTCAGATGATCAACCTGTTGGTGAAACTGGATGAGTCAGAACTTCTGACTCTGGAACCTGCAAAACAGAATCTGGTTAGTGGGGAAACCAGAGGTTCTGATTTCCCTGCGCTGCAAGACAGAAGTTTGTTAGTGGAGAACCCAGAAGTTCAGATTCTGCTGAAAGGGCAATAACTCTCAGAGGTTCTGAGGTCATTGACAGCAAAACAGGCTTCAGATGTGCTAACGTCAAAGTCAGCACTGGGCTTTTTCCTGCACTAATCAGAACATCTTCAATCCTGTTGTTACTCCACAAAACAGAAAACATATTTGGAACAGATCCAGCAAAATAGCAAAATGTCCCAGAGGTCAGAATCACCAAGGTCACAGGCAAGTCCTAAACTGGCTCAGAACGTTCTGAGGTATGAGAGTCCTCAGAACATAAACAGCAATAACATGAATATTTACATTATGTTACTGGAATATGCACAGCTGATGATGCTTAACAGTGTGGTGAGGGTCAGCAGGTGCTTACCTGACTTTCTGGAAAATGGTGGGTGAAAGTTAGCTTTTGGTTCTGGTGGTGTTCTGGATAGATTTGGAAAAGGGGAAGTGAAGGTGTAAACATGTATAGGGTCAGAAGTTTTGGAAAGAACGCTTTGGTTTACAGAAAAGAGCTGGGTGTTTGATGAAGTTGAAGGTGAGAAACTTAAAGTTATGAATCAAAACTGGAAATTTTGGCAGAGTTTCAGAATGTTATGTTGCTAGGAGTTTTGTTTCTCTCTTAGCAATTTTTCTGTTTTTCTTGAACTTCTTGAACGTCTTTTGCAGTGGGGAAAGCTCTCTATTTATAGGCAAAGTTCTTGTGGATACCTTGAACATTTAAGGCGCCAACAGAATTTGAAGTTGTTCTTTGACAGAAATTCCTGGGAAGTTGTGATAACAGCTATTTTTTCAGCCTAGGTAGCAGCAGCAGGCGTGGATTGGGGGAAGTGACCTCTGAAATGGGCGGTGGCGTGAAGACCCATGCCAGAATCTGTGCAAAAGCATTTTTCAAGCCACACGTGAATGCTCAGGAGTGGTTGGAAGCATTAATGGGCATTAAATGGTGACAAGACCTGTCAATACCAACATTCTGGTTGTTGAATCAGCAGCGTAAACCATGCTCTGGCCTTGGCTACCTGTTGTTTTAGCAAACTCTGGAGATTCTCCTAGTTTTCTGGTACGTTCCTTGGATCTACTTCTGGATAATCTGGGCTTAGAGATTCTATATCAATGTGACACCTATCCCTCTGACCTTTCATCTTCTGACTTCAACCTGTTCTGAAGGAGCCTTTATACTTTCATATTTCTTTTGCATTCCTTTAGCAAGTTCTGACTGAGCTTGTGTAACTGCTGAAGGGGTATGTTCTGTTTGAGGCTTACACTCTGAACCATGTTTACAACTTCTGATTGAACTGATGTAGCTGCTGAAGAGACAACTTCTGACCACGCTGAGCCAAGCTTGCAACTTCTGACCGTCTTCATCTGGAATGGGTCCAGAAGTTCTGAAGCGCTGATTTTTTTCTAAAAAACACTTATTTAAAGAAACATTCTAAGCACTTTAGAATTTGATTTTCCTCAAGATGAAAGCGTTGTTTCTGGAGTTCGGGAGATCATCTTGCTCTTGTAAGTGGCTTGCTTGGGCAAAAGGATAACCCAGGGCTTGGATTTGTTTCAGGGGACTTTGAAAAATCTAAGATGGTTTCCTGAAGAAAGGGAGGGCAAATTTTGGGGTACAACAGTTGCCCCTGTTCAATCTTCTTGAACCTGAAGAGTTAGATTGGCGAGTTGGCCTTTCGCGACTCGAAGGTAAAAGAAGATTGGACACCAGAGTGCCCTGAAATTTGCACTCGCATGTTGAAGTATCAGCAATGTGATGTTTGGAATGGGCTTACAGATGCCATTTGGAGAGGTGACAGATAGGGAGATGGGCTTACAGATGCCATCCGGAGATGTAACAGAACCTTGTCGGGAATGGGCTTATAGATGCCATTTGGAAGTGTCGATCGCCTAAGAGATTCCTTAGCGAGAAACTTGTATATTTGAGAAAGACGGATGTTTTCCTGGCTTGTTACAGGTGTTTAATCTTCAATCTCCTTATGCAGATGTGCCCTGGCTGGATACAGGAATCGAATCTACAATCGGTTGTTCACAGATGTGCCCTGGCTGGATTCAGGAGTCGAATCTGGAAATAGTCGTTAATAGATGTGCCCTGGCTGGGTACAGGAATCGAATCTTCGGACTCTTCAGACGTGCCCTGGCTAGATACAGGAATCGAGTCTGGGAACGTGACAGTTGATAGATGTGCCCTGGCTGGATACAGGAATCGAATCTTTGAACTCTTCAGACGTGCCCTGGCTAGATACAGGAATCGAGTCTGGAAACGTTGTAGTTGATAGATGTGCCCTGGCTGGATACAGGAATCGAATCTTTGAACTCTTCAGACGTGCCCTGGCTAGATACAGGAATCGAGTCTGGGAACGTTGTAGTTGATAGATGTGCCCTGGCTGGATACAGGAATCGAATCTTTGAACTCTTCAGACGTGCCCTGGCTAGATACAGGAATCGAGTCTGGAAACGTTGTAGTTGATAGATGTGCCCTGGCTGGATACAGGAATCGAATCTTTGAACTCTTCAGACGTGCCCTGGCTAGATACAGGAATCGAGTCTGGAAACTGATCACTCTCAGATGTGCCCTGGCTAGATACAGGTATCGGATCTGGAATTGTGACAGTTGAAGGTAGTTGCTTTCGGGATTGTCTTTTTCCTGAAAAACATAAGTTGTATGCAATGTCATGATGTATGATAGGCATGATGTTATGATGTTCAACATGAGATGTTGTATGCGTTTCATCATGTATGTAAGCAAGATGTATGAAAATGGGAAATGTTTATGAGTGTAATTTCATCTTAGGAAAATAAATCCTTGACGAACGGCCGGGAAGCTACTCTGTGGAAGAGATCCTTGGCCAAAGTTTTGATGAGAGGCCCGCTGAGGACTTTAACGACGGATTCCGCTGAGGATAATGATGATAAACTCCGCTGGGGAACTCCAAAGATAAACTCTGTTTGGGAATACCAAAGATAGACCCTGCTTGGGAATGAAGGAACTTTGCCGAGAGCGGTCTTCCGTGACTTTTAGCTGAGGACAACCCAGTTATAAGTCCTCGTGAGGGAATAATTCTAAATAAACTCGGGTGAGACGTCCGTGCCTCGCAGGGGATAAGCTTACAGAATTTACTGGAGAGATTGACTGAACTTTAAGACCTGCCGGGGAATGTTGGGTCCTTTTAGGATCGACGGGGCGCCAACTTTGCTTGGGGAAAGTATTGTCGTGCTCTGTTTTTCCTTGTGAGGAATTGAGATGATTTGGCCCCAATCTTCAGTTGAACCTACCTTGGTGCCTTGGCGGACAAAACAACCAGACTGCAATAGACAACTCCACATTGCCCCTGTCTTTGATGTCACCTGTAATTAATCTCTTGTTTCATATGCAAACATTTATGAATCAGCAATTTAATGTCAAATGCATATATAAAAAATGAACATTGGACGTTCTTCGCAAGACAAAACACAAAAAGGAAAACAATGGTAATTTGTATGGACAAGTGAATTTGTATTGATTTAAACTTTGCCTGTGAATAGGCGTTCTTGTACAAGAGGCTGACATCCTAGTAAGAGGATATCGCCAAATAGTATAGAGTTTACAGTTTTGAAAAAGGAAATAAAACAGCTATGTGAATAATCCCACTGGGTTCCAATTCTGCTATCGCCTTTATGTCTTCGAAAGTCTCATCGCTTTGCTGCCTAGTTGAAGATGAAGCTGATTGGTCGATGCCGAAACCTGAGCCAGATAGTTGATGCCGAATTTCGGATGTGAAGTGATCCAATGAGACATAGTGTTACGCTTTTATCCCTAACTTTTGCCTGGACCGCCCTTTCGGGTTTTCAGTCCACCGGGATACCCATTTTTGCCCAAGCCGCCCTTTCAGGTTTTCGACTTGCCGGGTGTACGATTTTTTTTTTTATCCCTTACTTTTGCCCGAACCCTTTTGGTTCGCCGGGAATCCCTTATTTTGCCTAGGTATGTCAACTTAGCGGGTCTCTTATTTATGCGTAGTATTTTTTCACTATGTCTGCGTTGGTGGGGTGAGGAAGGTCGTCACCATCCATGGTGGTTAGGATCATGGCTCCTCCTGAGAACACACGTTTAACCACAAATGGCCCTTCGTAAGTAGGGGTCCATTTGCCCCGGGGATCACTTTGAGGAAGGGTGATGCGTTTGATTACCAGGTCCCCAACTTGATACTCTTGCGGTCTGACTTTCTTGTTAAATGCCCTGATCATCCGTTTCTGATACGTTTGACCATGACAGATAGCAGTGAGCCTCTTTTCGTCAATCAGATTTAATTGATCAAGTCGAGTCTGGATCCAATCATCTTCATTCAGGTCTGCATCCTTCATTATCCGGAGAGAGGGTATCTGGATCTCGATTGGCAAGACTGCCTCCATGCCATACACCAAGGAGAAGGGAGTTGCCCCGGTTGATGTCCTTGCTGAGGTGCGGTACCCATGAAGAGCGAACGGTAGCATCTCGTGCCAATCTTTATAGGTTACTGTCATCTTCTGCACAATTTTCTTGATATTTTTATTGGCTGCCTCTACAGCCCCATTCATCTTCGGCCGGTAGGGAGAAGAATTGTGGTGTTGTATCTTGAATTGTTCACAGAGTTCAGTGATCATTTTGTTATTGAGATTGGTACCGTTGTCCGTAATGATTCTTTCTGGGACGCCGTACCGACAGATCAGATTATGCCGGATGAAACGCGCCACGACACTCTTGGTTACTGTGGCATAGGAAGCTGCCTCAACCCATTTCGTGAAATAATCGATTGCCACCAAGATGAAGCGATGCCCATTGGATGCCGTTGGTCGGATCTCACCGATCATATCGATGCCCCACATTGCGAAAGGCCAAGGTGCCGTTAGGACGTTCAGAGGAACTGGAGGAATGTGCACCTTGTCGGCATAGATCTGGCATTTATGACAAGTTCGGGAGTGTTGGTAACAATCAGCTTCCATTGTGGACCAGAAATATCCCGCCCGAAGGATTTTCTTAGCCATGGTGTGTCCACTGGAATGCGTTCCAAATGTACCTTCATGTAGTTCCATCATGATTTTCTCTGCTTCAGTTTTATCTACACAACGTAGCAGCGTTGAATCATGATTCCGCTTGTAGAGAATGTTGTTGCTGAGGAAGAATTTTGCAGCAAACCTTCTCATGAACTTCTTATCATTGACGGATGCACCTTCAGGGTATTCCTGAGCTTCCAAGTACCTTTTTACCTCGTGATACCAGGGTTTTTCAGTAACCTTCTCAACTCCGAGCTCGCAGCAGTATGCTGGTTCATCCAACTTCCTGACGATGATCCGGGGAGCCTCATTGTCCCATTTAACTTTGAACATTGAAGACATCGTGGCTAGTGCGTCCGCTAGCTGATTCTCCTCTCTGGGGAAATGCTCAAAAGTTATCTCTTCAAAGTGAGGGAGCAAGGTCGACACATACTCCTTGTAAGGAATAAGATTCGGGTGTTTCGTATCCCACTCGCCTTTGATCTGATTGATCACAAGAGCGGAATCTCCGAAGACACTTAGAAATTTGATCCTCAAGTCGATTGCAGCTTGTAAACCCATGATACATGCCTCATATTCTGCCATGTTGTTGGTGCAGTTGAAACATAATCGGGCGGTGAGGGGAGTATGAGTTCCCTCGGGAGATATGATTACAGCGTCGACGCCGTTACCCAAAGCATTAGAGGCTCCATCAAAATGCATGGACCATCGGGATCCTTCCTTAGGTCCTTCATCCGGTCCAGGTACTTCACAGTCAGTTGCCACCATGATATCTTCATCCGGAAAATCAAAGTTCAATGATTGGTAATCGTCCACAGGTTGGTGTGCCAAATGATCGGCCAGTACACTTCCCTTAATTGCTTTCTGAGTTGTATACTGGATATCATATTCTGTTAAGATCATTTGCCATCTCGCTATCCTTCCAGACAGAGCGGGTTTTTCAAATATGTACTTGATGGGATCCATCTTTGAAATCAACAAAGTAGTGTGAGTCAGCATATACTGTCTTAGCCGGCGAGCAGCCCATACAAGAGCGCAGCAAGTTTTCTCAAGCAGTGAGTAACGAGACTCACAGTCGGTAAACTTTTTGCTCAAGTAATAAATAGCGTGCTCTTTTCGGCCAGACGCGTCATGCTACCCCAGCACACACCCCATTGATTTGTCAAGTACTGTCAAGTATAGTATCAGAGGTCTCCCTTCAACCGGTGGCATAAGAATGGGTGGCTCTTGGAGATATTCCTTTATCCTTTCAAAGGCGGCCTGACATTCGTCATTCCAACGTACCACTTGATCCTTTTTTAGCAATTTGAAGATTGGCTCACAAGTAGCAGTTAGATGCGAGATGAATCGAGCAATGTAATTCAGTCGTCCTAGGAAACCTCTGACTTCTTTCTCTGTTTTTGGAGTCGGCATCTCTTGTATGGCTTTTACCTTGGCAGGGTCCACCTGAATACCTTTATCACTTACAATGAAACCTAGCAATTTTCCGGACCTCACCCCAAAGGTGCATTTGTTGGGATTCAACCTCAGCTTGTATATCTTGAGTCGATCAAACAACTTCCTCAGATGGTCAAGGTGCTCCTCCTCAGTTTGAGACCTTGCAATCATGTCGTCAACGTATACCTCAATCTCATGATGGATCATGTCATGAAATAAAGCAACCATGGCACGTTGGTAGGTTGCCCCAGCATTTTTCAATCCGAACGGCATGACCTTGTAGCAGAAGGTGCCCCACTGAGTGACGAAGGTAGTCTTTTCCATATCTTCAGGAGCCATCTTGATCTGATTATAACCTGAAAAACCATCCATGAAGGAGAAAACCTTGTGCTGAGCTGTATTGTCAACAAGGACATCAATGTGAGGTAGGGGGAAGTCATCCTTGGGGCTGGCCCTGTTCAGATCCCTGTAGTCAACACACATTCTGACCTTACCGTCCTTCTTCGGTACTGGCACTACATTGGCAACCCACTGGGGGTAGGAAGTTACAGCAAGGAACCCGGCATCAAACTGCTTCATAACCTCGGCCTTGATCTTTTCAGACATCTCTGGACGCATTCGTCGAACTTTTTGCTTTACCGGAGGGCAATCTTCCTTGGTTGGCAGATGGTGAACTACAATGTCGGCATCCAAACCGGGCATATCTTCATAGGACCAAGCAAAAATCTCCATGTAGTCTTGTAGCATTTTGATCAATCGTTGTTTCACGCTGAGCTCTAGATTGGCACCAATCTTGACCTCTTTCCTATCTGTCTCAGTACCCAAGTTAATTGTCTCCACAGGCTCTTCATGTGGTTGAATAGCCCTCTCTTCCTGGAGTAGCAGTCTTGCGAGTTCACCAGGCACTTCGCAATCATCTTCACCTTCGTCTTCGGCCAAGTTGATCGGATTTTCGAAGTCATAACTGGCGGTAGCAGAGCTGTTACCAGTGAGATCCAGAGTGGATTGAAACCTGTATAAGTGAGTGTGTGTAAATACAGCTGTCTTGCAATATATATAACACAGAAAGGAAAAGAGCACAAGATTTGAAATGCAACAAACGTCCAATGTTTTGATTGATGATATATGAAAATGTCATACAAAAAGCCCTCGCAAATGGAGCTACGATGCCCCGGGTAGGACACCGAGCTAACAAAGTTTTAACATATTGTTTGTTACAAATTCGGAAATCAAAAAAAATTAATTACTGCGTGACAAATGTGATAGGGGTAAAATCCTTTGCCGTCCAGTTGCTCGGTCCGTCGCTGGCAGTCGGGTAGATCCAACTATCAAACTCTGCTTCCTCCACATCTTCCTCAATAGCGTTCACCCTTGAGCTGGAAATAAACACCGGAGCCTTTCCGATCTTCCCTTTGCGCGCCGCCTTCTGAGCCTCCGCAGCAAAGCCTAGCCCAAACTTGTCGTTCTTCTGAGTGAAGTCAGGAAGCTGACCCCAGTTTGCACAATTGCCTTTCTGAACCACAGCCCGGGCATCCCTTAGGGAAGCCATCTTCAAGGAAACAATCTCTTCGACTGCTGTTTTTGCTGCTGCTGAAATTGGATGCACCTCCTCGAAATGCTGGAAGGGGGTTTCAATAAACTCTCCGTCCACCTCGATGTACCTGAAGGAATTCAAATGGCTCACCATATACTCCTCTTCTCCTTGCACAGTGACGATCTTCCCCCTGATGGGATATTTCAGCTTCTGGTGTAAAGTGGAGGTCACTGCCCCTGCTTTATGGATCCAAGGTCGACCCAACAGACAAGAGTACGATGGACGTATATCCATCACGTAAAAGGTAGAGTCAAACACTTGAGAGCCCACACGGATAGGGATGTTAACCTCTCCATGAACCATCCTCTTTGAACCATCGAAAGCCCTGACGATGATATTGCTGGGTTTCAACTTCAGGCCCTCATAATCCAGACGATCTAAAGCCTTTTTCGGAAGAACGTTCAAGGAAGAACCAGTGTCCACCAATACATGTGCCAGAGTAGTGCCCCTGCATTCAATAGAGACATGCAGGGCATCATTGTGGTCTCTCCCTTTCGTGGTCAGGTCAGCATCTGAAAAACCCAAGCCGTTGTCCGCCGTTAGATTCGCTATGCAATCAGTGAACTGGACTGCAGACGTTTCCTGCGGCACATGGGCCGTCTTGAGAAATGAGATCAAGGCCTTAGCATGGGCCTCGGAGCATAGCAATAAGGAGAGCAGGGAGATTTTGGAGGGCGTATGCCCCAACTGCTCGACAACATTAAAATCGCTCTTCTTTATGATTTTCAGAATCTCCTCCATTTCTTGTCGGGAGGCCTCAGCATTTATGGGTATTGGTGCCTCCATCCGGGCAGGCTCTTCTTCAATCCCTTTGCCCCGAGCATTTGATGACTCGGTAGCAGGGGAAACAACTTGATCGGCAACAGGACTAGGTAAACTTGTAGGTTTTATGAGGAGGGGTTTTCGAATAGCGGGTGGCGCAATGTCAGGCGAGAAGAGCCTGCCACTGCGGGTGACCTTGGCTGGACCAGTGATATCGCAGATACTGGCACTAGCGTCGAATTCTTGCTTTATTCCATTTACATACACGTCAGCCCCATAATGCCAGGGGACAGCTTTATCAGACACGTAGGAGAGGGGCCCTGGAACAGTAATGATTACAGGCGCAACTGTCATGATTTGAATAGGCTTCTTCGGGGGAGCCTTGATTGGATTTTTGAAGATGGTAATCACGGAAACTTCTTTCATCGGAACCAAATGAACAGCAGTCTTTTTGAATAGAATCTCCTTGCTATCCATTAGGCCTTAGATGCCTAACCTCAGCAAGGGACAATCAGATAGGGAAATAGCGCAGAACAGGCAACCTTCACCGCAACCCGGAAATAAACCGGCCCGCAGTAGGTTCTTCTTAACAGTCTTCAGAGGGGTAACAACTTCATCTACCGAAACAGCGTACACTTCTTCCTCAATGGCATTCACCCTATGCTGGGGCATAGGAGCCGTTACAACATTTGGTCTTTCTGGTGCTTCAAACTGAATTTCTTTCGCGTCGATCAGATCTTGCACTTTGTTTCTTAAGGCCCAGCAATCATCAGTAGTGTGCCCGGGACTATCAGAATGATAAGCACACCGGGCATTTGGGTTGTATTTAGGAGACGCAGTGTTGACGACCTTAGGAGCTTCTCTGAGGGTCACCAGGTTGGTGGATAACAGTTGGGGTAAAATTTGAGATAATGTCATACTCAGTTGGGTATACTGCCTCTTGGGCCTTTCACTTCTTTGTTGATTGTACTGCTGAGGAGCAGCAACAGGTTTGGAGATGACCAAAGCATTGATGGCTTGGCGACTTTTGGGCTTGACTTCTCTTCTAGGACCATAGACGGCGCTTGCTTCTTTCTTAAACGGCCTCTTCTCAGCACTTGTAGAGGCAGCCTTCTGTATCTTGCCTGACCTGATGCCAGCTTCAATTCTTTCTCCCGTTAATATCAAATCTGTGAACCCAGCGGAGGAGTTACCAACCAAATGATTGAAAAACGGACCAGACAAAGTCCCAAGGAACATATCAACTAGCTCTCGGTCAGTTAATGGAGGCTGCACCCTGCCAGCCAAATCTTTCCATTTTTGAGCGTACTCTTTGAACCCTTCACCCGTTCCTATAGACATACCCTGAAGTTGGGTACGCGTAGGAGCAAGATCAGAATTGTATTGGTATTGTCTGTAGAATGCGGTTGCCAAATCTTCCCAGTGTCGGATGCTAGTTCCATCTAATTGGTAGAACCATTCAAGTTGTGACCCTGAGAGGCTATCTTGGAAGAAGTGAATCCAGAGGTTCTTATCCGCCGTGTAAGGTTGGATTTTCCTTACATACGACCTCAGATGCAGCTTTGGGAAGGAGACCCCATCATACTTGGCGAAGGCAGGCGCCTTAAACTTGTGTGGAATGACTACCCCAGAAGATAACCCCAAATCTCCGAAATCCAGTCCTGGCACATTCTGAATTTCCATAGCGCTCAAGCGGTCCTCCAATTGCTTGTATCTGTCAGCAGCAGGTGGGTATTGTTCATCGTTATAGTCCGTCTCGTTGTCGGAGACTGCGGGACTAGGAGCTCCTCCCCCTTGGGGACTGTTTTTCTCAGCAGAAGAAGTAGTTGGATCAGCTTCATTGTGGAGTGTGTTCCCAAATCTGCGTCCGGTGTTGAACAATGCAGTCCTCTTTTTCTTCTTCTTCTTCAGGAGTAAAGTCTTCAACTCTTGCTGACCTTGGGCTAGGCTTAGGACCATCTCTTGAAACTGTGCACTTTGAGCCTGAAGGGCCTTGATTGCTTGCTCACTGGATGAGTCTGGATTCATGATGACTGTGCAAAATAAACAGCGAAGGAGATTAAGCAACCTGTGAAATAGGGTACCTGCTATGCGTATGGTGCAATGGAATGCGTATGTATGCAATGCATTCAAGGATTTAGAATATTCAAAATTTGTTGTAGACAAAAGGGAACGCACATTATATTAATAAGGAGAAATTCGTTAGTACATAAATGCCTCATGGGCCAAATATTACAAAATAACTCCTTAAGATAAAAAAACATTGCGCATCCTTTTTGGTGCGATGTAGGTGTTGAGATTCCTTTCCTCGTGCAGCAGGCGGGTGAGTTCCAGGACCTTCTTTTCACTAGCATGTAGATTGGTTTCAAGAGAATTCCGTTCTTCCTTAAGTTGAATCCAGCTCTTCTGCATCTCTTCCCAGGAGGTGGGCATGTCAGGATGCTGGATGGTGTAGGACGCCTCTCCTTCCAAGACTGGTTCTTTGATCACAGGAAGCATATGAGGATAAGGCATCACTAGTTTCTGGGAGCGGGCTCGTACCCACTTGAGATAAGTTTCCAACGGGATGGAGTTCCGGTGTCCCAATGTCTTGCTGTCTATCCTACTTGGCATCCTCCAAGCTCTGATAAATCTCTGACGAAGTCCTTGAGTGTCGTTGTCGAAGTCAAAAACTATGTCGGGAATTAACATGTCATGAGGGCCATCCTTCCGAGCATAACCAAACTGTCTCCAAGCCAGGCATGGGTTGTAGGTAATACCTCCTTTGATTCCAAATAAAGGAACATTAGGGTACTCCCCACAATGATCAATGATAGTGACGTCTTCCCTGGACCTAGGACACCAATGTATATCTGCATGCGTGAGAGTCATTAACCGTTGTGACCATCTCAAACCCCGCTCGTTCTTCAAAACTGATTGTGGAAGGTGCGAAATAAACCACCTTCCCAAGAGAGGAGTGCAACACATAAGGACACCCCTTCTTCTCATGGTTCGAGTGTAACATGAGTGAAGGATGTCCCCCAGCAATGTAGGTATAGGATTCTTGGTCATGAAGATCTGGACAGCACTGATATCAATAAGCTGATCTGGATTAGGGAACAACACCAAACCATAGACAAGGAGGGCCATGACTTCTTCAAAAGCTCGTAGGTCAAGAGAGTTCCAACATTCTTGAGCCTTTTCAAACAGAAATCTAGCTAAGAATCCTTTGATACCACTTCTAACTTCCCAATGTCCCTTGAGGTCAGATGTCTGTAGGTGCAAGGCTTTAGCAATCTCCTCAAGCTTGGGTTCCTCTTCCGTACCGTTGTAGGGTAGTTGATCAAGGATAGGGACCTTCAGAAGTCGGGAGAACTCTTCCAATGTAGGCACCAACTGATAATCCGGGAAGGTGAAGCAGTGATGCAGAGGGTCAAAGAATTGGAACAGGACCTTTATCAAATCCTCCTCAATGTTGGTGTTAACCAAGCTGATGAGTCTTCCATGTCTCTCACTGAATGAAGAGCCCTCGGGAATCCTGGACAGAAGTTCCTTAAGCTGAGGAGGGATCTTTACAAGGCTAACCTGAATTGTCTTTCTGCGAGCAGTTTCCATGTCCTATAAAACAAGAACAAAGATGAAGATTCGAAACCCTTGAAATGGTTAGTCAATGCTCATGATGTTTGTATGATGTAATGATGTGATGATTAAATACAATATTCACAAAGGCAAACATGGTAAGGCACACAAGTCACACAAACCCTTAGAGTTTAGGCCTGCATGGAGTCTGGGTATTACCCTCTTGAAGTTTGGTGGGCTCAACCTGTCCTATCAAAAGTAACCGGGTTCTAAAGGTCCCAATATCACGGGATTGCTTTCATTGTTCATCGTTTCGATTTAGCCACTGAACTGGCGACCGAAATATTCCAGGAAAGCAACCCTCAATTGAGTGTAGTATCGAGTATCAACCAACCTCGGACTGCACCAAAGTCAGTTATCTCACTACCCTAAAAAGGCCAAGATGGTTCAATTAAGGTTCCTAAGGTCAGTTGATGCTTCATGACACCACGCGGCGGCCCCGTACTCTCCTTGACTGAACTCAAGGGTTACCGGTACACACCAAAGTGCCATATCAACGTAGCATACTGCTTCAACCATGTCGGTATACCCCGCACAGTTCCCTCACAGCCTTGTTGCTACCTAAAAGGGTTTCCCAGATCCGGGTTAGGATCTATAAAACTCCGATACAAAGCCCACAAGATGTAAAAGCAAACAAAGCAAGCAATTGAAAACAAAGGTGATCTAAACCCTAAGGTTACTCCACTTTAAAAGAATTTCCCCAGCAGAGTCGCCAGTTCTGTGATACGGTGGGAGAACTGACTAGTGTTTTGCGTTTGTTTCGGTTGAGCAAGAGTCGCCACCGACTTTTTATTTTATCCTAAGGAAAGGTTTAAAAAGCACAGCAAAAACCTTTGAGATGTTTTCTTGGGTTCGGGGAGTAGATTATAGAAAGGGAAGGTATTAGCACCCTTTCTATCCATGGTTATCCATGGGCTCTTAGTTACTTGCTTAGATCACTTGCCTTGTGTTTTCAATTGTTTTAAATGGTGCTTGTGTGTGTGTGTGGGTTTGAAAAAATGTTTTGAAAAGAGGCCAATGTGGTGGCAACCTTTGTAATGATCCATGTTGGGATGTATACAAAGGTGTATGTCTTTTGAAAAAGTTTTTCAATGTTTTTGAAAGTTGTTTTGAAAGTGTAGTGATGTGTGATTTTGAAATTAGGCAAGTGTTTTGTTTTGCAAGTTTGATTCAAGTAACTAAGAGGTCGTCTACTCCTAAATTTCTCAAAAGATTATTGCTATGTTTTAACCCTTTTAACAAGTTTGTTCCACCATTGTATTGGGTGGACAATCTTGTGTTAGGATGTGAAAGGGACGGGTGCGGGTCATCGTTTAGACCATAATTGCAATGGTGCCAAGTATCTTTGGGCATTTTCCTTAAGGGACTTGATCATTTTGTTTTGAAAAAAAATATTATCGAGGGACTATGATCATTTAAATTGTTTGTTTTGCCCAAAGAGACCTAACATGCAATATGGCCCAATTTTGGAAGGCAACAAAGTGGAGTACCCTAGGGGTGTTAGTGTGCAAGTGTGTTTTATTGCATACAAGAGTTTTTTCTTTGAATTAGGTTTTTCTATTTCATTGAGTTTTATCTTGCCATACACGTCCTAATTACTAGCAATAAGAAGCGGGAATGTAAAATCCTACGCTATTACAATAGTTAGGGGAGGGGGATACACATTTGTACATGGGGGGTTCAACGAGAAAAATAGACAAAAAAGAAAATAGCGAAAAACAAGATATATAGAGAGAGGGAGGGAGGCCGCGCGCTGTTGGGAGGCCATCAGAAGTTCTGACCCAGATCCGCTGTCAGATGATCAACCTGTTGGTGAAACTGGATGAGTCAGAACTTCTGACTCTGGAACCTGCAAAACAGAATCTGGTTAGTGGGGAAACCAGAGGTTCTGATTTCCCTGCGCTGCAAGACAGAAGTTTGTTAGTGGAGAACCCAGAAGTTCAGATTCTGCTGAAAGGGCAATAACTCTCAGAGGTTCTGAGGTCATTGACAGCAAAACAGGCTTCAGATGTGCTAACGTCAAAGTCAGCACTGGGCTTTTTCCTGCACTAATCAGAACATCTGCAATCCTGTTGTTACTCCACAAAACAGAAAACATATTTGGAACAGATCCAGCAAAATAGCAAAATGTCCCAGAGGTCAGAATCACCAAGGTCACAGGCAAGTCCTAAACTGGCTCAGAACGTTCTGAGGTATGAGAGTCCTCAGAACATAAACAGCAATAACATGAATATTTACATTATGTTACTGGAATATGCACAGCTGATGATGCTTAACAGTGTGGTGAGGGTCAGCAGGTGCTTACCTGACTTTCTGGAAAATGGTGGGTGAAAGTTAGCTTTTGGTTCTGGTGGTGTTCTGGATAGATTTGGAAAAGGGGAAGTGAAGGTGTAAACATGTATAGGGTCAGAAGTTTTGGAAAGAACGCTTTGGTTTACAGAAAAGAGCTGGGTGTTTGATGAAGTTGAAGGTGAGAAACTTAAAGTTATGAATCAAAACTGGAAATTTTGGCAGAGTTTCAGAATGTTATGTTGCTAGGAGTTTTGTTTCTCTCTTAGCAATTTTTCTGTTTTTCTTGAACTTCTTGAACGTCTTTTGCAGTGGGGAAAGCTCTCTATTTATAGGCAAAGTTCTTGTGGATACCTTGAACATTTAAGGCGCCAACAGAATTTGAAGTTGTTCTTTGACAGAAATTCCTGGGAAGTTGTGATAACAGCTATTTTTTCAGCCTAGGTAGCAGCAGCAGGCGTGGATTGGGGGAAGTGACCTCTGAAATGGGCGGTGGCGTGAAGACCCATGCCAGAATCTGTGCAAAAGCATTTTTCAAGCCACACGTGAACGCTCAGGAGTGGTTGGAAGCATTAATGGGCATTAAATGGTGACAAGACCTGTCAATACCAACATTCTGGTTGTTGAATCAACAGCGTAAACCATGCTCTGGCCTTGGCTACCTGTTGTTTTAGCAAACTCTGGAGATTCTCCTAGTTTTCTGGTACGTTCCTTGGATCTACTTCTGGATAATCTGGGCTTAGAGATTCTATATCAATGTGACACCTATCCCTCTGACCTTTCATCTTCTGACTTCAACCTGTTCTGAAGGAGCCTTTATACTTTCATATTTCTTTTGCATTCCTTTAGCAAGTTCTGACTGAGCTTGTGTAACTGCTGAAGGGGTATGTTCTGTTTGAGGCTTACACTCTGAACCATGTTTACAACTTCTGATTGAACTGATGTAGCTGCTGAAGAGACAACTTCTGACCACGCTGAGCCAAGCTTGCAACTTCTGACCGTCTTCATCTGGAATGGGTCCAGAAGTTCTGAAGCGCTGATTTTTTTCTAAAAAACACTTATTTAAAGAAACATTCTAAGCACTTTAGAATTTGATTTTCCTCAAGATGAAAGCGTTGTTTCTGGAGTTCGGGAGATCATCTTGCTCTTGTAAGTGGCTTGCTTGGGCAAAAGGATAACCCAGGGCTTGGATTTGTTTCAGGGGACTTTGAAAAATCTAAGATGGTTTCCTGAAGAAAGGGAGGGCAAATTTTGGGGTACAACACTACCTAAAGGGTATTCCCCAGATCCGGGTTAGGATCTATGAAACTCCGATGCAAGCCCACAAATATAAAAGCAATCAAGACATACAATTGAAAACATAAGAGTGGTCTAATCCTAAGGTACACCTCACTTATTATTTTATATCCCTAGCAGAGTCGCTAGTTTTGTGATCGGTGGAAATAGAACTGACTGTTTTGAAATGCTGGTTCGCGAAATGTCGCTTTAAGCAAGAGTCGCCACCGTCTTTTATGTTCTCCAACATGGAAAGGACAAAAGCACAGCAAAATTCCTTTTCGAGATGTCTCTCGGTTCGGGAGGTAGATTTATAGAAAGGGAAGGTGTTAGCACCCTTTCTATCTGTGGTTATCCACAGGCTCTTAGGTACTTGCTCTATGTTTTCAAAATTTGTTTGCTTTTCAAGTGTGTGTGGGTTTTGAAAAAGTTTAGTTTGAAAAACTTCTAGGTAACTCTTGTATCAGTCCTCAAGAGTGTATGAAGTATTTGTTTGAAAATCTTTTGAAAGTGTAGGTGTGAAAAGATGTTTTTTTTGTTTTTTGAAAGAGCAAGTACCCCAGAGAAATCTACCTACTCTAAGGAATTAGGTTGTGTAAGAGTCCTTTAGACAGTACTATCCCACTATTGAAAAGTAGGTAGTACCGCCGTTGGAGTTATTCGGGTCAATTCGATTATTAGGGACATGTGTGGTCACCGAAGCAATAGTAGGACGCCTTAGCGGTAACCCTAATGTCCTAGATCCTTTTTATCCGAGGCAACCGTTTCGAGGCAACTGGATATTTAGACAGGAGGGCGACCTCTAAAACACCCTATACTTGACGACCACGTCGAGGCAACCAGTGAGGCGTACCCTAGGAGTGGCATGTGCATGTGTGTTGTTTCAGTTTATATTTATCTTTGAACATGCATTTGTGAGCTACAGATTGATTTTATTTTTCATACAAGTCTTTCATGCATTTTTAACAGTTAAGAGTGCGGGAAATAAAGTGCGGAAAGGTAAATCTACGCTATTACAAGGCGCGGGTCTATACATCGCCAAAAACATAACCCGTTTGGAAAATAAATACGAAAAAAGTAAAGAAAGCAATAAAATCCTAATTAACTATTACATCCTCGGAAACAGTTACATCAATACGATTAAAGCGCGAAAGAAATTAAATCGGGAACGTCTTAGGGTTTTGACCCTTTTTGAGAAAAGAATTGAAATTGGTCCCTTTTTTGCAATTAATTAAATATTAAACCTAAACCTAATTAATTAGTTAATTAAAAGAAAAAAATATTTTTTATGTTTTATGTTTTTTATGAAAATAAAAATAAGAAATTAAAAGTTATCAAAAGAAAAATCCTAATTCTACGTTTGTTTATTTATTATGAAAAATAGTCAAAATTAGACCTAATTATACTAAATTAATTGGTTAGCATTTTATTTACAAAAATAAACTAAGGTGAAATTAATAAATAATATAAAGATATTTACATTTTGATTTTCTGAATTTTATTGTGAAAAATAATTTATGAATTAATTTATGAATTAATTAATTAATAGTAATAATAATTATTAAAAGAAAATAAAAAAGAAAGAAAAAAGAAATAGAAAGAAAACCAGGGGGGTGTGTTGGACCCATAGGAGGTGAAAGTTGCAAGTCCCAGCCCATTAAGCTTAAAGCCTTTGTTGACTTCTGGGATTGTCCAGGTACGCGTTGACTGGAGAGTATCATAGTCCTTCCATCTGGACCATTAGATTGATGCACAAGGACACATGGCACGCTGATTTGTGAGGTTGCATGGTGGAATGTTTTGAGAATCCTGCATGCAATAACATTAGAAAAAATAGAAACAAGGTTTGGGTGGACTTGGAAATCGAACCCAGGTCCCAATGGTTGCATGCCAACTCACTTTCCACTACGCCATTGCATTGCATCTGTTAATATAATAAACAACAAACATAATATATTAAGAATAATAATTATGCTGGGAATCATAAAAAGCGCGCGTTTCATTTGAACTGCCCAACCAGGATGGAACACGTCAGTCAACTTCTTCCTTTTGCCTGTAAAAAACAAAACAAATAGCGGGGGTTTTTAACCCCCACAACTTAGCATGACCAAAAATAGCGATTAGGTGTACGAGCTATATAAATAGGGCGCGAGGGTTGGGTTTAATTCGTCTGGCCTTGACGAATTCAACCATATGCGTGAGATGGTCTAATTTTTCCTGTGCTGGAAACCCCCAAAAGCAAAGCTTCGGAACCCTAAAACTCTCCAATGGCAGCTTGCGTTTCAGGGGGTTTTAATGCAATTGAATCACACCAAAAGCTTTGTATGAGTCCTATTAACACAAAACAATCCACAAAAGATGTTAAATATGCATGAATAATGATATGCGTTTCTGGAAAAAATGACCAAACCGTGAAACTGTTTGTGGAGATTTCTTGAGATATGAAGCTTGGTTCTGATTGCAAATCGTTCCTGGGAATCCTAGCAATGTATTTGAATCGCTCTAAGGCTTTGAATTGTGCTAGAACGTGGAATTCAGTTTTCAAGTTTTCTTTGATTTTTTTGAATATGGTTCTGGCTTTTGACAACAGCTCTCACGTGTATGGAATTAGGGTTAGGTTCAGCATATGTAATGGAAGGGAATTAGGTCAAAGTTTGGGCCAAGGATCCATGGATTGGGAGCATTAGGTTTACACTTTCCACCATTGACAAACTTTCCATATTTGAATCAAATCTAAGATTTTGTGTACACATAAGCCCTAGCACGAATTGTTTGGTCAGCACATGATATATGAAAGCTGTATGAATCAAAAAGATACTATTCCATTGATTTTTAGATTTTATTTGAATTATTATGGATTTAAAATGAATTAAATCAATAAAAATTAAATAAATTAGAAAAATAAATGTTTGATCTTGAAATTAATCATGGGACACGTGTGTGGCATGACAAGGCTGAATCAAGTGGAAGAAAGTGGGCCCTTTTGTCAAAAATTGAAGTTTTAAGGATAGTTGACTTTTGCAAATTCCTGAAAATTTCCCAACTTCTCCAATGCATATCTTGCTCAATTTGGATCCTATGAACATGTTCTTGGACATTTTGGAAAGGTCTTGAAGTCCTCTAACCAATGCATTTGGTCCCATGTCATTTGGATTTACCAATCTCAAGTTATGGTCTTTGACTTAAAATGCCTTTTTGTTGACTTTTGAAATTGACCTATAATGTAGAAATTGATAACTTTTTGTGAGAGCATTTCTTGGACTTGGAATGTGAAGATTAGTTATAGGAAATGTCATCCCCTTCAAAATGAGAATTGGATGGGATTTTCATGATGAACCATGAAAAAGTTATGCCTTGGTCAAGTTACAGTTGACTTTTCAACTGTCCAAAAATAGCAACTTTTGCATCTTTGATGATTTTTGAGCCATTCTTGTGGAATCATGATCAAGACTTGATCAAATGATGATTGTGGCTTCAAAATAATATGTTGACCAAAATTTTTGACTTTTGACTATAAAATGACCATTTTACCTCTGCAGTTGACTGTTGAGCAAATAGGCTTTTTGACTGTGCAAACTGGCATTGTGAATCTTGAAACTTGGCATGTAGATGCTTGACAATGTATATGGGCACATGGGACTTGATTGGACCATTGAAAACCTCAAATTCCTTGAAGGAACCAAAACCTTAATTTTGACTGGCTTAGGAGGATGTTTGACTAGGCAACCCCTTGATCCACTTGAAGATTGATCTTGACAAATCTTGAAGAATATGGGAGGGAAAATTTTGGGGTACAATAAGTGGGATACGAAACACCCGAACCTTATTCCTTACAAGGAGTATGTATTGATGTTGCTTCCCCATTTCGAGGAGATAACCTTTGAACACTTCCGTAGAGAGGAGAATCAGTTGGCGGACGCGCTGGCTACGATGTCTTCTATGTTCAAAGTCAATTGGGACAACGAAGCTCCCCGGATTATCATTGAAAGATTGGACGAACCTACACATTGTTGTGATATTGAGACTGAAGAGGTAATAGAAAAACCCTGGTTTCATGAAGTAAAGAGATACCTTGAGGCTTGGGAATACCCCGAGGGTGCATCTGTTAATGGCAAGAAGTTTCTGAGGAGGTTCGCGGCGAAGTTCTTCATCAGCAATGGCACCCTTTACAAGCGTAACCATGATTCGACCTTATTGCGTTGTGTGGATAAGAATGAAGCAGAAAGGATCATGGAGGAATTACATGAAGGTACTTTCGAAACTCATTCCAGTGGACACACCATGGCAAAGAAAATCCTTCGGGCAGGATATTATTGGTCCACTATGGAAGCCGACTGTTATCAACATTCTCAGACATGTCATAAATTCCAAGTCTATGCTGATAAGGTGCACATACCTCCAATTCCTATGAACGTATTGACAGCTCCGTGGCCTTTTGCAATGTGGGGCATTGATATGATCGGCGAGATCATACCTACGACATCCAACGGGCACCGTTTCATCCTGGTGGCTATTGATTACTTTACGAAGTGGGTTGAAGCAGCTTCCTTTGCTACCGTAACCAAGAACGTCGTGGCACAGTTTATTCGACACAATCTGATATGTCGATATGGTGTACCAGAGAGGATCATTACGGACAATGGTACCAATCTCAACAATAAGATGATCATCGAGATCTACAAACAGTTCAAGATACAGCATCACAACTCTTCTCCTTACCGGCCGAAGATAAATAGGGATGTAGAAGCGGCTAATAAGAATATTAAGAAGATTGTGTAGAAGATGATAGTGACATACAAAGATTGGCACGAGATGTTACCATTTGCTCTTCATGGATACCGTACCTCAACACGAACGTCAACAGGAGCAACACCTTATTCCTTGGTATACGGCATGGAGGCTGTCTTGCCCATTGAAGTTCAGATACCCTCTCTCTAAATCATGAAGGATGTAGGTTTGAGTGAAGATGATTGGATTCAGACCCGGCTTGATCAGCTGAACCTAATCGACAAAAAGAGACTTACTGCTATTTGTCATGGCCAGACATACCAGAAACGGATGATCAAGGCATTTAACAAGAAAGTCAGACGACAAGAGTATCAAGTTGGGGACCTGGTAATCAAGCGCATTATTTTACCTCAAGGTGATCCCAGGGGAAAATGGACCCCTACTTACGAAGGGCCATTTATGGTTAAGAACATTTTCTCAGGAGGAGCTATGATTCTAGCCACCATGGATGGTGACGACCTTCCTCACCCCGTTAATGCAGACATAGTGAAAAGATACTACGCATAATCAAAGACCCGCTAGGTTGACTGGCCTAGGCAAAAATAAGGGCTTCCCGGCGAACCAAAAGGGTTCGGGCAAAAATAAGGGATGAAAATGAAAAATTTGTACACCCGGCAAGTCGAAAACCTGAAAAGGCGGCTTGGGCAAAAAAGGGTATCCCGGTGGACTGAAAACCCGAAAGGGCGGTCCAGGCAAAAATTAGGGATCAAAGCCTAACACCATGTCTCATTGGATCACCTTGCATCTGGATTTCGGTATCAACTACCAAGCTCGGACGACACTAATCAATCTGATCTACCTTCAACCAAGTATCAAAGTGATGAGATGCTCGAGGACATAAAGGCAATAGCAGAGTTGGAACCCAGTGGGATTATTCACATAGCTGTTTTGTTTAGTTTTTCACAAATTGTATAAATTCTATTTGTTCGGCGGCGTTCTCTTACTAGGACGTCAGCCTCTTGAACAAAAAACACCTATTTACAGGCCAAACTTCAAAATCAATACAATTCATTTTCAGACAAATTTCAAACTGTTTTTCCTTTATCTGTTTTGTTTTGCAAAGAACGTCCAATGTTCATTTTTGATATATGCATTTGACATTAATTGCTGCTCACAAATATTTACATGCGAAACAAAAGACGAATTACTGGTAATATCAGAAACAGGGGCAATAGAATTGTCCAAGCTGTATAGTTGCTCTGTTCACCAGGTACGACGGTAAATTCAGCTGAAGAATATGGCTAAGATGCCTTCACTCCCCGCAGAGTAAGACAGTAATGGTAGCTCTCCCCCAGCTGAGACTTGCAATTATGAACGAATCAACAATGCTTTCCCCAAGCAGAGTTTATCTACCATCAATACTAGAAAGGCTTGATATCCCCGGCAGACTTAATATTCCCTAGCGGAGTATAAGAATGTCCCCTGACAGAATACAAGATACCCCCAGTGGAGTTAAAAATTTCCCAACGCAGTCTGAAAAAATCTTCCCCAACAGAGTTGAAGCATCATCCCTAGTAGACTCTGGAAGTTTATCCCCAGTGGAATACAAAATAAATCTCCCCAGCCAAGTTCAAAGGATCATTCCCAACAGAACTCAAAGGATTATCCCCACAAAAGTCTAACAGGTTATCCCCAGTGAAGTCGCCACTGAGAGATCGTCCTCAACGGAGTTCTTTCCTTTCACAAACAGGAATTCAATCCCCCAGAGATTTAGTATCACCAAGAACGATAATTCGTCCCTAACGGAATTTATCAGTGGAATCCTCAGCCGAGTATCTCTTCCACACAGAGTAATCTCCTCATCAATATATTCCCCAACGGAGTTATCCTCTCCCGCAGGTCTATTCTCACAATCATCTTTGTTCGTCATCCCCAGTGGAAACGAAGAATTCAACTCTATTCTCCAGCAGCTATCCGGGATTTATTTTCCCCAGCTAGAAACATTACATTTCCATACATCATGATACATGCATATACGCATCGTACCATACAATCTCATTTATGTTGAGAGCATCATTGCTTAATATATCATGCATTTCATACATCATGACATTGCATATGACGGACTCTTTACCGTTTCAGGGAAAGACGAATCAGTAAATACCGTTGACTACTCATATGACCTGGTAGTCCCCTCAAAAGAAAAATTACATCTATGGAAGACTTTCGTCTGGTTCAGCTAAATCGATTCGAAGATTTTTCTGATTCCTATCCAGCCAAAGTTAATCCAAGACCTTCTTTGGTTCAGTCAGATCGACGCGAAGATCTCCCTGATTCGTATTCTAGTAGAAGATATTCCAAGACTTTCGTCTGGTTCTGTTAAATCGATTCGAAGATTTTTCTGATTCTTATCCAGCCAAAGTTAATACAAGACCTTCTTTGGTTCAGTCAGATCAACGCGAAGATCTCCCTGATTCGTATTCCAGTTGAAGATATTCCAAGACTTTTGTCTGGTTCATCTAAATTGATTCGAAGATTTTTCTGATTTCGATCCAGCCAAAGTTAATCCAAGACCTTCTCTGGTTCAGTCAGATTGACGCGAAGATCTCCCTGATTCGTATTCCAGCAGAAGATATTCCAAGACTTTCGTCTGGTTCAGCTAAATCGATTCAAAGATTTTTTTGATTCTTATCCAGCCAAAGTTAATCCAAGACTTTCTCTGGTTCAGTCAGATCGATGCGAAGATCTCCCTGATTCGTATTCCAGTTGAAGATATTCTAAGACTTTCGTCTGGTTCAGATAAATCGATTTGAAGATTTTTCTGATTCTTATCCAGCTAAAGTTAATCCAAGACCTTCTCTGGTTCAGTCAGATCGACGCGAAGATCTCCCTGATTCGTATTCCAGTTGAAGATATTCCAAGACTTTCGTCTGGTTCAGCTAAATCGATTCGAAGATTTTTCTGATTCTTATCCAGCCAAAGTTAATCCAAGACCTTCTCTGGTTCATTCAGATCGACGCGAAGATCTCCCTGATTCGTATTCTAGCAGAAGATATTCCAAGACTTTCGTCTGGTTCAGTTAAATCGATTCGAAGATTTTTCTGATTCTTATCCAGCCAAAGTTAATCCAAGACCTTCTCTGGTTCAGTCAGATCGACGCGAAGATCTCCCTAATTCTTATTCCATTTGAAGTTATTCCAAGACTTTTGTCTGGTTCAGCTAAATCAATTCGAAGATTTTTCTGATTCTTATCCAGTCAAAGTTAATCCAAGACCTTCTCTGGTTCAGTCAGATCGACGTGAAGATCTCCCTGATTCCTATTCCAGTCGAAGTTCGGACCACCTATCAACAGTCTCCAAATGGCATCTGTAATCCCATTCCCGACATCACCAGGCTGATACCACTTCATGCGAGTGCAAATTTCTGGGCACTCTAGTGTTCAATCATCTTCCACCTTCGGATCACGAAAGGCCCGAAAGCCAATCTACATCCTCAGGTTTAAGAAAATTGAACAGGGGCAGTTGTTTCACCCCAAAATTTTCCCTCTCATATCTCTCAAAACATTTCAAGAAAAATCTCCAAGTGGCTCAAGATTGCTCAAGAGTTGGACAGTCAAGCTATCTCCTAAGGCAGTCAACCCCAAATTAGGGTTTTGTGTTGCATCAAGATACTTGATTCCAAATAACCTCAAGTTCTCCCCAATGTCCTAATATGTTCTCAAGGTCATCCATGTCAAATTTCAAGCCTTGCAGAGGAAGTTTGCTCAGCCAATTGCTCAAAGGGTCCAAAAATCGACTGTGTTAGGGCAAAAGTCAATTGTGGCCTATAAATGGTCAAACTTCAAGATTTTTTCCAACATTATCATTTTGAAGGATATTTCATCATTTTATCAAGGGTTTATCATGATTCATCAAGGATTTCTCAAAATTCATCAAGACTCAAAAGTTGCTAAATTAGGGTTTTGTAGGAAAAGTCAACTCAATTTTGACCAAGCATAACTTTCTCATACTTTATGATAAATGACCCATCCAAAGCTCATTTTGAAGAGGATGCAATTTACTATAATACATATTCATACTACAAGATCATAAAATGCACTCACAAGAAGTTATAAATTTGGACATTATAGGTCATTTCTAAAAGTCAACAAAAACACCTTTTTTGCCAAAGCTTATAAATTGAGCATGGAATATCAAAATGAGATGAGACCAAACGGGTTGGTTAGAGGACATCTCAAGATTTCTAAAAAGTCAAATAACACTTCCAAAAGTTCAAAATTGAAGAAGTTATGCATTGTTGAAGTTGGGCATTTTTGCAAAATTGCCAAAAGTCAATTATCCCCAAAACATCAAATTTTGTCAAATGGGCCCATTCTTTTCCACTTGATTTGATCTTGTCACACTACACATGTGTCCTAGCTTCAGCCTTGTGTCCATTTATCAATTTTATTATTTTATTTGATTTTTTATTGAATTATTTCATTTTAAATCAATTTAAATCAAATAAAATCTCAAAACTTGATTACATGTGATCTTTTTCTATTTTCAGGACCTAATCATCATCAATGTCATGATCAAATTCGTATCAATCATTCCATGTGCAAAAAGATTGGATTTTTGGCAAATTAAGCAAGTTTTCAATGGAGGGTCAAATCCAATCTCAAGGCATTAATGTACAAGGATTCAAGACCAATTTGTTGACCTAATACATTGCAGCATACATATATAATCCAAGGCACACGAATTTGAGGCTAGAGGCTGCAAGAGCATCAAGAACAAAACTTGAAAAAAGGTGGAACAAGTGTGAAACTGAAATCACCCTTGAAGGCATTTTCAGAAGCGAAACTCAACACTAATCCATTGTTGGACAATCATTGAAGCAAAACCAACCCATAGCCAATCTCCAAACACGCACAAAAGCTCTGTAAGTGTCTAAAAATGCTTTTCGTTTGAATTAATAGATCCTTATTCTTGCACTTTTCTTACAAAATCTTTGCATATTCATGATTATCGTCCAATTTAGAAGCATTCTGCATTAGCCAATTGCATTTATCTGGCCTGTAGCCCCATAGCCAAACCTAGGGTTCGTGGTTTGTTTTTTTTGGGCATTTCTTTTTCAGGAAAAATCAGTGCCATTGATGGACATGGACGTAACCAGGGGAGATAGACGAGCACAACCATAGTCTTGGATTTTATTTTCATGGCCTAGAACGGATTTTAGGTTGGACATACGAATTTAGATGCGGATATAAATCCGCAGGTAAATATATAGGGTTGAAGGAAGAAGACGAAGACGTGTCTCCCTCTAATTGGATGGTTCAAATATGGCGTGCTTTATTTTTTTCTGATCCATTAATTTATTTTTTCCTATATTATTATTTTTGATTAATATAATAACAGATGAAGCACATTGGTTGAGTGGTAGAGGCGTTGTCCAATGATCAACAGGACCTGGGTTCGAATCCCAGGTCCCCCATTTATTTGCTATATTTTTTCTACAGGTTATCCAATGCAAACCCAAATGCGTAGCCTACCATGCTCCCTCATTATATCACTTGCCAGATGGCCCCAGGCCAGATCTGGTGGTCCAGATGGGATGCCTACCATGCTACCAAGTCAACGTGCCACATGGAATCAGGAAAAGTCAGCCAAGGCCTGCGCCTATTGGGCCTCTGAATTGCCATTCCGACCTCCAAATTGAGCCCAAACCCCCCTAAGTCTTTCTATTTCTATTTTTTGTCTATTTTATTTATTTGTTTTGTTTATTTTTTTTTTCATAATTTAACTAACCAAATAAATCTTTTTCTTCATAAAATTAAAAAAAAAACCAAAAATATTTTCTTATTTAAATTAAATTTCAGTAATTTATTTTTGTTAATAAATATTAATTAAATTAATTTAGTTTTAATTAGGAACAACTTTTAATATATTTTGCAATAATTAAAATTAACTTAGATAATTAGGTTTTTATTAACATTGAATAAATTTGTTTTTATTTCTTTAAATCAAAAATCCAAAAATATTATTTTCATTAATTAATTAATTAGTTTATTAATTTAATAATTAATCCAATTTAATTTCTTCCATAAATTCAAAATAACAAAAAATATACTTTCTTTCAAAAGGGTCAAAACCCTAGAACTCGCCCGATTTAATTTCCCGCACGCGATCCATTTCATTTCAATATTGTATCTGTTTCCAGAATGTAATAGCTTAATACGACTTTACCTCTTTATTTATTTTCCGCATTTTAATTTCAAGGGTTGCTTTTAGCGATGTAAATACCCGACGCCTTGTAATAGTTAGTTTAAATTCCGCAATTTAATTTCCGCAACTCATAAACTGTTAGATGTTTGATAATAGGGAATGCATGACAAGATCGAATATTTAAACTTAAAATCAACATAGATAACCATTGACATGTACAAAGACAAAATTAACTGAAAACAACACACTCGCACATGCGCACTCTTAGGGTACACCTCACTTGGTTGCCTTCGAACGCGGTCATTGAGTATAGGAAGTTTTCGAGGTCGCCTTCTTGTCCAAAGATTATAGTTGCCTCGAAATGGTTGCCTCGGAAAAATGATCTAAGACATTAGGGTTACCGCTAAGGCGTCCTAACATTGCTTTAGTGACCGCACGTCCCTTAATCGAATTGACCCTTAAAACTCCAACGACGATGCTACCTACTCATCAATAGTGGGATAGAATTGTCTAAAGGAAGATAGCATAGAAGGATTCCTTTTTCGAGTAGGTATATGGTTCTTAAGTACTTGCTCTTTCCAAAACAAAACAAACTTTTCACACTTACACCTTTCAAACAAAAAACTCTTTCAAACCCACAAACACAAAGAAAAGCAATTTTTGAAAACACTATGAGCAAGTACCTAAGAGCCCGTGGATAACCACGGATAGAAAGGGTGCTAAAACCTTCCCTTTCTATAATCTACCCCCCGAACCCGAGAAATATCTCAAAAAAGGAATTTTTCTATGCTTTTTTCCTTTCCTTGTTGGATAAAATAAAAGTCGGTGGCGACTCTTGCTTACCGCGACATTTTGCGAACATAAACGCAAAACGCAAACCAGCATTCCAAAAAACAGTCAGTTCTATCCCACCGTATCATAGATGATTTCTATGGTTATAACCAAATCAATATGGCACCTAAAGACATGGAGAAGAGCAATTTTTCACATAGTGGGGCACTTTCTGTTACAAAGTGATACCTTTCAGTTTGAAGAACGTCGATGCAACATATTAGTATGCTAAGGTAGCTTTGTTCCATTATATGATCTATCACGAGATATAGGTATACCTTGATGACATGATATCCAGGTCTTAGATTGAAGAAGAAAACCTTGACCACTTACACAAACTGTTTGAGAGATTGAAGAGATACAAGCTGAGGCTGAATCCAAACAAGTAAACCTTTGGAGTAAGATTCGATAAACTCCTAGGTTTCATCGTCAGTGGTAAAGTTATTAAAGTTGACCCGGCCAAGGTTAAAGCCATTCAAGAAATGTCGGCTCCCCGTACTGAGAAGGAAGTCAAAGGGTTCCTGGGACGATTGAATTACATTTCCAGATTTATTTCCCATCTTACCGCTACTTGTGAGCCAATATTCAAGTTATTGAAGAAAGATCAAGTAGTAAAGAGGAACGACAATTGTCAGATAGCCTTTGACAAAATCAAAGAATATCTTCAGAAACCTCCAATTTTGATGCCACTGGTTGAAGGGAGACCTTTGATCATGTATCTAACAGTATTAGAGAACTCAATGGGGTGTGTATTGAGGCAACATGATGTGCCTGGTCGAAAAGAGCATGCAATATACTACCTTAGTAAAAAGTTTACCGACTATGAAACAAAATACTCACTGCTCGAGAAAACTTGTTGCGCTTTGGCATGGGCTGCTTGAAACAACCGGCTGAAAATCATCAAATAATGAAGTCGCCATCGAACGTCTTTTATCCCACAGGAAGGGAAAGGTAAACATCTAGTAAACCTGAGAAGGGAAGAAGTCACGGTCTTGAAACCGAGAGATAAGGGTAAGGGAGTCTATTACGCGAGGGGAAGGTATTAGCACCCCACACGCCCGTAGTACTCTATGGTATCCACTCTTGTTATCTATCGTATGGGTGTGTTTAATCTATGCTTATTGTTTATTATTGCTAAAGGGAGAATGCATGCAAAGGGAAGGAGAAAAGAATGTAGGGAAAATAAAAGTTGTGCTCGTTCGGGCCCTACCTCGATGCCTACGTATCCCTTTTAAGGAATCAGA
Organism: Vicia faba; assembly: GCA_948472305.1. Classification (NCBI taxonomy): domain Eukaryota; kingdom Viridiplantae; phylum Streptophyta; class Magnoliopsida; order Fabales; family Fabaceae; genus Vicia; species Vicia faba. Next base: position 1,544,968,798 of record OX451739.1, read on the forward strand.
GCAGTCGTAGTTCAGCTCATATGTTTTTGTTGGTTTGTATTTTTTAATGAACAGTATTAATTTCGCCTTTTTCCGCAACTCAACCTTTGGAGACTTACGCTAGCACTGAAGTGAATTAACATCCTCTTTCTGAAAAAGTTTTGGAGGAAATGTGCTTGGGCGCACAAAACGTTTGAATTTGTTTGTGTTTTTGCCTGTAGGTAACAACTAGTTGACCTCAAGGGAGAGATTTTAGCCATTTGTCTACTTGTTCATGAAATGAGTCTTTGAGACTTGAACCATGCCAAGGCTTAGAATGGAAAAAACAATAAGATCGATAAGAGACCCGCTTATCATTTCCCATGTTCAACAAAGGCACGATTCTCATCAATAATTTTTGAGTATTTTTGAAGTTTGTAAAAAAAAGAAGTTTTTGTTGTTTTAAATGCATACGCGAAAAGAAAAATAAAATTCAAGGGGAGACTAGCCTATTTCTAAACCTAATGTTGTCGTGCATTGTTAGACCTAAAGCTAGAATTTTGAGGGAATTCTACCTAATGTTTGCATGCTTGGATTTAGAATTCTAATGTCTAATTTTGGTTCAATTAAATCAAAGATTAAATGCGAACCAAAATATCCTAAGGGATCATGAAAGACTATACAAACAAGTAAAATTGGTAGCAAGTATTAAAGTATTGCATTTGATCCATACTAAAAGATTGCAAACAAAATACACGATACAAAAATGAATAACACTAATGATTAAAATTGAAAAAAGTTAGCAAAAGAAGAAATATTTTCCTAATTGATTTCTAAAATTCCTTCTAATATTTTTACCATTTTTATTGATTTTATTATATAAAATATCTATCAAAAACTAGAAATTAGTTCCTAAAATCACCTAAGAAGATCTAACAAGTTTTATACTTTTTATCGTTAATTTTTCTTCCTAATAACATTATCTAGAAAATCAAGAAAAATAAGATTAGAGAAAAATCTAAACAAACTCTAAACAGAAGGGGGTATACGGACTGGAAGCAGGTGTATGACCAATACTGAGACTTGGACGCAAGGCCCACCTAGTTTGAGCCCAAGAGGATCCTTTTTTTTTTGGTTTAGCTAGGCTTTAGTAAAAAAATGTAGCATTTGGACTACAAGGAAACTCGCAGCAAGGGGCCCAAAACACAATTCAGATTCTTATCTATTTTCTTTTATTCCTCAGCATCATTATATTATTAAACAAGAAAATAAAAATTAAATGAAATGAAAAAGTGGTTTGGATGAAACGATGCGTTTTAGAAGAGAAAAGTAGGGTTCAAAAGTTTGTGTCCCTTCATCCTCATCGAACAAAATTCCCTCTTCCTCCTGCCCGCTCAACAACATGACACTCAACATGCTCCATCATTAACCACTTCTGTAATTATTCACCCTCTACTTTCTCCACCTCTCTTCATGTTGTTCATTGTCGGTTCCCTCATGATGGCTTCATCTTCTCAATCTCGAATCTTCGTTCCGCCAACTCTTCGTTTTCCTTTTGATTCATAAATCCTTATTTGTTCAACGCCATTTTGTACAATCGATTCAAATGCAACCATGAAAAATAATTACGGATATGCACCGAGAAGAAGAATCCTCGATTTCAAATGCAAACTCAAAGCGATAGAATTTGCAGAAGCGAAAGAGATCTTACCTGCAATGATTTCAAAGATGTCGAACAAGAAAAACAGAGAGGAGGTTCCTACTCAAGTTATAGGTACACATTGATTTTGCTTTTCTTCTTCTTTCTTGTTCTACTCAATTTCCCCCTTTTTGTGATTTATGAATGCTGAGAAGTTGTTGTGGTTGTTGTAATGAAGGCTGGAGCGCTTGAGGCGAAATGCAAGTGATGAAGAGGTGTTGTTGTACGGTTTTCAGAGAGAGCACGAGGTTTAAAGGTGATTATGAAGATTGCGAAGAGGTGAAATAAGAATTAAGAGATTGCAGAGAAATTGGTGGAAGATAGAGATTGATGAAGGTTCTGAAATGAGAGATATGTAGAAGTAGATGAAGATTGGAGATTTTGGTGATGGAGGAAGAGAGAGTTTCAGAGTTTGTTGGTGAATTCTTTTCTTCCTATATTCTGTAACAAATGAGTCGTCCCCTAGATTTTGGACGAAGTTGAGATTATATAGTTGAAGGGGAATCTGAAATCAGTTATATGAAGAATGAACCTGAGCCCTTGGATGATGGGAGTTTGTTATGGAGTTTGTTACAGTTTTTTTTGTTTGAGTTTGTTAACTTTCTCTTCTACAGGGGTTGGTTAGGAAGTCAGAAATTCAGTTACAGTTGGTTATAGGTTTGTTGGAAGCTGTTAGCAATTAATAAAATTCTGTTGAGAATTAGTTGGGGAATTTCTGCTAGAATTTTCTGTTAGAAGTTGGTTGTTATACAGATTGTTAGAGGTTAGTTTTTTTTTCTGTTATGGAATTTTTTTATTGATTTTGAATATTGAAGTTTGTTTGTTAGCTTTCTAATAACTTTATTGACCAAAAGTTCTTTCTGCTTATCAACAACTAATATGGTGACAGCAGGTGGTTTACTGGATGATTTGCATGACTGCAAATTCTCAGGTTCAACTGGTGGGACGGGAAATTCACATGCTTCAGCAAAGTCAGCTTCTGAAACTGGTTCTGGTTGCTTCTGCTCTTCAGAATGCGGACTTTCACTCGCGTTGTCAAACAAGTGGAGCAGAAAATTTAAAATGTCATTTGAAAGAAATGCAAGGTTTATGGCAAGGATGGAACCCAGCCATCCGACTTTTACTTGAACAGAATACATAGCATATGCAGTTCCAATTAATACCACCAATCGTGCATGATTTAGGGAGAACAAATAACTTCCAACTATGAGTAAAAATCTTGTTATCCAGAAGTTAGCATACATCCACAAAATAAGGATAGCTAAAAGCCCTACGATAAAAATCCCAGGAGTATAACCTAAGTATTGGATCGCAACGCCAGCAGTAACCATACTCACAAGCACGTAAACCAAGCAGTACATCAAAGTCAGACTAAGAAAACAGCTCCACATTATAAGCAAGAGCATCACCGAACCAAACCTAATGAACGACTGAAACCCCCTTAGAGAAGAATCCTTCCAAAAAAATCAACGATAATCTAAGTAAGCTCCCCAACATTGAGCAACCCTTACACACTGTAGGCCAATGTCTTTCCATAAACATCGCAGCTCTGTCTCTACAACACACTACCACAGTTCGAGAACACCAACAAGCATCTTTCCGTGACCTAAGGCATTTCCAAACTTGATTGAAAAACCCTATATCCTCCATCACCATGGCCTCCTTTAGATTCCACCCCTAGAAACCCCAATCCTATAACTAAAACTAAAACTAAAACATCATCAAAATGTATTGACAACCATCATAAATCCAATTACCCTTATATCCAAACATTTGTGATGCATTTACAATTCTATGACGATCCCTTCAAATATTTAAAGTAATTTTTCTTCAAATTGAATTCAAAGTTCCAATCTCCTTTACTTCAACCATATTGAATGAATCTCCATGTTTTAGACGTCTTCAAATGTACTTAAAGGATCCATAGTGTTCTTGCAACTTGCAATTTGTATTTCATATGCATCTCCTTCAAATTTTATCTTGAACACAAATAAAACTTGGATGGACAATTCTAAACCAATCTTTGATTAACAAAACCGCTCAATTTGCATCCCCTCACATTGCAAGTAATAAGTATAATAATGAACCCACAAGCTTATTCTTCGAACTAAGGTTTAGTGTTTTGCGATCCAAACCTTTGTCTGGGTAACCAATGATCTCGCAAGATGCCACGTCTCATGCCTTATCGTCCCTTGAACCTCCATTAAAGATGTTGATAGATCCAAGTATGATAGGATATAAATCCTATACTTCCACACAAAGCTTTTAGATTTTAATCTTCAAAGCATTGAAATGAAATACGAAGAAAATAGATTATATCGCAAGTAAGCCAATCGTCCAGATGAAGAGCTTTGCATTATAAAGCATACGAACCCTAACTCGTGAAGAAGGTCCAACTGAATCTTCTTTTCTAGAATGGAATTGTTGTCCACATGACTAGAGTTTCAAGCAATGATTTCCTTCTAATTTTCCAAAGATATATCAATTGAAACCCTGGTTATTCGTGGACGATATCCTCTGATATAGCCTTGCCTGATAATCACAACTTCATAGAGAAACCTCTCCTGAATGGTACATGATTTAGATAAATAAACTCTAATCAAAGGATGATGTTGAACACAAGGAGATAATGAAAGTCTGATTTAGTAGCCCTTAGACGACCTCGTAGAATAACTTGGAAATGAACATGGGAATACAGAAAGAAATATGACCAAGATGGCCATGACTTAGAAAACCTAATGAACCTCAGTTGATGAAATGCTGACAAGCACAAACTTTGGTGGACAAACACTCTGACTCTTCTCTTGAATGTGTCTGAATGAGTAATACCCCCCTTAACTTGAAGAAAACGGAACCCTCAATAAGCATAGGTTGCAACCCTAATTCCACATTTCACTGCTTGAAGGATAATTAGAAGAATCAAGCCTTATTGGATACGAACACCTTAACCATTACGAAACCCTAATATCGCACAGCCACTGAACTTTGAACCTCAAGCGCTTTATTGAATGCAAATGTATGTTAATGACCTAATGAAAAGATATGAATGCAATGCTAAGCCTAAGCCAAATATAAGGAACTAGGAGGGAAAATTTTGGGGTACAACACTGCTCACCGACTAAGACAGTATATGTTGACTCATACCACTTTGTTGATATCTAAGATGGATCTGATAAAATACATATTCGAGAAATCCGCTCTCCAGAAGAATGAAAAGATGGCAAATGGTCTTGACAGAATATGACATTTAGTACACTACTTAGAAAGTAATCAAAGTAAGTATACTAGCAAATCATTTGGCTTATTAGACTGTAGATGACTATCAGTCTATGAATTTTGAGTTCTCAGATGAGAATATTATGCTAATTACTGATTATGAAGAACCTAGACTGTATGAAGGACCTGAGTTGGGATCCCGATGTACTATGGTTTTTGATGGAGCTTCCAACGTTCTTGGTAATGGAATTGGTGTCGTGATTGTCTTTCCCAAGGGTTGCCATACGCCCTTCACCGCCAGATTAAGTGTGTTGTCTAAAGTTTGCCTAATTGTCAATCACTTCTTGCCTAATTTATTCATTCATATTTACAAGAGAAGAAAATTGTACAAAGATTACATGTTAGTAGTTAGTGGGCTCGCCTTGATCTCACAACAGTGTGTGTGATCGGTGGGAATGAGAACTGACTATTTTGGATATGCTGGTTCGTGTTTGCGTTTGTTTTCACAAAATGTCACGGTAATCAAGAGTCGCCACCGTCTTTTATTTTATCCAACAAGGAAAGGACAAAAGCACAGAAAAATTCCTTTTCGAGATGTTTCTCAGGTTCGGGAGGTAGATTATAGAAAGGGAATGTGTTAGCACCCTTTCTATCCGTGGTTATCCACGGGCTCTTAGGTACTTGCTCATTGTGTTTTCAAAAGTTTGCTTTTCTTTATGTTTGTGGGTTTGAAAAGAGTTTTTGCTTGAAAGGTGTGAGTGCAAAAAGTTTTTGTTTTATTTTAGAATGAGCAAGCACTTAAGAACATCTACCTACTCAAAAAGGAATTAAATTGTACAAATGTCCTTTAGACAATGTTATCCCACTATTGAGGAGTAGGTAGCACCATCGTTGGAGTTTTTGGGTCAATTCGATTACGGGTCGTGTGGTCACTAAAGCAATGTTAGGATGCCTTAGCGGTAACCCTAATGTCTTAGATCATTTTTATCCGAGGCAACCGTTTCGAGGAAACTTATGATCTTTGGACAAGAGGGCGACCTCTAAAACTTCCTATACTCAATAACCACGTTCGAGGCAACCAAGTGAGGTGTACCCTAAGAGTGGCATGTGCGAGTGTGTTATTTTCAGTTATTTTTATCTGTACATGTTAATGGTGAGCTACTTGTTGATTTTAGGTTAAAGATTTATCTTGTCATGCATTGCCTATTTATCAAACATCTAACAGTTAATAGTTGCAGAATGTAAATTGCAGAAAACAAATCTAAGCTATTACAAGGCGTCGAGTATTTACATAGCCAAAGACAAACCCTTAAAAATTAAATTACGAAAAGTAAATAAAAGTGATAAATAAATAAATAAAAATCCTAAGTTAAAAACTATTACATTTCCGGAGCAGTTACAATATTGAAATATGGATCAAAAGTAATTCGCGCGCGAGAAAAATTAAATCGGAGTGTCTTAGGGTTTTAACCCTTTTTTATTAAATAAAGCATATTTTTGTTATTTTTTGAATTAAAAATTAGTCTAAATTAATAATTGAATTAATTAATTAAATGAAAATATTTTTGGGTTTTTATTTTAATTAAGGAAATAAAATAAGAATGGTTAAAAAATATTAAAAACCTAATTCTAAATTAATTTTAATTTAATGCAAAAGATATTAAAATTGTACCTAATTAAAAAAACTAAATTAATTGACTAAAATTTATTTACAAAAATAATAAAATAGTGAAATTAATAAAAATATTATTTTTTAGGGTTTTCTGATTTTATAGAAAAAATATTAATTGGTTAATTTTTGATAATAATAATTAAATAAAATAAATATAGAGAGAAAAGAAATAAACCAAAATGGGGGGTTTGGGCCTGAAGAGGGAGTATGATTAGCAATTTTTTTGGCCCATTAACACCAGCCTGTTTGACCTTTGAAATCCAGCGCGTGCTTGTTGACTAGGGTTCATGGTGAACCTTCAATCTGGATCATTAGATTTGATTGGCAAGCCATCTGGCATGTGGATCCCTGAGGCGTATGGTGGACCAAGTTTTTGAACGCTGCGTGAGATTACCTGAAAACAAAATTTATCAAAGTTTTGGGGGACCTGGGATTTGAACCCAAGTCCCATTGCTCACATGCCAGCGCTCTAACCACTCCAACCAACTTGCTTAATTGTTATTGAAATAAGAAACAAATAATATATAGAAAATAAAATGATAAGCCTGAAAAATAAAATAAAAAAGCGCCAATGATTTGAACTGGCCAATCACGCCCAGCCCCGTTATCATCTTCTTCACATAACCCTGGTTCTTTACCTGTAGATTTTTATCCGCAGGAAGATTCGTAGGGTATCTCAAAAACCGTCTCCAGGCCATGTAAACGAATCCTAAGAATACCAATGCGTTCGTCTCTTCCTCCTGGTTTCATTCATGTCAAGCATTGGCCTTGATTTTCTCTGTAACTAAAAGCCCCAAAAACAAGATGTACGAACCCTAGAACTGGGCATGGCGTTACAAGTTATGAAAATAAAATCCAGTGATGCCAAAAGTTTCAGAATGCAACACAGAGTATGAATATGCAATTATTTCAATGAAAGGATGCAAGAATTAGAGATTTAGATCTCATGTTCAGAGCCTGTTTCGTGATGACTTACAGTGAGTTTCAGATGGTCTCAAGGGCTGGTTTTGATTGCTACAGCTTCACAGGATATCAGGCAAGGGAGCTATGTCCAGCTTTTGCTTCGTAAATGTCTCTAAACCAGAATTCGATCTCCACTTTTTCAAGGTTTTTTCCAAACTTGTTTTGGCCGTTTCAACAGTTCCTTGTGCGTGTTTTTGGTCTGCCTCTCTTGTGTGTACATAAGGGAATGTGTTTAGGTCAAAACTTGGGCCATAATCCTTATGCATTGAAGATGGAAGATTTGATTTTGATCACCATTAACAAGTTGCCATATTTGCATCAAATCTGAGATTTTGTGCATGTTTTGACTTGGCACGAATTTGATTGAGTGTTATATGATATTTGCAAGCTGTAATGACCACAAGAATCTTATTACATCAATTTTTAGATTTTATTTGATTTAATATTGATTAATGATGAATTAAATTAATAAAAATGAAATAAAATAGAAAAAATAGATGAATATCCTTGAAATTAAAGATGGAACACGTGTGTGGCATGACAAGACTATATCAAGTGGGAAAAAGTGGGCCCTTTTGTGAAAAACTGGAGTTTTAAGGATAGTTGACTTTTGGCAAATTTGGAAAAATGCCCAACTTCAACAATGCATAACTTATTCAATTTTGAACTTTTGGAGGTGTTCTTGGACTTTTTAGAAACCTTGAGATGTCTTCTAATCAACCCTTTTTGTCTTATCGCATTTTGATGTCCCATGCTCAAGTTATAAGCTTTGGAAAAAAATGTGTTTTTGTTGACTTTCAAAAATGACCTATAATGTCCAAATTTGTAACTTTTTGTGAGAGCATTTCTTGATCTTGGGGTGTGAAGATGGATTGTATGAAATTGCATCCTCTTAAAAATGAGCTTTGTATGGGTCATTTCTCATAAAGTATGAGAAAGTTATGCTTGGTCAAAGTTGAGTTGACTTTTCCTACAAAACCCTAATTTAGCAACTTTTGAATCTTGATGAATCTTGAGCAATCCTTGATGAATCATGATCAACCCTTGATAAAATGATGAATTATCCTTCAAAATGAGAATGTTGACAAAAAATCTTGAGGTTTGACTATATTTGGGACACAATTGACTTTTGCCCTAGCACAGTCGATTTTTGGGCCTCTTGAGCAATTGACTGACCAAACTTTCTCTGCAAGGCTTGAAATTTGACATGGATGAACTTGAGAACATATTAGCACATTGTGGAGAACTTGAGGCTATTTGGATATGAGGACCTTAATGCAACACAAAACCCTAATTTTGACTTGACTGCCTTAGGAGGTGATTTGACTGTCCAACCTTTGAGCCAACTTGAGCAACTTGAAGATTATTCTTGACATGTCTTGAGAAATATGGGAGGGCAAATTTTGGGGTACAACAGTTGCCCCTGTTCAATTTTCTTAAACCTGAGGATGTAGATTGGCTTTCGAGCCTTTCGTGATCCGAAGGTGGAAGATAATTGAACACTAGAGTGCCCAGAAATTTGCACTCGCATGGTGTAGTATCAGCATTATGATGTCGGGAATGGGCTTACAGATGCCATTTGGAGATTTTTTGGTAGGAGGATGGGCTTACAGATGCCATCTGCAGGAGTGTCGATCGCATAAGAGATTCCTTAGCGAGAACTTGCATACCTGTTGTTGTAAAAGACTTCGCTGGGGAAGTCTAACCTTGTTGAGATTCAGGCATCTGGTCTGTACTTCAACTGAGAGAATGCCTCGGCTGAGTCTTAAGAACCTGTCCATAATTCAACTGGGGGAAACATCTTCATCAAGATCTAGGAACTGTCTCGTGCTCAATTGAGTATACCGTCGAGGTTATAGAACTTGTCCACACTATGACATAGGGAAACATCAAGATCTAGGAATTGACTTGTGCTCAACAGAGTATACCGTTGAGGTTATAGTACTCTTCCACACTATGATGGAGGGAAACATCTTCATCAAGATCTAGGAATTGTCTCATGCTCAATGGAGTATACCGTTGAGGTTATAGAACTTGTCCACACTATGACGGAGGAAAAACATCAAGATCTAGGAACTGACTCGTGCTCAATGGAGTATACCGTTGAGTTTATAGTACTCGTCCACACTATGACAGAGGGAAACATCTTCATTAAGATCTAGGAATTGACTCGTGCTCAATGGAGTATACCGTTGAGGTTATAGTACTCGTTCACACTATGACGGAGGGAAACATCTTCATCAAGATCTAGGAACTGTCTCGTGCTCAATGGAGTATACCGTTGAGGTTATAGAACTTTTCCACACTATGACGGAGGAAAACATCAAGATCTAGGAACTGACTCGTGCTCAATGGAGTATACTGTTGAGGTTATAGTACTCGTCTACACTATGACGTAGAGAAACTATCGAGATTGAGAACCTTATCTGAATTTCAACCGAGGATAATTCAATTGAGATTTAAGAACCGGTCAGGTCTTCGACGTAATTGAGAACTTTAACTGTATCTTTCCTGAAAGGTAAAGGTCAGTCATGTGAAATGCATGATATGGATCAGGCAATGATGTTCTCAAAATAATGAGATTGTATTCGTATGATGCGTATATGCATGTATCATGATGTATGGGAATATGATGCTTTAGCTGGGGAAAATAAATCCTGGAGCTGCTGGAGAATAGAGCTGAGTTCTTCGTTTCCGCTGGGGATGATGAACGAAGATGGTAAACCTGTATGAGAAAAGAACTCCGTTGGGGAATAAACTGATGAAGAGGTTATTCCGAGGGGAATTACTCTGTGGGGAAGAGAAGTTCTGCTGAAGATTTTAACGATAACTCCGCTGGGGATTCTGTTGATAAGCTCTGTTGGGGATTTTAATGATGAATTCCGCTGGGGATAGAAAGAACTTTGCTGGGGATGATCTTTCAGTTACAACTCGCTGAGGATAACCCAGTTAGACTCTTGTGAGGATAACCTTCTGAATTTGGCAGGGGAGATTTATTTGCGCTCTGCAGGGGATAAGCTTCCAGAATCTACTGGGTGAGATGATTCAACTCTGGCGAGGAAGCTTTTTAGACCGCGCTGGGATAATAGCTCTATTGGGGTATCTTGTATTCCACCGGAGAACATTCTTACATTCTGTTAAGGAATATTAAGACTGTCGGGGATGTTCTTATACTTGTTGGGGAATATCTTTATACTCCGCTGGGGAATATTAAGACCTTCTGGGGATACCCAGCCTTTTTGGGGCTGATGGTAGATTAACTCTGCTTGGGGAGAGTATTGTTGATTCGGTCATAGTTGCAAATCTCAGCTGGGGAGATCTACCATTACTGTTTTATTCCGCAGGGTGGTGGTATCTTGGTCATATTCTTCAGCTGAACCTACCTTGGTACCTTAGTGGACAGAGCAACTACACTGCTCGGACAATTCTTATTGCCCCTGTTTCTGATACTACCAGTAATTCGTCCTTTGTTTCGCATGTAAGTATTTATGAGCAGCAATTAATGTCAAATGCATATATCAAAAATGAACATTGGACATTCTTTGCAAAACGAAACAGATAAAGGAAAAACAATTTGAATTTTGTCTGAACATGAATTTATATTGATTTTGAAGTTTACCTGTAAATAGGCGTTTTTGTACAAGAGGCTGGCGTCCTAGTAAGAGAACACCGCCGAAAAAATAGAATTTATACAATTTTTTTAAAAGAAAACAAAACAGCTATGTGAATAATCCCACTGGGTTCCAACTCTGCTATTGCCTTTATATCTTCAAGCGTCTCATCACTTTGCTGATTAGTTGAAGATGAATCTGTTTGATTGGTGTTGTCCGAGCTTGATAGTTGATACCGAAGTCTGGATGCAAGGTGATCCAATGAGACATAGTATTACGCTTTGATCCCTAACTTTTGCCTGGATCGCCCTTTCGGGTTTTCAGTCCACCGGGATACCCATTTTTTCCCAAGCCGCCTTTTTAGGTTTTCGACTTGTCGGGTGTACAGATTTTTTTCATTTTCATCCCTTATTTTTGCCCGAACCCTTTTGGTTCGCCGGGAAGCCCTTATTTTTGCCTAGGCCAGTCAACCTACCGGGTCTTTGATTATGCGTAGTATCTTTTCACTATGTCTGCATTGACGGGGTGAGGAAGGTCGTCACCATCCATGGTGGTTAGGATCATCGCTCCTCCTGAGAAAATGTTCTTAACCACAAATGGCCCTTCGTAAGTAGGGGTTTATTTGCCCCTGGGATCACCTTGAGGTAGAATAATGCGCTTGATTACCAGGTCCCCAACTTGATACTCTTGTCGTCTGACTTTCTTGTTAAATGCCTTGATCATTCGTTTTTGGTACGTCTGGCCGTGACAAACAGCAGTAAGTCTTTTTTCGTTGATTAGATTCAGTTGATCAAGTCGGGTCTGAATCCAGTCATCTTCGCTTAAACCTACATCCTTCATGATCCGGAGAGAGGGTATCTGAACTTCGATGGGCAAGACTGCCTCCATGCCATAAACCAAGGAATAGGGTGTTGCCCCTGTTGACGCCCGTGCTGAGGCACGGTACCCGTGAAGAACAAATGGTAACATCTTGTGCCAGTCTTTGTATGTCACTATCATCTTCTGCACAATCTTCTTAATGTTTTTATTAGCCGCTTCTACAGCCCCATTCATCTTCGGCCGGTAGGGAGAAGAGTTATGATGTTGTATCTTGAATTGCTCACAGAGCTCAGTGATCATCTTGTTGTTGAGATTAGTACCATTGTCTGTAATGATCCTCTCTGGTACACCGTATCGACAGATCAGGTTATGCCGAATGAACCGTGCCACGATGTTCTTGGTTATCGTAGCAAAGGAAGCTGCTTCAACCCATTTCGTAAAGTAATCAATCGCTACCAGGATGAAACGATGCCCGTTGGATGTCGTAGGTCTGATCTCGCCAATCATATCAATGCCCCACATTGCAAAAGGCCAAGGTGCCGTCAAGATGTTCAGAGGAACTGGAGGTATGTGCACCTTATCAGCATAGACTTGGCACTTGTGACATGTCTGAGAATGCTGATAACAGTCGGCTTCCATTGTGGACCAATAATATCCTGCCCGAATGATTTTCTTTGCCATGGTATGTCCACTGGAATGAGTTCCGAAAGTACCTTCATGCAGCTCTGTCATGATTCTTTATGCTTCAATCTTATCCACACAACGTAGTAAGGTCGAATCATGGTTACGTTTGTAAAGAATGCCATTGCTGATGAAGAACTTGGCTGCAAACCTCCTCAGAAACTTCTTGTCATTAACAGATGCACCCTCGGGGTATTCTTGAGCTTCAAGGTATCTCTTCACCTCATGATACCAGGTCTTTTCTATTACCTCTTCAGTCTCAAGATCACAGCAATGTGCAGGTTCGTCCAATCTTTCAATAATGATCCGGGGAGCCTCGTTGTCCCAATTGACTTTGAACATAGAACACATCGTAGCTAGCGCGTCCTCTAACTGGTTCTCCTCTCTGGGGAAGTGTTCAAAGGTGATCTCCTCGAAATGGGGAAGCAACATCAATACATACTCCTTGTAAGGAATAAGATTTGGGTGTTTCGTATCCCACTCGCCTTTGATCTGACTGATCACGAGAGCGGATCTCCGAAGACACTTAGAAACTTAATCCTTAGGTCAATTGCAGCTCGAAGACCCATAATGCACGCTTCATACTCCGCCATGTTGTTGGTGCAGTTGAAACATAGCCGGGCGGTAAACGGAGTATGAGAGCCTTTAGGAGATATGATCACAGCGCTAATGCCATTACCCAAAGCGTTTGAAGCTCCATCAAAGTACATAGACCATCGGGATCCTTCATCCGGTCCAGGTGTCTCACAATCAGTTATCAACATGATATTCTCGTCCGGGAATTCAAAGTTCATAGACTGGTAATCATCCACTGCCTGATGTGCCAAATGGTCTGCCAATACACTTCCCTTAATTGCTTTTCGAGTTGTGTACTGGATGTCATACTCAGTCAAGATCATTTGCCATCTTGCTATTCTTCCGGACAAGGCGGGCTTTTTGAAGATATACTTGATTGGATCCATCTTTGAAATTAATAGAGTAGTGTGATTCAGCATATACTGTCTCAACCGGCGAGCAGCCCATGCCAAAGCGCATCAAGTTTTCTCAAGCAGTGAGTATCGGGTCTCACAGTCGGTAAAATTTTTGCTGAGGTAATAAATAGCATGCTCTTTTCGGCCAGACTCGTCATGCTGCCCCAGCACACACCCCATTGAGTTGTCAAGTACTGTCAAGTATAAAATCAAAGGTCTCCCTTCAACTGGTGGTATCAGAATAGGTGGCTCTTGGAGATACTCTTTGATTCTTTCGAAAGCGGCCTGACATTCATCGTTCCAATGTACTACCTGATCTTTCTTTAGCAGCTTGAAGATTGGTTCACAAGTAGCAGTCAGGTGAGAGATGAATCGGGCAATGTAATTTAGTCGTCCCAGAAAGCCTCTGACCTCTTTCTCTGTCTTGGGAGCTGGCATCTCTTGTATAGATTTCACCTTGGCAGGGTCCACTTGAATACCTTTGTCGCTCACGACAAAACCCAGTAGCTTACCAGACCTCACCCCGAAGGTGCACTTGTTCGGGTTCAATCTCAGCTTGTACAACTTCAACCTGTCAAATAGCTTCTGTAGATGGTCAAGGTGTTCCTCCTCAGTCTGAGACCTCGCAATCATATCGTCGACGTATACTTCAATCTCATGATGGATCATGTCATGAAACAAAGCAACCATGGCACGCTGATATGTTGCCCCAACATTCTTTAATCTAAAAGGCATGACCTTGTAACAAAAGGTGCCCCACTGAGTAACAAAGGTCGTCTTATCCATGTCTTTGGGAGCCATCTTTATCTGATTATAACCGGAGAAACCATCCATAAAGGAGAACACCTTGTGCTGAGCATTATTGTCAACTAGAACGTCGATGTGAGGTAGAGGGAAGTCATCCTTGGGGCTTGCCCTGTTCAAATCCCTGTAGTCAACACGCATTCGAACCTTACCATCCTTCTTTGGTACCGGAACCACATTGGCAACCCACTGAGGGTAAGAAGTCACTGCTAGAAAACCGGCGTCAAACTGTTTCATAACTTCAGCCTTGATTTTTTCGGACATCTCTGGGCGCATACGGCGAACCTTCTGTTTTACCGGAGGACAGTCTTCCTTGGTAGGCAGGCGATGAACCACAATGTTAGTATCCAACCCAGGCATATCTTCGTAAGACCAGGCAAAGATCTCAACATAGTCATGCAGCATCTGAATCAACTGCTGCTTCACACTAAGCTCCAGATTTGCACCAATCTTGACTTCCTTCTTGTCTATTTCAGTACCCAGATTCACCATTTCCACCGGCTCTTCATGTGGCTGAATGGCCCTCTCTTCCTGGAGTAGCAGTCTTGCAAGTTCACCAGGCACTTCGAAATCATCTTCACCTTCGTCTTCGGCTAAGTTGATCGGATTTTCAAAGTCATAACTGGCAGTAGCAGAGTCGTTACCAGTGAGATCCAGAGTGGATTGAGACCTGTATATGTGAGTATGTGTAAAATAGCTGTTTTGTAATATATAATAAAGAAAAAACAAGGAGCGCAAAATTTGAAATGCAAAAGACGTCCAATGCTTTTATTAATGATATATGAAAATGGCACACAAAAGCCCTCACAAATGAAGCCACGGTGCCCCGGGTAAAACACCGGGCCATAAAGTTTCAAAACATTGTCTGTTACAAGCTCAAAACAAAGAGTTCATTACTGGGTAACAAAAGTAATAGGGATGAAGTCCTTTGCTGTCCAGTTGTTTGGTCCACCGTCGGCCGTAGGATAGATCCAGCTGTCAAATTCAGACTCTTCCACATCATCTTCAATGGCATTTACTCCTGAGTTGCTGATGAACATAGGAGGTCTTCCAATCCTTGCACTTCGAATAGCCCTTTGAGCTTCTACAGTGAAACCCAAACCAAACTTGTTAGTCTTCTATGTAAAATCAGGAAGTCGGCCCCAATTTGCACACTCACCCTTCTCAATAACAGCTCGGGCATCCTTTAAGGAAGCCATCTTCATAGGGGGATCTTCAACCACAGTCTCAGCTGATGCCAATGTCTGAGGAACCTCTTCAAAGTGCTGAAATGGGGTCTCAATGAATTCCCCATCCATCTCCACGTATCTGAATGAGTTGAGGTGGCTGACCATGTACTCCTCCTCCCCTTGAACTGTCACAATCTTCCCTCTGACTGGGTACTTCAGCTTCTGATGGAGTGTTGAGGTTACATCTCCATCTTTGTGGATCCATGGACGACCCAACAAACAAGAATAGGATGGCCGGATGTCCATCACGTAGAATGTAGAGTTGAAGACCTGAGAACCAACTTTAATTGGAATATCAACTTCACCGTGCACCATCCTCTTAGACCCATCAAAGGCCCTGACAACAATGTTACTTGGTTTTAGCTCTAACCCTTTGCAATCCAACCGGTCTAGGGCTTTCTTGGGTAAGACGTTCAATGAGGAACCAGTATCAACCAATACGTGTGTAAGAGTAGTGCCCCTGCATTCAATGGAGACATGCAGGGCATCATTGTGGTTCTTCCGTTTAACAGTCAAATCGGCGTCGGAGAAACCCAAACCATTATCAGCAGTTAAATTAGCCACACAATCGGTAAAATGATCAGTTGATGTCTCTTGTGGCACGTGGGCAGTTTTTAGGAAGGTAATCAGAGCCTTGGCGTGGGCCTCTGAACACAACAGCAGTGACAACATAGAAATCTTGGATGGGGTTTGCCCCAGCTGCTCAACTATGTTATAATCACTCTTCTTAATAATCTTCAAAATCTCTTCCATCTCCTGTTTGGAAGCTTCAACAGTAATGGTCATTGGTGCCTCCGTCTGGGCAGGCACATCGGTGGTGATCCCTTTGCCCCGAGCGTTAGATGACTCGGCGACAGGGGTAGGACTAAGAACTTGATCAGGAATGACATTAGGCACACTTGCAGGTGCAATGACAACAGGTCTTCGGACAGCAGGTGGGGCAATATCAGGTGAGAAAAGTCTACCACTGCGAGTGACTTTAGCAGGTCCAGTAATGTTGCTGACGCCGGTATCAGCATCCAACTCTTGCTTAACTCCAAGAACATAAACATCTGCCCCATAGTGCCAGGGGACAACTTTGTCAGAGGTGTAGGGGATGGGCCCCGGAACAGTGATAATCACAGGTGCGATCTTCGGAGTAGATGTAATTCTAACAGGCTTCCTCGAGGGAGCCTTGGAAGAATTGTTGAAAATGGTAATGATGGCATCTTCTTCAGTAGGAATGGGAGGAACAACAATCTTCTCAAACAGGATCTCCTTATTATCCATCAGGTTTTGGATACCTGACTTCAGAAATGGGCAACCAGTAGGTGAAACAGAACACATATGGCAACCTTCGCTACAACCCGGAAATAAACCGGCTAGCAACAGGTTCTTCTTGACAGTCACCAGAGGGGTAACAATATCATCCACGGAAACTACAAACAAGTCTTCCTCTACAGCATTTACTCCATGTTTGGGCATGGGAGCAGTCACAACATTAGGCCTCTCGGGCGCCTCAAACTCAATCTCTTTTGCATCAATTAGGTCTTGCACCCTGTTCCTCAAAACCCAACAATCATCTGTATTATGCCCCGGGCTATCAGAGTGAAAAGAGCAGCGGGCATTAGGGTTGTACTTTGGTGATGTGGTACTTGGATTCTTCGGAGCTTCTTTTAGAGTCACCAGATTGGTCTTCAGCAACTGTGGCAGAATCTGAGACAAAGTCATGCTGAGACGAGTGAATTGCCTTAGAGGTCTCTCGTCTTTTTGTTGATTGTGATGCTGAGGAGCACCAGCAGGTTTTGAAATAACAACCGCATTGAAAGCTTGGCGTTGTTCAGGTCTATTCTGTCTTCTTGAACTGTAGACAGCACTGGACTCTTTCTTAAACGGCTTCTTCTCAGTGCTCGATGAGGCACCCTTCTGTATCTTCCCATCTTTAATACCAGCTTCAATCCTCTCACCAGTCAAAATAAGATCTGTAAACCCAGCTGAAGAGCTTCCAATCAGATGATTAAAGAACAGACCAGACAGGGTCCCCAGAAACATGTCAACAAGTTCACGATCAGCCAAAGGTGGTTGTACCCTTCCGGCAAGGTCTCTCCATTACTGAGCATACTCTTTAAATCCTTCACTCGTTCCTATTGACATACCCCGGAGTTGGGTACGCGTAGGAGCAAGGTCGGTGTTGTACTGATACTGCCTGTAAAATGCAGTAGCCAAATCTTCCCAGCTGTGGATACTGGCTCCATCCAACTGATAGAACCACTCAAGCTGATTCCTTGAGAGACTGTCTTGAAAGAAATGGATCCACAAGTTCTTATCAGCAGTGTAAAGATGGATCTTCCTCACATATGACCGGAGGTGCAGCTTTGGACAGGAAACTCCTTCATACTTGGCAAAGGCAGGTGCCTTGAATTTATGGGGAATCACCACCCCAGATGATAGACCCAGATCTCCGAAGTCCAGACCGGGCACCTTCTGTATTTCCATAGCGCTCAAACGGTCTTCCAGCTGTTTGTACTTATCCTTAACAGGAGGATAATGTTCTTTATCATAGTCCGTCTCGTTGTCGGAGACCATAGGGCTAGGAGCCCTCCTTTCTTGTGGACTATCTTTCCCTCCAAATGAGGTGGTCAGATCAACTTCATTCTGCAGCCCGTTTCCAAACCTACGTCCAGTATTGAACAAGATGGTCCTCTTCTTCTTCTTCTTCTTCTCTTTCAGAATCAAGTTCTTCAGGTCCTGCTGACCCTTAGCTAGATTCATGAACAACTCTTGAAATTGAGCATTCTGGGCCTGGAGGGCCTTGATAGCTTGCTCAGTTGAAGGTTCAGCAGACATGATGATTGCTGAAATAAACAGCGAAGAAGATAAGAGACCTGTAATGGGTACCTGCTTATGGAGTGCATGGGATGAAATGCGTATGATTATGATTTCAAAGACAATCGAGATTCAAATTTGTAAACAAGAAAGGAAACACACTTTATTAGATTTAAACTTCAAAATTTAAATTGTTCAACAAATTGCCCTTAGGCGTTACAAGAATGGGAATACTAAAAAGTAAATAAAAATTGTAAAAGAAATCATCAAAGGTTCATCAATGCTCCCATGGTCTCTTCTTCTCAATGCGGACATAATCATTCAGGATCCGCTCGTTCTCCAGTTGCCTAGTCAGCTTCTGAATCTTCTGCTCCTGTTCATTGAACCTCTCCCGATAAGAATCTCGTTCATTCCTCAATTGCATCCAAGACCTCTTCAGTGCCCCAATATCAGTGGGCATATAAGGGTGGAGAATAGTTGGAAGAACCCCCTCTTCATCAGCAACTTTAAGGGTAATAGGCCTGACAGCTTCATATGGCATACCTAGCTTCTGGGCACGGATGCGGACCCATCTGAGATATGGATCCATTGGCAGAGAAGTCTTTGGTCCCAACTCATGTGGATCAGATTGGTGAACTCTGTCCCAAGCCCTTATGAATCTACGACGCAGCTCGTCGCTATCTCCCTGAAAATCAAAGATGATATGAGGCATCAACATCTTATGAGGCCCTTCTCTTCTGGCTCTTCCAAACTAATGGAGAGCTAACCATGGGTTGTAAGAAATCCCTCCACGGGTTCCGATCAATGGAACATTAGGATACTCTCCATAGCGATCAATGACAGTCACCTCATCCATACCTTTGAGAGTCCAGATAATGTCATTATTAGAAAGAGACATCACCCTATAAGCCCATCCCATTCCTTCTTTGTTCTTCAATATAGACTTAGGGAGGTGCGAAATAAACCACCTCGACAATAAAGGAGCACAACACATCAAAGTTCCCCGCTTTCGGGCAGTACGAGCATAGAGCTGATGAAGGACGTCACCCAAGAGGGTGGGTACCAGGTTCTGAGAGATGAAGATCTTTATGGCATTAATATCAACAAAAGTGTCAGGATTCGGAAACAATACCAGACCATAAATCAAGAGAGCCAAAATATCCTCATACGCCTTGAAGTCTAAGCTGTCCCAAAAGTAATTAGCTTTGTCAACCAAAAACTTAGTCAGAAAACCCTTAGCTCCACTTCTAGTCTCCCAGTTAACCATTACCTCCTCTTTGGTCAAGTGAAGGGCTGCAACAATTTCTTCGGGCTTAAGAGTCTTCTCCCATCCAGTAAATGGGGTCTGCTCCAAAACAGAGATACCGAGCAGCTCAGAGAACTCTTTTAGGGTAGGAACCAGCTGGAAGTCCTGGAAAGTAAAACAATGGTACAGCGGATCATAGAATTGGACCAGGACACTCATCATTTGTTCGTCCAATTTTGAGGTGACCAAACTAAGAAGAGAACCATGCCTTCGAACGAAGGAAGTAGTGTCTGGAATCCTGACAACCAACTCTTTAAGCAAGGTAGGGACTTGGACAAAGTTGATCCGGATAGTATTCCTATGCATGGGCATCATAATGACCTACAAAATAGAGCAAAGATGAAACCCTCTTGTCTTTGAAATAGGTTAGTCCTTATGCAAGATGTATGCAATGTTATGATGTCATGATAAAGGCACACCACAAGTATCCACAAAAAGAAAACATGGTAAAGGCACACAAGTCACACTGAGAGCCCTTAGATTTCAGGCTGGCATGGAGCTTAGGTACTACCCTCTTTCAGTTCAGTTGGTTTAAACCTGTCCTAAAAATAGTAACCGGGTTCTAGAGGATCTCAATATCACTGACTACCCTTAATCGGTCATAATTCCAGTTTAGCAACCTTTTCTTGCGGCCAGAATCATCGCGAGAGTTTAGTCTCAATGAGTGTAGCATACTGCTACTGTTCTATGGCCAAGTTGGTCAATTTAAGGTTCTAAGGTCAGTTGGTGCTTAATGACTCTGTAGAAGACCCATAATCTCCTCGTTCCAACACAAGGGATATCGATACAGACCAAGGTGCCACACCAACGTAGCTACTGCTTCATCAGTATCGGTCTACGCCATATAGATCCCTCACAGTTTATTGCTACTTACCTAAAGGGTATCCCCAGATCCGGGTTAGGATCTATAGAACTCCGATACAAGCCCACAAAATTAAAGCATACAAAGCATACAATTGAAAACACAACGATCTAATCCTAAGGTACACCTCACTTTAAACATTCCCCAGCAGAGTCGCCAGTTCTGTGATCGGTGGGAATGAGAATTGACTGTTTTGGATATGTTGGTTCACGTTTGCGTTTGTTTTTGCAAAATGTCACGGTAAGAAAGAGTCTCCACCGTCTTTTATTTTATCCAACAAGGAAAGGACAAAAGCACATAAAAATTCCTTTTCGAGATGTTTCTCAGGTTCGGGAGGTAGATTATAGAAAGGGAAGGTGTTAGCACCCTTTCTATCCGTGGTTATCCAGGGATCTTAGGTACTTGCTCATTGTGTTTTCAAAAGTTTGCTTTTCTTTGTGTTTGTGGGTTTGAAAAGAGTTTTTGCTTGAAAGGTGTGAGTGCGAAAAGTTTTTGTTTTGTTTTAGAATGAGCAAGCACTTAAGAACATCTACCTACTCAAAAAGGAATTAAACTGTACAAATGTCCTTTAGACAATGTTATCCCACTATTAAGAAGTAGGTAGCACCATCGTTGGAGTTTTTGGGTCAATTCGATTACGGGACGTGTGGTCACTAAAGCAATGTTAGGATGCCTTAGCGGTAACCGTAATGTCTTAGATCATTTTTATCCAAGGCAACCGTTTCGAGGCAACTTATGATCTTTGGACAAGAGGGCGACCTCTAAAACTTCCTATACTCAATGACCACGTTCAAGGCAACCAAGTGAGGTGTACCCTAAGAGTGGCATATGCGAGTGTGTTATTTTCAGTTATTTTTATCTGTACATGTTAATGGTGAGCTACTTGTTGATTTTAGGTTAAAGATTTATCTTGTCATGCATTGCCTATTTATCAAACATCTAACAGTTAATAGTTGCAGAATGTAAATTGCGGAAAATAAATCTAAGCTATTACAAGGCGTCGGGTATTTACATCGCCAAAGACAAACCCTTAAAAATTAAATTACGAAAAGTAAATAAAAGCGATAAATAAATAAATAAATAAAAATCCTAAGTTAAAAACTATTACATTTCCGGAGCAGTTACAATATTGAAATATGGATCAAAAGTAATTCGCGCGCGAGAAAAATTAAATCGGAGTGTCTTAGGGTTTTGACCCTTTTTTATTAAATAAAGCATATTTTTGTTATTTTTTGAATTAAAAATTAGTCTAAATTAATAATTGAATTAATTAATTAAATGAAAATATTTTTGGGTTTTTATTTTAATTAAGGAAATAAAATAAGAATGGTTAAAAAATATATTAAAAACCTAATTCTAAATTAATTTTAATTTAATGCAAAAGATATTAAAATTGTACCTAATTAAAAAAACTAAATTAATTGACTAAAATTTATTTACAAAAATAATAAAATAGTGAAATTAATAAAAATATTATTTTTTAGGGTTTTCTGATTTTATAGAAAAAATATTAATTGGTTAATTTTTGATAATAATAATTAAATAAAATAAATATAGAGAGAAAAGAAATAAACCAAAATGGGGGGTTTGGGCCTGAAGAGGGAGTATGATCAGCAATTTTTTTGGCCCATTAACACCAGCCTGTTTGACCTTTGAAATCCAGCGCGTGCTTGTTGACTAGGGTTCATGGTGAACCTTCAATCTGGATCATTAGATTTGATTGGCAAGCCATCTGGCAGGTGGATCCCTGAGGCGTATGGTGGACCAAGTTTTTGAACGCTGCGTGAGATTACCTGAAAACAAAATTTATCAAAGTTTTGGGGGACCTGGGATTCGAACCCATGTCCCATTGCTCACATACCAGCGCTCCAACCACTCCAACCAGCTTGCTTAATTGTTATTGAAATAAGAAACAAATAATATATAGAAAATAAAACGCTAAGCCTGCAAAATAAAATAAAAAGCGCCAATGATTTGAACTGGCCAATCACGCCCAGCCACGTTATCATCTTTTTCACATAACCTTGGTCCTTTACCTGCGGATTTTTATCCGCATGAAGATTCGTAGGGTATCTCAAAAACCGTCTCCAGGCCATGTAAACGAATCCTAAGAATACCAATGCGTTCGTCTCTTCCTCCTGGTTTCATCCATGTCAAGCATTGGCCTTGATTTTCCCTGCAACTAAAAGCCCCAAAAACAAGATGTACAAACCCTAGAACTGGGCATGGCGTTACAGGTTATGAAAATAAAATTCAGTGATGCCAAAAGTTTCAGAATGCAACACTGAGTATGAATATGCAATTATTTCAATGAAAGGATGCAAGAATTAGAGATTTAGATCTCATGTTCAGAGCTTGTTTCGTGATGACTTACAGTGAGTTTCAGATGGTCTCAAGGGCTGGTTTTGATTGCTACAGCTTCACAGGATATCAGGCAAGGGAGCTATGTCCAGCTTTTGCTTTGTAAATGTCTCTAAACCAGAATTCGATCTCCACTTTTTCAAGGTTTTTTTCAAACTTGTTCTGGCCGTTTCAACAGTTCCTTGTGCGTGTTTTTGGTCTGCCTCTCTTGTGTGTACATAAGGGAATGTGTTTAGGTCAAAACTTGGGCCATAATCCTTATGCATTGAAGATGGAAGATTTGATTTTGATCACCATTAACAAGTTGCCATATTTGCATCAAATCTGAGATTTTGTGCATGTTTTGACTTGGCACGAATTTGATTGAGTATTATATGATATTTGCAAGCTGTAATGACCACGAGAATCTTATTACATCAATTTTTAGATTTTATTTGATTTAATATTGATTAATAATGAATTAAATCAATAAAAATGAAATAAAATAGAAAAATATATGAATATCCATGAAATTAAATATGGAACACGTGTGTGGCATGACAAGACTATATCAAGTGGAAAAAAGTGGGTCCTTTTGTCAAAAATTGGAGTTTTGAGGATAGTTGACTTTTGGCAAAGTTGGAAAAATGCCCAACTTCAACAATGCATAACTTCTTCAATTTTGAACTTTTGGAGGTGTTCTTGGACTTTTTAGAAACCTTGAGATGCCTTCTAATCAACCATTTTGGTATCATCACATTTTGATGTTCCATGCTCAAGTTATAATCTTTGGCAAAAAAGGTGTTTTTGTTGACTTTCAAAAATGACCTATAATGTCCAAATTTGTAACTTTTGTGAGAGCATTTCTTGATCTTGTGGTATGAAGATGGATTGTATTAAATTGCATCCTCTTAAAAATGATCTTTGGATGGGTCATTTCTCATAAAGTATGAGAAAGTTATGCTTGGTCAAAGTTGAGTTGACTTTTCCTACAAAACCCTAATTTAGCAACTTTTGAATCTTGATGAATCGTGAGCAATCCTTGATGAATCATGATAAAACCTTGATCAAATGATGAATTATCCTTCAAAATGAGAATGTTGACAAAAAATCTTGAGGTTTGACTGTATTTGAGACACATTTGACTTTTGCCCTAGCACAGTCGATTTTTGGGCCTCTTGAGCAATTGACTGACCAAACTTTCTCTGCAAGGCTTGAAATTTGACATGGATGAACTTGAGAACATATTAGGACATTGGGGAGCACTTGAGGCTATTTGGATATGAGGACCTTAATGCAACACAAAACCCTAATTTTGACTTGACTGCCTTAGGAGGTGATTTGACTGTCCAACCCTTGAGCCAACTTGAGCAACTTGAAGATTATTTTTGACATGTCTTGAGAAATATGGGAGGGCAAATTTTGGGGTACAACAGTGTGCCTACGTATCTTCATCAAGAGATGAGAGAAACAGAGTTTTACGTAGTTCGACTAAATTTTGCTGGTTAGTTGTTTTTATGGAATGATGTAAGGTCACCTTTGAGCGATAAACATATGCATGTAATTTACTCACAGAGAGATTTAGACTTGTTTCTTGTTCGCATTTAAGGGACTAGATCAATTCCTTTTTTAAAAGTGATATTGTTTGAGTTAAGTTAGTGAAAGAAAAGTTTTTGATTGATTAGATATTTTTGTTTTTTTTATAGTTTTTTTTTTGTAGTTTCGATATTAAAAAGAAACAAACCATAAAATTAAGTAAATTAAATAAAACTAAACAAATCAAACAAACTAATTGAATAAATTTAAACTAAATAATTAAGATAATTAAACTAATAACAAGAGGGAGTGCCAAAAGGAATGTGAGGTATGTTGAAATCAATGTCATTTGGGCCTAAGCCCAAAAAAATAACAAAAATCCTAAATAGTTTTCAATTTCAAAAAAATAATAAAAAATAATAAATGAAAAAAAAAGTGGGGAGGTCGTTCCACTTTCATCTCTTATACAACGATTCTGGTGACGTTGCCGAATCCGAATTTGAAGCGCCCTTTTCCTTCCTCCTCAAAGTTTCTTCTCGCCGAAGGTGATGGCTGAATTTATGATTTAAAGGAGAATGGTTTATGGTTTTTGTGTTTACGCCAAAAGAGTTTTTTAGGAAAATTTTTATGAATGATTTGCTAAAGTTTGTGGTGATGATGAATGAAAGCTAGTGTTTGAGTTGATGCAAAAACAAATAAAGGACATATATAGTGAATTTTCTATGCAGTTGTGAGTATGGATGTTATTAGTGTATGTGACGCCAGGTTAAAATTGTTAGTAAAAGTGATTGTAACATGAAAAAAATGAAGAT
The DNA here is from genome assembly GCA_948472305.1 of Vicia faba. NCBI lineage: Eukaryota > Viridiplantae > Streptophyta > Magnoliopsida > Fabales > Fabaceae > Vicia > Vicia faba. The sequence continues at coordinate 1,544,994,082 of OX451739.1, forward strand.
ACGTACGAAAAAATATTTTTGGTTGTGGTATTGGCCTTGAGTGAAAAAGTCACATATTTATATTAAAATTTTAAGTTAACAAAAATAGCAAAAAAATTAATAATTAATTAATAAATAAAAACTTTAAATCAAATTTGATTTTGATTCTTGACATATTTAACTAAATATATTGATTCTTTCTTAAAAAATAAAAAATACTATCCTAAAATCACATAAATAGAAATGGAACAAAGTCATTTAACAATATTTTTTTATTTTGGTTTTTTTTTTTACAAAAAATGCATAAAATCAAGAATTAAATGAGAAAAATAATATTTTAAATATGTTTAAAATCAAATTCGAAAATCATATTTAAATATTAAACATACAATTTTTTTTTTTGTGATTTTTTGAATAAAACATAAATAAAAATGAAAATGAAATTAGAAACAAAATAAAATGAACAAAAATGTAAAAAGTGAGAAATGTGAGATTCGAACTCGGGACTCAATACACTAGTACATCCTTAAAAACACTCCCTTGTCAATTGTGTCATTTTTACTTATTCAAAATAAAATGTGATAACTTTAAGGTGTGTGTCATGTTGTTTTACACAATCAATGACTTTCTTGCATATGGTAATTTGTCTGGGTACAACGTCAAGGAACATAAAGCGTGTCCTATATGTGAATTTGATACATGTCACCACCAATTATAAAAAGGAAAAAAGACAATTTATCTTGGGCTTCAAAAATGTATAAGACCTAATAATATATATCGTAGATTGCATAAGGCTTTTAATGGAGAGCAGGAGTTTGGTATCGCTCCAAAGCCTTTAACTGGGAAGAAATTTTATAAAAGACAACAACACATTAATGTTGTCTTTGAAAAGAAATAAAAAAACCCATGGAGAAAAATATTTAGAAAAAGAGGCTGGTCTTCTTTGATCTTCCATGCTAGTCTAGTCTAGATGTAAGACATAGTTTTGATGTGATGCATATAGAGAAAAATGTATGTGATAGTTTGATTGGAGCACTTCTTAACATTAAAGGCAAGACAAAAAATAGTAAGAAATCCCGCGGAGATATGGTTGTGATGGGTATACGAAAAGATTTAGCCCCAAAAGAAATAGGAAATAAAACCTAGTTTCCTCTAACATGTCACACTCTAGCTAAAAAAGAAAAATAAGTTTTTTCGAATATTTTCAGGGTATCAAAGTTCCCTAGGGTACTAATCAAATATGAAGAAACTTGTGTCAATAAATGATCTCAAGTTAGTTGACTTAAAATCTCATAATTATCATGTCTTGATGCAACAACTTCTACCAGTGACCACCTGTGGCTTTTTACCAAGAAATGTAAGGGTAACTATAACCAGATTGCGCTTTTTCTTCAATGTCATATTGTTAGCTCATAAATTCGACACTCATACATATTAGCCTTATTGGATAAAAATAGATTGAAGAAATCTAAGTGAATGACACTTCGACAGAAGAGCCTATAAAAGGGATTGTGTCGAAGTCAAGAAATCTAAGTTAAAGACACTTCGACAGAAGAGCCTATGAAAGGGATTGTGTCGAAGTCATCCTTGCTAAGGAGGAGAAAACACTTAGAGAATTTTCTAAGTTAAAAGTGATCTTCGACCAAGAGGCTCTTGTATCAGCAGTAAGTGGATTCGAATTCGAAGAAAGAAGGGAAAGACAGTTCACTTGACAGTTAGGAAAAGCAACGTGGCATGAAAATAGGGGTCAAAGAATATGCAGAGGACACTTGTCCTCATCCTGGATTGAAGCAATCGTTCGACAGTTACTTACTACTATTATAAATATAGGAAATTTATGTAAAATTCTATGTGTTCAACTTATTAGTACAAGTCACTCAAATTTATTCAAGTACCCGCTGTGTGAGAAAGAATATTGAGAATGTACGTTTGAATCACCATATTTTAATTACAGTCAAGTCTTTACGTTTCTTTACAATCCTTGTCATTTAACATTCTGCAAACTTTACTATTACATCCCTTTTAAATTACTACAAATTTACTTTATCTTCCACTTTACTTGAGTTTTTACCAAGTTCTATCTTCATCATGCATTTACTCTTAATATTCTGTCAAACCTTTTCATTTAAAACCTACCCAAACTCACAAAATACTTAGCATATGTTCTAGGATCAAACTGATCGATCCTGTAAGTAACCAAAATAATCTTTTTTGGAAGATCACTGGTTGTTTACCAATTTTCACGATAAAAAAATTGACACACCTGGTGGGACGTTGCTAAGTTTTCTTGTTTTATTACAAACTTTGATAAAAACGGTTTTTATCATAAATGCTTTAATTAATTTCCTTTCTCTCAAAGAGTGTTGTGTGTTATTGAGAAGTGGAAAAACAACCACCAACGAGTACATACCTAAGAGAAGAAATAGGAGAATGGCTAATCAGTCTAGTGGAGAAATGCCTCTACCAATTTCTGGCATTGGAACTACGATCATGCCAACAGTTAGTGAACCTATGCCATCAACGGTTGGTTCGAAACCAACGTTGTCGGTTACACAAACAGGACCAATACTTTCTTATATAGCTCCTAGGAGTCCACCAGGAACATCCCCACCAAGGGGAAATCTGGGCGTTCGACCTTATATCCCTCCAGGATTTTTGACAGCCTGGATGGGTCGAGACCAATCTTATGGTATGCCAACTGCTGAAATGACAAGCCTTATGAATGCTTCATCCATATTTTCAGAACCTTTAGTGAGTTCATCTTCACCATTACAGGGATCTGGAACTGGTATGGCAAATCTGGGTAGAAACCAACTCTTAGGAGGAACGTCACATACAATTCCAAGCCTCACAAATGCTTCTGCAGCAATTTTGAGGCAACAAATGGATAAGAGTAACCATGACATGTTGCAGATGTTGGCACAAACCTTGATTACGGTGCTTAACCCTCTGATACAAAATACCACCCAGTCGAATTAACAAATGGCAGCGCAAATGACGCACATGGCTGAATTTTTTGGGGTTCCTCAACCTATTCGAGAGGAAATCAAGGTGTGGTTTTAGAGGATGACATGACCATTAACCAGAATCCACAACCAGATGGGATGAACCATAGAGTAGAGGTCGAACAACCTAGGGTCAAAGTACTCAGAGTTGCTCCACAAATCCCAAGAGCTGTCGAACAAGGTATAGTTATGGTAAATAGAAACCAAAATGCTAATGAAGTAGTACAATAGGTTCAACACCACAACTATGCAGGAGATAATAACTTGACAATCATGGTCGAAAGAATCATGGCACAAAATGGAGTAAACATTAGCTTTCATATGCCAAACTTTACATCTCCATTGTCAGATTATATCTTGCAATCAAATTTACCCCCTAGGTGGAAAGTTCCAAAGTTCACCAAGTTTTCAGGGGATACGACAGAGTCCACTGTCGAACATGTGGCAAGGTATTTGATAGAGGCTGGGAAAATATCAAATAATGAGAATCTTAGGATTAAATATTTCCCAAGTTCCTTAACCAAAAATGCCTTCACTTGGTTTACCATACTCCCAGCCAATTCGATCCACAATTGGAATCAGTTGGAAAGATTGTTCCATGAACAATTCTATATGGGACAAACCAAAATAGGTTTGAAAGAAGTGGCTAGTGTGAAGAGGAGATTCACTGATCCAATTGATGAGTATCTGAACAAATTTTGACTACTCAAAGTTAGATGCTTTACACAAGTACCTGAACATGAGTTGGTCGAAATGGTTGCAGGAGGCCTAGATTATTCCATTAGGAAGAAACTAGATACCCAATACCTGACAGATATGGCCCAATTGGCCGATAGAGTTCTACAGGTGGAACACCTTAAGGCTGAGAAAGCTAAGGCGAATAAAAATCATCGAAGAGAAAGGGTAGCATATGTCGAAATGGATGATGACGATCCAGAGACATCTAGTAACCCTATAATTGTCGAAGAGAGAAAGGTTGATCTAGCAGAATTAAAGCAAGGACCACCATACTCTTGCAAATTGTTAACACCCTCAAATGGGAAGAATCCTACTCAATCTGAGAAGAGTAGTGATAGGTTCCCAAATAAAACATATAGCTTCGACGTCATAAAATGTGACGAAATATTTGACTTGTTAGTTAAAGATGGCCAAATGATAGTGCCCCCAGGGGAAAAAACGCCTCCTTTAGATCAAAGGAAAAAAGGGAGGTTTTTGTAAATATCATAATTTTTTGGGCCATAAAACCTCACAATGTTTTCTTTTCAGGGATCTCGTTCAAGGCACAATAAAAGACGGCAGACTCAAGTTTGCTGACAAACCACACATGAAGGTTGATGCAAACATGTTGCAGGCAGATGCCCATTATGCTGAACCATCATGTATCAACATGGTCGAAGTCTCGGAAAACTTCATCAACAAACTTGTTTTTGGCAGTTTCAATGAAGACATTAGCAGAAAAGCTGTCGAAGAGATATAGAAAAAGGCTACTGAAGGCCTAAACAAGGGAGCCACTGATGGTTCGAACAAAGGAACTACTAAAGGTTCCTACTTGGTTGCTGTCACAGGTTCAACAGAAGGCCTAGAAGCCAAGATGCGTAAGCTAAGTGTAGCTGGTAAGAGCAACATGGAAATAAATATGGTTGAAGTGTCTGAACCGAAAGCTGCAAATTCAGAAGACAACATCAGACATGAGGAAATCAACAAGCTTTATTTTCCTAAGGAGAATGAAAATCTGGAAGATTTTCTACACAGATGCCAGAAAAAGAAGTCAGAGGTTATGCTGTGTCCAAGATGCAGTTCTATCTTCGACAAGAAAACTGCTGAACACATACGAGGTGTGTGTGCAGCAAAGAAAAATCAGGGTAACAATTCTCAGCCTAACATGGATCCTGAAGTAAGGTATGATCCTAGAAGGGGATACCAAAAGGGGCCAGTGAACCAGGTAGATAAGCCATCAACTTTCAGGCCTCCAACAAATGTCCCTGTAGATACTTGGTTGAAGACAACAAATAGGAAAAGGTCCAACGAGGGAAAATGGCAGACATTCGATATGCCAAGAGGATCCTCTTTGGGCTACAGAAAGGAATTTCAGTCAACAACAACAAACAGGGTTGTTCATATGTCTAACAATTACAAAGGAAAAAACCCTATGACCCGCTCCCAGTGGAGAAGGTATCATAGATGGCGAAAGACTGTAAGAGAAGCTGTAGAAGATCCCCAACCAGAAACAAGCACTAACATGCCACAAAAAAAAAAAGAAGGCTAAACCAAGAATGCCTTTAGAGAGGAAGCCAATTTCTAGAAGGTTGATATGGCCTAAACAAGGTGAATCGAAAGAAGAATTTGATTTTGGGTCTGATGTTACATTAAACATCATGGTAAATATAGTGTCTGTGCTGCCTAGAGAATACGGCAAACTAGTCGAAGTCGAAGAGACAAAGTGAGAGGTCGAACAAGAAATAGCCAAACATAGGCCAGTGTGCTACTATGTTATGAATAATGGATGTGTAGAAGAGAAAAATTCCTTCTTCGAGCGTCCTACTGAGGAAATGAGGAATCACCTCAAACCTTTGTTCATAAGGGAAAAAATAGGGGAGGCAACCATCAACAAATTTTTGGTTGATTGTGGAGCCACAGTTAACATGATCCCTCAAATTATGCTGAGAAAGTTGGGCAAAAGAGATGAAGACATCAAGCCCCATAACATGGTTTTATCAAACTATGAAGGTGGAATTGGGACTACCATGGGAGTAATACAATTGGACCTCAAAGTGGGAACCATAGTTCGACCAACAATGTTTATGGTCATCTCAGCAAAACCCAATTACAACTTTCTCCTAGACAGGGAGTGGATCCATGGCATAGGAGCAGTGCCATCATCAATGCATCAGCGCGTTACCATTTGGAGTCCAGACGACATAGTAGAAAATATTGAAGCTGGTCAAAGTTACTATATGGTCGAAGTCAACAATGTCGACAGAACAAACTTCGACAGAAATTTGGCTCACATAGGGCCATGTAATACTCCAGACTTCGACTTGGCGCTAGCACCCAATGCTTTCTTCTCCCAATACCTACACTCAGATCATGGATTCCACTGGGATAAGGAGGATTTTTCAAACATTGATTATGGAGGGATTGATGATATACGACCAATAGGTTGGGGAAGTGATTTTAGTGATCATGACTGAGTTACAAGCTGTTGTACCCCAAAATTTGCCCTCCCATATTCTTCAAGGTTTGTCAAGAATCATCATCAAATGGTTCAAGATTTCTCAAGGGGTTGCACAGTCCAAATGCCTCCTAAGCCAGTCAAAATTAGGGTTTTTGTTCTTTCAAAGAATTTGAGGTTTTCAATGGCTCAATCAAGTCTCATGTGCCTATAAACATTCTCAAGCATCTACATATCAAGTCTCAAGACTCACAGTGCCAAATTCCACAGTCAAAAGCCCTATTTGATCCATAGTCAACTGCAGGGGTAAAATGGTCATTTTGCAGTCAAAAGTCAGAATTTTTGGTCAACATCTTATTTTGAGTCCACAATCATCATTTGATCAAGTCTTGATCGTGATTCCACAAGGATGGCTCAAAAATCATCAAGATGCAAAAACTTACTATTTTTGGATAGTAGAAAAGTCAACTGTATATTGACCAAGGCATAACTTTTTCATGGTTCATCAGAAAAATTCCATCCAATGCTCATTTTGAAGGGGATGACATTTCATACAACTCATCTTCACACTCCAAGTCCAAGAAATGCTCTCACAAAAAGTTATCAATTTCTACATTATAGGTCAATTTCAAAAGTCAACAAAAATGCACTTTAAGTCAAAGACCATAACTTGAGATTGGTAAATCCAAATGACATGGGACCAAAGGCATTGGTTATAGGACTTCAAGAACTTTCCAAAATATCCAAGAACATGTTCATATGATCAAAATTGAGCAAGATATGCATTGGAGAAGTTGGGAAATTTTTGTGAATTTGCAAAAGTCAACTTTGCTCAAAACACCTTGTTTTTGCTAATGGGCCTCAAATTTCTTCTTGAAACTTTATACATGACTTATGCACGACCCATCAAGCCTATTTGAATTTATTTTCTTATTTTTATTAATTAATTGGATTTTTAATTGATTTTAATTCATTTAATTAATTTAAATTGTAGGAAATTCAAAGATATGGTTTTTCAATCTTTTTTTGAAGCAAGAATGACCTAATCAAGCTGGAAAATTCGTGTGCAAATCAAAGGGACAAGAATCTCCAAGTTTGGCAAGTTTTTCCAATCAAAAAGATTCAAAAATATTTGATTTTCAATCAAATATACAAACATCAATTCCGTGGATTTCTTGGCCAAGATTTAACCTAATTCCCTTCCTCTATAAGTACACAAGTCAACCCTAAAGCATTGGACGTGAATTTGCTGCAGAAGAGGCCATAACAACATTGAAAAAATCAAAGAAAAGTGAAAACTATTTTCTATAATTTAGCACGATTCAAAGCATTTTATTGTTTCTAATACATTGCAGGGGTTCCCAGAGACATATTGCAATCAAAACCAAGTGCTAAAGCTCAAGAAATACGCAAGAACAAACCCACGGTTTGCTTCTCATGTCCATAATCGAAACTCATATTTTATGCATAATTAACATGTTTTAATCATTGTTTTATGTTGCTTGAGTCTATATAAAGCTAATGGTATTGGTTAATTGCATTATAATGCCCAGAATTACAAGTTACCATTGAAGAAATTTAGGGTTCTTGAGCTTCCAGTTTAGGGCTTTACTGTCTAGGAAAAATTAGCACCTCTAATGCATATGGTTGGAATCGTCAAGGCCAGACGAACACATTGATATACTCGCGAAATATTTATGTTAAGCATAGAGCTAATCGCTATTTTTCGTTGATGTAGGTTGTGGGGGTTAAAAACCCCCGCTATCTATTTGTTTTTTTACAGGAAAACAAAGAAGATGATGTGCTGTTAATATACCATTGGTTGGTTTAAATAGCGCGCGTTTTTATTCCAGCATAATTGTATTTTTACATATTATATTCATTACTCATTATAATAACAAAGGCGTTCAGTTGGCTCAGTGGAAGATACGCTGGCTGGTGACTATTGGGACCTGGGTTCGAATCCCAGGTCCCCCCAAATAATTGTTTCTATTTTTTCTAACATGATCACATGCAGGCTGCCCAACGTGTTCCATCATGTACTCCACACAACAACGCGCCAAGTGGCCATATGCACAAATCAGAAGGTCATAGGTGGATGACCACCATACTCCATGTCAAGGCGTATCATGGACAATCAGAAAAGTCAAACAAGGCTTGAGACTAATGGGCCAGGAATTGCTAGCATACCTCCATCTGGGCCCAACACCCCCTGGGTTTTGTTTTCTTATTTTCTCTCTTTTATATTTTATCATTAATTATTTTATTATTAATATTATTATTACTTAATTAACTTAACTATTATTTTCATAATAAATTCAGACAATTAAAAAATTAAAATATTATTATTATTATTTTCACCTTTAATTATTATTTTGTAAATAAATACTAATATAACTTATTTAGTTTAATTAGGTTAAATTTGACTTATTTTCACAATAAATAAAATCAATCTAGAATTAGGGTTTTCTTTTGACAATTTTAAATTCTTTTTATTTTATTTTCATAAAAAACTTAAAAAACATTTCTTTTAATTAAATAATTAGTTTTAGGTTTAATATTAATTAATTGCAAAAAGGACCAAAATTCCATTCTTTTCTCAAAAAGGGTCAAAACCCTAAGGACGTTCCCGATTTAATTTTTATTCGCGCATAATATTTTGATCATATTTATGTATCTGCTCCGAGAATGTAATAGATAATTAGGACCTTTTATCGCTTTCTTTATTTTCCCGCATTTATCTTTTCAAGGGTTATGTTTTTGGCGATGTAAATACCCGACGCCTTGTAATAGCGTAGATTTACTTTCCGCAATTTACTTTATGCAAATTATTAACTGTTAACTATGTATGACAAGACTTGCCTGAAAATTAAAATCAACTCGTAGCTCACCATGAAATGTGCAAAGATAATATAAATGAATCCTGACACACTCGCACATGCCACTCCTAGGGTACGCCTCACTTGGTTGCCTCGAGGTGGTCATTGAGTATAGGATGTTTTAGAGGTCGCCCTCCTGTCTAAAGATCCAGTTGCCTCGAAATGGTTGCCTCGGATAAAAATGATCTAGGACATTAGGGTTACCGCTAAGGCGTCCTACCATTGCTTTGGTGACCACACATGTCCCTATAATCGAATTGACCCGAATAACTCCAACGACGGTGCTACCTACTTCTCAATAGTGGGATAGTACTGTCTAAAGGACATTTACACAGCTTAATTCCTTAGAGTAGGTAGATTTCTCCTGGGTACTTGCTCTTTCAAAATAAAAAAAACAACTTTTCGCACCTCCACTTTCAAAAAGTTTTCAAACAAACACTTCATACACTCTTGAGGACTGATACAAGAGTTAAAACGAAGTTTTCAAACAAACTTTTTTCAAAACCCACAAACACAAGAAAAGCAAACATTTTTGAAAACATAGTGAGCAAGTACCTAAGAGCCCGTGGATAACCACGGATAGAAAGGGTGCTAACACCTTCCCTTCCTATAATCTACCTCCCGAACCGAGAAACATCTCGAAAAGGAATTTTGCTGTGCTTTTGTCCTTTCCATGTTGGAGAACATAAAAGACGGTGGCGACTCTTGCTTACCGCGACATTTCGCGAACCAGCATTCCAAAATAGTCAGTTCTATTTCCACCGATCACACAAGCATTACAGAGAATTTTGGCATATGTTGCCAAAAACAGAATGATAGTGGCCTTAGAGGCTGAAGTGAAGTATATGGCTGTCAAAGCCAATGAATAAGTGCCACTTCCAGAAGGCCCTGGGAAAGATTTTGACCCAGAACCACCTGACTCAAAAAGGGAGGAAGTGCAAGGCCAGAGGCTAGATGCCATCTAAGATGATGAGCCTTTGAGTTTCGAGAAGGATCCGCTAGCAAGCAATATTAGAATTCTAGCACAAGATCCTCTTACGGAAATAAACTTGGGCGAAGGAGTGGTGAAGAGACCAACATACATCAGTGCAAAGATAGATCCAGAGCTCAGAGTGCCTTGGGACTATGATGAAATGTCTAGTCTCGACAGAGGATTGATGGAGCTCCAACTACCAATAAGGCCTGGGAAAAAGCCTATCAAGTAAACCCCAAGGCATTTTGCATCATTGATATTATCGAAGATCAAGATGGAAGTCGAAAGACTGCTGAAATGCAAGTTCATCCGAACAACCAGGTATGTCGAATGGATTGCAAATATAGTACCTGTTATAAAGAAAAATGGTACCTTAAGGGTGTGTATTGATTTTAGAGATCTAAATGATGCAACACCCAAGGATGAATATCCAATGCTTGTAGTAGAAATGCTTGTTAATTTTGCCGCTGGCTTTGAGTACATGAGTATGCTTGATGGATACTCTGGGTATAATCAGATTTTCATTGCTGAAGAAGATGTATCGAAAACAACATTTCGATGCCTTGGGGCTTTAGGCACTTACGAGTGGGTAGTAATTCCTTTTGGCCTAAAAAATGCAGGGGCAACATATCAAAGAGCAATGACCTCTATCTTCCAAGATTTTATTGAAACTTTCATGCAGATTTATATTGACAATATTGTTGTTAAATTTGTTTCAGGGAAGAATCACATAGACCATCTTTGACAATCCTTCGAAAGGATGAGAAGCTGTGGTCTAAAGATGAATCCTCTAAAGTGCTCTTTCTGCGTAAAAGCAGGGGACTTCTTAGGCTTTGTAGTCCACAAAAAGGGAATCGAAATAAACCAGAACAAGACCAAGGCCATTTAGGAGGCGAAGGCACCAACAAAAAAGAAGGAGTTTCAATATCTACTTGGCAAGATAAATTTCTTGAGGAGATTCATATCCAACTTAAGTGGAAAAACGCAAGCCTTCTCACCTTTACTTCGACTCAACAAAGGAGGATTTTAATGGGGGAAAGAACAACAAGAGGCCTTTGATAAAATCAAAGGATACCTCACCAAGCCACCTATTCTTGTACCTCCTTGTAGAAATAGGAGTATGAGATTGTACATATTTGCATCTGATAAAACTTTAGGAATCATGTTAGCTCAAGAGGATGAAAATGGTGTCGGAAGGCCCATCTACTACCTCATTAGAGTTTTAAATGATGCAAAAAATAGATATAACGAAGTTGAAAAACTATGTTTATGTCTTTACTTTTCATGTACAAAAATCAAGCAATATATTAAACCAGTTGATGTTTATGTTTCGTCTCATTTTGATGTTTTCAAATATATGTTGTTGAAACCCATCTTGCACAGTCGAATTGGAAAATGGGAACTTGCATTGACTGAGTATTCATTAACCTTTATGCCTCTCAAGGCTGTAAAAGGACAAGTGGTAGCAGACTTTATAGTCGACCACTCAATAAATGAAGAATCATTAAATTATTTGGAGATTGAACCCTGGAAGTTATACTTCGACGGTTCCAGTCATAAAGATGGAACTGGTGTGGGAGTTCTAATTATTTATCCAAATAAAATTGTAATAACATTCAATTATAAGATCGAAGGTTCTTGTTCAAACAATGAGGCTGAGTATGAAGCTTTAATTGTAAGCCTTGAAATCTTGTTGAAATTGGGGGCAACTCGAGTCGAAATAATGGGAGACTCGGAGTTAGTCATAAGGAAAGTTACAAAAGAATACAAATGTATAAGAGAAAATATGATCTTGTACTTTGTAATAGCCAATCGCTTGTTGAAAAAATTCGAAGTGATCAACATTCGGCATATACCAAGATTAGAAAATCAAATGGCTAATGACTTAGCACAGATCACATATGGGTATAAAATTTCAAAAGAAAAATTGCAAAAAGAAATCGAAGTTAGAGGAAGGGTAGTCTCAACCAAGTTGTCTCCAACAGATTTGGAAACAACAAAGCTGGGGTAAGCTGACCAAGAAAACTTCGAGATTTCATTCATAGACAATCTAATAGAGAAAGATTGGAGAAATCCTGTAGTGGATTATTTGCAAAATCCAGCGGCTTCCACATAATGAAAGACAAAGTATAGGGCATTGAGCTATATCAAATGGGAAATGAGTTATTCAAGAAGACGCCTGAAGGAGTACTACTAAAATTCCTAAGTGAAACAGAGGCATATATAGCCCTTTCTACTACACATGCTAGGGCATATGGAGCACATCAAGTAGGCCATAAAATGAAATGGTTGTTGTTTAGACAAGGATTATATTGGCCTACTATGTTGAAAGATTGTGTTGAGTTTGCAAAAGGTTTCCAAGAGTGTCAAATACACACAGGCATCCAGCACATACCTATAAGCTAACTTCACTCAATTGTGAAACCTTGGCCTTTTAGTGGTTGGGCTTTAGATCTTATTGGAGAGATTCGACCAGCATCATCTAAAAGCCAAAATATATATTGGTGGGCGTTGACTACTTCACTAAATGGATTGAGGCAATTCCTTTAGTCAATGTAGACCAAGAAAATGTTATTGAATTTATTCAAAAGAACATTATATATAGGTTTGGAATCCATGAGACAATAATAATTGATCAAGGATCAGTATTTACTGGTCGAAAAATGCAAGAATTTGCTACAAAAATGGGATTCAAGCTGTTAACATCTACACCTTATTATGCGCAAGCCAATGGCCAAGTTAAAGTGGCAAAGAAGGTAGTAATTGGCTTAATAAAAAACATGTAGGAAAAAAGCCAAAAAATTGGCATAAGACGTTATACCAAATCTTATGGGCATGTCGAACTTCTCCTAAAGAAGCTACCAATACGACACCATTTCGATTAACCTATGGTCATGGCGCAATGTTTCCAGTAGAAATCTGTCTGCAGTCAACAAGAATTCAAAGACATCAGGGTATTCCTTCTGAATCTTATTAGAATATGATGTTAGATGAACTGGTTGATTTGGACGAAGAAAGACTGAGGGCTTTCGACCTCTTAAGGATACAGAAGAAAAGAGTGGAAAAATCTTATAATAAGAGAGTAAAACCTAAGATATTCCTTCCTGAAGATTTGGTGTGTAAAGTAATTCTCCCAATGGATCGAAAGGATAAGAACATGGGAAAATGGTCTCCTAAATGGGAAGGACCTTTCAAGATTATCTAGGTATTTTCTGGTGGTGCCTATGAGATCAAAGAGTTAAGTGAAGATAAAAGACTCTTGAAAGTAAATGGTAAATATTTAAAAAAATATAGACATGCACTTCAAGAATTTAAAATCATTAGCAATTGACCTTAGTCGAAGTAGATAGCCAAAATGGATAATTCATTAAGTTGGTCAAAATGGCTCCAAAACATTACATATACCCATTCCGAGGGTTCAAATATTCGTTACAAAAGAATGGTTGTACAAAAGAGAAGCCTAATCAAAATGGAAGAGCAGCCTTAATTTAGAGATATTTGATCTTCTGAAGTTCCAAGCGCTTTTCACATAAAGCCCTCGACTGATGGAGAGCTTTGATCTTTGCATCCAAAGCTTGGGCTTGTTCAGCATACTTCAGTCCATTGTCAAGTTCCTCCTAGCTCTCAGAGTCATTGCTGGAAAGAAGCTCTTCTCTACATTTCTCATTCGCAATAATCTTAGCCTCCGATTCTTTGATTTAAGCTTTCATGCTAGTAGTGTCCTAGTCAATCTCTTCGACCTCCTTTTTCCTGGCTTCTTGTTCTTTCGATAGCCCATTTAGCCTCTGAAGCTACCGGCAGAAAACACAAAGCCGCCACCGAACTTTATTTATCCCGAAAGAAGGGGAAATATCGATAAAACCACAAGAGAATGGATAAGATGGTCTTGTGATTAAGAGAAAGGGTAAAGGAGTCGGTTATGCGAGGGGAAGATATTAGCACCCCTCGCATCTGTTGTACTCAACGGGATCCATTTTGTTTGTTTGTCTTAAAGGGTGTGTTTATCTACAACTATGCTTGCTTAAAGGGAAATGAATGTTTTTATTATTGCGTTCGTGAGGGTTTCACGACCCTTTGCCTATGTATCCAATGAAGGAATCATAACATTGTAGTTCCTCTAGAAAATGGTTGATTTGTTTGTGTTTTTAGTGGGTTACGTTAACACACACATTCTAGCAATAGGCACGACCGGTATTGCGGTAGAACGGAGATAACATGCCCTTTGGGGGAGTTTTGATTTGCTGAGTGTTTTGCGGGTTTTAAAATAAATTCAAGTAAAAGGGTTTTTTGGATTTTTGATTTGTGAATGAGAAGTTTGTTTGGCTAAAAGTGGATGCGGATGAGATTTCAAAGATACGACAACCTAACGTAGAAGTTTTAACCTAAAAGGTTTGAGTTTGAAAATCGAGTTTTTTTTTGGGGAAATTATCTTAAGTTTTAACAAAATAATAAACAAATGAAAGAGGAATGAGGGTATTCGCATGATTAGACGAGACGTGTTTGATGACGTGAAGTTAACGAAGTCAAAATATTTCCCTTGGATTTGAGACCAACGAAAGATATTAACGATTGATGACAAAATTAGTTAAAATAACGATTGAACAATTAAATAATGAAAATTTATAATAGCATGCATTTTTTTAAAACAATTTTAAACAAATAATAAAAATTAAATAAAAACTAAATTATAAAACATATATATTTTGAATAATTAATAAAGATTAAATTATGAGCATGTTTTTTATGTTTTCTTATAATAATTATAAACATATGACAAGTTAGAAAAATGGAGGAGATAAAGCTAAAAGAAATAAATTAAAAAAAACGTCCCAGCCTGGACTTGAACCGTGTCCCTCTTGAACTATTGTGAACTGCCTGGCCAAATGAACTACATTGTTTAACTGTTACTATTACGCTTTAATTAAAATAAGAAGGGTGATGATGATAGCGATTGGGCCAACCGGCCCATTGAAGTGGACCCGGGTTTGGAGAGAAACAATGGAAAACTTGCAACCCTAGAATACCAAGAGAGAGGGGCCGAATTGGTGTTACCTTGGGAAGGGAAGTTACAGAATAATCATTACTTCCCATAAGATTTAATTAAAAGAAAGAAAAGAAAATTGGGATGAAATGATAAAAAGCAATTCTCTCTCCCTCTCGATCTGCATGTTTTCTCTACTTCAATTGCAAACAACAACAATATCACCTTCGATCATCTCTTTCTCCCTCTGTTTCGGTCTAATCTCTCAACCGATTCCCACGGCTCTGCTTCTCAATCCCATGATCTTTCATCATCTTTTTCCTTTTCAAATGAACAACAACAAACTAAACCTTATCGTTATTCTTTTGCATCTCTACTTCTGGCTCCTTCTCTTTCCGAATCAACAATAAAAATTACTCCTCAATGATGGCAACAACAACTTCTCTCGATCGATCACTCCACTCACTCTCTCGAGGTTCTCATACAAAAACACAACAACAACAAATATTGTTCATGATTTAACAACAACAAAAAAATCTCAGATTCGGATTTCCACAATTAAACATAAACAACAATAAATATACTCATCTGCTCAGTCTCAGAACCGACGGCAACAACATCAATTTTCAAAACAAAAGTGGAAGTGCAAATAAGGTAGAAGAAGGTACCTACTGGAGACGGTCCGGTTCCATATTTTGTTGCGATAATGGCGAGAAATCCAGAGGAAAAAGATTCACTCAGGTATGTGTTTGATCTTCTTCAATTTGTGGCTTTTCTTTTATTCTTCAGTTCACTTCTCTTGCGTATTGTGTATTTTGAGTATGCAAATTTCTTGTTTTTGCTGTGGTAAAGTAGATGTTGATCACAAGGAGTGAGAATTTCTGGCGTGAGAATGTTCACAGAGGGAGGTCGAAGATGGACTATGGCTTACGGATCTGGATTGTTTGAAGTAGGATATTGAATATTGCAAGTATGTGATGTGAATCAGATTTTGCAGGTTATTGAATTTGGAGTCTTGAGGAAGGTTGAATTTCAAATTGGAATTGCAGACGACTTGAAAATTTTTTATTGCTTTTTTTCGGTTTTTTCACTTCTTTGTTGGCTGTCTCTCAGAGATCTCTCTCTTTTCACAATGAATGGAGCATGTTATATAGGAAGATTGATAAGTATTTGGGGGGGGGGGAATGAGATAATTTCGAACACAATTGGTATGTTGTCTTTGTGCTTCAGGGTGCAGGTTTTGTTTCTATCCATTTTGGTGCAAACATTGGGTTGACACACTTGGCATGTTTGTCTTGACCAGATTTGACAGTAAAGCAGGGTACCTTAAATGGTTTTGGGAAGCATGGGACTGGCTTAGGGCATATTTATGTAGCATAGAAGTAACAAGTTATTTTGGACTGATATGTACAGAATTTTGTAGGTTTATGCAGCTGGATTATGGCCTTGTAGGATGCAGGTTTGGCATGGCTTTTGCAGGGCATATTCTTGACACCTTGTGGACTATTTTGGACAACAATTAATGCAAACTGATGGACTAGTTTTTTATGATGCAGGATAGTAGTAGAGCGGGCAGCAATGTGTAAGGTTTTGGGACTGTTTTGGTTGCAGGTTTTATCTTTCCTCTTTATCTTTCAATGATGCAAACTACTTTGGCTTTTTTCTGAAAATTCTGAAGGATTTGCACATTTTGGGACATGATGATGCGTGGGGATTTTGGGCTAATGTTAGCCTTCTATTTTTTACGAATTGTTGTTATCTTGTATTTGCTGATTTATTGTTTGAGTTGTTGGCCTTGCCTATGCTGCCTTGTTCTGCTACTGTTGTTTTTTATATGTCTTGGATGCTGTTTGTTGCTGTTATGTTTGCAGCCTGGTTGTTTTGTGCGCTTGCTTGCCTACTTTTGTTATTTTTGAGCGCTGCCTGTTAGCCGTGTGATTTTAGTTTGGGCAGCTTGGTTATTTGCTTTAGCAACAAGAAAACATTTGCAATTTTTCTTTTTCTCCTTTTTGTGAACCAAAGAGAACAACTCTTTTTTTTGTGATTTGCAATTGGGAGAAAATGGCCCATGATTAGAAATAAACCCCTTTTAGTTCTGATTCCGAATGCAAATCCTAATGATGAGCTTTATTGTTTGGAATTTCTTTTCATATTTTTGATTTGCTAACTTTCATTCTTTTTCTTTGTCTGGTTTCATAAACACGAGAGTTGGATGGAAAGCGATGTTGAACGATAAAAATACCATTGTGCGGAGTGAGGATGAATGACTTGAAGATGAACACTTGAAGAAACACACATAATTTCTATCCTTTTATTTTTGTAAACAAACAAATGTAATTTGTATGTAACATGCCTTGTAACTTGTCTCAAAAAATGTAATGAGCACGAATTTGACCGAATTTATCAATGATGAACTTTGTTGTAGAAAGCAAATGACTCTTGAATCTTGTTTGAATTCTGAAATTCTCGTTGAATAATTCGAATGCACAACTTAACTTTGTAATTTAAACCTCAAGAAATCATGAACAATGGTTGTAACTTGTTCTTCAAGCAATCAATGCGCCTTATCTTTCAAAATCCAATCAAACTCTCCAACAAAATAAATGCTTGAGAATTTAATTCCACTGGTTAATTCGAAACTAAAACATTGGTCGCTTAAACCTTGATCTTCATATCACGCCTGAACCAAACTTGTATTTCTTAAACAGAACTTTAACTTTGACACTCACCTCGCAAGTAACTTGCAACTTAAACAACCGAAACATATCTTGATTATCATGAACCTTTAACCTTATTTCCTGAAGTGCTCCAACTCCACATTTGTCAATTCAAACTTCAAATTCTTGACTCAATGGCTTAGAGACTTTAAGAAGAAACTTGTAATGCGAGGAGATGAAATTCTTGACCTAACGCACTGAGCTTTGAGCCATCCTCGAGGCAGGCGAAAGAAACATCTTCACAGAAACTGAAGACTCCAAAACCCTAGCATCTTGACCAGCACACATAGGAAAATAAACCCTAATCCAGGATCTGATAAATTTGAGCGAGAACCAACCTTGCAACGTGATGACAAAATTCATTCCACGATCCACTAATTGAGAACCAGATGCGTTTCCCTTTTACCTGATAAGAAAACCTCAAAACAAGATTAGACATAAAGAGGGCGCAGCCCTAATACCTCGAACCAAAGCGCCTGATTCCATGAGATGCGGGGTATGTGAATGACTGAGTAATAAAATGATGCAAATGGAATGCAAATTCCAAAGCCAGACAAAAATAAAAGAGATAGGGCAAATTTGGGGTACGGCAGCTGTCCCTATTTAATCGTCTTAAACCTGGAGGCGAGATTGGCGTCAGCCTTTCGTAAGTTCAAGGTGGAAGATGATTAAATACTAGGACCCAAAATTTGCCCTGGAAAGATGGTGTGAGTGTCATTCATGTGTGTGAATTTCTGCTGGGGAAAGACAAACTTGTCTTCTGGTGGACTGGTCATGATGGATAAAACATGTTTGAAAAAAAAGGGTAGCTCGTACTGTGGTAACGGTGCCAATACAAGGTTCTTGAGGGAGTGGGCGGTAAAGTGACTGAAATGATATGGTTGACGATGTCGTGATGACTGAAAGTAGAATTAATTGACAAAATGATAACTTAAATGCAATGAGTAGAACTTGATGACGACAGAGAATCTATCAAGCGGTATTTTACGACCCAAAAAGAAAGGTAAAGATAATGGGTAAAGATCAGCGTATAATCTATGACCCAAGATAAAGGTAAAGACAACGGGTAAAGATAGACGTATGATCTATGACCCAAGAGAAAGGTAAAGTAAGGGTAAGACCTACGACCGACCTACGACCCTAGCAAAGATAACATGAGGGTAAGACATACGAGCGACCTATGACCCTAGCAAAGATAACGTGAGGGTAAGACCTACGAGCGACCTACGACCCTAGCAAAGATAACGTGATGGTAAGACCTACGAGCGACCTACAACCCTAGCAAAGATAACGTGAGGGTAAGACCTACGAGCGACCTATGACCCTAGCAAAGATAATGTGAGGGTAAGACCTACGAGCGACCTACGACCCAATGGAAGATAACATGAGGGTAAGACCTACGAGCGACCTACGACCCTAGCAAAGATAACATGAGGGTAAGACCTACGAGCGACCTACGACCCTATGAAAGATAATGTGAGTATTGAGAGTTGGGGGAGTACGATGTACTGGCACCATGGTTTATTTTAGTTGGTAGTGTAATAATAGATGTTAACTGGGAATTATGAGGATGATAGTATTTTTGGGGATGTTTTGTTTATTTGGAGATTGATTTGGGGATTTCGAGCGAGGTACCAAATCTGGCTCATGCTTCATATGCATTTTGAAATGAGGCATGATGATCCATGGATATGCTATGCGTTTGAGGATGCAATGCAATATGTGGTGATGATTATTGTATGCAAAGTTCCAAATGTTAAGCTCATTGGGATTCGTTGCTCGTCGTCTTGAGATACCAATATGGATTGGTGCTTGAAAACTGAGAGAATTGAGTCAGCCTTGTCGAGTTCACTGGGGATTAAATCTTGTTAAGGAGGAGTAGCTTGATCTTACTTTCTTCTCCTGCTGGACTGCTTGTGAAAGAATGAATAGAGACATGGATCTCATCAAATGCCCCAAGCTTTCTCTATTTCCAGGGAGGAAAGGGCCCCGTCTGACTTTCCTTACTTCACGAACCACTTGGGGATTAGGAAATGTACATTAGTGTCTTTAGATGCCCCGAGTTCACTTCATTGCTGGGGAGTTGCGTGTTTAAACATCTGCAGGGAATGATGATGATTTTGAGGACGTTAACTGAACCAAAGTATGACGCTTTTAGCTTGATTGCATTTGTACGGATGACAGGAATTTGCTTGAGTACCTCCATAAGAGGGGAGGAGGAATGCCCTTGTCTGCAAGGATCTCTTCGAGTGGAATGCTGGAAGATTCGTGTCATAATATGGCACAAAGTGGCATGCCCCAATATCTGCCTCTGATCATGGATTCTCGTAGATATTTGTCGAATCTCGACGTAACTGCCCCAGGTTGCACAAATTTTGAATAGGTTACTCAGCCTGATTCCCCCAGCTTGAAGTTTAAAGAGATTTATCGACATGGTTGCTTCTGATTGACTGGAAAAATATGGAAGAGATTTATCGACGTGATAGCCTCTGATTGGCAGCTTGAGGGAATTCCCCAGAATAAGATTATTCTTTGTTTTTTTGACAAGTTTCTACATCAATTCGTCCTTAGAGATGACCATGTTTTCAATTGACGCTCATCACACAAGCTTACTTGATGTTCGAGCACTTATTTATATGCAACGAATGTTTGTATAAGAATGATGATTCTAATGCAAATTTTGTGCTTGTCTTGAAGTTCGAAAAACTTTTATTGAAATGATATCGAAGCATCAGTTTTTTTTTGTTTTTATGAATAGGTGACGTGTTACCAAATTAAATTTTAGTACATCCTCGAGGAGTCAGGTTTCCGTATTCTTGCTACAGTATTGCTTTCGAATTAACCCATGCTTCAGTTAGGACTTTTAAGGGTTGTAACGTGGCCTGGTTCACGGTTTTAGAAAAAAGATTTAAGGCTCAAAATTATTTGGTGCCCACCCATTCTCCATGATGTTCTCCATTCCTATGTTCAGTTAACTCGATACGAGCACTCATCTCCTGAGAAGAGAGTTTGCGATGATTGAGGAACCACAGTGGTTTCTAAGACTCGACAATCACTGGCTTCTTGGCATCTGATCACTCGATCTTGTTCTTTGCTGAGGATTATTATTATTTTTTATTTCACTTTCCCTAATTTTTTCCTGGACAATTTCTTGATTTTGAAGTTGCGGTCCAGCGGGATGCCCTGACTTTTTCCTAAGTCTCCTGTTTTTTCATGTTTTGACTTAACGAGGCTTTTTGTCTCTTTCTTTTTAAACAAGTTATTGATCTTTGTGCCATCTTCGATTTGTTGGAAATGGTTATGGTTGTCTGAGTCCTGGATAGATGAAGAATAACTGTTACAGTATCGTCATCTGCTGACCTCCTGATTGTGCAAGAGATACCCATCGAGATATCGTTCTCTTCGATGCACGCTGCTGGTAGGTGACAGTTTATCATTGTGGTGTTGACTTATCCTAGCCCTTTGATGGATAACCATTGTTGTATCCCTAGGAACTCCCTCTTGACGAGTTCTGAATGCTCGATCGGATTAACTGTAATCTACCCGCCCTGGGGTTAAAATTGAGGGTTTTTCTGTGTAAAAGAAACTCCTACTTCAAAGCTCGAAAGGGTTGACGAGGTTCTATCTTCCTTATAACTCCGGTGTTTGGGGATTTGAAACAATGCATGTACATCATCAACAAGGTTTTATTCAAAAGCATACCATTTGAGAATCTAAGTATCAGATCTTCATCATCCTCCCTCAAGAGTTATTTTTTCTTTAAATTAAAAAGAGTTAAGCATCAAAAGCAAGTACAATAACAAAATGTAAATGAGTGAATACGAATGGATTAGTTCAAGACAAACACAATCAATGCATGGTGATTCAATATAAAAGGACAAACAATTTTGCATACAATGGGTACTGAACAAAACAAGAAAGGTTACAAATGATAATGCAAATGAAATTAGAAATTGCCATGCTCAGGAGACTTCTTCAGCCCTGGCTCATTTGAGGAGATGCTCTTGAAGTCTTGACACCTATCTCAGCAAGGGGGTTCAATCCATTATCAGACCCTTTGGAGTGAACGTGATAACTTTGGCATCAAGGAGGTCTTGAACGTTGTTTTTTAATGCCCTACAATTCTCAATTGTGTGGCCTGGAGCCCCTGAATGGAATTCTCAACAAGCACTGACATCATACCCTCGTGGGAGAGGATTTGGTGTTGGACCTAGTTCACGCAGTTGAACCAACTGATTGGCAAACAACTGAGGGAGAAGTTGAGCATAAGACATAGGAATGGGATCCACCCTCCTTTCAATAACTTTCTTCCTCTTTCGTCCTTGTTGCCCCTGGGGTTTATGACTCGGCTAAAAAGACCCAGATCGTGCTTGTTGAACATATAATTGTCTCTGTGTGTACTGATGTTGATGATGGATTGACTGATGCTGAGTCGCACGCGGTTGTTGAGCTGAGATTGTAGCACATGCTCGAGGAACATTAGGATGAACAAATGATGTTTGACGGTGCAGAGCTTGATCTTGATGATGAACCAGGGCCTTTCCTTTGTTGATAGTAGCACTAGTCTCTCCTTCTTTCTTCTTGAGGAGGCCAAAGCAAAGTTTCTTGTTACTTTCATTGATAGCGCTAGATGTACCTTGAATTTTTCCTGACTTGAGGCCATCTTCAATACATTCCCCAATGGTAACCATGTTCGAAAAGGAGGTCGAAATACTACCAAGTATATGTTGGAGATATGGGTCTTGCAGGGTGCCCACGAAAAAATAAGTCAATTCACGATCCAAGAGAGGAGGCTAGACCCTTGCAGCCAGTTCACGCCACCTTTGAGCGTACTCTTTGAAAGACTCTTCAGATTTTTGTACCATCCCTTGGAGCTGAGTACTGCTAGGAGCCATGGCAGTATTGTAATGGTAATGTTTCAAAAAAGCATCAGCAAGCTCTCCCCAAGTACTGACATGAGATCTTTCCAATTGCATATACCAATCCAACGATGCCCCGGTCAAACTGTCTTGAAAGAAATGCATGAGTAAAGGTTCATTTTCAGCATAGGCCGCCATTTTGCGACAATAGGAACGAAGATGAGTCTCTGGGCAAGAAGTGCCTTGGTATTTGTCAAACTCTGGGACTTTGAACTTGGGAGGAATAACTACCCCAGGTACGAGGCACAGTGCAAAAGTATTGAATCCGGAAGCCTTGATACCCTCCATGGCTCTAAGTCGCTCTTCAAGAGCATGATACATTTTCGCAGTCTCGGAAACTCTGACAGCAAGGTTCACTTGGGGTTCATCAAGATCAATAACATCATGATGATCGTCGACATCATTCCTAGGAGCACCGACAGGAGTCTCAACATTACCATTGTCATTTCTCCCATTAGCAGAAGTGGAAGGAGCAACAGTAGTAAGCTTGGCAACACTTTGGTGTATTTCTTCTTGACCCTTGATCACGGCATGAAGGGTTTCCATAAGTTGATCCATGTGAGTACCAATAGTGTCCATATCCCGACGGAGTGCATTCTGATTCTCTTCAAAAAGATCCATTAGCCTTTGCTGGTTGCCTCTGGTACGATAAGGATGTGGATGAGTCGTCTTTGCTGTTTACTTGATTCTGAGAAAGGGGACCCCAATGAGTTTTTATTGTGAAAAATGAATGCATGGTAGTATGGATGGATGCTTTATCTTCATTTCTGAGGAGACCCAAAGACTCGTCTATCCTTTTTTAAAATTTCCTTTTTTTGTTTTGAAAAGCTATATCAACGAGACTTGTCTTTGGATTTCCCTAGATATGAGATATATATACATGATATGATGTCATGGTATGTTATGGCATGAAGTATCAGCTCCACATATTCTGGATAACCATTGCGTAGTCCGTTGCACAGGATGAAAGTAACAAGATCAAAAGTTCGACGTCACAGGCATGGAGTCAAAGTTACCACCCATGAGGTATGTACCAGGGGTTTATCACCTGCCGAACAAAGTTCTAAAGAGTTCTCGAAGTCTATGCTCTTCCTTTGGATATTACTGACGTCCCAATTACTTGGTAATCAGTAATATTCGCAAGAAAAACTCGTCTGAGTGCAATATCGTGTGACAACTACTTCCGGATTACTCTGTTATAGTCTCCGTACTGCACCTAAAAGGCCAGGATGGGTTAATGGTTCTACGACCCTCATCTTCTTGAGTTCCCAGGTCGAAAGCAATGACGTCTTCCCGATTACTCGGTAAACATCACTACTTTCAAGGGGACCTCCACTGAGTGGGGGATTTTCATGCCTCCTTCTTCAGGATTACTCCCTCAAAGTTAACATGACTATACTGCCCGTCCTAATCCTATGTGTAACCCAAGTCTGGGTATAGGACTCATCAAAAGTAATCACCAAACCCAACATCACAATGTATCCAGAATATGTGAGTAGCAACAATATATGCAATACATACAAAAGAATAAAATAAATAAAGAAATAAAACATTAAAGCAAGATAAAGCAAATAAGTAAACACCCAAAAAAGACAAATAAATAAAACTAGGAGAGACTCGCTAAAGATCCCCAGCAGAGTCGCCAGTTGAAGCTACCGGCAGAAAACACAGAGCCTCCACCGAACTTTATTTATCCCGAAGGAAGGGGAAATATCGATAAAACCACAAGAGAATGGATAAGATGGTCTTGAGACCAAGAGAAAGGGTAAAGGAGTCGGTTATGCAAGGGGAAGGTATTAGCACCCCTCGCATCTGTTGTACTCAACGAGATCCATTTTGTTTGTTTGTCTTAAAGGGTGTGTTTATCTACAACTATGCTTGCTTAAAGGGAAATGAATGGTTTTTATTATTGCGTTCGTGAGGGTTTCGCGACCCTTTGCCTACGTATCCAATGAAGGAATCAGAACACCGTAGTTCCTCTAGAAAATGGTTTTTTTGTTTGTGTTTTTTAGTGGGCGACGTTAACGCATGCATTCTAACAATAGGCACGGCCGGTATCGCGGTAGAACAGAGATAACATGCCCTTTGGGGGAGTTTTGATTTGTTGAGTGTTTTGTGGGTTTTAAAATAAATTCAAGTAAAATGGGTTTTTGGATTTTTGATTTGTGAATGAGAAGTTTGTTTGGCTAAAAGTGGATGCGAATGAGATTTCGAAGATATGATTACCTAACGTAGAAGTTTTGACCTAAAAGGTTTGAGTTTGAAAATCGAGTTTTTTTTTGGGGAAATTATCTTAAGTTTTAAGAAAATAATAAACAAATGAAAGAGGAATGAGGGTATTCGCACGATTAGACGAGACGTGTTTGATGACGTGAAGTTAACGAAGTCAAAATATTTCCCTTGGGTTTGAGACGAACGAAAGATATTAACGATTGATGACAAAATTAGTTAAAATAATGATTGAACAATTAAATAATGAAAATTTATAATAGCATGCATTTTTTTAAAACAATTTTAAACAAATAATAAAAATTAAATAAAAACTAAATTATAAAACATATATATTTTGAATAATTAATAAAGATTAAATTATGAGCATGTTTTTTATGTTTTCTTATAATAATTATAAACATATGACAAGTAAGAAAAATGGAGGAGATAAAGCAAAAAGAAATAAATTAAAAAAAACGTCCCAGCCTGAACTTCGACCGTGTCCCTCTTAAACTATTGTGAACTGCCTGGCCAAATTAACTACACTGTTTAACTGTCACTATTACGCTTTAATTAAAATAAGAAGGGTGATGATGATAGCGATTGGGCCAACCGGCCCATTGAAGTTGACCCGGGTTTGGAGAGAAACAATGGGAAACTTGCAACCCTAGAATACCAAGAGAGAGGCGCCTAATTGGTGTTACCTTGGGAAGGGAAGTTACAGAATAATCATTACTTCCCATAAGATTTAATTAAAAGAAAGAAAAGAAAATTGGGATAAAATGATAAAAAAGCAATTCTCTCTCCCTCTCGATCTGCATGTTTTCTCTACTTCAATTGAAAACAACAACAATATCACCTTCGATCATCTCTTTCTCCCTCTGTTTCAGTCTAATCTCTCAACCTATTCCCACATCTCTGCTTCTCAATCCCATGATCTTTCATCATCTTTTTCCTTTTCAAATGAACAACAATAAACTAAACCTTATCGCTATTCTTTTGCATCTCTACTTCTGGCTCCTTCTCTTTCCGAATCAACAATAAAAATTACTCCTCGACGATGGCAACAACAACTTCTCTCGATCGATCACTCCACTCACTCTCTCGAGGTTCTCAGACAAAAACACAACAACAACAAATATTGTTCATGATTTAACAACAAAAAAAATCCCAGATTCAGATTTGCACGATTAAACATCAACAACAATAAATATACTCATCTGCTCAGTCTCAGAACGGACGGTAACAACATCAATTTTCAAAACAAAAGTGGAAGTGCAAATAAGGTAGAATAAGGTACCTACTGGAGACGGTCCGGTTCCATATTTGATTGCGATAATGGCGAGAAATCCAGAGGAAAAAGATTCACTCAGGTATGTGTTTGATCTTCTTCAATTTGTGGCTTTTCTTTTATTCTTCAGTTCACTTCTCTTGCATATTGTGTATTTTGAGTATGTGAATTTCTTGTTTTTGCTGTGGTAAAGTAGATGTTGATCACTAGGAGTGAGAATTTCTGGCGTGAGAATGTTCACAGAGGGAGGTCGAAGATGGACTATGGCTTACGGATCTGGATTGTTTGAAGTAGGATATTGAACATTGCAAGTATGTGATGTGAATCAGATTTTGCAAGTTATTTGTTGTACCCCAAAATTTGCCCTCCCATATTCCTCAAGATTTGTCAAGAATCATCTTCAAATGGTTCAAGATCTGCTCAAGGATTAGACAGTCAAACACCTCATAAGCCAGCTGAAATTAGGGTTTTGTTTCTCTCAAGGAATTTGAGGTTTCCAATGCTTCAATCAAGTCTCATAGGTCCATATACATGCTCAAGCACCTACATGCCAAGTTTCAAGACTCACAATGCCAATTTGCACAGTCAAAAGCCCTATTTGATTCATAGTCAACGGCAGGGGCAAAATGGTCATTTTGCAGTAAAATGTCAGAATTTTTTGTCAACATCTTATTTTGAGCTCACAATCATCATTTGATCAAGTCTTGATCATGATTCCACAAGCATGGCTCAAAAATCATCAAGATGCAAAAAGTTACTATTTTTGGACAGCAGAAAAGTCAACTGTATCTTGACCAGGGCATAACATTTTCATGGTTCATCAGAAAAATCCCATCCAATGATCATTTTGAAGGGGATGACATTTCCTACAACTCATGTTCACATTCCAAGTCCAAGAAATGCTCTCATAAAAAGTTATCAATTTCTACATTATAGGTCAATTTCAAAAGTCAACAAAAATGCACTTTAAGTCAAAGACCATAACTTGAGATTGGTAAATCCAAATGACATGGGACCAAAGGAATTGGTTAGAGGACTTCAAGACCTTTCCAAAATGTCCAAGAACATGTTCATATGATCAAAATTGAGCAAGATATGCATTGGAGAAGTTGGGAAATTTTTGTGAATTTGCAAAAGTCAACTTTGCTCAAAACACCTTGTTTTTGCTAATGGGCCTCAAATTTCTTCTTGAAACTTTATCCAAGGCCTATGCACGACCCATCAAGCTTAATTGAATTATTTTCTTATTTTTTATTAATTAATTGGATTTTTAATCAATATTAATTCATTTAATTAATTTAAAATGTAGGAAATACAAAGATTTGATTTTTCAATCTTTTTGTGAAGCAAGCATGACTTAAAAAGGCTGGCAATTTCGTGTGCCAATCAAGGATATCAAAATCTCCAAATTTAGCAAGTTTTTCCAATCAAAAAGATTCAAAAATATTTGATTTTCAATCAAATATTCAAATCATCATTCCATGGATTTCTTTGCAAGATTTTGACCTAATTCTATTCTATTATATATACAGAAGCTAACCCTATTCATGCACATGTGAATTTGCTGCAGAAAAAGCCATAATCACATTCAAAAAATCCAAGAAAACTCAAAACTGTTTTCTATATTCCAGGCCAATTCAAGGACTTTTGTGGATTCAAACACGTTTCTGGGAGTGTGAGGAACGTGTAGCACTCAAAACCAAGCGTTAAAGCTCAAGAAATCCTCCAGAACAGTCTCACGGTTTGCATATTATTTTCATAATCGTAACTCATGATTCATACATATTTAACATGATTTTGTCATTGTTTTGTATTGCTTGAATTCATATAAAGCTAATGGTATTAGTTAATTGGATTATAATGCACAGAATCGAAAGTTACCATTGATGAATTCTAGGGTTCTTGAACTCTAAAATTGGGGATTTACAGTACAGGAAAAATCAAGCCTTGAGAGACCTATGGTTGAAATCGTTGAGACCAGACGAACACAGTGGAACCATCGCGAAATATTTATGTAAACTGTAGAGCTAATCGCTATTTTTGGTCACTGTAGGTTGTGGGGGTTAAAAACCCCCGCTATCTAACATTTATTCTGCAGGTTCAACGAGGAAGATGACTAGGTGGTGACATGCCATTGGTTGGTTCAAAAAGTGCGCGCTTGTTTTTTGTGTTTACAGCATAGTGATTAGTTTTGATATATTATATTTGTTTCTTATCATAATATCAAAGCGTGCAAGTTGGTGGAGTGGTTGGCCAAGTGTTCAATAGGCGTTGGGACCTGGGTTCGAATCCCAGGTCCCCCAAACACTTGTTTCTATTTTTTCCAATATGTTCACATGCAGGTTGCTTAATGTTGTCCACCATATACCCCAATCATCCAAGCGCCAAGTGGTTTGCAAGGCAGATCTGAAGGCAAAGGATGAGTGACCACCATGCTCCCAGTCAACCAATGCCCTGGGCAATCAGAGAAAGTCAAACAGGCTTACAACTTGATGGGCTTGAAATTTCCAATAACACCTCCTAATGGGCCAGCACCCCCTGGGTTCTTTTTCCTTTTTCTCTCTATATTTTCTATTTATTTAGTTTATTTATTATTATTATTATTATTAGTTAATTCACAAATTAATTATTTTTCATAATAAATTCAGAAAACTAAAATATTATTATTATTATTATTATTAATTTCACTATTAATTTATTATTTTTGTAAATAAATGTAATTAATTAATTTAGTTTTTTTAATTAGGTTAACTTTAATTATTTTCATAACAAATAAAATTAATTAGAATTAGGGTTTTCTTGACAATTTTAATTTCTTTTTATTTATTTTCATTAAAACATAAAAAACTAAAAAATACTTTTTTTTCTTTTATTTAATTAATTAGAATTAGGTTTAATTAAATGCAAAAAGGACTAAAATCTCATTCTTTCACAACAAAAGGGTCAAAACCCCTAAGGACTTCTCCGATTTAACTTCTTTGCGCGCATATTAATTTTTGATCATATTTATGTAACTGCTTCGAGGATGTAATAGCATAATTAGGACTTTTTATCGCTTTCTTTATTTTCTCGCATTTATTTTCCAAGGGTTTGTTTTTGGCGATGTAAATACCCGACGCCTTGTAATAGTTTAGAGTTAATTTCTGCACTTTACTTTCCGCAATATTTAACTGTTAAATGTATGTTAACTATGCATGACAAGACTTGCCTGAAATTAAAATCAAAACGTAGCTCACCATGACATGTGCAAAGATAATTAAATTGAAACCTGACACACTCGCACATGCCACTCCTAGGGTACGCCTCACTTGGTTGCCTCGGACGTGGTCATTGAGTATAGGGTGTTTTAGAGGTCGCCCTCCTGTCTAAAGATCAAAGTTGCCTCGGAACGGTTGCCTCGGATAAAAAAATGATCTAAGACATTAGGGTTACCGCTAAGGCGTCCTACTATTGCTTTGGTAACCACACATGTCCCTATAATCGAATTGACCCAATACTCCAACGACGGTGCTACCTACTTCTCAATAGTGGGATAGTACTGTCTAAAGGACATTTACACAGCTTAATTCCTTATGAGTAGGTAGAGGTTCTAAGGTACTTGCTCTTTCAAAACAAAAACAACTTTTCGCACTTACACTTTCAAACAAAGTTTTCAAACAAACACTTCATGACACTCTTGAGGACTGATACAAGAGTTAACGAAGCTTTTTTCAAACAAACTTTTTCAAAACCCACAAACACAAGAAAAGCAAAACCTTTTGAAAACATAGTGAGCAAGTACCTAAGAGCCCGTGGATAACCACGGATAGAAAGGGTGCTAACACCTTCCCTTTCTATAATCTACCTCCCGAACCGAGAAACATCTCGAAAAGGAATTTTGATGTGCTTTTGTCCTTTCCTTGTTGGAGAAAATAAAAGACGGTGGCGACTCTTGCTTACCGCGACATTTCGCGAACCAGCATTTTAAAACAGTCAGTTCTATTTCCACCGATCACAGAACTGGCGACTCTGCTGGGGATTGAATAAGTGAGGTGTACCTTAGGATTAGATCATTCTATGTTTTCAATTGTATGCCTTGTTTGCTTTAATATTGTGGGCTTGTATCGGAGTTTCATAGATCCTAACCCGGATCTGGGGAATACCCTTTAGGTAGCAATAAACTGTGAGGGACCTGTCCGGCGTAGACCGACACGGGTGAAGCAGTAGCTACGTTGGTGTGACACCTTGGTCTGTACCG
This sequence comes from Vicia faba, assembly GCA_948472305.1. NCBI lineage: Eukaryota > Viridiplantae > Streptophyta > Magnoliopsida > Fabales > Fabaceae > Vicia > Vicia faba. Next base: position 1,545,024,446 of record OX451739.1, read on the forward strand.
ATATCCCTTGTGTTGGAACGAGGAGAATATGGGTCTTCTGAGGAGTCATTAAGCACCAACTGACCTTAGAACCTTAAATTAACCCAACTTGGCCATAGAACAGTAGCAGTATGCTACACTCATTGAGGCTAAACTCTTGCGATGGTTCCGGCCACAAGAAAAGGTTGCGAAGCTGGAGTTATGACCGATTGAGGGTAGTCAGTGATATTGAGATCCTCTAGAACCCGGTTACTATTCATAGGACAGGTTTTGAGCCAACCAACTGAAAGAGGGTAGTACCTAAACTTCATGCTGGCCTGAAATCTAAGGGCTCTTTTGTGTGACTTGTGTGCCTTCAAACTTGAACTACTTGCACATTCTTGTTATCTGACAACATGAGTTCCTTGCAGGTTTTGTTTACAGTCCTTAATCTGGGCTTATAACAGGGTTTACTTACATTACTCCACGCATAGCATAACATCATACCATCATACCATTGCATACATCCTGCATAAGGACTAACCCATTTCAAGGATCTCAAGGGTTTGTGGTGCAGGTCATAATAAACCAAATGTCTAGCAAGGGGCAAAGGGGATTTATTTTCCTCTAGCCAAGGTTGTTTGGAGATCAAAACACGGTAACTTGAGTCAGGGGCTATGACCCACTCAATATGGTGAGCTTTGAATCTTGAAGAAGGACTCTCAGCAACATGAAGTTCCTTCAATCAAGCTACCAAATTCAAATTCTAACAATTTTCTTGTTTACCCCGCGAGATCCTTGAAAACATTGCATACATACATATCATTGCATTACAGGTACCCTTTTTACATGTCACTTATCTTCTTCGCTGTTTATTTCAGCAATCATCATGTCTAACGAACCTTCCACTGAACAAGCTATCAAGGCCCTCCAGGCCCAGAATGCCCAGTTCCAGGACTGTTTTGGACAGCAATTAATGCATACTGATGGACTAGTTTTTTGTGATGCATGATAGTAGTAGAGCGGGCAACAATGTGTAAGGTTTTGGGACTGTTTTGGTTGTAGGTTTTATCTTTCCTCTTTATCTTTCAATGATGCAAACTGCTTTGTCTTTTTTCTGAAAATTCTGAAGGATTTGCACATTTTGGGACATGATGATGCGTGGGAATTTTGGGCTAATGTTAGCCTTCTATTTTTTACGAATTGCTACTATCTTGTATTTGTTGATTTGTTGTTTGAGTTGCTGGCCTTGCCTATGCTGCCTTGTTCTTCTACTACTATTTTTTATATGTCTTGGAAGTTGTTTGCTGTTGTTATGTTTGTAACCTGGTTGTTTTGTGCGCTTGTTGGCCTACTGTTGTTGTTTTTGCGCGCTTCCTGTTAGCCATGTGATTTTAGTTTGGGCAGCTTGGTTATTTGCTTTAGCAACAAGAAAACATTTGCAATTTTTCTTTTTCTCCTTTTTGTGAACCAAAGAGAACAACTCTTTTTTTTTGTGATTTGCAATTGGGAGAAAATGGCACATAATTAGAAATAAACCCCTCTTAGTTATGATTCCGAATGCAAATCCTAATGATGAGCTTTCTTGTTTGGAATTTCTTTTCATATGTTTGATTTGCTAACTTTCATTCTTTTTCTTTGTCTGGTTTCATGAACACAAGAGTTGGATGGCAAGCGATGTTGAACGATAAAAATACCATGGCGAGGAGTGAGGACGAATGACTTGAAGATGAAGACTTGAAGAAACACACATAATTTCTCTCCTTTTCTTTTTGTAAACAAACAAATGTAATTTGTATGTAACATGCCTTGTAACTTGTCTCAAAAAATGTAATGAGCACGAATTTGACCGAATTTATCAATGATGAACTTTGTTGTAGAAAGCAAATGACTCTTGAATCTTGTTTAAATTCTGAAATTCTCTCGAATAATTCGAATGCACATCTTAACTTTGTAATTTAAAACTCAAGAAATCATGAACAATGGTTGTAACTTGTTCTTTAAGCAATCAATGCGCCTTATCTTTCAAAATCCAATCAAACTCTCCAACAAAATAAATGCTTGAGAATTTAATTCCACTGGTTAATTCGAAACTAAAACATCGGTCGCTTAAACCTTGATCTTCATATCACGCCTGAACTAAACTTATATTTCTTAAACAGAACTTTAACTTTGACACTCACCTTTGCAAGTAACTTGCAACTTAAACAACCGAAACATATCTTGATTATCATGAACCTTTAACCTTATTTCCTGAAGTGCTCTAACTCCACATTTGTCAATTCAAACTTCAAATTCTCGACTCAATGGCTTAGAGACTTTAAGAAGAAACTTGAAATGCGAGGAGATGAAATTCTTGACCTAACGCACTAAGCTTTGAGCCATCCTCGAGGCAGGCGAAAGAAACATCTTCACAGAAACTGAAGACCCTAAAACCCTAGCATCTTGACCAGCACACATAGGGAAATAAACCCTAATCCAGGCTCTGATAAATTTGAGCAAGAACCAACCTTGCAATGTGATGACAAAATTCATTCCATGATCCACTAATCGAGAACCAGATGCATTTCCCTTTTACCTGATAAGAAAACCTCAAAACAAGATTAGACATAAAGAGGGCGCAACCCTAATACCTCTAACCAAAGCGCCTGATTCCATGAGATGCGGGGTATGCAAATGACTTAGTAATAAAATGATGCAAATGGAATGAAAAGTCCAAAGCCAGACAAAAATAATAGAGATATGGAAAATTTGGGGTACGACAGCCTCGAAGCTGATTCAGCAGCAGCAACCCAAATAGTAGAAACGTGACCATTTGCCTCTTCAATTTAGAGATTGAGAGTCCTGCGGCGAGTGTAGTCAGTTGAAGCTTGATCTATGGTCGAAGTCAGGTCCAATATGATGCTAGCTATTTCTGGGGAAACAACAAGGAGATCAACAACTTTAAGAGTACTTTTCAGAAAAGAAGGGGCAGTGGGTTCTCCCTCTAAGGTCAACATCAGATCCTCTTGAAAATTTGAGCCTTAACCTTTCAAAGTGCTTCATCAAGGGGAGAAGCTGAAGTAGATTTACCAGATGCAGTCGAAGCATCACGGTTTTGTTCGGAGGAAGTTTCTCTACTTTCAAGAATGGCGTTCAAATAGCCAAGAGGGTTGTTCTTTTTGAGCAGTGCCAAATCTACTTTGGTGCGAGACCCAATCGAAGGAACATTTTTATTAGTGGTATGAGCCACATTCTCAGCATTGGCACTTTCGACATTGGTGGGGTTCCCTTCCTTTTCTGCAAGGTTTTCTCTCTCAGTAGTTGCAGGATTGTCCTCTTCTTTGTTTTGTGTGCCTTCCATTTCTGTTTCGATTTCACCATCAACGACTTCTTCTTCTCCCTGATCATCATCAGCATCCAGCGAAGTCCTCAGGTTAGCATGTTTCAAATCCAAATCCTCCTTATTAAGAACCTCATTATTTTGCTTCTTAGTGACTTCAACCTGTTGGTCCGAAGTTTGGTTCACTTCATTGTTTGAGCTTAAGAAAGAGCCCTTTGCTGGAGAAGGCTTGTGAGTAGGATTGCCTTCGTTATTTATTAGGGTAGTCAAATCTTCTGCAGGTTTGGGAGCTTGTCTAGAAGTACCAGCAATATCCTGAAGATTAAGAGATTGTTATTAGGATTATGGCAAAATGATTCAAAAAGGGGTCTTCGATGGTAGAAAGTATTACCTTAGGAGAAACTTCAATACCAGGGCTCGAATTGTCTCTCTCACTTGGATCATTCATCCTGGCAGCTATTTCCTGCTCAGTTGGTTCTTGGATGATGATAGGAGCAGGTCTAGACCTGCTAGCTATAACCTTAATTTTGTTTTTTGGACGAGATTTAGGGATGGGAGCTGTTTTCTTTAACTTTTGTTTCTTAGGAGGAATAGGAGGTGTGTCTTCATCATCACTAGAAAGTTCAATTTCTTGGACTTTCCTCTTTGTTAGGGTAGATTTCTTAGTAGCCTAAAGGGAAGAAGTCGAAAACGTTAGCATTAGTGTTGATAGTTTAAAAGAAAATGATGGTGAAAAGTATTTACCTATAGTGGAGGTTTCATAGAAGGGTCTCCTCCCTTTGAACTTTCAGTGACCTTCTTGGAAACAGGTTTGGGAATGGTTCTCTTAACATCTGAAAAACAAACAAATGTGAGCCAGATATTGTAAGATTAAATTAAACCAAGGCATTTGCTTTGGGAAGAAAGAGTATCTTTCTTGATTTTTTCAGAAGCTAAAAGGAAAGCATCCTGAAGATGGTTGGAGAAATCTTAGGTGTCGAAGAACTCTTCGTCGTAGTATTGCCTCCACCAATCTTCGAAGACGATTGAGCATAGAAAGTTGGGTTTGAAATCGAACAAAGTCAAAACAGTTCGACCAACGTATCTACTAATTTGTTTGGTGGCAGCCTTTTCAGAATAGTCTTCATTATAGTATAGCAAGGACTTTTCTCGGGCATAGATGGGATTTGAAAGCGATTGAATAATGCCAAATTGGTGAGAAACAAGGTTTGGCTGATAAGAGATCAAGCTGAGTTGATTCTTGGAACCTTTGAATCTCAGTGGCATAATTCACGGGCGCAAAAAAGACCTCCAAATAGCCACATATTCCTCGACAACATCGTCCTCGACATGATTGTAAATTGAGGGATATGGTCGAGTAAACCATGTTGGACCCACCTTTCGATTAGCAAATGGAGCCATGGTCGAAGCAAACTCGTTTCGCTTCGCAAACATCATTATAAAGCTGGTAAAGGCCTTTTGAAATTGTTGGCCTTCATCTGTCAGAGTCAATAAGACCATTCTGGTTCCTTCTATCTTCCTGTTAAGAATTTCTGGAGCCCTCTCATTAATTTTATTCTTCTGGGGAAGAAATGATTCGAAGGTGGCATTAAGCCAAAGTTGGAGAAGCCAAAAAGGGCCAGAAAGAAGAAATCTTTCTCTATCACCTATGACTTTGAGTTGAGTCACACCATTACTGATGGACTCATAAAGATTGGCTAGAATTAATTCAACCAAACAAAGTTTGTATCCATAGTGAAGTTGAGTGGCTAGAGTGAGCATTTTCTTGGTCACTTGGAGTGACTTAGTGCAGAAAACAAAGCGAGACAACCACAAAGCTAAGAAAGCTATGTGTTCCACCTCAGAGACAATATCAGTTGATTTATCATGAAAATGATTGATGAAGGTGGTATAAGTGGGTTTCGTGGCTGAAAACCCAATGGTGTCTTCAGACATATCCTCAGGGTCGAAGTAATCACCAGTTGGTCGAAGGCCAGTGATAGATGCAATATCAAAAAGAGTGGGTGTCACCATTCCACAAGGTAAATGGAAGGTGTAATATGTGTTGTCCCAAAAATACAAAGAGGACACCAGCATAAGAGGGCAATAAGCTAGCCCAGTCTTTGAAAACATGACTAGGTCATAGATTCCCATATATTCCCAGATTTGGGATTGAGCTGCTTCCATCTTTGACAGCCATTCTGAGTATTCTGGGGTCAAGCTAGGGCAAGACCTAAATATTTTATTCCCTTTGTTTAAAAACTGAAGGTTTATATCCTCCTTCGTCTGGGAATGTTGTTGGTTAGCAGGTGTTGCATCTTCAGGTTCATTCCTAGGTTTCTTTGCGCACCTTTTGGGTTTTATTCTAGGGTGAGTTGGGGAAAAAGGAGTTGTTGTGTTAAGGGTTTTCAAGACACACGGACAACAGACCAGGCATAGCATACATTTGTCCAGAATATCTAATAGGAATGAGTACCTGGGAGTTGTATGGATCACATTCTTCTTTGGTCATAGGTTCAGGGACGAACCTTCGTTCCCCATACGGAGCAGGGAAAAATTTAGTTGGGAAAACGTCTATTTGTTGACGTGAATCAGATACATCTTTTGTCTTTGGGTTGTTAGGAGCATTTGAAAGAAAATCCATGGTTTTGTTGCTAGAAAGTTTATGAAATAGATAAAGTTTTTAAGGATTGCTTTTGAATGCAAAGAGACGAGGAATATCAAATGGTTGGGAAAATTCCAAAGAGGATATGTATGGCTATTCATAGAAGCTAGGGAAGAGTGTTTTCCATCAAATTCAGTTAATGCTGCAGAGTGAGTGGGACACGTGGCGATCTTTGGAAAAATCGTGCAGGCGAGTGATGGGAACATTTGCCATGTTTTCCTAGGTTATAGGGATAATGGTCATCATGGCAGCATGTAACGGCTGACTGATGGCTCTGATGTCCGCAGTAGTTAGTAGAAGACGAAAAGTTCACCATGAACTTGTGTAACCAAGAGATGGACATGTGTCGAATAGAAATATCAAAGAATGGTTATTTCTCCTTGTCTCGAAATTGACATTCTTTGGGGGCAATTTGTTAGCTCCTAAATTCGAAACTCACACATATTAGCCTTATTGGCTAAAAATAGATTGAAGAAATCTAAGTGAAAGATACTTCGACAGAAGAGCCTATGAAAGGGGTTGTGTCGAAGTCAAGAAATATAAGTTAAAAACACTTCGACAGAAGAGCCTATGAAAGGTATTGTGTCGAAGTCATCCTTGCTAAGGAGGAGAAAACACTTAGAGAATTTTCTAAGTTAAAAGCGGTCTTCGACCAAGAGGCTCTTGTATCAGCAGTAAGTGGATTTGAATTTGAAGAAAGAAGGGAAAGGTAATTCACTTGGCAGTTAGGAAAAGCAACATGGCATGAAGATAGGGGTCTAAGGACATGTAGAGGACACTTGTCCTCATCCTGGATCGAAGCAACCGTTCGACGGTTACTTACTACTATTATAAATATAGGAATTTTGTTTAAAATTTCGTGTGTTCAACTTATTAGTATAAGTCACTCAATTTTATTCAAGTATCCGCTGTGTGAGAAAGAATATTGAGAATGTACGTTTGAATCACCATATTTTAATTACAGTCAAGTCTTTACATTTCTTTATAATCCTTGTCATTTAACATTCTGCAAACTTTACCATTACAGCCCTTTTAAATTACTGCAAATTTACTTTATCTTGCACTTTAGTTGAGTTTTTACCAAGTTCTATCTTCATCCTGCCTTTACTCTTAATATTCTGTCAAACTTTTTCATTTAAAACCTACCCAAACTCACAAAATACTTAGCATATGTCCTAGGATCAAACTGATCGATCCTGCAAGTAACCAAAATAACCTTTTTTAGAAGATCAGTGGTTGTTTACCAATTTTCACGGTAAACACATATGTAGTAAAGTTATTGATCCTGGAAATTTAGACGACTTGGAACTTGAAGCTGCAATTATCTTGTGCCAATTAGAGATGTTTTTTCCTCCATCATTCTTTGAATTATGGTTCACTTAGGGTTTCATCTAGTAAGGGGGATTAGAATGTATGGTCTCATTTATTTATGGTGAATATATTCGGTAGAGCGATATATGAAGATTTTAAAAGGGTGTACAAATAATCATCATCGTCTGGAAGCTTAGATCGTTGAAAGGTACATCACAGAAGAAGCTATTGAGTTTTGTATAAACTATTTGTTAGAAGCGAACTCTATAGGAATTCCTGAGTCTCGTCACGATGGATGTTATAATGGTAGAGGTATTCAAGGTTTAAATGTTAAGATATTTGAATGAGAAATGTTAGTACCATGGTTTGAGATTGACAACAATTTTGCTAAAACATGGTTCACAACAAAGATATTATGGGAGATGTTCTAACATGCTAGGCATATTCTTTAAAGAAATATGTTTTGTCATATGTTGTGACATTATGTACCAGAACATATACAGACTATTTTAAATCTTGACAGACTTAATTGGATTATGTGATATCCCTTTTGGATATGTCTCAATAAATTTTGCAGGTAAAGAAGATTTAATCTAGAACAAGTTTTGCATCTCCAGTTGTACATAAGTTACTAAATTAGGCCTTGAGATAATTTAGGAAATTTGGTATTGTTTGTTCCAAGATTTAAGGAGATTTGGCTGCACAATTGGTGCATCACTCAACTTGTGGATCAAGAAATATCTGGATGCAGATTCCGAAGCCCATGGACTGCAGAGGTGTATTTAAAGGAGAAAATATAAACCTAATAAAATCAATTCTTTCAATTAAGTTTTTTATAATTGTAGTTGTTTAGTTATTGGCATGCATTTTTGGTAAAGCCAGGTGTGTGAATGTCATGACTGATGTCATAACATTCTAGTTTATTAGGTACTGATTTATTAGGTACCTCTGCAGAAAAATATTGTAATACAGGTGCTGCTGTTTATGAGTGTGTATCTGAGCATTTTGCAAAAAGATCACATTTACCAAAATCAGTAGACAGGATTTCAGATGTCATAACAAATGTTAAGACATCCTGTTCTGAACTAATAGTTATGCAGTTTGGGTAATTCTGAGTTTTTTCAGGATTATGACTCAGTCTTTCCAGAACAGAAATCTCGTGGACTTGGGGTTAACCTAGCTCAACCCTAACCTGGTTGATAAAGTCCTGTGACCTAGTCTTAAGGTCAAACGGAATTAACCCTAGCTTTTTGTGGAAACCCTAACTGAAGATGCAGCTGCTATATATTCAACAGAGCTGCTGTTTTGGAATCAATCCCTTTTTGACAGAAGATCATTTAGAAGCTGTATAGTTTTAACTATTGTAATCCAAGCAAGTATCTTTGTGATAAGTGACTTGGAATAGGCTTTAATTGTAAGGGTTGTGTATCACTCAAAGCTTTGAAGCAAGAGTTTTTTTGTGTCTCTTGACTAAAGCTTTGAAGCAAAGTCAAGTTAGGTTTATGTATCACTCAAAGCTGTGAAGCAAGAGTGTTTGTGTTGCTTGATTAAAAAACTGTGAAGCATAATCAAGTGTATGTTTTGAAGAGTGTCTTCATCAATTCATTAGTCAAATTGTTTTAAGTATCACTGCTGTGATTGAGGGGGAGTGAGTAGGAACTCAGGTTTAAGTTGTACTTAGATTGAAGTTGCATTGGGTAGGTCTTAAGTGAAGGAGATAAACTGGTTGGTTTATTCCTGAATTAATATCTCTTATAGTGGATTTCCTCCCTGGCTTGGTAGCCCCCAGAGTAGGTGTTGTTGCACACTGAACTGGGTAAACAATTGACTGTGTTCTTTACTGTTTTTGTATTTACTGTCTTATAGAAAGTCAGATATGGTGTCATAACATTGAACGTGACATTGAGTATCTGCAGCCAGAATTTCAATTGGCATCAGAGCAGGCACCCTGCCTGTATTACTGGGTGAGATCTAGGGATATCACTTTCTGGCACTATGGACAAAGAAGGAGTTTTTGGAAATAGACCACCCATTCTGGATGGAACTAATTATGTCTACTGGAAACCTCGTATGATTGCCTTCTTAAAATCTCTGGACAAAAAGGCTTGGAGAGTTGCTGACAAAGGATGGAACCATCCCACCATAACTGAGAAAGATGGGACAATCAGTCTGAAGCCTGAGGATGATTGGAGTAAAGAAGAAGATGAGTTAGCCCTGGGAAATTCCAAAGCTTTAAATGCCTTGTTCAATGGAATTAATAGAAACATTTTCAGACTAGTACATCAATATGAACTGGCCAAGGAAGTTTGGGACACTCTCAAAACTACCCATGAGGGCACTTCCAAAGTAAAAATGTCAAGGCTTCAGATGTTGACTACCAAGTTTGAGAATCTAAAAATGATGGAAGATGAAACCATTCATGAGTTTCACATGAACATCTTGGAGATTGCCAACACCTCAGGAGCACTGGGAGAAAAGATGTCAGAAGAAAAATTGGTGAGAAAGATTCTCAGATCCTTGCCTAAAAGATTTGCAATGAAGGTAACTGCCATAGAAGAAGCCCAGGACATCAGCAAGTTGAAAGTGGATGAACTTATTGGGTCTCTTCAGACTTTTGAGATGGGGATCACTGAAAATGGTGACAAGAAGAACAAGAGCATAACACTTGTATCCAACACTGATGTTGAAAACAAGGAGGATGAAGAAGAAAATATTTCAGAAGCTATAGCCATGCTTGGAAGACAGTTCAACAAACTCATCAAAAGAATAGATCCAAAGTCAAGGTCTAATGTTCATAATATTCCCTCTGACATTGACAGTTCCAGCAGAAGACCAAGGTCAGAAGAGAAGGGAAATCAAGGCAGAGGAATTCAATGCCATGGTTATGAAGGATATGGGCATATTCGAGCTGAATGTCCTACCTTTCTTAAGAAACAAAAGAAAGGAATGACTGTTACTTGGTCTGACTGTGATTCAGAAAGTAATTCTGAAGAAGAATCTGCCAAACTAGTTACTGCTCTAACTGGTGTTTGTACCTCTGAAAGTGACACTAGTGATGAAGAGGTGACATTTGAAGAACTGGCTGATACTTACAAGAAATTGTGTATCATAAGTACTGAAGTCTGTGTGCAGAATGAGAAACAATCAAAACTCATCATAAAGCTGGAGGCTGAAAAAAGGGCAAACCTTGAAACTATAAGTCATCTAGAAGGGGAAGTTCAATTGCTGAACTCACAACTGAACCAAATGACCAAATCTGTCAAGATGTTGACTAATGGAACAGACAAATTGGAAGATGTTGTACCCCAAAATTTGCCCTCCCATATTCTTCAAGAATTGCAAAGAGTATGCTTCAAAAAGCTCCCAAGGGTTGCACAGTTCAAGGGCCTCCTAACAGTCAAAAACTAGGGTTTTGGTTCTGGCAAAGAAAATGAAGTTTCCAAGGGTCCAATCAAGTCCCACATGCCTACAAACATGGTCAAGCATCCTCATACCAAGTTTCAAGACTTACAGCACAAAATTGCACAGTCAAAAACCATAATTGCTCAACAGTCAACTGTAGGGGCAAAATGGTCATTTGACAGTCAAAAGTTCAAATTTTTGGTCAACATCTTATTTTGAAGCCAAAAACATCATTTGATCAATTCTTGATCATGATTCCCAAGGCATGGCTCAAAAAGTCTCAAGATGCAAAAGTTTCCATATTTGGACAGTTGAAAAAGTCAACTGTAACTTGACCAAGGCATAACTTCCACATGGTTTATCAGAAAAATTCCATCCAAAGCTCATTTTGAAGAGAAAGACATTTCCTACAACTCCTCTTCACACTTCAAGTCCAAGAAATGCTCTCACAAAAAGTTATCAATTTCAACATTATAGGTCATTTTCAAAAGTCAACAAAAAGGGACTTTAAGTCAAAGGCCATAACTTGAGATTGGTAAATCAAAATAACATGGGACCAAAGGCATTGGTTAGAGGACTTCAAGACCTTTTCAAAATATCCAAGAACATGATCAAAGCTTAAACATTGAGCAAGATATGCCTTGTGGAAGTTGGGAAATTTTTGAGAATTTTGAAAAATCATCTTTACTTCAAATGCTTCAAAATTGCTAATGGGCCACATTTTCTTCCAAGAATCATCATCCAAAGCATATGCACGACCATTTGGCCCAAGGGGAGTTATTTCATCATTTTTTATTATTTATTTGAATTTTTAATCACCATTAATTCATTTAATTAAATAAAATATGGGAAAAATACTCATCCATGCTTTTCAAATCTTTTTATGCATAGAATACCTTCAAGATTTCGTGCATTATCTGATATGGAAAGAATCCAGGTGATTTGGACATGATTGGTATCAAAACACATGGAAAAAGATTGAAAAAATATGCCATTAAATCCAATATTTGATTCATGATTGCATTGATCTTTTGACTCAAGATTTAACCCTAATCCATCACATACATAAGCCAGAAGCTAGACCTAAGGAAAAGGACCTGAAAGTTGCGCCCCATCTCAAGAACCAAATTTGCATTTTTGTCAAAAAAATCAAAAACTGAAAACTGCCTTGGAGGATGATTCAAAGGAAATTATTGATCCCAAAAGCTTCCTAAGGCATTACTGAACCTGACTGGATACTTTTCCACGCCCATAGCATCAAGAATCGGTACATGGAGATCAAACTGTGTTAAGCTTTTTGCATATTTGTATCTCACGACTCATGCATTGTTTTCAATTTCCAATGATTGATTTGTGTTAATCTATTCATTATAAAGCTAATCATGTAATTTAATTGAATTTTCGTGCGTTATATATGAAGTTACCATTGAAGCTTGCTAGGGTTTCATGACTTCAAATTTGGGGTTTCTCTTATCCAGAAAAATTAGACCCTAAGACAGGACTGTTGGATTCAGAAGCTTCATGTGAATCGTTCCCATAGCTCGCGATCAATTTATGATCAACAGGGTGCTAATCGCTATTTTTATGCTTGCAATTTAGTGGGGGTTTAAAACCCCCGCTATCTCTTTTATTTTGCAGGTTCAACATGAAGAAGATGATGCGTGGAAGCTTCTGAGTGGTCCATTCAAAGTTGGCGCGTGATTTGTTTTGATTCAGGCCACTAACTCTTTTTTTTCTTATAATAATTGCATCCTATTAATATTACAAAGAAAGCAGATGGCACAGTTGGCTGAGGCATTGTATTGGTAAGCAACGGGACCTGGGTTCGATTCCCAGGTCCCCTCCCTTTCTCTATATTATTTTTCTAACCATGTTCCTATGTAGCTCGCCTCCTGAAGCCCACCATGTAGCCTCATATCCAAACGTGCCACATGGCCACTGAGGGAAATCCAAGGACCTTGATTTGGAGACCACCATGGGCATAAGTCAGACGTGTCATACACAAGCCAATAAAGTCAAACAAGGGCAAGCTTCTTGGGCCAAAAATGCTGGATGATACCTCCAAATTGGGGTCAACACCCCCTAGGGTTTGTGTTTCTTTTCTTTTTCTATCTTTGTTTATTTATTTGTTTAATTTAATTATTTCCTCTTAAATCTTTAAATTAATATTTTTCCTTTAATATAAAAATAATAAAAAATCAGAAAAGACAAAAAATAAAATATATTTGATTTAATATTTTTTTTGTAAATAAATCTTATTAATTAATTTAGTCTTAATTTTAGGTTTAAATTTTAATATTTTTTTTATAAACTTAAAAATTGTAGAATTAGGGTTTTAATCACTTTTATCTTTTTCTTTTCTTTTATCATTATTAATAACTAATTATTTATTTTTGTAAATAAAATTGTATTAATTAATTAGGTTAATTTTAGATTCAATTTTAACATATTTTTCTTAATAAATAAAAATAGTTAGAATTAGGGTTAATTAATTTTTTAATTTCATTTAATTCTCTCATTAAAATCAATAAATACGAAAAACTCAAAAAATAATTCCTTTTCTCATTTAACTTAACTTAATTTGTTAATTATAATTTAATTTCCTAAAAAAGGTCCAACGCCCTCGCATTCCCGATTTCACTTATTCTCGCATTTTTATTTTTATTTTCCTTTTGTGAATATTCATGTAATTCTTCCAAAGCCATGTAATAGCTTAATAGGACATTTATCTTTTTCGCATCTTTATTTTATTTCAAATCGGGTCCTAGTTTAATTTGGCGATGTGGACCCGCGCCTTTGTAATAGCGTAGGACTTTTAATTCTCGCATCTTTTTAACTGTTAACTATTGCATGAAAGAATGAATGCTCAAAATAAAAGCAATGCGTAGATCACCAATACATGACAAGACAAAAATAAATGAACATGACACACTAATCACACACCACCCCTAGGGTACGCCTCACTGTTGCCTTGCCCCCTCGAAAGGTGATCGTCGAGTAGAGGACGTTTTAGTAAGTCCTCATGATCCAGGAACCTGGCATGAGGGTAGCTTCTAAGGTGTCTTCCTATTGCTCTGGTGATCACCATGTCCCGAACCTTCGAATTGACCCGAACACCTCCAACGGTGGTGCTACCTACCTCTCAATGGTGGGATGGCACTACCTTAAGGACATTTACACAGACGAATTCCTTAGGGTAGGTAGATGACTCGTAGATGCTTGCTCTAATTCAAAACAAATCAAAAACTCTTTTCACACCGACACTTTTCAAAAAGATTTCAAAACAACTTTTTAAACACTCTTGAGGACTGATACAAGAGTCGAACTGAAATTTCCAAAGAAACTTTTTAAACCCACAGTTGAAAAGCAAACAAACAATTTTGAAAACACAAATGAGCAAGTATCTAAGAGCCCATGGATAACCATGGATAGAAAGGGTGCTAACACCTTCCCTTTCTATAAATCTACCTCCCGAACCGAGAGATAATCTCATAAGGAATTTTTCTGTGCTTTTGTCCTTTCCATGTTGGAGAAAATAAAAGACGGTGGCGACTCTTGCTTCCGCGACATTTCGCGAACCAGCGTTAAACAGTCAGTTCCAGATCCACCGATCACAGAAGAGATTCTTGAAGTTGGACAAAATGTGGGAAACAAATCTGGACTAGGATTTGTGGAAGCTAAGAAATCTGGTGCAGACAAGAAGATCAGGCCTGTTAAACAAATGTCAAAGCAGATGTCTCAACACAACTCTCAACATCAGGAACAGAGACATATGAAGAAAAGGTACCAAAGATGGAGATGTCATCATTGTGGGAGATATGGCCACATAAAGCCTTTCTGCTTCAGATTGCATGGATACCCTAATCAGAACTCAGGTGTCAAACCTAAGTCTAAAAAGGTACCACATGCTCCTAAATGGAAGAAAAAGGCTACTGCCTTGATAGCCCACACTTCCCTGAGGGTCTCTGCAAAGGAAGACTGGTACTTTGACAGTGGGTGTTCCAGACACATGACTGGAATCAAGAACCTCCTCAATAATGTTAAACCTCACACCACCAGTTTTGTGACCTTTGGAGATGGTGCTAAAGGTGAAATCAAAGGAGTTGGTAATTTAGACTGCCCTGGAGTTCCAAGTCTGAATGAAGTACTGCTGGTAAAAGGGCTGACTGCTAATCTCATTAGTATCAGTCAATTGTGTGATCTAGGATTCAAGGTCAATTTCTCAAAATCTGAATGTCTTGTAATTAATGAAAAACAAGAAATTGTAATGAAAGGAGTCAGATCTAAAGACAACTGTTACTTGTGGGAGCCCGAGAACACTAATTTCTCCTCTGTGTGTTCCATTGCAAAAGAAGAAAAAGAGGTGAAACCGTGGCACCAAAAACTTGGCCATCTTCATCTAAGAGGTATGAAAAGGATTATCTCCATGGAGGCAGTCAGAGGGATTCCAAGACTGAAAATTTATGAAGGAAGAGTTTGTGGTGAATGTCAGGTTGGTAAGCAGACTAGGATGTCACATCCAAAGTCAAGACATCTGACCACCTCTAAGGTTCTAGAACTTCTTCATATGGATCTGATGGGACCAATGCAAGTGGAGAGTCTTGGTGGAAAAAGATATGCCTATGTGGTTGTGGATGATTTTTCCAGATTCACCTGGATTAACTTCATTAGGCAAAAATATGATGTATTTGAAGTTTTTAAAGAATTGTGCAAAAGAATTCAAAGAGAAAAGGAAGGGTGTATTGTCAGAATCAGAAGTGATCATGGCAAGGAATTTGAAAACAACAAGTTTGATGATTTCTGTTCCTCAGAAGGAATTAGTCATGAATTTTCTTCTCCTATAACTCCTCAGCAAAATGGAGTTGTGGAAAGAAAAAACAGGACCATACAGGAATCTGCCAGAGCAATGATACATGCCAAAAGACTTCCTATGTATTTTTGGGCTGAAGCTATGAATACAACCTACTATGTCCATAACAGGGTCACCTTGAGAAAGGGAACTTCATCCACCATATATGAACTCTGGAAAGGAAGAAAACCAACTGTGAAGTACTTCCATGTGTTTGGCAGCAAATGCTATATTCTGGCAGATCGTGAGCAAAGAAGAAAACTGGACCCTAAAAGTGATGAAGGCATATTTCTAGGATACTCCTCAAACAGCAGAGCTTATAGAGTATTCAATTCCAGGACCAAAGCCATGATGGAATCAATAAATGTTATAATTGATGATTATCATGAGGAAATAGATGTCCCTTGTAATGTTGAGACATTCTTTGAGACTTCAACCCAACAGAATGATCTACCCAACACCACCACAACAGAATCTGAATCAAAGGAAGCTAGCAAGATCCCTTCCATCAGAATTCAGAAGGATCATCCAAAAGAGCTCATCATAGGAGATCCCAACAGTGGAGTCATTACAAGATCTAGAGAAATCATCTCAAACTCTTGTTTTGTGTCCAAAATGGAACCAATAAATGTCAAAGAAGCTTTAACTGATGAATACTGGATTGGAGCAATGCAAGATGAACTGAACCAATTCAAGCAACATGAAGTTTGGGAACTGGTTCCTAGACCTGAAGGAACCAACATCATTGGCACAAAATGGATTTTCAAGAACAAATCAGATGCTGAAGGAGTTGTCACCAGGAATAAGGCAAGACTTGTTGCTCAAGGATACACTCAGGTTGAAGGGGTTGATTTTGATGAAACCTTTGCACCTGTAGCCAGGCTGGAATCAATTAGACTCCTATTGTCAATTGCTTGTCTTATGAAGTTCAAGTTATTTCAGATGGATGTGAAAAGTGCCTTTCTAAATGGGTACTTGAATGAGGAAGCTTATGTGGAATATCCTAAAGGCTTTGTGGATCCAAATCACCCTGATCATGTCTACAAATTGAGAAAAGCTCTATATGGCCTGAAACAAGCTCCTAGAGCATGGTATGACAGGTTAACAAAGTTTCTCTCAGACAAAGGATACAGAAAAGGAGGCTTGGACAAAATACTCTTTGTCAAAACTGAAGGAGGGAAGTTGATGGTTGCCCAAATATATGTTGATGACATAGTGTTTGGAGGAATGTCAGAACCTATGGTTAAACATTTTGCTGACCAGATGCAGGCTGAATTCGAAATGAGTCTCATGGGAGAACTAACTTATTTTCTTGGACTGCAAGTCTCACAGATGGAGGACTCAATCTTCTTATCTCAAAGCAAGTATGCTAAGAACATTGTAAAGAAGTTTGGTATGGAGAATGCCAGTCACAAAAGGACTCCTGCTCCTACTCATTTAAAGCTTTCCAAAGATTCAAGTGGGGTTAAGGTGGATCAAAGTCTGTACAGAAGCATGATAGGAAGCTTGTTGTACTTAACAACCAGCAGACCTGATATTGCTTTTGCAGTTGGAGTTTGTGCAAGATACCAAGCTGATCCCAAAGTCAGTCATATCAATCAAGTGAAGAGAATTTTGAAGTATGTGAGTGGAACTTACAACTATGGGTTGCTATATTCTCATGGCTGTGAACCAACTCTAACTGGTTACTGTGATGCTGATTGGGCTGGTAGTGCTAATGATAGAAAAAGCACCTCTGGAGGATGTTTCTTCTTGGGAAATAATCTGGTTTCCTGGTTCAGCAAGAAACAGAATTGTGTGTCTCTCTCTACTGCTGAAGCTGAATACATTGCAGCTGGTAGTAGCTGTTCTCAAATGATCTGGATGAAACAGATGCTTACTGAGTATAATGTCACACAAGATGTTATGACATTGTACTGTGACAATCTGAGTACAATCAACATTTCCAAGAATCCCATTCAGCATAGTAGGACCAAACATATTGACATAAGACATCACTTTATCAGAGACCTTGTAGAAGAGAAGACAATCAAATTGGAACATGTTGCCACTGAGCTACAGCTGGCTGACATTTTTACCAAGGCACTTGATGCAAATCAATTTGAAAACTTGAGGGGTAAGTTGGGTATTTGCCAACATGAGGAATTGTAGCAATTAATTTTGCTTAAAACAAGGGTTAAAGGAGTTATGCTTGTTCTGATTGGGTTAAACTTATATTTTCCCATTTCCTTCAATTTTTTAAGAAGTTGAATAGACACTCCTTTTCTTCCTTCCCCTCTCGTCTCCGCATTAAAACCCAGTCTCTCAATCAGAATTTTCTCTTCAGTTACTGTTGGTCCTCTAAGACTATCAAAATGTCTCAAACACCATCATCATCCAATACGACTATTTCAACCTCTTCCTCTGATCAAGATTCTAGGGCAATCTCATCTTGTCTGGATTCTGAAGTCCTGGAGATCTCTTCTCTTATAAAAGTGGAAACTAACCCCACCAAGGTCAAAGAGCTGAGAACAAGACATGCAGGAAGGTCCCAAGCTACTGCCTCTGGTAATCCATCTCATCCTTCTTCTTCAGTTCCCTCTGAAATTGCAAATAGGGAAGGGTCAGCCTATGTTCATCAAGCAATAGCTAAAATTGTTACAAGAATTCTGAACGAGAACCACTTAGTTCCTGGCATTTCTGTTCCTTTAAATCAAGAAAGTTCAAATGCTGAAACAAATCCATATGTCTCTAAGGATGTTGAGACATCAGACAAAGAGAAGAATGCTGACATTGCTCACAAGAAAAGGAGGAAGCCCGAACCTTCTGAGTCTGATGACAGTGCTTAAAGGTTGGTGGAGTTGCTGGTTGGTGGAGTTGCTGTTTCCTGGTGGAGTTTGCAGAGTGTGTTCAGTTTTTGTCTTGTTGTGTTACTTTTTCTGGATGACTGTATAATCTTTTAAGAACATATATCTTTGGCCCATTTGTGGCTAAAGAGGGGGAGATATATTTTGGTAGACTTTATTAGACATTCTATTTTTCTGCCAAACTATTTATTCTGCTGCTATCTATCTCTGATTGCTTAGGGTCTTTAGCCAAAAATCTGCCAAAGGGGGAGTTTGTAGTTGTTTAGTTATTGGCATGCATTTTTGGTAAAGCCAGGTGTGTGAATGTCATGACTGATGTCATAACATTCTAGTTTATTAGGTACTGATTTATTAGGTACCTCTGCAGAAAAATATTGTAATACAGGTGCTGCTGTTTATGAGTGTGTATCTGAGAATTTTGCAAAAAGATCACATTTACCAAAATCAGTAGACAGGATTTCAGATGTCATAACAAATGTTAAGACATCCTGTTCTGAACTAACAGTTATGCAGTTTGGGTAATTCTGAGTTTTTTCAGGATTATGACTCTGTCTTTCCAGAACAGAAAATCTCGTGGACTTGGGGTTAACCTAGCTCAACCCTAACCTGGTTGATAAAGTCCTGTGACCTAGTCTTAAGGTCAAACGGAATTAACCCTAGCTTTTTGTGGAAACCCTAACTGAAGATGCAGCTACTATATATTCAACAGAGCTGCTGTTTTGGAATCAATCCCTTTTTGACAGAAGATCATTTAGAAGCTGTATAGTTTTAACTATTGTAATCCAAGCAAGTATCTTTGTGATAAGTGACTTGGAATAGGCTTTAATTGTAAGGGTTGTGTATCACTCAAAGCTTTGAAGCAAGAGTGTTTTTGTGTCTCTTGACTAAAGCTTTGAAGCAAAGTCAAGTTAGGTTTATGTATCACTCAAAGTTGTGAAGCAAGAGTGTTTGTGTTGCTTGATTAAAAATTTGTGAAGCATAATCAAGTGTATGTTTTGAAGAGTGTCTTCATCAATTCATTAGTCAAATTGTTTTAAGTATCACTGTTGTGATTGAGGGGGAGTGAGTAGGAACTCAGGTTTAAGTTGTACTTAGATTGAAGTTGCATTGGGTAGGTCTTAAGTGAAGGAGATAAACTGGTTGGTTTATTCCTGAATTAATATCTCTTATAGTGGATTTCCTCCCTGGCTTGGTAGCCCCCATAGTAGGTGTTGTTGCACACTAAACTGGGTAAACAATTGACTGTGTTCTTTATTGTTTTTGTATTTACTGTCTTATAGAAAGTCAGATACGATGTCATAACATTGAACGTGACATTGAGTATCTGCAGCCAGAATTTCAATAATTTGTAAATTAGGGGAAGCTTAGAGTCTTAGAGTTTTGAGAGTCTCTTGTGTGGGTGTAAGCCACCATTGTCTCTTTTGATACTTGTGGTAGACGTAATATTCTCACTCAGAAACCTTTAGGTAATGAGTTGAGTATTATTCTTGGATGAAGCTCTTAAGAAACACCAAGTATTGTTCTCAGTTAAGAGTCTTAACTGAATTTTTTATTTGAAGTATAATCTTATAAATTGGGTTGTTTTATTGAGACTGTTAGATATCACTAAGGTGATTTAGAAAGTGAGATGGGATTTCTCATATCTAGATGGTGATTTCTAGGTAGAAGTTGCATTGGGTAATGATTAAGTGAGAAGTTGTAAACTGGGACTGTTTAGGCTTATAATTAATACTACCGACAGTGGATTTCCTTCCTTGCTTGGTAGCCCATAGAGTAGGTGATGTTGCACCGAACTGGGTTAACAACTCTATGTGTTATTTATCATTCTACAGTTTAGTTTCAGTATCACTTACATCTTGATAAATCTGTTCAATCTGTACACAAATATTGTAACATCTGTAGTGACATTATTCTAATGTTAAGACATCAGTATTAACATGTGTTGCATGTACCATAAATTTCAAGAACTAGTTCTTCAAGCACATTTTTATATATTGAATAACCTTAGTGAAGTTCAACCTTAATTGACCACTCA
This sequence comes from Vicia faba, assembly GCA_948472305.1. NCBI lineage: Eukaryota > Viridiplantae > Streptophyta > Magnoliopsida > Fabales > Fabaceae > Vicia > Vicia faba. Next base: position 1,545,044,813 of record OX451739.1, read on the forward strand.
CAAAAGTCTTATAAATGAAAAATTCTTCTGGATGGATGGATGGTAGTTGTTGACAGAGCATAAAACTTTCATAACTTGGTTTAATCAAAGTGTTTCTAAAGAGAGTAGCACATCAGATACAATTAAATGGTTGTCACATATGACTAAGTTTTATGTAATTATTTGGAATTCATATGATATTACTAAATATTTATTTTGTACAAAATCAAAAGATGATCGTAGCACCATGCAAAATAGTGGGGTTATAGTTAAGGCTGAATCCATGCACTCTTCTAGCTCCAAATATAACAATTATGCACTAACATCTAGAGCGTACTTTGGGTTCATTGAGGAGATTTTGGAGATTGACTATGTTGATTTTAAAGTACCGTTATTTAAGTGCAAGTGGATTGATAGTAACACTGGTATAGAAACCAATGAATTAGGATTCACACGGGTTGATCTTTGAAAGGCGACTTATAAGAATGATCCATTAATCATGGAAATACAAGAAAAACAAGTTTTTTATATCATTGATTCTGCTAACACTAGATGGTCAATTGTTCTTCAAGGAAAACATCTTCCTGATACTAATGATGAAAATCAAGATTTGAACTATGAGACCCCTTGTTTAGCAACACATGTACGACAATCATCTGAAGAAAATGTTTCAGATTATGTACATGCTATTCATCGCGATCATGAAGAGGAGATATGAGAAAATTAGTAAGTAAATATTTTATATCGCGCAGTAATTTATAATTTTTAATTTTACTCTTTTTTATTCCTTGTACTATAAATTTAAAGTTGTTGTTGATTATCCTAATTGGTTTCAAATGTTTTTCAAATTATAGGTGCTTAATGACCAGTGACAAATCCTATTGGACAACATATAGCTTTCGAATTTGGTTGTTGCTTTTGTTGGTTAATCATTTGTTTTAGTTTTGTTATAAAATTATAAAGCGTGTACAATATTTCTGTTTCAGAAATATGCAAAATATAATTATTTATTCTGTAATACAGGTGCATATGATGGCACTAAAAAAATGTACCCTCTTGGTTTTTTTTAACCTAAAATTGAGGTAATAACATTGAGTTATTACCTCGGTTCTACACAACACCGAGAGTTAATATTGGACGCACCATGCAGTTTTGAAAATAATAAAAGTGTAGATGTTGGGGATCGAACCCATGTGCATATAATTTTATTCTCAAGATTTTTAATAATCGAAGGGTAAAATGGTAGTTTTTTACGATGCTCTTCATTACATTGCTTTTGTAGCCGAGATTAAATGCATTTAACGTCCTACGTTAGATGTGTTTTTTTATAGTAATGCTTATTCAATATTTCCAAAACAACAAATTAAGATTTGAATCATAAAGATTTTTTTCTTTTGAAATTGATCATAGAATATAATGATTTTTTAGAAAGATTGTTTTTTTAAAAGATTTTCTCTTTATTTTTGAGATTGATTTTGGAGTGATTTTTGTTCTTGTTTTGAGATTGATTGATCTTAATATGAAAAATGTTTATGTTTTGGGTATTGGGCTTTTTTCAAGCCATGATTCATTAGTTTCTTTAAAAAATTTCTAACTTTTTTAATAGAAAAACCCTACTTTTCTATCAATGCAATGTTAATCAATTTTCCATTAAATAGGATAAAATTGTTTAAAACTTCAATATCATTTAAAAGTGGTGAAACAATGAGTCATGGAGATTCAACACCTTCACTTCAGAGGCAAGTTATTTTAGTTCTCTTCCTCTTAATAATGTGAGAAATTATAAAAGGTAAAAGAAATGTCAAGTGTTTTTGAGTATTTTTAGACTTAAATTTTTGAATATTTTCACAAGATACCATGAATACTCCTACTTGTATGTGTGCAGTCACATGTTGACTTTTGTAAGAATACAAGATTTAGTTATTTTGTACTGTATATTTTATTTATAAAATATTTTTACAAAGAGTTGGTTTAGGGTACACTTAATTTTAGTTTTGGTTTGCATCGTTTTTTTTTATGAATACACTTACTTAGAAATGGTCACAAACCTACCTATATTAGGGTGGTAAAATGGGTCGGATCTACCAGACTAGCCCGTTTGATTCACTATTTTTTGCAGGTTGGATTAAGGTTTTTAGTTCGGTATCTTAAATTGATTCGTTCCGCTTAATCCGCTTTAAAAAATGGGCTTAGACAGGACGCTTGTGTTTTGTCCACAGCCTTTTTGTTACAACTTTTTATTTTTTTATTTATAATTAAGACAATTTTAATTATAAAAACAACATTATTCTCTTTGAGTTATGGTGATTGAATTACATTCTAAATTATTATACAAACAAATTGAGTTTTAATTGAAAGGTTCTTTATATAACTTTTCTAATACATGTATTAGTTGGAAAATCTTAAAACACAAGAACAATTGTATGACAAAAATAATTCGATTAGAGTATACTTGTGACAAATTTAAGATATAACTATATTTTATGTACTGTGATGTACTGTAATATTATGTTATCATTGTTTGTTTTATTGTTTGTTTTATGTAAATTATTAATTGGGTTCTTTTAGAAATTAGTTTTTAATAGAATTATGATGATATGTGTTGTACCCCAAAATTTGTCCTCTCATCCTTCAAGAATTCATTCTGAATTCTTAGAGTTTCTCTTAAACAAATCTAAGCCCTGAATTATCATTCCTCTCCAAATAAACCATTTACAAGAGCAGAATGGTCATTTGCAAGCTCAAAAGACAAAAAATTTACCTTGAAAAAGTTAAATTCTATATGCTTAGAATTTTTCTCTGAAAAAAAGTGTTTAAGAAAAATGGCACTTCAGAACTTCTGAACCAACCTCCAGGCAGAAACGGTCAGAAGTTGCAAACTTGGTTCAACATATAACATTCAGTCAGAAGGTGGCTCTTCAGCAGCTACAACAACTCAGTTAGGGGTTGTAAACGTGGTTCAACACGTAATCTTTAAACAGAACATGGCTCCTTCAGCAGTTATGCAAGTTCAACCAAAGCTTGCTAAAGAAATGTAAAGAAGACAACAAAGCCTGAAACTCCTTCAGAACATACTGGGATCAGAAGGTAATGGGATCAGCAGATTGGGTATAATACTGAAGCAGAATCTCCAAGTCTAGAGTTTTCAGAGGCAGATCAAAGGAAAATGCTGGAAGGTCCGGAAAACTCTCAGAATTTATTGAGGCAGCAAGAGACCAAGGTCAGAGCTTGGTCTACATTGTTTTTTTTGGTAAAGCAGAACTGCTGGCTCAGGTTTTAGGTAATGATGCAAAATCTCCTATTACAAGATTTTTGATTTTGACAAATCTCATCACCATTTAATGCTCACTAATGCTCACAACCACTTTTGAGCATTCATCCAAGGGATCTCTCCACGTGTGGCATGGTAACACCCTCCTGCAGGCTTAGGCATGGGTCTATGCGCCACTTTTCGCCTATGGGTGTCACTTCTCCTTAATCCTCGCTTACTGTTCCAACCTAGGCTGAAAAGCTGTCCATCATCACAACTTTTCATGAACTCCCTTCAAGAACAAATCCTTGCCTATAAATAGGACACCATTGTCCATTAAAAGGGTGGTCAAAAAAATCCAGAAAAACTCTAGCAAGAAAACATTATGAAAACTCTGTCAAAATTCCTAGTGTTTCATAACTTTGAATTTCCTGCCTCCAAACTTCATTGATACCCATTTTGCTCCTTGACTAAAGAACGCCCATACAGTTTCTGACCATACATACATATATCTTCTCCATCCACCCATTCTAAAAAGAACCTGTCTAGAACACAATCAGAGCTAAAGCTAGCTCCAACTCACATATTTTCTTCCAACAGCAAGGTAAGCACCTGCTGACTCTCATCACGCTGCTAAGCATCATCAGCTTTGCATGCTCAATAAATACAATGTAGATATCATGTTGCTGCTGTATGCGTTCTGAGGATTTTCATGCCTCCGAATGCTTAAGTAGGAAGTGGATCAGTGTAGAACCTGCCTGTGACTTTGTTGGTTCTGTCTTCTGAAACACTTTGAAACTTGCTGAGATTGTCCTAGGCATGCCTTCTGTTTTGTGGGAAAATAATAAAATTGCAGATGTTCTGACTAGTACAGGGGGAAACCAAGTGCTGACTTTGACGCCAGCATTTCTGAGGCCTGTTTTTCCATCAATAATATCAGAACTTCTGAAAATTATTGTGTTTCCAGCAGGGTCAGAACTTCTGACTTCCCCACTAACAAACTTCTGTCTTGCAGCGCATGGGGGTCAGAACTTTTGACCTTCCCACTAACGGGTTTCTGTTTTGCAGGGCACCAGAGTCAGAAGTTCTGACTCATACAGTTTCACTAACAAGTTGATATCCTGCAACAGGCCTGGGTCAGAACTTCTGACTTCCTCTCAGCAGCGCGCTAGCCCTCTCTCTCTTTCTCTTTTTCTTCCCCTTGTTATTTTCTTTTTTTATCTATTTTTCTCGTTGAACCACCCCCATGTACAAGTGTGTATCCCCACCCCCTAAATATTGTAATAGCGTAGGATTTTACATTTCCGCATTTTTATTGCACTACGCCAAAAATAAGTTGCGAAAGCGCTTTTTTTGGCCTTTAAAAGCGCTTAAAAGCGCTTTCTAAGGTGGCGCTGATATAGGTTTTAGAAGCGCTTTTTGTTTAATGAAAAGCGCTTTCGTAGGTCTATCTAATACATCACTTTTTCTAAAAAGCACTCTCTTAAGTAGGCTTTTGGCAGCGCTTTTTTATGAAGAAGCGTTTTCATAGGTCTACCTAAGGCAGCGCTTTTTTCTGGAAAAGCGCTTTCATAGATGGTCTTTTAACAGCGCTTTTGCTTGGAAAAGCGCTGTCATATGTTTACCATAGACAGCGCTTTTTGTGAAAAAGCGCTTTCATAGGTTACCTAAGGCAGCGTTTTTCTGAAGTATTTTCTGGAGCATTTTCAGGAGCATTTGCATCTTGTGAGTTTTCTTGATTACTATCCATTTGACATGTAATAATGAAAAAAAATAAAAATGAAATGACAAATATAAAAATGAAATGACAGGCCTTTAGGACACTCATTTAACGATGCATACTCGTTTCGAAACAAAACACAATAAATACAAGATTAACATGCAAAACACAATAAAAAAGAAATCAAAACACCAAGTTTCCTGACAAACTAATCTTAGAGACAAATTACCAAGTAAAACTTTTTCATTTGGATCTACCTCAGGAAGAGGATCGTCACGCATGAACCTGGTCTTGGGGTCATAATGGGCTGAAGTTACATCAAGATTGAGAAGATATTTTGCGGCATCCTCTCGAATTCGTAGGTTCTTGAAGGTTTAAGACATTTCAGTAATAATCCATGCAAGGAAATAATAGAAGTGTTACTAGTAAATACGAGACAAATCAACCTGGTCTTGTAATTTTTCAATGATAGCCACATAACATTACCTTACAGTTCCTATACTCCACCACCTGTTGTTCGCACACGCTTCTCGACCTTTGCAAAGTCCATTTGGGATGATCCAATCAAAGCAGAATCAGAATCTCTCTCGCCATGAATTTCACACGCTCAGGCTCTAAATTTCTAAACAAACCTTCTTTAACGCAATAATCTTCCCCGTTAAAGTATACCCTCTGCAATACTTTTTGAGATAAGCTCACTATACATCCTGCTGCAGAGAAAGCATACATGGGATTTAATATACACTGAAACAAAATATAACCTAGACAAATTTACTAAAACTGCTAAAACTAAGACTTAGAAGCAAACAAAAGATACCTACATGCGAACATCATGTCCCTTACAGTTCCTCTTTATAAACAACTTTCTTTGAAGATAGCCACATAACATTACCTTACAGTTCCTCTTTATAAACAACTTTCTTTGGCTCTTCTAATGAAGCATTCAGTCAGTGAAAATCTGCAAAATCTGGAAAATGAACATGAACATAGTCCTGTATATCTCCAAACATGTCAGCAAATCTAAAAAATTGAAATGAAACCATAAAAATATATAAACAGTCATAGAATTTAAGGTTTCAATGGAAAATCGAAGGGTTCTTCGGCGGAGATCGGCGAAAATCAAACCACACATAAAAATGAAAAGAAACAAACCCTAATTTTTGTAAGACCTTTTCTCCAAATTCTAACCATTGTTCTGCATCTTGCTTCCTAACATAAACCCTAAAATCAGAATAAGAAAAAATAGCAACAACATCACGATTCCAGGAAAAAAACATGTTAAACAATTAAAAAACAACAACAACAACATCATCTTTTTTGGTGAATGAAAATGGGTTGAGTGTGTTGAAGAAGACACAACCGGTAAGGAGACGAGAGAGAGCGAAAATAGCTTTCGGAAGAGAAAGAAATGGAGGTGACAAATGAGAGAGATGGAAGTGTAATGAGAAGTAGGGTTTAGGGTTTTTTCGTGAAGAAAATGTGATTGAGAATAGAAAAGTGATACGAATTGTGTTTTGATATTTATTATAAAACTACCTACGAAAGCGCTTTTAAAAACACTTTCTAAAGGTCATCTATAACAACGCTTTTACATCAAAAAGCGCTTTCGTAGCATATCCTATAGCAGCGCTTTTAAAAGCGCTTTCTAAAGGACAGCTTTAGTAGCGCTTTCTAAGGCTGACCTTTAGCAGCGCTTTTGAAAAGTGCTTTCTTAAGGTACCCTCTGAAAGGCCAACTTTAGCAGCGCTTCCCAAAAAGCGCTTTCTAAGGGTGGCCTTTAGAAGCGCTTTTGAAAAGCGCTTTCTTAAGGCACCCTTTGAAAGCGCTTTTTTAAGTGAATTTTTTTTAAAACCTACAGCAGCGCTTTTTTCCAAAAGCGCTTTCTTTTATGTGCTACTAAAACTTATTTTTAGCGTAGTGTTGCTTTCAAATGTAAATGCTAGTAATTAGGATATGTATGGCAAGATAAAATCAATGAAATAGAAAATCCTAATTCAAGATAAGATCATGCATGCAATAAAACACACTTGCACACAAACACCCTTAAGGTATCTCCACTTGGTTGCCTAAACAAATGGCCATGGTATGCACGCTAGGTATCTTGGCAAAATAAAAAAAAAACAAAATATCATATTCCCTCGATGACGCTATCTTGGTTGCTTATACAAAATGATCTAGTCCCTCAAAAATTTGCTAAAGATACTTAGCACAATTGCTATCATGGTCAATCCGATGACCCGCGCCTGTCCCGTTTAACATCCTAATACAAGGTTGTTTACCAAATACAATGGTAAAACAACACTGTCAAAAGGGTTAAAAACGTATAGGAAAGATCTTTGAGTAAAATAAGGTAGACAACTCTTAGTTACTTGATCAAAACTTACAAAACATCCTTGCTATTTTCAAACACACGTCACAACACAATTTCAAAACATTTCCCAAAAACAAACTTTCAAACCTTGAAAAAACTTTTCAAAAGACAAATACACCCTTGTATACATTCAAAGAAGAATTATTACAAAGGTTGCCACAACGATGGCCTCTTTTCAAAAAAAATTTCAAAACCACACACACAAAGCACCATTTCAAACAATTGAAAAGCAAAAGCAAGTGATCTAAACAAATAACTAAGAGCCCATGGAAAACCATGGATGAAAAGGGTGCTAGCACCTTCCCTTTTCATAATCTACCCCCTGAACCCAAGAAAACATCTCAAAGGTCTTTCCTGTGCTTTTTGACCTTTCCTTAGGATAAAATAAAAAGTCGATGGCGACTCTTGCTAAACCAAAATATTTGCGAACACAAACGCAAAACCTCAAGTCAGTTCTCCCACCGCATCACAATATGTGTTATTTATTTTATTTATTTATTTTGATACACTTTTTTTATCATGCAAGAGGTTATTTCGGTATGTTTTTCTTAAAATTGATCTTTATCTATTTTATTTTTTTAAGTGTTTGGACTTATGACATATTGAAGTTATATTATGCATTGGTAAAAAAATATTTTTTGTCAACTTCTTTAGTAATGATTAATTTTTTTTATAAATTATATAATAAATTAAATTTTAAAATTAAAAATTAAAAAAATTGGTGGATTGACCCGCCAATCTGTCAACTCATTCCACCTCAAGTTTATATAGACTTAAACAGAACGAATCTAAACAACACGGACTGTCGACTTTACCACCCTAATAACATTACATTTATCTAAGTTTAAGGTATAATTTTTTGTAATGTATTTGTGTATGAATCACAAACACTTCTTAGATTAAGTACCTTAAACCAAATTCTTTTTACCGATACAAACACTTGACGCAATGCATTTTGGCACAAATATTTCTTTTATATATCGTCTCTTGATGGATCGAAATGTAATGTATTAACAGTTTATTTTAGTAAAAATTCATACAAACTCTACATAACATTAGTGTTGGTAAACGATTTTTCATAATTTGTAATATTATGTATTTGCAATTTTTTTTTTTGTATTTATCTATTTGTTTTCCAATATTGTTTACAAAATAAATTTTTGTATTTGTTACAAATATTTGTTTTGGAAATAATATATTTTTTTAATTAAAGAAAAGTATAAAAAACGCATTTAATGTATCATTCATTGATTTTAATTTAAAAAACAATTTAAAATAATAGATAAATTACACAAAATTGATTTACTCATATTGACATGAATGAATTAAGTATGTCTCTTATTGTTATATATTTCAATCACAAAAATCAACACCAACTACATGAACGAACCACCAACGATATATCTTGCATTATTTATATTTGATCACTCTTATTCTTCATTTATTTAATATGTTTCTCTATATCATGTTGTTTATGTGGCAATGAATATTATATATATATATATATATATATATATATATATATATATATATATATATATATATATATATATATATATATATATATATATATATATATATATATATATATATATATATATATATATATATATATATATATATATATATATATATATATATATATATATATATATATATATATATATATATATATATTAAAAGTAAAAAGTAATCGTAAATTCTAACGCATATTATATATAAACTTTAAATCATACTAATATCAACACCAACTACATACAAGAACAACTAATGTATCTCAGAAATAGTGTATGCATGGTGTTTTTTATATTTCATTTTCTATATTGTGCATTTCATATGATAATATATGAAATGCACAATATAAAGAAACATATTTAATAAATGAAGTATAAGGAGCATTGTGTATGCAATATTTGTGAGATGCATTATATATATAAAATTATAAACTGTTAATTCATATTATATTTTTGTATTGTGTATTTATTATTATTTCCTTCAATTCAATATTTATATTATTATATAATTTTACAAATTTTTATTATATTTATCTTTCAAAATATATGAGTTTAAATCATTTATTTTATAATTTTAAAATATCAATATTATTTCTTTTATCTATCTATATATTTGTCTACATACCAACACTAGGGACTACAATATAATCATCTCTCTTCGTAATATCACCACCACTAATTTATTTTATTTCCAAATTTTATTTTATTTATTTTCTTTTCTTTTCATTAATCTTTAAACATTTCTTTATTGATATAAACTTAAAAGTATCATTAACTATAAAATAAAGTATTATTACAAATTTATTCATTTAGGTGGTCAATCTTTGGATCATTGCAAATCTTAAATTCAAATTAAATAGTTAAAATAAAAGACTCATTTTTTCATTTATTATAAAAACCATTTTTAAATCTTTTATCAAACACACATAAAATAAATACTAAAAAGAAAACTTAAATATAAAAACAAAATAACAATAGAAGTAGGGAGGATAACGGATAGAGTTTGAGAAAAATCCTATATCATACTCATATATTCGGTTTGAAAAAACCTTTATATTCAAACTCATATTCACGTAGAACTCAATTTTTATATTTGTATTCTTGAATACTTAAATACATGTATTCATATCTGTTATACATAATTTTAATAAAAAATAATTTTATTAATTAAAAAATGTTATATTATTTTAAATTTTTAATAAAATTCACAAAAAATTTAAAAAATATTATTGTTGAATATCTAGTGTCATATCTCATATATGTATATTTTAATAGATAATTATCCATCTCAATCATCATAAATATTTTTTTCATGTGTCTGTATGAGTATGGTTGTCATCCTTAAATAAAAGTTTTCTTTCCACCTATAACTCATCAACCTCGTAATTCAAATCATCTTTTCTGTAAAAGATCTCGGTCATTGATGGACCACCATATTACTCTCTTTCTTTTATTTTCTCATCTTAACTATAACAATTTTTTCTTTTGATAATTCCCCTTTATTAATTTATGTTTATATTATTATTATTATTATTATTATTATTATTATTATTATTATTATTATTATTATTATTATTATTATTATTATTATTATTATTATTATTATTATTATTATATGTTATGTAATATACCAATAATAATAATAATAATAATTATTATTATTATTATTATAATAGTAATAACAATAATAATTTTAATTATTTTTATGTCTATTATTATTATTTTTAATATTTTGATGTTTATTATTATTATTATTATTATTATTATTCATTTTTTATATTATTAAATGACTATTTAACACTAATGCATATTCTCATATTTACACTTTTTTTTTATCTTGACCTCAAATTATTATATATAATTATTATAATTTTACATAATTTAAAATATAAGGAATTTTGACAATTTATAGCATTATTTGATTATTTTAAATATAAATTGTATAAATAAAATACATTTTATAGTAAAAAAATACATATAGTTGTAAAATATTAATCACCAAACAAGAATAAAGAGAAAAGAAACCAATAGAGATTTTATCATTTTAACTGATATATCCATACAATAAAATATAATAGTTTCAACATAACTAATTTTATATTTACAAAATTAAAATAATATACATTAAATTTGAAAGAAAAATAAATAATACAAATTAGAATGAAAACAAGGTTATTTATAGAAGAAACATACATAGAATTGAAAATATTTAGGTTAAATCGCCTCCTAAAGTATATGGTCGATAAGAGTATTGAAGATATTTAGATTAACTTTCGAACTATTAATAACCTATTACTAAATTCACATTTCTAAACTTTCTGTTTAAATTCGATTTAAAGTTTAAACTTATGAAAAATTTAAAGTTTGATTTTTGTTTCCTTAAAAATTTGAAGAAAGAAAATCAGAAATATCTTCTCATATAGAAAAACTTCACCTTTTACATATGAATACCAACAATTTTAGAGTTATTGATAAACCTGGATCTTTCCTATAACAATAAACATAATTATAGTTTAATAAATATTTTCTGGTTTTTTTTCATTTACATGAATTTTGCAAATGTGTAACTTACATATATTTGTAGTGTGAGTGAGGACTTTGATGAGTATGTTAAATATTGAAAATTAAAGTTTTTTTTTAATTAATTGTATTTGTATTTGAAAACTAAAATCATCTTCACAAATGTGGAATTAAAGGAATATTTAGCAAAGCTAAATATGGAAAGATTACATATGGTTAATGCAATACAATTGGTTAATGCAATACAAAAGACTCCATTAAAAATAGGGAGTAATAATAATAGGTAGGCAACGGCTTATACTTGTGTGTAATGTAATTCACTCATTTTATAGCATATTGATTACTATAAAATGAAGCATGTTTGTCACAATAGACATTATCAATACATATTATAACAAATTATTAGTTTTTCAATAAGTTTATCTTTCTTCTTAGACATTTCATTTCTTCATATAAGTTTATTGTTCTAACTATATTATTTCGTGTTCAACTTTAGTGAGGGTTGTATTTCATATTGTTATTAGCAGCCAAATTTCCGCTGCGACTCTAACCATTGGTATCAGAGCCAATTGTAAAATTGTAGAGTGGTAAAAATTTATTATTTTTTTTTTGGTTATCGAAAATAATGGCTTCTACTAGTGGAACCGTCAAGGTTGGGAAATATGAAATAGAGAAGTTTAATGGAAAAAATGATTTTTCTTATTGGAGGATGCAAATGAAAAATTTGCTTATTTCACAAAAGTTACACAAGGTGTTAGCAGAACAAAAACCTGAGAGTATGAAGGATGAGGATTGGGAAGAGTTAGTTCTTGAAGCACTGGCAGCCATAATCTTATGCCTTGAGAGGGATGTTGTGTTCTTGGTTAATGAAGAAGCAATGGCTGTTGGCGTGTGGTCAAAGTTAGAGAAAATTTTCATGAGGAAAACTCTAACAAATCGAATCTACTTGAAATCCAAATTGTATACATGCAAGATGGAGGAAGGCACCCCAATCCGTGATTATGTCAACAAGTTTGATAGGATTATATCGGACTTGAAGGATATAGGAGTGAAGATTGATGATGAAGACCAAGCACTTATGTTGCTTCTTTCATTGACCAAGAAGTATGAAAATCTAGTTCAAACATTGATGCTTGTGGGTGATACTCTAACCATGGATGCGACTAGAACATCATTATTAGCGGATGATCTTCGAAAGGTTGCTACTAGTGGGATGTCTAGTACTGTTGGAGAAAATAACGAACAGACTCAAGGATTGCTTGTTACTAGAGGGAGGACAAATGAAAGAGGACAAGGCAGGGGCGGCAAGTCTAGATCAAAATCTAGAGCTCATGCAGAAAGAACGTGCTTTAAATGTGGTGAGCTTGGGCACTTTAAAGCAAATTGTCCAAATAAGAGGGTATTATTTAAAAATTATACCAACAACGTCAACAAATCCAAAGGTAAACAACAAGATTTGCAAGAGGCGAGTTATGTCTCAAATGGTGAGAATGATTGTTTCTCTGTCTCAGAGCAAGACCATGATATCTCTGGGAGATGGATGCTTGATTCAAGAGCTTCACACCATATGTGCCCTAATAGGAAGTGGTTTACTACCTACCAAAGCACAAATGGTGGTACAGTTTTAATGGGGAATAACCATGCCTGCAAAATTATGGGGTATGGTACAATACGAATCAAGATGCATGATGGAGTGGTAAGGACTTTGATGAACGTGAGACATGTCCCTAATTTGCGGAAAAACCTTATTTCTCTTGGTGTATTAGAGGAAAATGGTTGCAAAATAATCTTGGAAAATGGAGGCTTAAAGGTTGTTCGTGGTTCGTTGGTTGTGATGAAGGGGGTTCGTCACAGAAATCTGTATTCTCTTATGGGGGAAACTGTCACTGGTGATTTGGCAGTTGGAATCGATAGAAGTAAAGACCAAACTGAATGTACGAGGATGTGGCACATGCGCCTTGGGCATATGTATAAAAAGGGTCTATCGCTGCTTGGTGAGAAAAGTTTGCTGAAGAACATGGAAAAGCCATGCATGGAATTTTGTGAGCATTGTGTGTATGGTAAAGCACATAGGTTGCGGTTTTCTACAAGCAAGCATAAAAGTAAGGAAATATTAGACTACATGCACACTGACGTTTGGGGTCCGACTCCAGTTACTTCTAAGGGTGGTTCAAGGTAATTTGTTACATATGTTGATGATCATTCGAGGTATGCTTGGATTTACTTTATTAAGCATAAGAATGAGGTATTTGATATTTTCAAGTGTTGGAAACCAATGGTTGAGAACAGAACGGGTAGAAAGCTGAAAACTCTGCGATCGTATAATGGTACAGAGTATACAGATGGAGCTTTCAAGAGGTTTTGTGATCAGGAAGGTATTGTTAGACACTGGACGGTCAAAGGCACACCACAACAGAATGGAGTCGCGGAAAGGCTGAACTGTACACTTCTTTAGAAAGCGAGGTGTATGCGCTCTAATTCTAGGTTAGGTCGAGAATGGTGGGCAGAGTCGGTTGCTACAACTTGTTATGTTGTAAACAGATCCCCACATTCGATTTTAGGTGAAGACACGCCCTATAAGGTGTGGTCAGGTGAACATGCTGATTATGAAAAACTGAAAATCTTTGGATGCACGACCTATTATCATGTCAAGAATAGTAAACTTGATAATAGAGCCAAGAAAGCTATCTTTCTAGGATATGTAACAGGGGTCAAAGGCTATCGCCTTTGGAGTATAGAAGACTCTAAGTTTGTGATTAGCAGGGATGTTACATTTGACGAAAAATCTATGGTAGCTTTGTCAAAAGCTATAAATCCTAACGATGGTGATGTGACGATATCAAATAAGCAAGTTATTAAGATAAAATCTAAAGACCAACCAGATTCTAGTCGTGGTCAGGTGGAGAATCCTATCGCTAGTAAAGACGAGGAAGAGGATGAACTTGATCATTAGGAGGTTCAGCAGGAAAATACACATGTGTTACAACAACAACATGAATCTTTGGATACCACTAGGCCAAAGAGAAATTATAAACTAGTTCAGAAGTTTGGGTCAGACAAACCTCTGAGGCATTATGGGCAGGTTAACTTGGTGGAATATGCACTGTCAATTGAAGATGATGAGCCGGTCACCTTCAAGCAAGCTATAAAAGAAAAAGATAGAGAGAGTTGGTTGGTTGCTATGGAGGAAGAGATGCAATCTCTTCACAAGAACAAGACATGGGAGGTGGTCCCATTGCCCGTGGGAAAGACTGCTATTGGTTGTAAATGGGTGTATAAAAGAAAAGAAGATCATACTAAGTCATGCGGTACAAGATATAAGGCTAGGCTAGTGGCCAAGGGGTTTGAACAAAAGGAAGGAGTTGATTACAATGAGATATTTTCTCCGGTGGTGAAACATACTTCTATCCGGATGCTATTAAGTTTAGTAGCTCACGGTGATCTTGAGCTGGAATAACTAGACGTGAAGACATCCTTCTTGCATGGAGACTTAGATGAATATATATATATATATATATATATATATATATATATATATATATATATATATATATATATATATATATATATATATATATATATATATATATATATATATATATATATATATATATATATATATATATATATATATATATATATATATATATATATATATATAAGAGCCCATGGAAAACCATGGATGAAAAGGGTGCTAGCACCTTCCCTTTTCATAATCTACCCCCCGAATCCAAGAAAACATCTCAAAGGTCTTTCCTGTGCTTTTTGACCTTTTCTTTGGATAAAATAAAAAGTTGGTGGCGACTCTTGCTAAACTGAAACATTCGCAAACACAAACGCAAAACCTCAAGTCAGTTCTCTCACCGCATCATAGAACTGGTGACTCTGCTGGGGAATTCACTCTAAAAGTGGGGTTACCTTAGGACTTAGATCACCTTTACATGCTTATTTTGTTTGCTCTGATTGCTTTACATTTGGTTCTCTTGTTTGGGTTTGAATCCTCCACTCAGATTTTTGGGAAACATTCATAGGTAAATAGCAATACATTGTGGAAACTGTGTAGGGTATACCGACATGGTTGAAGCAATAGCTATATTAGTGCGACATATTTGTGGGTACCGGTAGCCTTTGAGTTAATCAAAGAGAATACGGGGCCGCTGAGCAATGTCATGAAGCACTAATGGACCTTTAGAACCTTTACTTGACCATCTTGGCCTTATTAGGGGTAGTGAGATGACCGACTTTGGTGCAGTCCGAAGTTCGTAGATACTCGATACTACACTCATTGAGGGTTATTTTCTTGGAATATTTCGGTCGCTAGTTAAGTAGCTAAACTGAAACAATGAACACAGAAAATAGTCCAGTGATATTGAGCTCCTTAGAACCCGGATACTATTTATAGGACAGGTTGAGCCAACTAAACTTCAAGAGGGTACTTACCTATGAAACCCCATGCAAGCCTGAAACTAGGATCTTGTGTGACTTGCTTGTACATATACTTGTGCATACATCATGAACATCATAAAGCATCATATGCATCCACTAACCATTTCAAGGGTTCAGATCTTCATCTTTGTTCTTGTTTTGTAGGTAATGGAATCACTCCGCAGAAAAACTATTCAGGTCAACCTTGTGAGAATCCCTCCTCAACTCAAGGAGCTTGCTTCCAAGATTCCAGAGAATTCTCCCTTCTGTGAAAGACATGGTAGACTTCTCAACTTGGTCAACTCTAACATTGAAGAGGATATGGTGAAAGTTCTCTTCCAGTTCTTTGACCCCCTACACCATTGCTTTACATTTCCTGATTACCAACTAGTACCTACTTTGGAGGAATTTTCTCAACTCCTGAGGATTCCTATTCTCCATCAACTACCCTACAACGGTACGGAAAGAGAACCAAAGCCTGAAGATGTTGCTAAAGCCTTACACTTGCAACCATCTGATATCAAAGGTCATTGGGAAACCAGAAGTGATGTCAAGGGTTTCTTGGCAAAGTTTCTGTTTGAGAAGGCACAAGACTGCTGGAATTCTCTAGATCTGCAAGCTTTTGAGGAGATTGTAGCACTTCTCATCTATGGGTTGGTCTTGTTCCCAAACTCTGATCAGCTTATAGATGTGAATGCTGTCAAGATTTTCATATCTCAGAATCCTGTGCCTACATTGCTTGGGGACATCCTACACTCATTTCACACACGAACAATGAGGAAAAGAGGTGTTCTCATGTGCTGTACTCCTCTTCTAGCAAGGTGGTTTATTTCTCACCTTCCCCAATCGGTCTTGAAGAATGAGCAAGGCTTGAGGTGGTCACAACGATTGATGACTCTTACACATTCTGATGTTCATTGGTGTTCTCGGTCCAGAGAAAATGTCATCATCATTGATCGTTGTGGGGAATTCCCTAATGTCCCACTACTTGGCATTAGGGGAGGCATTACCTACAACCCCTATTTAGCTCTGAGACAGTTTGGGTATGCCCGAAGGGATGGCCCTCATGATATGCAGATTCCTGACTTAGTTTTTGACTTCGACAATGACGCTCAAGGACTACGACAAAGGTTTATCCGAGCTTGGAGGATGCCCAGCAAAGTGGACAGTAAGACACTGGGACACAATAATTCCATCCCCCTTGAGCCTTACCTCAAGTGGGTACGAACCCGCGCCCAGAGTCTTATGATGCCTTACCCCTACATTCTGCCTATGATCAAAGAGCCTGTTATGGAAGGAGAGGTTCCATACACCCTCCTACATCCTGACATGCCAACATCATTGGAGGATTTGCAAAAGAGTTGGATACAACTCAAGGAAGAACAGAATACTTTTGAAGCCAACTTCTACGCCAATGAGGAGAAGGTTTTGGAACTTACCTGTCAACTCCATGAAGATCAGACTCTCAACACTTACATCACACCAAATAGGATGCGCAACGTCTTTTTACATTGAGATTTTTGTAATATTTTGCCCATGGGGCATTTATGTACTAACAAATTTCTTCTTGTTAATATGACGTGTGTTCTTTTTGTTTGCAACAACTTTGAATTTCTGAATCCTTGAATGCATTACATGAATACATATCATTCATCATATGCATAAACAAGTCTTTACACCAGGTTTTCTTATCTTTCCGCTGTTTATTTCAGCAAGATGGATATAAAGCAGACGGTCAAAGATCTGCAAACACATAATTCGCAGTTCCAACAACTCCTCATGACCTTGGCAAAGGGTCAAGAGGACCTTAAAGCACTGTTAGAGAAAGAGACAGAAAAGGAAAATAAGAAAAAGAAAAGAGTTGGTGTGGCCACTATTGGAAGAAGATTTGAGAACCAAGCCAGGAGAGTCCTGGATTTCCCCTCGACGTCTGATGAAGGGGTTGGTAAAGGAAAAGGAGTTGTGATACCTTCCGAGTCTGAGGATGAAGAGGAAGAAGAAGAAGAGGATGAAGATTACTCTGAGCAGCAGTACCCTCCGGCGGATGATAAGTATAAAAATCTGGAAGATCGGTTGGCAGCCATGGAGGTACAAAGAGTACTTGAGTTAGATTTCGAAGAACTAGGGTTGGTTGCTAGGATCGTCATTCCCCCCAAGTTCAAAGTACCTACATTTTCTAAATACGACAGTTTGTCCTGTCCGAAGATGCATCTGCGGTCCTACGTCAGAAAAATCCAACCTCACTCTTCTGATAAGGATCTGTGGGTCCACTTTTTTCAAGATAGTTTGTCGGGTACACAATTAGACTGGTTCTATCAACTTGAGAGATCTGATGTTCATAATTGGGAGGATCTGGCTGTTGCCTTCTACCGACAATATCAATACAACGCAGATTTAGCACCTACTCGTACTCAACTATAGAGTATGGGTATGATCTCTAATGAGGGCTTTAAGGAGTATGCCCAGAAGTGGAGGGACCTGGTTGGAAGGGTGCAACCACCATCATCTGAAAGAGAGCTGGTTGATATGTTTTTAGGGACGTTGTCTGGTCCGTTTCTTTAATCACCTGATAGGGAGTTCATCGGCAGGGTTCACCGAATTAATTCTGACTGGTGAACAAGTTGAAGCTGGCATCAAGAGTGGTAAGATTCAAAAAGATACATCTGCTTCTACCACTGTCAAAAAACCTTTTCCAGCCAAGAAGGAGGTGTCTACTGTTTACTCTCAGAAAGGGCGAGGAAGAGTAGAGTGTCGGTCAACGGTGGGGGCTGTGATGATCCAAAAGACAGCAGTTGATCAACCTAGGAATGATCAACCAAGAGCCAACCAACAAAGAGGAGGAAGGCCTGCTAGGCAGTTCACCAAAATAAACATGACGCATGCCCAGGTCCTCCCCCATCTCTTAAAACTGAACCTTACAACCTTGAGAGATTCGCCACAAGATTCGAATACCTCTTCTCCCTACTATCATTCAAATGCAAAATGTGCATATCATTTGGACAGTGTGGGGAACGACACCAACAAATGTTAGGCCCTTAAAAGAAAGATCCAAGATTTGATAGATGCCAAGGAGGTAGAGTTTGACGCCCCCGAAAAACCTAATGTGATATCCGCTCCTATGCCAAAACATGGTCACAATGTCCATGCTATTGTAGAAGATCTTCATGTTACTGCTGTTGATGACCTAATGACTCCGTTGCCAATGATCAAAATGAATCTGTTGAAAGCCGGGATTTTTCCAGGCTGTGAAAAAGATTGTTACCTATGTTCGACCTTGCAATCCGACTGCCCGCTATTGAAGTCAGGCATCCAACGCCTGATGGATACTCAAGAAATCCTCTTTCAGAAGACTCCTGTTACTCCTGTTACTCCAATCAATGATGTTGCTATAATCACCATTTCTGACAATCTTTCCAAGGTCTCCAAAAGACCTGTTAAGATTACACCCGATCCAAAGTTTGTACCGCTGAAGATTACTATGCCAGGGCCAATCCCATATAAGTCCAACAAGACAATACCATGGAATTATGGGGGAGAAATCTTCTACCACGGTGTTAAGCAGATCGAATCAGTTGAAGAAAATTCCGATGAAGAAACTCCTGACATAGGAAATATTGCGGGGACAAGTAAGATCACTCATAGCGGAAGAATCTTCTCTCCGGAGATTGCTCCTCCACGGGCAGTCTTCGGACCCTCAAGTGCTCCTGTGCCTGTCAAGATATATGTGCGATGTCCAGTGATTGAAGAAATTGTTACTCCCGAAGCTATACCCTCTACTGTTACTGCTGATAAAGGTAAGGGGATCCAAGAAGCGCCCGTCAGGACGAGGGCTCGGACTTTGGTTATCCCCAATACCACCCAAAAGGAAATGGAGGAGATTTTAAAGATAAATAAGAAAAGCGACTATGATGTCGTAGAACAGATGGGGCAAACCCCTTCAAAAATCTCTATGCTGGCTCTATTGCTCTACTCCGAGGCTCATGCCAAAGCCTTGATCAAATTCCTGAAGACGGCACACGTGCCTCAAGAAACTTCTGCGGATCAGTTTCAAGAGTGTGTATCCAGCCTTACAGCCGACAATGGTCTTGGCTTCTCTGATGCCGATTTGACGTCTAAGGGAAGAAAGCATAATGATGCGCTGCATGTCTCGGTAGAGTGCAGAGGGACCACTCTTGCTCACGTTCTGGTTGATACCGGTTCATCTTTAAATATCCTACCAAAGAAAGCATTGGACAGACTAGACTGTGAAGGTTTGACCTTAAAGCCCAATAATATCATTATTAGAGCCTTCGACGGTTCCAAGCGGGTGGTTCACGGAGAAGTGGACATCCCAATTAAGGTGGGAACGGAAATTTTCAACTCTACATTTTATGTGATGGACATCCGTCCTTCATATTCATGCTTGTTGGGAAGGCCATGGATACACAACACTGGGGCAGTCACTTCTTCTCTACACCAAATGCTAAAATATCCAGTCCAGGGTAAAATCATAACAGTTCATGGTGAGGAGGAGTATATGATAAGCCACCTTAACTCTTTCCGCTACGTGGAGTTAGATGGTGAATTCATAGAAACACCTTTCAAACACTTTGAAGAGGTTTCTCCTAAAGTTGCGATAGCTAAGATAGTGACTGATGTGCCCATCATTACCAAACCTGTGTCCCGGATGTCATCCCTTAAAGATGTGAAGGCTGTAATCAAGGAAGGAGGAAGTACAGTGTGGGGTCAGCTACCATATTTTCCTTACAAAACTGATAAGTTTGGTTTGGGTTTCACTGCTGCTAGTCAAAAAGTTGTGCGTCGCTCCCGGGATGGAGGACCGCCACTGAGAATCACTCCTCATGGAGTTCATGCTTTAGAAGATGATGAAGAAGGAAGCAATTTTGAAGACTGGATCTTTCCAACCATTGAAGGAGGACTGTACAACTGGGAGGCGAACGACTTCGTTCCCATTACTTTCATCAATCAGTAATTTATCTTTTGAACATTTCCTGTTTGGTCTGTAATAACTTTTAAACAATTCGTACACTTTTTGCCTTATGCCTTACCCGAGGCATATAGGTCCATCTGTAAGAGTTTTGATTCTTCATTTTCATATGCCATTTTTAATGAATCATGGACGCTTTCATCTATAAACCTTTGTGTTCATTTTCTTTCTTTTTTACATTTCATTTTGTTTAAAGGTGGCTATCCCTTACACACACCCACACTCACAAAATGCAGGTAACCATCCACGCCGGATTCCATGAGTAACAATTCTGCTATGGCCTTCAGTGACTCTGAAGATATGGTTAATCATGCCAAATACGAAGGTGATGAAGACTGTGAAGTGCCTGGAGAGTTGGCTAGACTTTTGCAACAAGAAGAAAGGGCTATTCTGCCCCATGAAGAGTTGTTAGAGACTATCAATTTGGGAACAGAGGAAGACAGAAAAGAGGTTAAAGTGGGTGCCAACCTGGAGCCAAGTGTCAAAGAGCGCTTAGTTCAGCTGTTGAATGAATATGTTGAGATCTTCACCTGGTCCTATGAAGACATGCCGGGACTTGACACAGATATTGTGGTTCATCGTCTCCCTACAAGAGAAGACTGTCCGCCAATCAAACAGAAAGTCTGCCGAATGAGACCCGACATGTCCGAAAAGATCAAAGCTGAAGTGATGAAACAGTTCAATGCTGGCTTTCTTGTTGTTACTTCCTATCCACAATGGGTTGCTAACATTGTGCCCGTGCCTAAGAAGGACGGAAAAGTCAGAATGTGCGTGGATTACAGAGATTTAAACAAGGCTATCCCTAAAGATGATTTTCCACTACCACACATTGACATCTTGGTTGACAATACAGCTCAACACAAGGTATTCTCTTTCATGGACAAATTTTTAGGGTATAATCAGATCAGAATGGCCCCCGAAGACATGGAGAAGACTACTTTTGTTACGCACTGGGGTACCTTCTGTTATAAAGTGATGCCATTCGGACTGAAGAATGCTGGGGCAACCTATCAGCGAGCCATGGTAGCTTTGTTTCATGACATGATACATCATGAAATAGAAGTCTACATAGACGACATGATAGCCCGTTCACAAACAGAAGAAGAACACCTCGACCATCTGCAAAAGCTGTTTGTCAGGTTAAAGGAATACAAGCTCAGACTAAACCCTAGCAAGTGCACTTTCGGAGTCAGGTCCGGTAAACTTTTAGGATTCATCGTCAGCAACAAAGGCATCGAGGTTGATCCTGCCAAAGTCAAAGCTATACAAGAAATGTCTGCCCCTCGCACTGAAAAGGAGGTAAGAGGTTTCTTAGGACGCCTAAACTACATTGCAAGGTTCATTTCTCACCTAACATCTACTTGTGAACCAATCTTCAAGCTGTTGAAGAAAGATCAGGTGGTTAAATGGAATGATGACTGTCAAGTTGCTTTCGATAGAATCAAGGAGTATTTGCTGGAACCTCCTATCTTGATGCCATCCATCGAAGGAAGGTCGTTAATCATATATGTGACTGTCTTGGAGAATTCAATGGGGTGCGTATTGGGCCAACATGACGAGTCTGGCCGAAAAGAGCATGCCATTTATTACCTTAGCAAAAAGTTTACTGACTGTGAGACTCGCTACTCACTGCTCGAGAAAACTTGCTGCGCTTTGGTATGGGCTAATCGCTGGCTAAGGCAGTATATGTTGACGCATACCACCCTGCTGATTTCTAAAATGGATCCAATCAAGTACATCTTCGAGAAGCCTGCTTTATCTGGAAGAATAGCTAGATGGCAGATGATCCTCACCGAATATGATATACAGTACACGACCCAAAAAGCTATAAAAGGGAGTGTGCTATCCGATCATCTGGGTCATCAAGCTGTCGAAGATTACCAATCCATGAGGTTCGACTTTCCCGACGAGGATATCATGACATTGGACAACATTGAAGGAAATGGACCGTATGATGGATCTGAACAAGGATCCCGATGGACCCTGTACTTTGATGGTGCTTCAAATGCACTTGGCAACGGTATTGGCGCGGTACTTACCTCCCCGGAAGGTTGCCATACACCTTTCACTGCTAGACTCTACTTCAGCTGCACCAACAACATGGCCGAGTATGAAGCTTGTATCTTTGGTCTCAAGGCCGATATTGACTTGGGAATCAAATCTTTGATTGTATTTGGGGACTCCGCTTTGGTTATCAGTCAAATCAAAGGAGAGTGGGATACTACACATCCCAACCTC
Organism: Vicia faba; assembly: GCA_948472305.1. Classification (NCBI taxonomy): domain Eukaryota; kingdom Viridiplantae; phylum Streptophyta; class Magnoliopsida; order Fabales; family Fabaceae; genus Vicia; species Vicia faba. Next base: position 1,545,067,817 of record OX451739.1, read on the forward strand.
ATCCCTTACAAAGAACATGTCTTGACATTGTTACCACACTTCGAGCAGATTACCTTCGAGCACTTCCCGCGAGAAGAGAATCAGCTAACAGATGCGCTAGCTACAATGTCCTCCATGTTTAAACTTAATTGGGATAATGAGGCTCCCAAAATCACCATTGAGCGAATGGACAAACCTGCACATTGTCACGAGATTAATACCGAAGAAGTAGTGGAACAACCCTAGTTTTACGAAATCAAAAGGTATCTCAAGACTCGAGAATATCCTGAAGGAGCTTCAGTCAACGACAAAAAGTTCTTAAGGAGATTTGCTACCAAGTTCTTCCTAAGCGATGGTATCCTATACAAGCGCAACCATGATTGTGTTCTGATTCGTTGTGTGGACAAGGTTGAAGCTGAGAAAATCATGGCTGAACTACATAATGGCACCTTTGGCACCCACTCAAGCGGTCATACGATGGCTAAGAAGATCCTACGGGCAGGCTACTATTGGTCTACCATGGAAGCTGACTGTCATCAATATTCCCGTACTTGTCACAAATGCCAAATCTATGCTGACAAGGTACATATTCCCCCAGTTCCCCTTAATGTCCTAACGGCTCCTTGGCCATTTGCAATGTGGGGTATCGACATGATTGGAGAGATCAAGCCTACAACATCCAATGGACACCGTTTCATCCTGGTGGCCATTGATTACTTTACCAAGTGGGTCGAAGCAACTTCCTTCGCCTTTGTTACAAAGAATGTGGTTGCTCGCTTCATCAAGCAGAACCTCATATGCCGGTATGGTGTCCCCGACAGAATTATTACTGACAACGGTACGAACCTGAACAACACTATGATCACCGCTTTGTGCAAGCAGTTCAAGATTCAACATCACAACTCGTCTCCCTATCGGCCTAAGATGAACGGTGATGTCGAAGCTGCGAACAAAAATATCAAGGAGATCATTCAAAAGATGACAGTCACCTATAAGGACTGGTATGAGATGTTACCATTTGCTTTGCACGGGTACCATACCACGACACGCACTTCAACTAGGGCAACACCATATTCTTTGGTATACGACATGAAAGCTGTTTTACCTATCGAGGTTCAGATTCCCTCCTTGAGAATCATGAAAGATGCTGGTTTGAGTGAAGACGATTGGATTCAGACCCGGCTTGATCAACTTAACTTGATTGACGAAAAACGACTTACTGCTATTTGTCATGGTCAGGTGTATCAAAAACGTATGATCAAGGATTTCAACAAGAAAGTCAAGAGACAAGTATATCAAGTCGGGGACCTGGTAATCAAGCGGATCATCTTTCCACAAAGTGATCCCAGGGCAAATGGACTCCTACTTATGAGGGACCATTTGTAATCAAAAACATCTTTTCTGGCGGAGCTATGATCTTAACCACCATGGACGGCGACGACCTGCCACACCCTGTGAACGCAGACATAGTCAAAAGATACTACGCATAAATGACCCGGCAAGTTGAAAACCCGAAAGGGCGATTCAGGCAAAAATTAGGGATAAATAAAAAAATCTGTACACCCGGCAAGTTGAAAACCCGAAAGGGAGACTTGGGCAAAAAAGGGTTTCCCGGTGGATCGAAAACCCGAAAGGGCGGTCCAGGAAAAAGTTAGGGAATTAAAGCGTATGACTATGTCTCGTCAGATCACTTTAAGGGCAATATCTTCACGGACAAACTCCAAGTTTCTGATCAATCCAATCATCTGCGGACGAAGCAACGAATGGACAAGATACTCAGAGTTACGAAGGCCATAGCAGAATGGGAACCCCATGGAAATGTTACACATAGCCATCTTTCTTTGTATAAAATTTTTCTCAATTTTATGACAACATTCTCTTACTAGGATGTTTGTCTCCTTTGTACAAAAATACTCACACGAAGTTAATACAAAGATACTTCAAAGTGCCGAAAATTGCTTTCCTTCTTTACACTTATGTTTTATTTGAAAATGTTCAATGATTTATTGAATGAGCATATGCATTTGAATATAATCACTGCTTACAAATAAAACAGAATGAGGAAGAATAATTACTGATAGGATGAAAGTGCAGGAAAGTGTCTTTAGACTATTCCAGGAGAAATCCCCTGCAATACATCATCCAGATCCTAGACAGAACTAAAGCTTTGAAATGCATATCCCCAGCAGAGTTAAAGTTTCAAGAATCCCCGTCAGAGCTGAGTTTTCAAATTCCCAATCCCCGGCGGAGCAAAACTTTAAACTTTAAACCCTCTAAGAAGATGAAACTTTCTTCCCAAACGAAGCCAAACCTTCGGCCTCTAAACACCAGTGGAGACCATCCAGTTTCCTCCATCGTCCCTGAAGAGTCGCTTTAAAACCAGATAATTCCCTAGAGAGTTATTCTTCCCCAGTGAAGTCACCACAATCAAATTGGCACGTCATTAAGATACCCAGCGGAAAAGAAACTCTGATCTACCAATCCCCACCGGAAACTATTCAGTTTTCCCCTGATACCCCATAACAGAACGAAGATTCTCATTCTTGAAGTCCCCATTGGATTGACCTACAACCCAAACTCCTGATCTCCCCAGCAGTTTGACTTCCCCCCACGGAGGTTATCAAAATCTTGAATCTCCAGCAGTGGTCATAGATTTATTTTCCCCACAGAGTTATTTCCCAGCAGAACGAAGATTCTCGTTCTCATTTCTCCGGTGGAAGCCTCCAAAGTTCAATTCCCCAGTAGAGGTCTTCAGAGTTTCCCTATTCCCCAGCCGAGTAAGGATTCCCGTTGGTCTACTCCCCAGCTATGGTAATCAAAGTTCTCTAGATTCCCCAAGCAGGTTTCTCAAGCAGACTTAATGATTCCTACATCCCTGCAGAGTTTGTCAAAATTCTTGTTAATTCCCACAAGTCACCAAGGATTTTCTATCTCCAACAGCGGTCAAAGGATTTGTTTTCCCCGGCAGCAGTCGAATATTTCATTATCTCCAGTATCAAGGATATATTTTCCTCAGCAAAACAACTAATCAGCTTACATGCACATACATTCATAAATCACGAACATTGATAAAACACATATATTGCATCATACATTTCATGCAACATAGCATTTATGTTTCAGTTGACCTTTTACCCTTTTCAGGATAAAATTAACAACTACCCAAAACAGATGATCAAAGCTCAGAAAACGACTCAGAGAGGCTCCAGACATGGATGCTCTCATATTTGCTTATTCAAATCAAGGGGCAGATTCCTGTTCCAATTATGAAGCCTAGATTCGACCAGATTTTATCCTGACTACACTGAAGCCCGGAGATCGACCGGAAAGTAGTAGAATCCCCTGCAAGTTCTTCTGAAACCTGGATGTTGACCAGATAGGAAGTAAGGTATTGTGAAGCCTGGATGTTGACCAGATAGAAATACAAGACTGTGAAGCCTGGATGTTGACCAGATAACAGTAAGGTACACTGTGAAGCTTGGATGTTGACCAAATAGTAGTTTACTCGGCCAATTACTTTGAAGCCCGGATCCAACCGGATATTAGTAGGCCCTAAAATCAAAAGAAAAATCGGAGGCGACCGGATAACCATTTGATTTTCTTCTGAAGACTGGATGTTGACCAAATAGGAAGTAAGGTATTGTGAAGCCTGGATGTTGACCAGATAGCAGTTCACTGTCACCTCCTCAACCAAGATATGATTCCCCGGTAGAATAACAGGCGACTGAAGTTCTATTTCTACCACGACAGAGACCAACATTCCCCCCGACGTAGATCTCCTCAATAACAGGTATACGGGCTCTCGCAAAGGAATATCTTATGCGATCAACATTCTTGGATGGCATCTTTAAGCCCATCTCCGACAAGATTCAATCATATCTCCAAATGGCATCTTTAAGCCCATTTCCTCAACCACAGTGTGACGAGTGCAAATTTACGGGCACTCTAGTGTCCAATCCTCTTTTACCTTCGAGTCACAAAAGGCAAACTCGCCAATCTAACTCTTCAGGTTCAAGAAGATTGAACATGGGCAGCTATTGTACCCCAAAATTTGCCCTCTCATCCTTCAGGAATTCATTCTGAATTCTCAGAGTTTCTCTTAAACAAATCCAAGCCCTGAATTATCATTCCTCTCCAGATAAACCATTTACAAGAGCAGAATGGTCATTTGCAAGCTCAAAAGTCAAAATTTTTACCTTGAAAAAGTTAAATTCTATATGCTTAGAATTTTTCTCTGAAAAAAAGTGTTTAAGAAAAATGGCACTTCAGAACTTCTGAACCAACCTCCAGGCAGAAACGGTCAGAAGTTGCAAACTTAGTTCAACGCATAACATTCAGTCAGAAGGTGGCTCTTCAGCAGCTACAACAACTCAGTTAGGGGTTGTAAACGTGGTTCAGCACGTAATCTTTAAACAGAACATGGCTCCTTCAGCAGCTACGCAAGTTCAGCCAAAGCTTGCTAAAGAAATGCAAAGAAGACAACAAAGCCTGAAACTCCTTCAGAACATACTGGGATCAGAAGGTAATGGGATCAGCAGATTAGGTATAATACTGAAGCAGAATCTCAAAGTCCAGAGTTTTCAGAGGCAGATCAAAGGAACATGCTGGAAGGTCTTGAAAACTCTCAAAATTTATTGAGGCAGCAAGAGACCAAGGTCAGAGCTTGGTCTACGTTTTTTTTTGTAAAGCAGAACTGCTGGCTCAGGTTTTAGGTAATGATGCAAAATCTCCTATTACAAGATTTTTGATTTTGACAAATCTCATCATCATTTAATGCTCATTAATGCTCACAACCACTTTTGAGCATTCATCCAAGGGATCTCTCCACGTGTGGCATGATAACACCCTTCTGCAGGCTTAGGCATGGGTCTATGCGCCACTTTTCGCCTATGGGTGTCACTTCTCCTTAATCCTAGCTTACTGTTCCAACCTAGGCTGAAAAGTTGTCCATCATCACAACTTTTCATGAACTCCCTTCAAGAACAAGTTAACCTCTACTGCATAGTATTGGTGCCATTTAACGTTCAAAAATTCACAAAGCCTTGCCTATAAATAGGACACCATTGTCCATTAAAAGGGTGGTAAAAAAAATCCAGAAAAACTCTAGCAAGAAAACATTGTGAAAACTCTGTCAAAATTCCTAGTGTTTCATAACTTTGAATTTCCTGCCTCCAAACTTCATTGATACCCAGTTTGCTCCTTGACTAAAGAACGCCCATACAGTTTCTGACCATACATACATATATCTTCTCCATCCACCCATTCTAAAAAGAACCTGTCCAGAACACCATCAGAGCTAAAGCTAGCTCCAACTCATAGATTTTCTTCCAACAACAAGGTAAGCACCTGCTGACTCTCATCACGCTGCTAAGCATCATCAGCTTTGCATGCTCAATAAATACAATGTATATATCATGTTGCTGCTGTATGCATTCTGAGGATTTTCATGCCTCTGAATGCTTAAGTAGGAAGTGGATCAGTGTAGAACCTGCCTGTGGCTTTGTTGGTTCTGTCTTCTGAAACACTTTGAAACTTGCTGAGATTATCCTAGGCATGCCTTCTGTTTTGTGGGAAAATAATAAAATTGCAGATATTCTGACTAGTACAGGGGGAAACCAAGCGCTGACTTTGACGCCAGCATTTCTGAGGCCTGTTTTCCCATCAATAATATCAGAACTTCTGAAAATTATTGTGTTTCCAGCAGGGTCAGAACTTCTGACTTCCCCACTAACAAACTTCTGTCTTGCAGCGCATGGGGGTCAGAACTTCTGACCTTCCCACTAACGGGTTTCTGTTTTGCAGGGCACCAGAGTCAGAAGTTCTGACTCATACAGTTTCACTAACAGGTTGATATTCTGCAGTAGGCCTGGGTCAGAACTTCTGACTTCCTCTCAGCAGCGCGCTAGCCCTCTCTCTCTTTCTCTTTTTCTTTCCCTTGTTATTTTCTTTTTTTTATCTATTTTTCTCGTTGAACCACCCCCATGTACAAGTGTGAATCCCCCACCCCCTAAATATTGTAATAGCGTAGGATTTTACATTTCCGCATTTTTATTGCTTTCGAAAGTAAATGCTAGTAATTAGGATATGTATGGCAAGATAAAATCAATAAAATAGAAAATCTTAATTCAAGATAAGATCATGCATGCAATAAAATACACTTGCACACAAACACCCTTAAGGTATCTCCACTTGGTTGCCTAAATAAATGGCCATGGTATGCATACTAGGTATCTTGGCAAAACAAAACAAAACAAAAGATCATAGTCCCTCGATGACGCTATCTTGGTTGCCTATACAAAATGATCTAGTCACTCAAAAATTTGCTAAAGATACTTAGCACAATTGCTATCATGGTCAATCCGATGACCCGCGCCTGTCCCGTTTAACATCCTAATACAAGGTTGTTTACCAAATACAATGGTAAAACAACACTGTCAAAAGGGTTAAAAACGTATAGGAAAGATCTTTGAGTAAAATAGGGTAGACAACTCTTAGTTACTTGATCAAAACTTGCAAAACATCCTTGCTATTTTCAAACACACGTAACAACACAATTTCAAAACATTTCCCAAAAACAAACTTTCAAACCTTGAAAAATCTTTTCAAAAGACAAATACACCCTTGTATACATTCAAACAAGAATCATTACAAAAGTTGCCACAACGATGGCCTCTTTTCAAAACATTTTTCAAAACCACACACACAAAGCACCATTTCAAACAATTGAAAAGCAAAAGCAAGTGATCTAAATAAATAACTAAGAGCTCATGAAAAACCATGGATGAAAAGGGTGCTAGCACCTTCCCTTTTCATAATCTACCCTCCGAATCCAAGAAAACATCTCAAAGGTCTTTCCTGTGCTTTTTGACCTTTCCTTAGGATAAAATAAAAAGTCGGTGGCGACTCTTGCAAAACCGAAACATTTGCGAACACAAACGCAAAACCTCAAGTCAGTTCTCCCACCGCATCACAATATGTGTTATTTATTTTATTTATTTATTTTGATACAATTTTTTTATCATGCAAGAGGCTATTTCGGTATGTTTTTCTTAAAATTGATCTTTATCTATTTTATTTTTTTAAGTGTTTGGACTTAAGACATATTGAAGTTATATTATGCATTGTTAAAAAAATATGTTTTGTCAGCTTCTTTAGTAATGATTAATTTTTTTTATAAATTATATAATAAATTAAATTTTAAAGTTAAAAATTAAAAAAATTGGTAGATTGACCCGCCAATCTGTCAACTCATTCCACCTCAAGTTTATACAGACTTAAACAGAACGAATCTAAACAGCACGGACTGCCGACTTTACCACCCTAATAACATTACATTTATCTAAGTTTAAGGTATAATATTTTGTAATAATTTTTTGTAATGTATTTGTGTATGAATCACACACACTTCTTAGATTAAGTACCTTAAACCAACTTCTTTTTACCGATACAAACACTTGACGCAATGCATTTTAGCACAAATATTTCTTTTATTTATATCGTCTCTTGATGGATCGAAATGTAATGTATTAACAGTTTATTTTAGTAAAAATTCATACAAACTCTACATAAACATTAGTGTTGGTAAACGATTTTTCATAATTTGTAATATTATGTATTTGCAATTTTTTTTTTTGTATTTATCTATTTGTTTTCCAATATTGTTTACAAAATAAATTTTTGTATTTGTTACAAATATTTGTTTTGGAAATAATATATTTTTTTAATTAAAGAAAAGTATAAAAAACGCATTTAATGTATCATTCATTGATTTTAATTTAAAAAACAATTTAAAATAATAGATAAATTACACAAAATTGATTTACTCATATTGACATGAATGAATTAAGTATGTCTCTTATTGTTATATATTTCAATCACAAAAATCAACACCAACTACATGAACGAACCACATATGTTTCTCTATATCATGTTGTTTATGTGGCAATGAATATTATATATATATATATATATATATATATATATATATATATATATATATATATATATATATATATATATATATATATATATATATATATATATATATATATATATATATATATATATATATATATATATATATATATATATATATATATATATATATATATATATATATATATATATATATATATATATATATATATATATATATTCTAACGCATATTATATATAAACTTTAAATCATACTAATATCAACACCAACTACATACAAAAACAACTAATGTTTCTCAGAAATAGTGTTTGCATGGTGTTTTTTATATTTCATTTTCTATATTGTGCATTTCATATGATAAAATCTGAAATGCATAATATAAAGAAACATATTTAATAAATGAAGTATAAGGAATATTGTGTATGCAGTATATATATAAAATTATAAACTGTTAATTCATATTATATTTTCGTATTGTGTATTTATTATTATTTCCTCTAATTCAATATTTATATTAATATATAATTTTACAAATTTTTATTATATTTATCTTTCAAAATATATGAGTTTAAATCATTTATTTTATAATTTTAAAATATCAATATTATTTCTTTTATCTATCTATATATTTGTCTACATACCAACACTACTGGCTACAATATAATCATCTCTCTTCGTATTATCACCACCACTAATTTATTTTATTTCCAAATTTTATTTTATTTATTTTCTTTTCTTTTCATTAATCTTTAAACATTTCTTTATTGATATAAACTTAAAAGTATCATTAACTAAAGTATTATTACAAATTTTAAATTCATTTAGGTTGGTCAATCTTTAGATCATTGCAAATTTTAAATTCAAATTAAATAGTTAAAATAAGAAGACTCATTTTTCATTTATTATAAAAAACATTTTTAAATCTTTTATCAAACACACATAAAATAAATACTAAAAAAAAACTTAAATATAAAAACAAAATAACAATAGAAATAGGGAGGATAACTGATAGAGTTTGAGAAAAATCCTATATCATACTCATATATTCGGTTTGAAAAAATCTTTATATTCAAATTCATATTCACGTAGAACTTAATTTTTATATCTGTATTCTTGAATACTTAAATACATGTATTCATATCTGTTATACGTAATTTTAATAAAAAATAATTTTATCAATTAAAAAATGTTATATTATTTTAAATTTTTAATAAAATTCACAAAAAATTTAAAAAATATTATTGTAGAATATCTACTGTCATATTTCACATATGTATATTTTAATAGATAATTACCCATCTCAATCATCATAAATATTTTTTTTTGCATGTGTCTGTATGAGTATGGTTGTAATCCTTAAATAAAAGTTTTCTTTCCACCTATAACTCATCAACCTCGTAATTCAAATCATCTTTTCTGTAAAAGATCTCGGTCATTGATGGACCACCATATTACTCTCTTTCTTTTATTTTCTCATCTTAACTATAACAATTTTTTCTTTTGATAATTCCCCTTTATTAATTTATGTTTATATTATTATTATTATTATTATTATTATTATTATTATTATTATTATTATTATTATTATTATTATTATTATTATTATTATTATTATTATTATTATTATTATTATTATTATATGTTATGTGATATACCAATAATAATAATAATTATAATAGTAATAACAATAATAATTTTAATTATTTTTATGTCTATTATTATTATTATTATTTTTAATATTTTGATGCTTATTATTATTATTATTATTATTATTATTATTATTATTATTATTCATTTTTTATATTATTAAATGACTATTTAACACTAATGCATATTCTCATATTTACACTTTTTTTATCTTGACCTCAAATTATTATATATAATTATTATAATTTTATATAATTTAAAATATAAGGAATTTTGATAATTTATAGCATTATTTGATTATTTTAAATATAAATTGTATAAATAAAATACCTTTCATAGTAAAAAAATACATATAGTTGTAAAATATTAATCACCAAACAAGAATAAAGAGAAAAGAAACCAATAGAGATTTTATCATTTTAACTGATATATCCATACAATAAAATATAATAGTTTCAATATAATTAATTTTATATTTATACAATTAAAATGATATACATTAAATTTGAAAGAAAAATAAATAATACAAATTAGAATGAAAACAAGGTTATTTATAGAAGAAACATACATAAAATTGAAAATATTTAGGCCAAATCGCCTCCTAAAGTATATGGTCGATAAGAGTATTTGAATTAACCTTAGAACTATTAATAACCTATTACTAAATTCACATTTCCAAACTTTCTGTTTAAATTCGATTTAAAGTTTAAATCTATGAAAAATTTAAAGTTTGATTTTTGTTTTCTTAAAAATTTGAAGAAAGAAAATCAGAAATATCTTCTCATATAGAAAAACTTCACCTTTTACATATGAATACCAACAATTTTAGAGTTATTGATAAACCTGGATCTTTCCTATAACAATAAACATAATTATTGTTTAATAAATATTTTCTGGTTTTTTTTCATTTACATGAATTTTGCAAATGTGTAACTTACATATATTTGTAGTGTGAGTGAGGACTTTGATGAGTATGTTAAATATTGAAAATTAAAGTTTTTTTTAATTAATTGTATTTGTATTTGAAAACTAAAATCATTTTCACAAATGTGGAATTAAAAGAATATTTAGCAAAGCTAAATATGGAAAGATTACATGTGATTAATGCAATACAATTGGTTTATGCAATACAATACACTTCAATAAAAATAGGGAGTAATAATAGGTAGACAACAACTTATACTTTAATGTAATTCAGTCATTTTATAGCATATGGATTATTATAAAATGAAGCATGTTTGTCACAATAAACATTATCAATACATATTATAACAAGTTATTAGTTTTTCAATAAGTTCATCTTTATTCTTAGACATTTCATTTCTTCATATAAGTTTATTGTTCTAACTACATTATTTCGTGTTCAACTTTAGTGAGGGTTGTGTTTCATATTGTTATTAGAAGCCAAATTTCCGCTGCGACTCTAACCATTGGTATCAGAGTCAATTGTAAAATTGTAGAGTGGTAAAAATTTATTATTATTTTTTGGTTATCGAAGATAATGGCTTCTACTAGTGGAACCGTCAAGGTTGGGAAATATGAAATAGAGAAGTTTAATGGAAAAAATAATTTTTCTTATTGGAGGATGCAAATGAAAAATTTGGTTATTTCACAAAAGTTACACAAGGCGTTAGCAGAACAAAAACCTGAGAGTATGAAGGATGAGGATTGGGAAGAGTTAGTTCTTGAAGCACGGGCAGCCATAATCTTATGCCTTGAGAGGGATGTTGCGTTCTTGGTTAATGAAGAAGCAACGACTGTTGGCGTGTGGTCAAAGTTAGAGAAAAATTTCATGAGGAAAACTCTAACAAATCGAATCTACTTGAAATCCAAATTGTATACATGCAAGATGGAGGAAGGCACCCCAATCCATGATTATGTCAACAAGTTTAATAGGATTATATCAGACTTGAAGGATATAGGAGTGAAGATTGATGATGAAGACCAAACACTTATGTTGCTTCTTTCATTGACCAAGAAGTATGAAAATCTAGTTCAAACATTGATGCTTGTGGGTGATACTCTAACCATGGATGAGACTAGAACATCATTATTAGCGGATGATCTTCGAAAGGTTGCTACTAGTGGGATGTCTAGTACTGTTGGAGAAAATAACAAACAGACTCAAGGATTGCTTGTTACTAGAGGGAGGACAAATGAAAGAGGACAAGAGAGGGGCGGTAAGTCTAGATCAAAATCTAGAGCTCATGCAGAAAGAACGTGCTTTAAATGTGGTGAGCTTGGGCACTTTAAAGAAAATTGTCCAAATAAGATGGTATTATTTAAAAATTATACCAACAATGACAACAAATCCAAAGGTAAACTACAAGATTTGCAAGAGGCAAGTTATGTCTCAAATGGTGAGAATGATTGTTTCTCTGTCTCAGAGCAAGACCATGATATCTCTGGGAGATGGATGCTTGATTCAAGAGCTTCACACCATATGTGCCCAAATAGGAAGTGGTTTACTACCTACCAAAGCACATATGGTGGTACAGTTTTAATGGGGAATAACCATGCCTGCAAAATTATGGGGTATGGTACAATACGAATCAAGATACATGATGGAGTGGTAAGGACTTTGATGAACGTGAGACATGTCCCTAATTTGCGGAAAAACCTTATTTCTCTTGGTGTATTAGAGGAAAACGGTTGCAAAATAATCTTGGAAAATGGAGGCTTAAAGGTTGTTTGTGGTTCGTTGGTTGTGATGAAGGGGGTTCGTCACAGAAATCTGTATTCTCTTATGGGGGAAACTGTCACTGGTGATTTGGCAGTTGGAATCAATAGAAGTAAAGACCAAACTGAATGTACGAGGATGTGGCACATGCGCCTTGGGCATATGTCTAAAAAGGGTCTATCACTGCTTGGTGAGAAAAGTTTGCTGAAGAACATGAAAAAGCCATGCACGGAATTTTGTGAACATTGTGTGTATGGTAAAGCACATAGGTTGCGGTTTTCTACAAGCAAGCATAAAAGTAGGGAAATATTAGACTACGTGCACACTGGCGTTTGGGGTCCGACTCCTGTTACTTCTAAGGGTGGTTCAAGGTACTTTGTTACATATGTTGATGATCATTCGAGGTATGCTTGGATTTACTTTATTAAACATAAGAATGAGGTATTTGATATTTTCAAGTGTTGGAAACCAATGGTTGAGAACAGAACGGGTAGAAAGCTGAAAACTCTGCGATCAGATAATGGTACAGAGTATACAGATGGAGGTTTCAAGAGGTTTTATGATCAGGAAGGTATTGTTAGACACTGGACGGTCAGAGGCACACCACAACAAAATGGAGTCGTGGAAAGGCTGAACTGTACACTTCTTGAGAAAGCGAGGTGTATGCGCTCTAATTTTGGGTTAGGTCGAGAATGGTGGGCAGAGTCGGTTTCTACAGCTTGCTATGTTGTAAACAGATCCCGACATTCGATTTTAGCTGGAGACACGCCCTATAAGGTGTGGTCAGGTGAACATGTTGATTATGAAAAACTAAAAATCTTTGGATGCACGGCCTATTATCATGTCAAGAATAGTAAACTTGATAATAGAGCCAAGAAAGCTATCTTTCTAGGATATGCAACAGGGGTCAAAGGCTATCGCCTTTGACAACATAGAAGATTCTAAGTTTGTGATTAGCAGGGATGTTACATTTGATGAAAAATCTATGGTAGCTTTGTCAAAAGCTATAAATCCTAACGATGGTGATGTGACGATATCAAATAAGCAAGTTATTAAGATAAAATCTGAAGACCAACCAGATTCTAGTCGTGGTCAGGTGGAGAATTCTATCGCTAGTGAAGACAAGGAAGAGGATGAACTTGATCATTAGGAGGTTCAGCAGGAAAATACACATGTGTTACAACAACAACAGGAATCTTTGGATACCACTAGGCCAAAGAGAAATTATAAACTAGTTCAGAAGTTTGGGTCAGACAAACCTCTGAGGCATTATGGGCAGGTTAATTTGGTGGAATATGCATTCTCAATTGAAGATGATGAGCCATTCACCTTCAAGCAAGCTATCAAAGAAAAAGATAGAGAGAGTTGGTTGGTTGCTATGGAGGAAGAGATGCAATCTCCTCACAAGAACACGACATGGGAGGTGGTCCCATTGCCCATGGGAAAGATTGCTATTGGTTGTAAATGGGTGTATAAAAGAAAAGAAGATCATACTAAGTCATGCGGTACAAGATATAAGGCTAGGCTAGTGGCCAAGGGGTTTGCACAAAAGGAAGGAGTTGATTACAATGAGATATTTTCTCCAGTGGTGAAACATACTTCTATCCGGGTGCTATTAAGTTTAGTAGCTCATGGTGATCTTGAGCTAGAACAACTAGACGTGAAGACAACCTTCTTGCATGGAGACTTAGATGAAGAAATATATATGTATCAACCTGAGGGTTACAAGGTTGAGGGTAAAGAGAGTCAGGTATGTCGCTTGAGAAAATCACTTTACGAGTTGAAATAATCTCCTAGACAATGGTACAAGCGATTTGATTCTTTCATGATAAAACAAGGTTTCTCTAGAAGTAGTTATGACAGTTATGTCTATATTCAGAAGCTTCGTGGAGGTGATTATATCTATCTATTATTGTATGTCAATTACATGCTTATTGCTTTAAAAATCAAGGTGGAGATAGATAAGCTGAAGTCTAAACTTGGTAAAGAGTTTGAGACGAAGGATTTGGGCGCTGCAAAGAAAATATTGGGTATGGAGATTAGAAGAGAGCGGACAAACCGAAAACTGTTTTTGAGTTAAAATGAATATTTAGAGAGAGTTGTTGAAAGGTTTGGAATGAAAGGTGCTAAGTCGGTGGTTACTCCATTAGCTCCACATTTTAGGCTTTCTGGTAATCAGTCTCCCACTACTGCAGAAGATAAGGAAAACATGAAAAATGTACCTTATGTTAGTGCAGTTGGCAGTTTGATGTACGCTATGGTGTGTACATGTCCGGATATTTCACAAGCGGTAAGTGTTGTTAGTAGATTCATGGCGAATCCGGGAAAGGCACACTGGGAAGCGGTGAAATGGATTTTGAGGTACTTAAAGGGTACCATTGACACATGTTTGTGTTTTGGTGGAGATACATATCAAATAAGCGGGTTTGTTGATTCAGATTATGCTGGTGATCTAGATAGACGACGGTCTACAACTGGTTATGTGTTTCAAATACACGATGCTCCAGTTAGTTGGCGATTGATGTTATAGTCTACAGTGGCACTCTCTACTACAGAAGTCGAGTACATGGAAGTAGCAGAAGGAGTAAAGGAAACATTGTGGCTGAGGGGTCTTCTAGGTGATTTGGGTGTTAAGCAAGAACGTGTGAGACTGATGTGTGATAGTCAAAGTGCACTTCATTTGGCTAAGAATCAGGTTCATCATGCTCGAACCAAGCATATCGATGTAACGTATCACTTTGTACGGGATGTCGTAGAGGAAGGTCATATTTCTCTTACGAAGGTACATACTGATGAGAACCCAACTGACATGTTAACCAAGATTGTGTCAGGTTGCAAGTTCCAACACTGCTTAAACTTGTTAAACATTATCCCATATTCGTCCAAAATTTGAATATTTCAAATTATGAACTAGGTGGAGAATTGTGGAATTAAAGGAATATTTAGCAAAGCTAAATATGGAAAGATTACACGTGGTTAATGCAATACAATACACTCCAGTAAAAATAGGGAGTAATAATAGGTAGGTAACGGCTTATACTTGTCTGTAATGTAATTCACTCATTTTATAGCATATGGATTACTATAAAATGAAGCATGTTTGTCACAACAGACATTATCAATACATATTGTAACAAGTTATTAGTTTTTCAATAAGTTCATCTTTCTTCTTAGACATTTCATTTCTTCATATAAGTTTATTGTTCTAACTACATTATTTCGTGTTCAACTTTAGTGAGGGTTGTATTTCATATTGTTATTAGAAGCCAAATTTCCGCTGCGACTCTAACAACAAAACATGGTCATATTTTACATTAATATTATTATTACTCTCAACATATTAAACGAAAATAACTATTATTCTACGAACCATAAATAGTAAACTGCAGGATAACGAGTTCTATTCTTACTAATAAGAAAAATCATAAATAGTAATGAAAAGAAAGATTAAGATTAAGTAAGCAGTCACAATATTATGAATAAACGTATATGAATCAAACTAAGTTGTGAGTATAGGAGGGAGATAATCAGATTTACCTCCGAGCCTTTGTGTAGGATAAGAATTCACATCCTGGCAACTCTGTCACATCACCATCACTAGAAACTCCAATGGGATTGCGAAGCAAGTGGCTGTGAAGGTCATGCTCTTGCAAATCGTTAGAAACTTAGAATAAAGATCCCAATATTTGTCAGTAATCTGGTTCACCTTATTGATACATTCTTCACTTCCTGGATGAAGAAAAGAGTCATGAAGCATACCAAGCTGTTCATACCATAATGACTTGCTAAAACCGTGGACCTGACCACACGCGAGCTGTATTGTAGCCATATGATGGGGTTGATAAGCTCCATGCACCGTCCATTTATATTTGGTTGATGTTGGCCGATTCAATAATTACGTATTCGTCATTGACCACAAAGAAAATAAGTATACATAATAATGAAGGCAATGATAAAAAATAATCATCTTATGGCAATAGTTTTCTAACTTATATATCATCATCTTGGTATGAACATAAATCATAGAACGGTTGGGCCTATTAGGATCTCTCATGAGGGAAACTCTTTCACCCTTATACGTGCATATCACATCTTTGAAAATTTAAAATTTCATTCATGCATCCGGAGATGCATCTTCAAACGCACCAAAAATCACGTCAATTCTCTCTTTTTTAGTTTCACCTCAATTTAAAAAAAATAGTCCAGAGATGCATCTACGTATACTTTTTAGGTGTATCTAAAGATGCATCTGTGAAGTACCTCTGCACTCATTTATGGAGTTTTGTTATTCACACAACTGATTTAAATAACAAGTTTGTGGTATTTTCGGAAATGCATCTTCAGAAATACCCAACGGGAAATTTGATAAAACACCACCTTGCATGATCTTATTTTTCATGCTAAGAACAAACTCCATTGCAAAACCCTTAAAAAACTTTCTCTAATTCTCAATCAACTTTTCAACACCAGAAAATTATTCTTGTATTTCATCACTTCAAAGGGAGCAAAACAAATTGGAATTACAGACAAAGATCATTCATTTCATCCTGCATTCCTTGCATTAATCTTGTGTTTTAACTAAAAAAATGAACGTTGAATCCGAATATGCATCTCCAAATAAAGTTTGATGTGGTCGGGATGTGCATATCTGAAGTGTCCTATTAGTTTTAAATTTTAACATTGTTTTTTTGTTATTGGTGGTAATAGATATGGTGCATCTTAATATGTTTTCTAAAGCTATTATGAGTGTGGATGTTAAATCGGTCGAAGTGAAGCAAGATGTTAAATTGGGTGAAGTTAATGATGGTGTTAAACTAGATAAAGAAAATGATGATGTTAAACTAGGTGCTTGGCCGGTTGTTGCAGAGGTAGATGTTTATGCATAATTTACAAATAAATAAGTGTTTATTGTTCGTGAACATATGCTACAATGGGTCCATAGGGAGGATGGAAAATTGGGGTTTGGCGTTGCAATCAGAATGTTCGACAATAGTTCGAATAGAAGACAAGGATTTTTAAAAAATGATATGCAAAAGAAGTGGCACATACCAACAAAAGATTAGGATGTTAAAAGATATGACACGAGATCGAGTAAATGTGAGTGTCCATTTAAATTGCACAGATACCGTATTACGGATGAGACATGAAAATTTAATGTGATTTCTGCTATACATAATCATGCCTTGGCTGAGAAGATAGTCAGACATCTTATTGTATGTTGCCTTTTTCTAGAGGAGAGTGAAATTTAATATGATAGGGTGTGTATTGCTTTAGCACAATATGGTTTCTCGGAAACATTATTTTTACTTAGGAGTAAACCACCTCAAAATCCATCTGAACGCATCATGTGTATAGGCTGGCTATAAAAAAATCCAACATTTTGTTCAGGTTTATTTGAAACTGTAGCGGTAAAATCAATGAAGTCGCCACCGAGTATTTATTTATCCCATATAAAAGGGAAAGGAAAATCATCAAAGAAAACCTAAAGGGGAAATCAAGGTCTTGCGACCGAGAGATTGGGTAAGGGATTCGATTACGCGAGGGGAAGGTATTAGCACCCCACACGTCCATAGTACTCTACGGGATCCACTCTCGTTATTCTAATCAAAGGGTGTGTTCAATCTAACGCTTAAGGGTTATAAACTAAGAGGGAATGCATGCAAAGAAAGGAGAAAGAATGTAGGGAAAATAAAGTTGTACTCGCTTGGGCCCCACCCCAATGCCTACATATCCTTTTTGAGGAATCAGAGCTACCGTAGTTCGGCTCATATATTTTGTTTGTTGGTATTTTTTAAATGAATAATGTTGCATTTAATCATTCCACCTCTGCTCGACCTTTAGATACTTATGACCTGTAGTGGAAAGAAGCTAACATGCTCTTAGAATAGAAAATTCGAATGGCGAAAAGAAATGGATTGGTTGATATTTTTTATTATGAAAAGTATATTTGTATGCTTAGAATTCTTTATACATTTTCCAAGAAAAAAGAAGTTTTAGTTTTAAGTGCAATTATGCAAAAAACAGGAAGAAAACATCTAAGGGAGACTAACCTATCTCTAACCTAATGTTATCATACAATGAGGGATCCTATCTAAGTTAGCATGCCAAAGAAAGTCGAACAAACTATCCTATAGGGAACATGCACTGAGAGCGAAGTCGTGATCTCAATTTCTAAATTGAGTGACTCATCGATCAACAAGAAATAAAGGAAAGCGATAAAATCCTATAGGGAGCATGCACTGAGAGAAAAGTTGTGATCTCAATTGCTAGATTGAGTGACTCATCGATCAAAAAGAAAGGAAGCGAACACAAGCACAACACATATAAGAAATGAAGTGCGGAATTCCTGCTACAGGTCTTTAAACAACGACTTCGAGCGCACGCTCTTTATTTCCTACTTCTCATGATATGTAGAAAAGCAATAAATGCGGAAATATAATTTGGAAGCGGTGTAATACTAAACGAGCAATGATGTCCGCAAAAAGCGCAACCAAAGTAAAGAAATCCGAGATACTTCACGCGAGCTAACAGAGAAAGTATGTTGCCTTTTCAAAGCCACGCAAGCCATAAGAAAACTCTACAGAAGCTGCTCCGCAACAAGTGATAAAAAAAATTAATCTCCAGGCATTCCATATTGCGAAAGTTATATCAACATTCTATCATAAAATCTGGGCTAAAAATGGCAACAAAAATGGTTACCAAACATAAAAGCAATAATAGAAAATTCTAATAAAACTCTAAAGAGAAAACCTAAAAATTCTAAAATGTTCTACTATTTTTTTTGTATCATTTAACTATCAATTAAGAGAGAAAAAAAATAAAAATTAAACTAGAAGAAAAAACTAAAATAAAAAAGGAAAGAAGTTAGAAAAGTCAAGGGGTGTGAATTTGGCACAGGGCGTATTGAAAGGAAATGATGCTAAGCCCATCAGATTTGGTCCACCACCATTTTTTTGTACATTGACACGAGGCTTCAAAACAATATAGAAATGGGCCAAGGTGGTTCGATCCATAATCAATCTTTTTGGTGTAAGACATGCTAGCTTCCAAAAATCTCAACTGGCCTAAGTAGAACATCAAAGCCTAGCGAAAATAGCCACCGAGTCCAAACATCCTGTTGTTAATGCTAGGGTTTAGAATGACTGTTCCACTTCTATCCATGAAAGCGATTCTCTTTCTCCTTTAATCTTCAAATTCAACATTTTCCTCTTCTTCTCTATCTGGTTCAGACACCACCGGGAATCACAACGCCGCTGCTGATCTTCATCGCATCTTCAAAGTTCTTCACCCGACTTCAATTCCGGCAAGGAAATTCATCAGGTAGCGGGATTGCAGGATGTAAACGGGAACCTTAAGTGTTGTAAATCAAAAGGAACGAGTGCAATTCCACAAAATCGAAGCACGCAGAGCTCTAATCAGATGAAAGCGCATGGACATGAGTCTATAAAAGCATACAAGAACCTGTTTAGGACACCTGAATTTCCGGTATGGTGGTGGAGATTACCGACCACGATGAAACTCAGGTAATGATCCCGAATTCGTCTTCTTATCACCTTTTCTTTAAATGCTCTGTCTTCTTATACTTCTCGATTCCTTTTTCACTATTTGCGATTACTGGCGATGATGTTGCATCGTGTTTTTGCGTTGTGCTCGCGAAAGTGTGAAGCAGAGAGAAATTGATGGAAGAATGAAGATGGAAATTCATTGTAGGATTAGGAGAATAAAGCTTCAATTTCTCAGGTTTGTACTTTGATCTTCTTCTTTTTTTTTTCCTTTGTTACATTCTTCCATTCGTATGCTTTTCCAAGTTTTCTTCTTCTTCCTTCTGCGTGTCCGAGTTGTCGTTGTTGTAGATTGAAGAAGAATGTGATGAAGCCTTTAGCGGATTGTGAAGATTGTTGTGATGGCGATTGTGGAGTGATCAAGATCCATGGATGATGGAGCAGGAATTCCAGAGATGAAGAAGAAGTGCATCGAGATTGAAGGTGGTTGAGGAAGATAATGATGGAGTTCAGAGAGAGCTTGTTGGTTCTTCTGGAGCTTTTTTGTGATTCTTCATAGAGTGTGAAGAATGATTGCAGAGAGATAGGGAGCCGAGGATTTTTTTTTTATTTTGTAATTTTCTCAGAGAAGATCAAAGTGTTGTGATAAGGTCGATAAAGTTAAAGAAAAATCGTGATGGTAATGAAGATAGTAGAGAGGAAGCCCGAGAAAGTTTGAAGCTCTGAGGTTTTTTTTCTGGTGATTGAATCCTCTTTTTTCTTCTTTCATCTGAGATGCTCTCCGGCCTTTTGTATTGTGAATGTCAATTATGAACTCCCTCCCCCCTCTTCTGTTACATGATTTTCTCTTTGAAAAAAGTTTGTTAGAGATCTCTCTTCTGTTAGTAATTGGTTAAAAAAAACGGTTATGAATTAGTTAGAAGTTCTGTTAGTTAGTTAGGAAGGTTGGGAAGTTGGTTACAGTGCTGTTAGGAAACAATTTAGATTCGGTTATTTCATTTTCTTGACTCATTTTGGTTTGTGATTGCCGTTTATTTTCAATTTTTCTCTTTGCTACCTTATGTTTTTAGAATGAGATGGTTTGTGTTTCTGTGAATTTTAGGTCCCATTGAGAGGGCACAATGTCATCCTCATCAAATGCAAAGGGGACATGGTTATCCTCCAAAATTACAGTTGGGGTACGTTCTGTAATGTGAACATTCTTCTCCGAGCTATTTAGGGTCATAGATTTTTTACAGTTTGAACTCTTTGATAATCCACTGTAATCCTGATCAAATGCAAATGGATCTTCGCTATCTTCTAAGATTACCACTGGGGTACCTTTCGTAAATGGAATATTCTTCCTGGATCTATTATGCTGTTAGAAATTATGCTTGGTCACTAGATCTTCTCTGAATTTTCTGGTTTCTGTTAACAGTTTTGGACATGTTTTTGAATTATCTAGTTTTTGGCAGCATGAACTATTTCAAAGTATTTTTATATTTTTGGTAGCGAAACTAATCCGGTTTTATGTATAGATGTAGGGTTGCATTTGATTAATCGGCAAGCCATATTGCATTCTCCAAGGTGTTGGAAATTCTCTCTTGATATTCAATAGATCAACAATAAATTTTTTTATGCTCACTTAAATCTTCCACTGCTTTTCTTAGAGCATCTTGGTACTCTGTAAGTATTCCTTGAATTTCTTCATTTTGCTGCCTCTCATATTTGACTTGACTCTCGTACTCGGCTATCACCTTTGTGATACGGTGGGAGAACTGACTTGAGGTTTTGCGTTTGTATTCGCAAATGTTGCGGTTAGCAAGAGTCGCCACCGACTTTTTATTTTATCCTAAGGAAAGGTTAAAAAGCACAGCAAAAACCTTTTGAGATGTTTTCTTGGGTTCGGGGAGTAGATTATAGAAAGGGAAGGTATTAGCACCCTTTCTATCCATGGTTATCCATGGGCTCTTAGTTACTTGCTTAGATCACTTGCCTTTTTGTTTTCAATTGTTTGAAATGGTGCTTTGGGTGTGTGGGTTTGAAAATGTTTTGAAAAGAGGCCAATGTGGTGGCAACCTTTGTAATGATCCATGTGGGGATGTATACAAAGATGTATGTATTTTGAAAAGGTTTTCATTTGTTTTTGAAAGTTGTTTTGAAAGTGATTTTGAAAGTGTAGTGAGGTGTGGTTTTGAAATTAGGCAAGTGTTTTGTTTTACAAGTTTGATTCAAGTAACTAAGAGGTTATCTACTCCTAAATTTCTCAAAAGATTATTGCTATGTTTTAACCCTTTTAACAAGTTTGTTCCACCATTGTATTTGGTGGACAACCTTATGTTAGGATGTGAAAGGGACAGGCGCGGGTCATCGTTTAGACCATAATTGCAACAGCGTTGAATGTCTTCGGGCAATTTTCTTTAAGGGACTTGATCATTTGTTTTTGTTTGTTTTGAAAAGTTTTGTCGAGGGACTATGATCATTCAAATTATTTGCTTTGCCCAAAGAAATTCAACATACAATATGGCCCAATTTTGAAAGGCAACAAGTGGAATACCCTAGGGGGTGCAAGTGTGATTTGTGTGTCCATTTTCATGCTTGTTTATCTTGAGATTAGGTCATAACTATTTTTTTATCGTTTTTTTCGCATACAAACCCTAATTCTAACATGGCATAATTAGAAAGCGTATAAAGTGCGAAATTTAAATTACTAAGCTATTACAAAACCAAATATGGGAAGGGGGGTACAAATGTTCAAATGGGGATATTGACAAGAATTTAAATCTAAATTATTACATCATTTTTGAATATTTGCAAAGTAACTAAATTGCATGATTAAATGGAAATTAAATAAATATGCAAAAATGCAAAAAGAAAGTTTTTTATGTATGAGAAAAGTAGGGTTTATGTAAAATAAAATAAGAAAATAAAAAGGTATTATTTTGAGTATTTTTAACTTTTAGGGCAAAAACCCTAATTTTAAAGAAAATGTATTATTATTTGATTTAAATACAAGTATTTATTTACTATTTACAAAAATAAAATAAAATGAAGTATATTATGAAAAAAAGTATTTTTGTATCTAATATTAATAGAATGAAAAATTCAAGTATTTTTATATTTTAACTTAAATATATTAATAAACATATATATATATATATATATATATATATATATATATATATATATATATATATATATATATATATATATATATATATATATATATATATATATATATATATATATATATATATATATATATATATATATATATTAAGTTCTTAAATAGGCATTATATACAAAATAATATATACTTAATATTTTAATAAAATAAAAAAAAGTATTTTTATGGGAAATATCTTCAGAAGGTAAATAAAAATAAAAAAAATAAAATTAATGTATTTACACTATTTTTGTATTTATTCTAAATAAAAATATGTATATATTTATGTACAAACAAAGAAATAAATCAAATAAATATGCCATTAATTCAAAAAAGGATGGAAAAAATATTTTTAAAATTTTAATATGCTGAGGAAAAATAAATGAATCAAAATAAAAAAGAAAATGTCAAAAATCATTAAAAATAAAGCAAATGGGCTTGGGGGGTATGAACATGGAAATAGGGTGTGAAAAGAAAATAGTTCCAGGCCCAGCCCAGACCACTTCTTCTTCAACCTCTGTACAACAAAACGCGTGCCTGCAAGCCTCTTTTGAAATCCTGATTCTTTGATTTTTTGAACAAACTTCCAACATAAAAGATGTTAAGCATGAAACCACGATTCCAAATATGTAAAAAACATCTCCTAACTCTCAAAAATGAGAGAATTTTAGTGATCCCAAATCTTAACCTAAGTTTTCTGCCATTTTCAAAGCTTAAATTCTCTCAACTCAGGCAAAAGAAATGAAATGTAAAGCTATGTACATGTTCGGGGCTATGAGTAGAACCTTGTTTCTTCACAAACTTAAGACTAAAGATGCATGATAAGAGAGATACGAGTTCAAAGTTTTACCTGTGCAGTTGAACTTCTATCGGGAGAATGAGGAACTTCTAGTGCAAGGTAATGATTGGAAAAGCTTCCTTGAGGTCCAGGGATGCTTTTTCAGTGCTTACTTTGTCTTGAAAGCTTCTGAACCAAGCTGTAGAACTTCACCTGCAAGTCAAAGATGTGAAAATGGTGGAGGTGGTTAGAGCAATTACAGATCGTGCCTTAGCTTCTGGATAGCTTGCATAGGTTGTAAGGAAGGTAGAGGAACAAGTTTGGGCCAGAAAGCTTGAAGGGATTGAGAGATGACACTCAATCTGCAGGGCTTGCTCTGTTTGAGCAGTTTCAAGGTGATTATGGCAATGGGAGTGTTTTGGAGGCCAAGGGCTCGTGTGTTAGCTTGGATATGTTATGTGTAATATGTTTGGTAACTTCTTTCTTGTGTTTGTAAGCTGAAGAGAGAGTTGGTACAAGTTATGGACTTTTCTTCTATGTGAAGCAACAAAATGCAAGTTGGTTTTCTAGGTCAGTAGAGGACCCCCTAATGTGCTGCATAATCCTCTCTTGATCAGTGTGTTATGCACATAATCTTGTGCCAAGCAGATTTTCCATGTACTTTCTTGATTTGCAATTGGATATAAAGTTAATCTTTTCAAAAATGGAAAGTTCACTTTATCTAGTTTAGGATTAATCTTGCATACAATGCTTGCACTCAAAGAACAACACTTTAACACATTGAATATGCATTAAATTATTGAGTATGGAATGGTTCAAGGACCTGTAATCAAGCATAAAGCAAGCTGAGTTCAAATTTGCAAGATTATGAACATGTCTTGGTTAAGAACAAAAGTGAATTTTTGCCAACTTGTGAAATTCGAATCTCTCAAGTTATGAGGTTGTTTGAGAAGTTCTTGGACATTTTGGAAAGCTTGGAATGTGTACTACAATCCATCTTTGAAATGAAAATTGAAATTCCAAGTGGAAGGGTATGAAAAGTGGCCTTGAAGTGGGGTAGAAAACCTTGTCAAAATAGGTTAAAATTTCACTAAGTTAAAAAATGGTTTAGTGCCCTTATTCAAAAAATTGTAACTTGAGATACAAGCTTCAAATGAGAAAACTTTGTGAATCAAAGTTGTAGATTATGCAACAAGCTACAACTTTCATGTTTTGACTTTTGTTTGAATCCAAATGGATCTTGGTGAAAAGATGGGGAAAAGTTGGGAAAAAATTAGGGTTTTTCATAACTTAGAAAAATTCTAAGTTATGAAAAATTCCATTTTCTAACCCTAATTTGCATTTTGTGATTTCTTGGTGAACAAGTTTCATGATTTGGCATGTTTTGATGAAAAATGAATCTTGACTCTTGATTTTGACCAAAAAGTCAAAGTTTGACTTTTCAGTGTACAATCAAAATTGATCAATTGACTGGGAAATTCAACTGTCAATCTTGTGTACTTGGGATCTTTTGAGCTTGATGAACATGTCAAGATAATTCCATGGGATCCTTGAGTCCATATGTGAGCTTGGTTTGCCATTGGCTAGGTCAAACAGTCAAAAATTACCTTTGTGCAGTCAAAACCCTAAAAAATGACCATTTTGCCCTTTTGATGATCTGATCAAATTTCTTGTGGAATTGTGATCCAAACTTGATCAAATGGTCCATATGAGTTCAATATGTTGATGTGGGTCAAATTTCATGAGATTTGACTGTCAATTGGCCACAGTTGACTTTTTCCCCAATACAACTGATTTCTAGGTCAACTGTCCAATTGCCTGGGCAAAACTTGGAATCAAGACTTGAAACTTGGCATGGGTAAACTTGGGAGTCCAACATGAAGCATGAAAGTCATCTTAGGCATTTTAGGTCAAAACATCCTTGGGCAAACACAAACCCTAATTTGAGTCCACAGTGCAAGGAGAAGTCTTGAGCAGAGGAAACCCTAACTGGATCTTGATCTTCAAGGGTCTTGTGATGAGGAAATGTTGAGGAAATGGGAGGGCAAATTTTGGGGTACAACAACCTTCTTGAGTTGCTCTTTCAAAACTTCAAGCTCCCTTTCCATATTAGTTTCAGCTATCTTTGAAACTTTCAACAAATTTTTCAATTGTTCATTAGAAACTTGTAGATTGTGCTGGATTTTGGTCTTACATTCTTCCTCCACTTTTGCTATCTTATTTGATCTTTCAAAGGGAAATTTCATTTTCACTTTGAGCCGCCTCATATGCTTGACGGACCCTTTTTAACTCTTCTGATTTTCTAATGCAGGGCTATATCACAGTTCGTATGGTTTGATCCAATGGTCCATGGTGCAAAGCTGAAGCTTAGCATAGTATAGCAAGATGCATTGAATTTGGAGGCATGGAGTTTGACACGAAGCTCATAGAATTAGGACATTCATTAACTTGCAACATTTTTATAGTTCTCTTTTAAATGTGACACAGGTGATATGGCTGATTTTTGGATGTAATTGAATTTTGGTTTATGGACTTTGATGTAATATATTCATAAGTTGGATTGAAATTCTCACTTTTATGTAATTTTGAATGGTTGAAAGTGTATATGTTCTTAGTTCTTGATTTTGTAATAGCCATGGTTGAATCAAGAAAAGAGACTTTGAATTAATTAACTTGTCTTTGAATTTACTCTCTTATGCTTACATATTCTCAAAATGTATCTTGAATGAATCGCGATCCCTTCTTTAACCTCAAATTCAAAATCTTCTTTTTGTATCTCAAACATAATCCAAATTCTAAGCAAGGCCAATTGATGAATTACTTATATTATGAGTACAAGAAAACCAGGAAAATTATCCACAAGTCCTGTAACATCTCTCGCATATATCTTGTTCTTCAAGCAAGTTAAATGACTTATCCTTGAATCACATTAAAAACTTCTATTCCACATTTATCTTAAATCTATCCTTAATGTAACTCGAGCGTTCATGACAAATCGAAACTCAGTTGACTTTGAATGGCATGCTTGGTCAATGAACCTTAATCTCAATTGAATCCATAAATTCTAGTCATCTTGCATTTGAAACAATCATCTTTCATTTGATAAAATGAGCTAAATAAGCTCTTGAC
Source organism: Vicia faba (assembly GCA_948472305.1). NCBI lineage: Eukaryota > Viridiplantae > Streptophyta > Magnoliopsida > Fabales > Fabaceae > Vicia > Vicia faba. Next base: position 1,545,094,613 of record OX451739.1, read on the forward strand.
CCTATCTTGAATCAACCGTTAACAAAGTCATGAACTTAATAAGCCCTTGAATCAATATTAACTCTGAGCACGATTAAAAGTTTCAATGAATCCAAGTCACTAGTCATTTCTCTCAATAGTCCAAGTTAACTTGCAATTGAAGTAACAAGTACTTGATGAGAACAAAAATTGTATCATTCAAAACAAGTCCACAATGTTGAAGAAGGAGAAGTTCAAGATAACCACAAGATCGAGCCCTAATCCAATGATCCCCAGTTGAAGCATAACAAAACAAAACCCTAATTCTTAAGCATTGAAGAAAGATTGCAACCTGATGCTGAGGAGATCGAATATCCCTGTAGTTTGATGGTAAAGAAGTCCAGGAAGTAAAGTCCTAGTTCGAACAAATGATTAATGGACAAATCAACCAAAACAAGCTTATGTAAAGATAAGAGCCTCAAATCCACTCAACAAACCTAATTCCTCGAAATCCCTGATCTCAAGCCAAACTATTGACTAATAATGAATGATGCGTCAGATGACCTAATGAAGGTTATATACCCCACTCTCCATTAAATCCACAGATTCTAGTCACCTTGCATTTGAAGCGACCAACCTCCATTTGATGAAACGAGCTAAATGAGCTCCTAACTCATTGCTTACCCAACGGTACATATCTAAACTTGACAAAAATCAAAGCAATCTTTCAGTAAGGGAAGAGTAGCGCTCAATGTAACCTTGAAGTGAGACTTTAATCCAGTAAATCTCCATTGAAGAATCACTACCAAGCTTAAACAAAATGAAGAGAAATCCTGATTCTTCGGCTGAGTTAGGCCCTAATACCTTTGTTCCTTGAAAGAACTCTGATGAAGCAAAAGTTGTATCTTGAGGAAATCTGATAGCAGAGGCATCTATGCTGCTTGAGATCCAAAAACCCTAATCTCATGCCAAGAAAAATGAGAGCGCCAGTTGAATCAATTTTGAGTAAGATATCAAACTAAATTCATAGAGAGAAACTCTAATTCCAAAGCTCTTCGATCTTATAACCATGCGGCCAATGCCATGTGCGAAATGTACAAAGTGTGATGAGGGATCTTAGGGGCAAAAATTGGGGTACAACAACTACCCTTATTTAAGTGTCTTCTATCCGAAGATACAAAGATTAAAATCTTCGTTTCGACGTGATTGAAGATACTTAAATATAAAACAAGCCCTATTTTTGGCCCTAAGATACCATGCGATGCTTATGATTATGGATGTAACGTTTAAACTTCATGCATATGGGCAAGACACACACTGGAGACGCAAAAGTAGAATCTACAAGTTGACAAAAGAATTCAACCAGGACAATAAACCTCTGGAGAACAACACGACTCCGGGGATAGAAATATGAATTTATTGGAGACAAATTGGCTTTGCTGGGGAAAAGAAAACTTAACCTTATTGGGGTAAGATCCAGAGAGGAGACAAAAATACCATAGACTCAAAAACTGAAGTAAAAGTAGTGGATGGCAACAATTAACCGATAGATGTGAACTATCCACTCATAGAGGAGATAGCAAAAAGAGAGTAACATCAACACAGGGGATCGGAAATCACTAACCAGAAAGATCAATCTTAACTAAGAATGGTAATGAAATACCCACTCAAAAATGAAGGTAGAAAAAAAACATAGGACAATACTGACTTTTATTAAAGGTAAAGAAATAGAAGATACACCGACGTTTACTGAAGGTGGAGAAAAGAGAATGCACTAGCTTTTTACTGAAGGTGATGTCTCAAAGAGTAATAACGAACTTCCCAAAATCCTAGCGTTCTTCCTAGAACGAGTAAAAATACAAGCTATCTCAAATAAAGAGACTACCACTTGTAAAGACTTCACAACAAACTTCTCTTCCAAAACTTCCTCTAAGAGATACCATTTGATGGAAAATCAGATAAACTTCCTCTCGATCCTGACTATAAGCCACGAACTGGTCTCAGTTTCTTCTTTAACCAAGATATTTCACCTGGAAAGGGTAAAAATACAAGCTATCTCAAATAAAGAGACTACCACTTGTAAAGATTTCATAACAAACTTCTCTTGAGAAACTTCCTCGAAGAGATACCATTTGATGGAGAATCAGATAAACTTCCCCTCGATCCTGACTATACGCCACGAACTGGTCTCAGTTTCTTATTTAACCAAGACATTTCACCTGGAAAGGGTTAGAAATATAAGCTATCTCAAATAAAGAGACTACCACTTGTAAAGATTTCACAACAAACTTCTCTTGCGAAACTTCCTCGAAGAGATACCATTTGATAGAGAATCGGATAAACTTCCCCTCGATCCTGACTATACGCCATGAACTGGTCTCAGTTTCTTCTTTAACCAAGATGTTTCACCTGGAAAGGGTAAAAATACAAGCTATCTCAAATAAAGAGACTACCACTTGTAAATATTTCACAACAAACTTCTCTTGTGAAACTTCCTCGAAGAGATACCATTTGATGGAGAATCAGATAAACTTCCCCTCGACCCTGACTATACGCCACGAACTGGTCTCAGTTTCTTCTTTAACCAAGATGTTTCACCTGGAAAGGGTAAAAATACAAGCTATCTCAAATAAAGAGACTACCACTTGTAAAGATTTGTCAACAAACTTCTCTTGCCAAACTTCCTCGAAGAGATACCATTTGATGGAGAATCAGATAAATTTCCCCTCGATCCTGACTATACGCCACGAACTGGTCTCAGTTTCTTATTTAACCAAGATTTTTCACCTGGAAAGGGTTAAATTACAAGCTATCTCAAATAAAGAGACTACCAGATAGTGAACTGAATAGGAAGGCTGAAGAAAAATTCTTCCACGAGGGATAACTCGGTAGGGAAATTGAACGGATATACACTTTCTGTTTAACGTTGACAACTCTATTGGAGAGAGGGTAACATAACTTTGCAAGGAGGATAACATGCTGACAAAGCATCAATGAATGTAAATGAGTGATGAATTTTAAATCTATGCATGATGCGTATGAATGTATGGATGTTATTGTGCGCATGCTGACAAAACAACCATAATGCACTAAGGATAACCAGACAAATCTAATCTTGGGTGAAGGTAACACTCGGCCAATTCACATGAAGAACGAAGATTAGATTCCACGAGAGGGTAAGCATCAACAGAGGAAACAAAGTCCTATTTCACGGCTTAACTTCACTGAGAGGAAACATGGCTTGAAAACAATCAAAGAAACACCTGACTAACAACAAATGAAGTTGTGGGAATATCATAAACTCTTCCATGTTTCACTGGGGAATACCAATACAGACTTTAATAAGGGAATAGGAAGCTCCATCGCCTAGACTTCACTGGAGATTCCATAACTAACTTCACTAGGGGAAGATGAAAAACCATGTCGTCGAGACTTCAACTGGGGATGTCAATACAGACTTTATCGGGGAAGATGCAAAACTACATCGTTGATACTTCAACTGGGGGTTATTATGATAACTTCATTGGGGAAAAAGAAGCCACACACACCAAAGAGAGCCTGGATACAGTCTTCAATATTAGGCATAATGATTGTGCAAAATTTTCTGGAGAGAGAGATCATGGAATTTCACGGGATAACAACTTCAGAGGGAAGTATCATATTTGACACATCTGGAAAATTAAGAAGTTGACAACACAGTAATGGGTCAGCTCGTGGGGATTTTAAATCAAACTCAGTGCACAGTGAGAGAAAACCCAAGGAGTAGACGCCTATCTTGAAACTTCTTAGAGTGTATATTGCCCTTGTTTGGTTGTTTATAAGCACACAACAACAACAATATCATAACTCGAGAGCATAATATCCAGCTAAAGATTTTAAATTACTTCTCAACACGAAGGGAGAAAGAGTTCAACCACTAAGCACATGCTTTGTAACTTTGTAACCCCCTCTTGATCACCTTTTGACCATAAAAGGATATTACACTCGGTCGGAGAAATCTGAATCAGGACCTGATTGGAGAGGATGGGATTATAAATCCACCATTAAGAAGTTGCCTAAAGACAATCTGAACCAAAACTCAACTGGGAAAATATAGGAACATAGGCCCAAATGCCACACCACTTATTAGATTGTATGAGATTCATCTATACCGAGAAACAGTATCCTAAATGGAATACACACATATCAATAAGAGCAGCCAGGGGACTTCTCAGACTTAGGAGTTCATCCATCCTTGGAATCACTACTTATGTACCTCTCGGATCACAATATCTGAAGTAAAAGATAATTTGTAAATTATTTTCAAAACATTTTTTATTATTAAGTCTTTGGTTTTGAAAATTTCTATCAATAATAAATGAAATATTTGCGAACAGACTAAAAGTAAGAACTGCAAAGGATTAGATAAAGGCTCAAACTTTATTAATAGAATGGTAGTCTGCGAACGGTGAGACTCCATAGATGATTACAAAGTTTGGAAAATGGTAAATATATGGAAAAAGGAAAATTTGAATACAATGACCACTGTTCTCCCTAACAACTTCGAACTCCTGAGCAAAGACTTCAGTTGAAGTATGATGAGAATCTGAGATGATTGTTGCTTCAATGATCAAGTCTTGCCTGACGCAGTTACTTGCCAAGAAATCCCTAAATTTTTCCTAGGTTGCCCTTGCGGGTTTTCAACCTACCGGGAAGAATTTATTTTGTTTATGTCTCTAATTTTTTCCTATACCGTCCTTTTGGGTTTTCAGTCTACCGAGACGCTCCTTTTTGCCTAAGTCGCCCTTTCGGGTTTTCAACTTAGCGAGCTGTTCTTTTATTTCTTTAGGCGAAGTATTTCTTGACTGCATCAGTATTCAAAGGACGTGGGAACTCCTCGCCATCCATAGTTTCAAGAATCAACACACCGCCAGAGAAGGCTTTCTTGACAATGTATGGGCCTTCATAACTGGGAGTCCACTTGCTCCTAGAATCAGCGTTAAAAGACATGATCTTCCTGAGCATGAGGTCGCCTTCTCTAAATTCACGAGGCTTGACTTTCTTATCAAAAGATTTCTTCATCCTATTTTGGTATAGATGACCGTGACAAAAAGCCGTCATTCTCTTTTCTTCAATCAAATTCAACTGGTCGAACCTATTCTGGATCCATTCAGCCTATGACAATTTGGTTTCCATCATTACGCGTAAAGAGGGAATCTCAACCTCGACGGGGAGCACTGCTTCCATACCATACACAAGCGAGAAAAGGGTTGCCCCTGTTGAAGTGCGAATAGATGTACGATACCCATGCAAAGCAAATGGGAGCATCTCATGCCAATCTTTATAAGTAACAAACATCTTCTGGATGATTTTCTTAATGTTCTTATTGGCAGCTTCGACGGCTCCATTCATCTTTGGCCTATAGGGAGACGAATTATGATGGATAATCTTGAATTCTTCACAAAGCTCCGTCATTATCTTATTATTTAAATTCGAGCCATTGTCAGTGATAATCCCACTTGGAACACCATATCGACAAATCAGATTATGCTTGATAAAGCGTACTACCACCTGCTTAGTAACATTGGCATATGAAGCTGCTTCCACCCACTTGGTGAAATAGTCAATCGCTACCAAGATAAAACAATGTCCATTCGACGCCTTAGGTTCAATCATTCCTATCATATCAATACCCCACATAGAGTAGGGCCACGTGGATGAAATAACATTGAGAAGTGTCGGAGGCACATGGACCTTGTCTACATAAATCTAGCATTTATGGCACTTCTTTGCAAATTTGTAACAGTCAGACTCCATTGTCAGCCAATAATAACCTGCCCTAAGTATCCTTTTTTCCATTGAATGCCCATTGGCATGGGTACCAAAGGAACCTTCATGGATATCACGCATCAACATGTCTGCTTCGCGTCTATCCACGCATCTGAGCAAGACCATGTCATGATTTCTTTTGTATAGCACGTCTTCATTAAGGAAAAAAATACCTGCCAATCTCCTCAGGGTCTTCCTATCTTTATTTGATGCGCCCAACGGGTATTCCCGAGTTTGGAGAAAATTCTTAATATCGCAATACCAAGGCTTTTCATCTGACGTTTCCTCTATTGCAAATACATGAGCTGGTCTATCCAGACGTCGCACTGTGATACGAGGGACATCGTTCCAAGCATTCACCTGATACATAAATGACAAAGTTGTCAAAGCGTCTGCCATTTGATTTTCCTCCCTAGGAATATGATAGAATTCAACTTTGTTAAAGAAGGGTAATAGCCTTCTGGCATATTCTTTGTAAGGGATCAAGCCAGGGTGACGAGTATCCCATTCTTCTTTAATCTGGTTTATTACTAAAGCTGAATCTCCATAGACATCAAGAATTTTGATTCTGAGATCCACAGCTGCTTCAAGGCCCATGATACATGCTTCATACTTCGCCATGTTATTTGTACAATCAAAGGCCAGCCTTGCAGTGAAAGGGATATGAGACCCATGAGGAGTGATGATCATAACGCCAATCCCTTTTCCGTAGGCATTCACAGCTCCGTCAAACACCATGCCCCATCGGGACCCTGGATCAGGACCTTCCTCAAGCAAAGGTTCATCACAATCTTTTACTTTCAAAAACATCACATCTTCGTCGGGAAAGTCATATTTGAAAGACTGATAGTCTTCAACCGGTTGGTGAGTGTTGTACCCCAAAATTTGCCCTCTCAATTCTCAAGGCTTTTCTCACAAGGATTCTCAAGGTTCAAGCTTGCACAAAGTACATTGGGATCTTCCAGTACCAAAATTAAAAGGAAACTGTCAAAAAGGGAGAAAACAGATAAAAATAACATTTTGACAAAATTTGGAGGAAAACAGGTCTCCTTCAACTCAGCCCTTCGACTGGACAAGTCTGCTGCCTGCAAGCCTACTTCGACTTGGACAAGTGTGCTGCCTACAAGCCTACTTCGACTTGGACAAATTTTCTGCCTGCATGCTTGCTTCATTTGGACAAGTTTAGATGGGACAAAGTAACCATCTCCATGCATCCTTCGTTTTGAGCAAGAGCCTCCTTCGAATGCAACTTGGATTACATCTTTCGTTTTGAGCAAGAGCCTCCTTCGAATACAACTTGGTAATACCCTTCGACTCAGAAGCCAGGAACTTCCCTCACGCTAAAAGGCAATGACTTCCTTTATGTTTGTTTCGACCCAAGCTTCAACTGAGCAATAGCTTCCTTCGAGTTAGCTTGTTTCGACCACAAGCTTCGACTAAGGCAAAGGCTTCCTTTGAACATGTGTGCTTCGATCTCACTCTTGCATTCAACTCAAGACCAAATCTCGTTTGCTAGGTGTTGTACCCCAAAATTTGCCCTCCCATATTTCTCAAGACATTACAAGAAAAGTCCCCAAGTGGCTCAAGTTTGCTCAAGAGTTGAACAGTCAAGCATCTCCTAAGGCAGTCAATCTCAAATTAGGGTTTTGTGTTGCATCAAGGTCCTTGCATCCAAATGACCTCAAGTGCTCCCCAATTTCCTAAAATGTTCTCAAGTTCATCCATGTCAAATTTCAAGCCTTGCAGAGGAAGTTTGGTCAGTCAATTGCTCAAGAGGTCCAAAAATCGACTGTGCTAGGGCAAAAGTCAACAGTGACCTACAAATAGTCAAACCTCAATATTTTTTGTCAATATTATCACTTTGAAGGATAATTCATCATTTGATCAAGGGTTGATCATGATTCATCAAGGATTGCTCAAAATTCATCAAGATTCAAAAGTTGCTAAATTAGGGTTTTGTAGGAAAAGTCAACTCAACTTTGACCAAGCATAACTTTCTAAAACTATATGATAAATGACCCATCCAAAGCTCATTTTGAAGAGGATTCAATTTCCTACTATCCATCTTCACACCCCAAGATCAATAAATGCACTCACAAAAGGTTACAAATTTGGACATTATAGGTCATTTTTGAAAGTCAACAAAAACACCTTTTTTGCCAAAGCTTATAACTTGAGCATGGAATATAAAAATTAGATGAGACCAAAATGGTTGGTTAGAGGACATCTCAAGGTTTCTAAAAAGTCGAAGAACACTTCCAAAATTTCAAACTTGAAGAAGTTATGCATTATTGAAGTTGGGCATTTTTCCAAAATTGCCAAAAGTCAACTATCCCCAAAACTTCAAATTTTGTCAAATGGGCCCACTTTTTCCCACTTGATTTGATCTTGTCACACCACACACGTGTCCTATCTTCAATCTTATGTCCATTCCTTAATTTTTCTATTTTATTTGATTTTTATTGAATTAATTCATCTTTAATCAATTTAAATCCAAATAAAATCTAAAAATTGATCATTTGGTATCTTTTTGATTGATATAGGTCTTAAATATCATCATGGACACAATCAAATCTGAATCAAGCCATATCATGCACAAAATATTGGATTTGGAATGAAATTGGAAGCTTTTTAATGGAGGATCATATCACAAATTCAATAATAAATGCACAAAGATTAAAAGCCCAAAACTTGACCTAATGCATTGCCTTATACTTATACAAGCTAAAGACACGAAAATTGGAGGGAAGAGGCGGCCAAATCACAAAAGCAAAAACTTGAAAAAAGCTTGAAAAAGCTTGAAACTGAAATCCATTCTAGAGGCAGATTCAAGGTCAAATCTCAACGTAGACCTCTTGTTGGACATCCATTGAGTCTAAAGCAATCAAAATCAAGCTCTGAAACATCCCCAATCGCGCTGTAAGTATCCCTGGAAACCGCCCTGTATCTGAAATTGAAATCTCTCATTCTTGCATTTTTTTGACAAACCATGGACATATTCTTGATCTTTGTATGATTTCCAAACTGTCTGCAATATTTGATTGTGTTTTTGTAGCCTGTAATGCCATACCCGAAACTAGGGTTTTTGGTTCTTGTTTTTAGGCGTTTGAGTTTCAGGAAAAATTGAGGCAAATAATGGACATGGATGAATTCAGGAGGGAGAGACGAACAAGACCATGGCTTTAGATTGGATTTTCATGGCCTGGATTTGGTTTTAGGTTCAACCTACGTTTTTTGCTGCGGATACGAATCCGCAGGTAATTCCTGTGTAATTCCAAGGACAGGGACGAAGACGTGTCCCCATCCCATACGTCCATTCAAATTATTCGTGCTTTTTATTTTTTTGTTCAGGCATATGAATTTGTTTCAAATATATTAATTGTTGTGTATTCCACTAACAAAAGAAACACAGTGGTCCAGTGGTGAAGGCGTCAGTGCATAGTCCAACATGACTTGGGTTCTAATCCCAGGTCCCCAACCTATTTGTTATATTTTTCTTGCAGATGTTCCAGCGTGCCTCATGAATTGTGGTCCACCATACGCCTTCAGATCTCTACGTGCCAGATAGCCTCCAGGCCAAATCTGGTGGCCCATATGGAAGGCCTATCATACGCTCCAGTCAACGTGTCACATGGAAGTGCAAAAAGTCAGCCAGGCTTGCAACTATTAGGCCCTCAAAAATGCTGATCTCACTCCCTTTCCAGGCCCAACACCCCCCTTGGTTATTTCTTTTTTTTCTCTTTCTTTTATTTAATTATTTGTTTTATTAATTATTTTTATTACCACTGACCAATTAAAATCTTTTTCTCATAAAATCAAAAAAACACAAAAATATATTTTATTTATTAAAATTAAATTCATCACTTTTATTTTTGTAAATAAATTAATTTAATTAATTTAGTTTTAATTAGGTATAATTTTTAATGTCTTTTGCAAATAATTAAAATTAATGTAGAAAATTAGGTTTTTACTAATTTTAATCAAATATTTTTATTTCTTTAAATATCCAAAAATCCAAAAATAATTTTTTAATTAATTAATTAATTAATTTAATGATTAACTTAGATTTAATTCCATTTAATTCAAAAACACCAAAAAAATCTTTTCTTTCAAAAAGGGTCAAAACCCTAAAAAAACTCGCCCGATTTAATTTCCCTCACGCGATCCATCTTACTATTGATGTAATTGTGTTCCCGGAATGTAATAGCTTTTAATTAGGACTTTATTTTATCGCTTTATTTTATTTTCCGCATTTTAAATTAAAGGGTTGTTTTTGGCGATGTAAATACCCGACGCCTTGTAATAGTTTAGATTTAATTTCCGCAATTTAATTTCCGCAAATTATTAACTGTTAGATGTTTGATAATAGGGAATGCATGACAAGATCGAATGTATGAACTTAAAATCAACATAGCTCACCCATTGACATGTACAAAGATAAATTAACTGAAACAACACACTCGCACATGCGCACTCTTAGGGTACACCTCACTTGGTTTCCTTCGAACGTGGTCATTGAGTATAGGAAGTTTTAGAGGCCACCCTCTTGTCCAAAGATCATAGTTGCCTTGAAATGGTTGCCTCAGAAAAATGATCTAAGACATTAGGGTTACCGCTAAGGCGTCCTAACATTGCTTTAGTGACCACACGTCCCTTAATCAAATTGACCCTTAAAACTCCAACGACGATGCTACCTACTCATTCATAGTGGGATAGCATTGTCTAAAGGACATTTGCACAGATTAATTCCTTTTTCGAGTAGGTAGATGGTTCTTAAGTACTTGCTCTCTCAAAACAAAACAAAACTTTTCGCACTTACACCTTTCAAACAAAAAACTCTTTTCAAACCCACAAACACAAAGAAAAGAAAATTTTGAAAACACTTTGAGCAAGTACCTAAGAGCCCGTGGATAACCACGGATAGAAAGGGTGCTAACACCTTCCCTTTCTATAATCTACCCCCCGGACCCGAGAAACATCTCGAAAAAGGAATTTTTCTGTGCTTTTTTCCTTTCCTTGTTGGATAAAATAAAAGTCGGTGGCGACTCTTGCTTATTGCGACATTTTGCGAAAACAAATGCAAAATGCAAACCAGCATTCCCAAAAACAGTCAGTTCTTCCACCGTATCACAGAACTGGCGACTCTGCCGGGGATATCTAAAAGTGGGGTGTACCTTAGGATTAGATCATTGTGTTTTAAATTGATTGCTTTGTATGCTTTATCTTTGTGGGCTTGAATCAGAGTTACTATAGATCCTAACCCGGATCTGGGGATACCCTTTAGGTAAGTAGCAATAAACTGTGAGGGAACTATACGGCGTAGACCGATACGGTTGAAGCAGTAGCTACATTGGTGTGGCACTTTAGTATGTACCGATATCCCTTGTGTTGGAACGAGGAGAATATGGGTATTCTAAGGGGTCATTAAGCACCAACTGACCTTAGAACCTTTAAATTGACCAACTTGGCCATAGAACAGTAGCAGTATGCTACACTCATTGAGACTAAACTCTCGCGATGATTTCGGCCGCAAGAAAAGGTTGCTAAACTTGAATTATGACCGATTAAGGGTAGTCAATGATATTGAGATCCTCTAGAACCCGGTTACTATTTTTAGGACAGGTTTAAACCAACTGAACTGAAAGAGGGTAGTACCTAAGCTCCTTGTTAGCCTGAAATCTAAGGGCTCTTGGTGTGACTTATGTGCCTTTACCATGTTTGTTGTTTGTGGATACTTGTGGTATGCTTACTATCATGACATCATGACATCATAACATTGCATACATCTTGCATTGGACTAACCTATTCCAAATACAGGAGGGATTCATCTTTGTTCTGTTTTGTAGGTCATCGTGATGCCCATGCGTAAGAATACCATCCGGATCAACTTTGTCCAGGTTCCCACCTTGCTTAAAGATTTGGTTGCAAAGATGCCTGATACTACTTCCTTCCTCGGGAGGCATGATTATCTTCTCAGTTTGGTCACCTCCAAATTGGACGAGCAAATGATGAGTTTCCTAGTCCAATTCTATGATCCGCTGTACCATTGTTTTACTTTTCAAGACTATCAGCTGGTTCCCACCTTAGAAGAGTTCTCTGAGCTGCTCGGTATCTCTGTTCTGGAGCAGACCCCGTTTACTGGTTGGGAGAATATTCTTAGGCCCGAAGAGATTGCTGCAGCCCTTCATATGACCAAAGAAGAGGTAATGGCTAATTGGGAGACTAGAAGTGGAGCAAAGGGCTTTCTGACTAAGTTCTTGGTTGGTAAGGCTAACTATTTCTGGGATAGCCTAGACTTCAAGGCATTCGAGGATATTTCGGCTCTTCTAATATACGGCTTGGTATTGTTTCTGAATCCCGACTCCTTTGTTGAAGTGAATGCGGTAAAGATCTTCATCTCTCACAATCCTGTACCCACTCTTTTGGGTGACATTCTTCATCAGCTCTATGCTCGTACTGCCCGAAAGCGGGGAACCTTGATGTGCTGTGTTCCGTTGTTGGCAAGGTGGTTTATTTCGCACCTTCCCAAATCAGTGCTGAAGAACAAAGAAGGCATGGGCTGGGCCTATGGGGTTATGTCTCTCTCACATAATGACATCATCTGGACTCTCAAAGGTATGGACGAGGTGACTATTATTGATCACTGTGGGGAGTAACCTAATGTTCCACTGATAGGAACCTGTGGAGGAATTTCTTACAACCCATGCTTAGCCTTACGTCAGTTTGGAAGAGCCCGAAGAGAAGGACCTCATGAGCTGTTAATGCCTAACATCATCTTTGATTTTCAAGGGGATAGCGACGAGCAGCATCACAGATTCATAAGGGCTTGGGATAGAGTTCACCAATATGATCCACATGAGCTGGGCCCAAAGACTTCTCTGCCAATGGAGCCATATCTCAGACGGGTTCGTATCCGTGCCCAAAAGCTGGGTATGCCATATGAAGCCGTCCGGCCTGTCATTCTTGAAGTTGCTAATGAAGAAGAGGTTCTTCCAACCATCCTCCATCCTCATATGCCCACTGACATTGGGGCACTGAAAAGGTCTTGGATGCAGCTGAGAGAGGAACGAGATTCCTACCGAGAAAGGTTCAACGAGCAAGAGCAGAAGATCCAGAAGTTGACTAGGAAGTTGGAGAACGAGCGGATTCTCAATGACTATGTCCGCATCGACAAGAAGAGACCATGGGAGAATTGATTGTCCTTTGTTGATTTCCTTTCCAATTTAATTTACTTTTCGGTATTTCCATTCTTGTAACGCCCTAAGGGCATCAGTTGAACAATTTGAATTCCAAAGTTTATCTAATAAAGTGTGTTTCATTTCTTGTTTACAAATTTGAATCTCCCGACTGTCTTTGAAATCATGTCATACGCATCCCATGCACTTCATAAACAGGTACCCATTATAGGTCTCTTATCTTCTTTGCTGTTTATTTCAGCACTCATCATGTCTGCTGAACCTTCAACTGAGCAAGCCATCAAGGCCCTACAGGCCCAGAGTGCCCAATTTCAAGAGTTGTTCATGAATCTAGCTAAGGGTCAGCAAGATCTAAAGACCCTGATTCTGAAAGAGAAGAAGAAGAAGAAGAAGAAGAAGAGGACCATCCTGTTCAACACTGGGCACAGGTTTGGAAACGGGCTTCAGAATGAAGTTGATTTGACCACATCATCTGGAGGGAAAGATAGTCAAGAGGAAAGGAGGGCTTCTAGCCTTGTGGTCTCCGACAATGAGACGGACTTCGACGAGGAATAGTATCCTCCGGCCGAGGATAGATACAAGCAACTGGAAGACGGGTTGAGTGCTATGGAAGTTCAGAAAGTGCCTGGTCTGCACTTTGGTGATCTAGGTCTATCATCTGGGGTGGTGATTCCCCACAAATTCAAAGCACCAGCCTTTACTAAGTATGACGGAGTTTCTTGTCCGAAACTGCACCTCCGGTCATATGTGAGGAAGATTCAGCCGTACAGTGCTGATAAAAACTTATGGATCCATTTCTTTCAAGACAGTCTCTCAGGGACTCAGCTTGAGTGGTTCTACCAGTTGGACGGAGCCAGTATTCACAGTTGGGAATATTTGGCTACTGCTTTCTACAGGAAGTACCAGTACAACTCCGACCTAGCTCCCACGCTACCCAACTCCAGGGTATGTCAATGGGAATGGGTGAAGGATTAAAATATTATGCTCAGAAATAGAGGGACCTCACCGGAAGAGTACAACCACCCTTGGCTGATCGGGAGCTTGTGGACATGTTTCTGGGGACCCTGTCAGGTTCATTCTTCAACCATCTAATTGGAAGCTCTTCGTCTGGGTTTACAGAGCTAATTTTCACCAGCGAGAGGATTGAGGCTGGTATTAAGGCTGGTAAGATACAAAAGGGTGCCTCATCAAGCACCGAGAAGAAGCCATTTAAGAAAGAGTCCAGTGTTGTCTACAGTTCAAGAAACCAGAATAGACCTGAACGCCGCCAAGCTGTTAATGTGGTTGTTATTTCAAAACCTGCTGGTGCTCCTCAACACAACAATCAACAAAAGGATGAGAGACCTCGAAGGCAATTCACCCGTCTCAGCATGACTTTGTCTCAGATTCTGCCACAGTTGATGAAGACCAATCTGGTGATTCTAAAGGAAGCCCCGAAGAATTCAAATACTACATCACCGAGGTATAACCCTAATGCCCGCTGTGCTTATCACTCTGATATCCCGGGGTATAATACGGATGATTTTTGGACTTTGAAGAATAAGATACAGGACTTAATTGATGCAAAGGAGATTGAGTTCGAGGCGCCCGAAAGGCCTAATGTTGTGACTGCTCCTATGCCTAAGCATGGAGTGAATGCTATAGATGTAGACTTGTTTGTGGTTTCTGTGAATGGCGTTGTTACCCCTTTAATGACTGTAAAGAAGAACCTTTTGCTAGCCGGTTTATTTTCGGGTTGTGATGAAGGTTGTCGTATGTGTTCTGTCCTGCCTACCAGTTGTTCGCTTTTGAAATCAGGTGTCCAACGCCTGATGGATAGCAAAGAAATTCTGTTTGAGAAGACTGTTGTTCCTGTAGTCCGTACTGAAGAAGTTTCCATTATCACCATCTTCGACAATTCTTCCAAGGCTCCCTTGAGGAAGCCTGTTAGAATTACATCTGTTCTGAGAATCGCACCTGTGATCATCACTGTTCCGGGGCCCATCCCCTATACCTCTGATAAAGCTGTCCCTTAGCACTATGGGGCTGATGTTTATTTTCATGGAGTTAAGCAGGAGTTGGATACTGATACTGACGTCAGCAATATTGTTGGTCCTGCTAAAGTCACCCGCAGCGGAAGACTTTTCTCACCTGATATCTCTCCACCAACTGTCCGAAGACCTGTTGTTATTACACCTGCCAGTGTACCTGCTACCATTCCTGTTCAAGTTCCCGTTCTTACCCCTGTCGCCGAGTCATCTGACACTCGGGGCAAAGGGATCCCCACTGATGTGTCTGCACAAACGGAGGCACCGAAGACGATTACTGTTGAAGCCTCTAAGCAAGAGATGGAAGAGATTCTAAAGATCATCAAAAAGAGTGACTACAACATAGTTGAACAGCTGGGGCAAACCCCGTCCAAGATTTCTATGTTGTCACTGTTGCTGTGCTCAGAGGCCCATGCCAAGGCTCTGATTACATTTCTGAAGACTGCCCACGTACCACAAGAGACATCAACTGATCAGTTTACAGATTGCGTGACCAATTTAACTGCTGATAATGGGTTGGGTTTCTCTGATGCCGATTTGACTGCTAAGGGGAAGAACCACAATGATGCCCTGCATGTCTCCATTGAATGCAGGGGCACTACTCTTGCACATGTATTGGTGGATACTGGTTCCTCATTGAACGCCTTGCCTAAGAAAGCTCTAGACCGGTTGGACTGTGAAGGGTTGGAATTGAAACCAAGCAACATTGTTGTCAGGGCCTTTGATTGGTCTAAGAGAATGGTGCACAGAGAAGTTGATATTCCGATCAAAGTTAGTTCTCAAGTTTTCAATTCTACATTCTATGTGATGGACATTCGGCCATCTTATTCTTATTTGCTGGGTCGTCCATGGATCCACAAAGCTAGGGCCGTAACCTCAACGCTCCACCAGAAGTTGAAGTACCCGGTCAAAGGGAAGATTGTGACAGTACAAGGGGAGGAAGAGTACATGGTGTGCCACCTCAACTCTTTCTGATATGTAGAGATGGATGGGGAGTTCATTGAGACCCCATTTCAGCATTTTGAAGAGGTTCCCCAGACACTGGCGTCAGCTGAGACTGTTGTTGAAGATTCTCCTATGAATATGGCTTCCCTCAAGGATGCCCGGGCTGTTATTGAGAAAGGTGGGTATGCACGGTGGGGCCAACTCCCTGATTTTACACAGAAGACTAACAAGTTTGGTTTGGGTTTCACTGCAGAAGCTCAAAGGGCTGTTCGGAACGCACGAATCGGAAGACCTCCCGTGTTCATCAGCAACTCGGGAGTGAATGCCATTGAAGACGATATGGAAGAGTCTGAGTTCGACAACTGGATCTATCCTACGACCAACGGTGGACCAAGCAACTGGACAGCAAAGGACTTCATCCCTATTACTTTTGTTACCCAGTAATGAAACTTTTTGTTTTGAATTTGTAACAGACAATGTTTTAAACTTTATGGCCCGGTGTCTTACCTGGGGCACTGTGGCTTCATTTGTGACGACTTTATGTGTGTCATTTTCATATATCATTAATAAAAGCATTGGACGTTTCTTGCATTTCAAATTTTGTTCTCCTTGTTTTCCTTTTATTATATATTGCGAAACAGCTGTTTTACACACACTCACGTATCATGATCTACATCCACTCTGGATCCCACTGATAACGACTCTGCTACTGCCAGTTATGACTTTGAAAGTCCGATCGACTTAGCCGAAGAAGAAGGTGAAGATGATTGCAAAGTGTCTGTTGAGTTTGTTAGACTGCTGCTTCAAGAAGAGAGGGCCATACCACCTCCAAGCCATCAATTCTAATACCTCCAATTGCAGTAAGACCGTTGATCTTATAAGTGCTGGATAATGCAAAGAGGTACGTGCTGGGGCAGCATGACAAGTCTGGCCGAAAAAAGCATGCTATTTACTGCTTTAGCAAAAAGTTTACCGACTGTGAGACCCAATACTCATTGCTCGAGAGAACTTGCTACGCTTTGGCATGGGAAGCTCGCCGGCTGAGATAGTACATGTTGACTCATGCTACTCTTCTGATACCAAAAGATGTGAACGTCTTGACAGCACCTTGGCCTTTTGCAATGTGGGGCATTGATATGATTGGCGAGATCAGACCTACGGCATCCAACGGGCATCGTTTCATCCTGGTAGCTATTGATTACTTTACGAAGTGGGTTGAAGCAGCTTCCTTTGCTACTGTAACCAAGAACATTGTGGCACGGTTCATTCGGCACGATCTGATCTGTCAATACGGTGTACCAGAGAGGATCATTACGGACAATGGTACCAATCTCAATAATAAGATGATCACTGAGCTCTGCGAGCAATTCAAGATACAACATCACAACTCTTCTCCCTACTGGCCGAAGATGAATGGGGTTGTCGAAGAGGCTAATAAGAACATTAAGAAGATTGTGCAGAAGATGACCGTGACATACAAAGACTGGCACAAGATGTTACCATTTTCTCTTCATGGGTACCGTACCTCAGCACGAACGTCAACAGGGGAAACACCCTATTCCTTGGTATATGGTATGGAGGCAGTCTTGCCCATTGAAGTTCAGATACCCTCTCTTCGGATCATGAAGGATGTAGGTTTGAGTGAAGATGACTGGATTCAGACCCGACTTGATCAGCTGAATCTAATTGATGAAAAGAGACTTACCGCTATTTGTCATGGTCAGATGTACCAAAAACAGATGATTAAGGCATTTAATAAGAAAGTCAGACGACAAGAGTATCAAGTTGGGGATCTGGTAATCAAGCGCATTATTCTACCTCAAGGTGATCCCAGGGGCAAATGAACCCCTACTTATGAAGGGCCATTTGTGGTTAAGAACATTTTCTCAGGAGGAGCTATGATTCTAACCACCATGGATGGTGACGACCTTCCTCACCTCGTCAATGCAAACATAGTGAAAAGATACTACGCACAATCAAAGACCCGCTAGGTTGACTGGCCTAGGCAAAAATAAGGGCTTCCCGGCAAACCAAAAGGGTTCGGACAAAAATAAGGGATGAAAATAAAAAAATCTGTACACCCGGCAAGTCGAAAACCTGAAAGGGCGGCTTGGGCAGAAAAGGGTATCCCGGTGGACTGAAAACCCGAAAGGGCGGTCCAGGCAAAAATTAGGGATCAAAGCGTAACACTATGTCTCATTGGATCACCTTGCACCCAGACTTCGGTATCAACTATCAAGCTCGGACGGCACTAATCAATCTGATCTACCTTCAACCAGTAGCAAAGTGATGAGATGCTCGAAGACATAAAGGCAATAGCAGAGTTGGAACCCAGTGGGATTATTCACATAGCTATTTTGTTTAGTTTTTCACAAATTATGTAAATTCTATTATTCAGCGGCGTTCTCTTACTAGGACATCAGCCTCTTGTACAAAAACGCCTATTTACAGGCCAAACCTCAAATCAATACAATTCATTTTCAAATAAATTTCAAACTATTTTTCCTTTATCTGTTTTGTTTGGCAAAGAACGTCCAATGTTCATTTTTTATATATGCATTTGACATTAATTGTTGATCATAAATATTTACATGTGAAACAAAAGACGAATTACAGGTAACATCAGAAACAGGGGCAATAAGAATTGTCCGAGCTGTATGGTTGCTCTGTTCACCAGGTACAAAGGTTGATTCAGCTGAAAAATATGGCTGAGATACCTTCACTCCCCGCAGAGTAAGATAGTAATGGTAGCTCTCTCTCAGCTGAGACTTGCAACCGTGAACGAATCAACAATACTCTCCCCAAGCAGAGTTGGTCTACCATCAGCACTAAAAGGGTCTTAATATTCCTCAACGGAGTATAAGAATATTCCCCAGTAAGTATAAGAGTATCCCCAACAGTCTTAATATTCTTCAATGGAGTATAAGAATGTTCCCCGACAGAATACAAGATACCCTAGTGGAGTCAATATTTCCCCAGCACGGTCTGAAAAAGCTTCCCCAACGGAGTTGAATCATCATCCCCAGTAGACTCTGGAAGTTTTTCCCCAGCGGAGTACAAAAATAAATCTCCCCAACCAAGCTCAAAGGATCATTCCCATCCAAATTCAAAGGATTATCCCCACAAAAGTCTAACAGGGTTATCCCCAGTGGAGTTCTTTCTTTTCACAAACAGGAATTCAATCCTCAACAGATTCAATATCACCAGCAACGGTAATCCATCCCCACCGGAGTTTATCGTTGAAATCCCCAGCGGAGCTTATCAGCGGTAACCCCAGCAGAGTTTATTGTTAAAATCCTCAGTAGAGCATCTCTTCCCCACAGAGTAATCTCCTCATCGGTTTATTCCCCAACGAAGTTATCTTCTCCCGCAGGTTTATTCGCGCAATCATCTTCGTTCATCATCCCCAGCGGAAATAAAGAATTCAACTCTATTATCCAGCAGCTATCCGAGATTTATTTTCCCCAGCTAAAACATTACACTTCCATACATCATGATACATGCATATACACATCATACCATACAATCTCATTTATGTTGAGAACATCATTGCTTGATCCATATCATGCATTGCATATGACTGACCTTTATCTTTCAGGAAAGATGCAGTTAAATTCTCAACTTTGTGGATGACCTTGCCTGATCCAATCAAAGGAGACAAAACCAGTTAAATCGATTCCTAAAGATTTTTCTGAGGCCAATCCAGTCAAAGGAGACAAAACCAGTTAAATCGATTCCTAAAGATTTTTCTGAGGCCAACCAAGTCAAAGGAGACAAAACTAGTTAAATCGATTCCTAAAGATTTTTCTGAGGCCAACCCAGTCAAAGGAGACAAAACCAGTTAAATCGATTCCTAAAGATTTTTCTGAGGCCAACCCAGTCAAAGGAGACAAAACCAGTTAAATAGATTCCTAAAGATTTTTCTGAGGCCAACCCAGTCAAAGGAGACAAAACCAGTTAAATCGATTCCTAAAGATTTTTCTGAGGCCAACCCAGTCAAAGGAGACAAAACCAGTTAAATCGATTCCTAAAGATTTTTCTGAGGCCAACCCAATCAAAGGAGACAAAACCAGTTAAATCGATTCCTAAAGATTTTTCTGAGGCCAATCCATTCAAAAGAGACAAAACCAGTTAAATCGATTCCTAAAGATTTTTCTGAGGCCAATCCAGTCAAAAGAGACAAAACCAGTTAAATCGATTCCTAAAGATTTTTCTGAGGCCAATCCAGTCAAAGAAGATAAGACCAATTAAATCGATTCCCAAAGATTTTTCTGACACCAATCCAGTCAAAAGAGACAAGACCAGTTAAATCGATTCCTAAAGATTTTTCTGATTCCAATCCAGTCAAAGAAGACAAAACCTCCTCGGGCCCAGTTAAATCGATTCCTAAAGATTTTTCTGATACCGATCCAGTCAAAGAAGACAAAACCTCCTCTGGTCTAGTTAAATCGATTCCTAAAGATTTTTCTGATGCCATTCCAGTTGAAGTTCAGACCACCTACCAACAAGTCTCCAAATGGCATCTGTAAGCCCGTTCCCGACATCACAATGCTGATACCACTTCATGCGAGTGCAAATTTCTGGGCACTCTAGTGTTCAATCATCTTCCACCTTCGGACTACGAAAGACCCGAAAGCCAATCTATATCCTCAGGTTTAAGAAGATTAAACAGGGGCAACTGTTGTACCCCAAAATTTTCCCTCCCATATTTCTCAAGACATTACAAGAAAAGTCCCAAAGTGGCTCAAGTTTGCTCAAGAGTTGAACAGTCAAGTCATCTCCTAAGGCAGTCAATCTCAAATTAGGGTTTTGTGTTGCATCAAGGTCCTTGCATCCAAATGACCTCAAGTGCTCCCCAATGTCATAATATGTTCTCAAGTTCATCCATGTCAAATTTCAAGCCTTGCAGAGGAAGTCTGGTCAGTCAATTGCTCAAGAGGTCCAAAAATCGACTGTGCTAGGGCAAAAGTCAACTGTGACCTACAAATAGTCAAACCTCAAGATTTTTTGTCAACATTCTCACTTTTAAGGATAATTCATCATTTGATCAAGGGTTGATCATGATTCATCAAGGATTGCTCAAAATTCATCAAGATTCAAAAGTTGCTAAATTAGGGTTTTGCAGGAAAAGTCAACTCAACTTTGACCAAGCATAACTTTCTCATACTTTATGAGAAATGACCCATCCAAAGCTAATTTTGAAGAGGATGCAAATTCCTACAATCCATCTTCACACCTCAAGATCAATAAATGCACTCACAAAAAGTTACAAATTTGGACATTATAGGTCATTTTTGAAAGTCAACAACAATACCTTTTTTGCCAAAGCTTATAACTTGAGCATGGAATATCAAAATGATATGAGACCAAAAGGGTTGGTTAGAGTACATCTCAAGGTTTCTAAAAAGTCTAATAACACTTCCAAAATTTCAAAATTGAAGAAGTTATGCATTGTTGAAGTTGAGCATTTTTCCAAAATTGCCAAAAGTCAACTATCCCCAAAACTTCAAATTTTGTCAAATGGGCCCACTTTTTTCACTTGATTTGATCTTGTCACACAACACACGTGTCCTATCTTCAATATTATGTCCATTCCTTAACTTTTCTATTTTATTTGATTTTTATTGAATTAATTCATCTTTAATCAATTTAAATCCAAATAAAATCTAAAACTTGACCGTTTGGTATCTTTTTGATTGATATAGGTCTTAAATATCATCATGGACACAATCAAATCCGAATCAAGCCATATCATGCACAAAATATTGGATTTGGAATGAAATTGGAAGCTTTTTAAAGTAGGATCATATCACATATTCAATCATCAACGCACAAAGATTCAAAGCCCAAAACTTGACCTAATGCATTGCCTTATACTTATACAAGCTAAAGGCACGAAAATTGGAGGGAAGAGGCGGCCAAATCACAAAAGCAAAAACTTGAAAAAAGCTTGAAAAAGCTTGAAACTGAAATCCATTCTAGAGGCAGATTCAAGGTCAAATCTCAACGTAGACCTCTTGCTGGACATCCATTGAGTCTAAAGCAATCAAAATCAAGCTCTGAAACATCCCCAATCGCGCTGTAAGTATCCCTGGAAACCGCCCTATATCTGAAATCGAAATCTCTCATTTGTGCATTTTATTGACAAACCATGGACATATTCTTGATCTTTGTATGATTTCCAAACTGTCTGCAATATTTGATTGTGTTTTTGTAGCCTGTAATGCCATACCCGAAACTAGGGTTTTTGGTTCTTGTTTTTAGGCGTTTGAGTTTCAGGCAAAATTGAGGCAAATAATGGACATGATGAATTCAGGAGGGAGAGACGAACAAGACCATGGCTTTAGATTGAATTTTCATGGCCTGGATTTGGTTTTAGGTTAAACCTACGTCTTTGCTGCAGATACAAATCCGCAGGTAATTCCTGTGTAATTCCAAGGACAGGGACAAAGACGTGTCCCCATCCCATACGTCCATTCAAATTATTTGCGCTTTTTATTTTTTTGTTCAGGCATATGAATTTGTTTCAAATATATTAATTGTTGTGTATTCCACTAACAAAAGAAACACAGTGGTCCAGTGGTGAAGGCGTCAGTGCATAGTCCAACAGGACCTGGTTCGAATCCCAGGTCCCCAACCTATTTGTTATATTTTTCTTGTAGATGTTCCAGCGTGCCTCATGAACTGTGGTCCACCATACGCCTTCAGATCTCTACGTGCCAAATGTCCTCCAGGCCAAATCTGGTGGCCCATATGGAAGGCCTATCATACGCTCCAGTCAACGTATCACATGGAAGTGCAAAAAGTCAGCCAGGCTTGCAACTATTGGGCCCTCAAAAATGTTGATCTCACTCCCTTTCCAGGCCCAACACCCCCCTTGGTTATTTCTTTTTTTTCTTTCTTTTATTTAATTATTTGTTTTATTAATTATTTTTATTACCACTGACCAATTAAAATCTTTTTCTCATAAAATCAAAAAAACACAAAAATATATTTTATTTATTAAAATTAAATTCATCACTTTTATTTTTGTAAATAAATTAATTTAATTAATTTAGTTTTAATTAGGTATAATTTTTAATGTCTTTTGCAAATAATTAAAATTAATGTAGAAAATTAGGTTTTTACTAATTTTAATCAAATATTTTTATTTCTTTAAATATCCAAAAATCCAAAAATACTTTTTTAATTAATTAATTAATTAATTTAATGATTAACTTAGATTTAATTCCATTTAATTCAAAAACACCAAAAAAATCTTTTCTTTCAAAAAGGGTCAAAACCCTAAAAAAACTCGCCCGATTTAATTTCCCGCACGTGATCCATCTTACTATTGATGTAATTGTGTTCCCGGAATGTAATAGCTTTTAATTAGGACTTTATTTTATCGCTTTATTTTATTTTCCGCATTTTAAATTAAAGGGTTGTTTTTGGCGATGTAAATACCCGACGCCTTGTAATAGTTTAGATTTAATTTCCGCAATTTAATTTCCGCAAATTATTAACTGTTAGATGTTTGATAATAGGGAATGCATGACAAGATCGAATGTATGAACTTAAAATCAACATAGCTCACCCATTGACATGTACAAAGATAAATTAACTGAAACAACACACTCGCACATGCGCACTCTTAGGGTACACCTCACTTGGTTGCCTTCGAACGTGGTCATTGAGTATAGGAAGTTTTAGAGGTCTCCCTCTTGTCCAAAGATCATAGTTGCCTCGAAACGGTTGCCTCGGAAAAATGATCTAAGACATTAGGGTTACCGCTAAGGCGTCCTAACATTGCTTTAGTGACCACACGTCCCTTAATCGAATTGACCCTTAAAACTCCAACGATGATGCTACCTACTCATTCATAGTGGGATAGCATTGTCTAAAGGACATTTGCACAGATTAATTCCTTTTTCGAGTAGGTAGATGGTTCTTAAGTACTTGCTCTCTCAAAACAAAACAAAACTTTTCGCACTTACACCTTTCAAACAAAAAACTCTTTTCAAACCCACAAACACAAAAAAAAGCAAATTTTGAAAACACTTTGAGCAAGTACCTAAGAGCCCGTGGATAACCACAGATAGAAAGTGTTCTAACACCTTCCCTTTCTATAATCTACCCCCGGACCCGAGAAACATCTCGAAAAAGGAATTTTTCTGTGCCTTTTTCCTTTCCCTGTTGGATAAAATAAAAGTCGGTGGCGACTCTTGCTTACCGCGACATTTTGCGAAAACAAACGCAAAACGCAAATCAACATTCCCAAAAGCAGTCAGTTCTTCCACCGTATTACACCAGGCTGTGTTGCTTCCAAATCTTTACATAATCAGAGACTTGTACAAGGGTTTTAAACTTTGTGTTTTGGATAATACTATCTTTGGTTAAAGGCTACATACCCTTTCTTTTCATAGAAAGTACTTTTATCACAAAAGCAGCTTTCTACCTGAATTTCGTCTGAACGAAAAGCAGGGCCAGAGGCACAAGTCTAATCAACTGCCAACAGGCCCCCCCACTTGTACCTTTCACGTTACCTATTATTTTATTATTTTGCAAGGATGGCTATTGAAAACATGTCCATTCTTTTTCTCTATAAATAGAGGAATTTTTACAAAGCTAGGGAGGATCTTTGGACCAGAGGAACGAATCCCCCAAATTTTCTCAAACACAACAAAAACTCTCAAGTTCATCAACACTTGAGAAATCACAAAAAGCCCAGAATCACATACTTACTTCCTTCGATTATGAAGAACAAGTACTCTTCAGTATCCTTCGAATCCAGTTTGGAAAGAGACATAATACTTGTTTCTTTCCTCCCTTCGAATCCAGCATTCCAAGCACAACTATTAACCCCCTCTTCCGAATCCAGCATCCTGGGCCTCCACTCAAGGTCCCACAACCATTCAAAGCCTCCATCAAGGTAAGTCACTCTTACCCTTGAACCTTTCATTTTATGGCATAATATGTAAATAATCTTTTCATTCATTTCAAGCATGTATATACCATTGTTCCCTTCATTTCCATCCTTTTAACATGTTTTTTTAGAGTTAACCCTTTTGTTTTGCTTTCTGTTTACCTGAACTTGCTTTAACTATTAAACTGTTTACAAGACAAATACTAGCATGGCCTCAGGCCATGTTGCCATTTAATGCTTTAAATGAAAGAAATAGGAAATAGGAGATAAGATAAAACTTTGCTGACTCGAACCCCCAGTTGAAGGAGACAAAGGAAAGTCGAAGAGCATGCCTTCACTGATTCCAGGTTCAGTCGAAAGGAATTCCCTCACTTCTTTCTACCTCCAGCCGAAGAAGACAACAAGGCAACAAGGCAGAACTAGAAGGCTTCAACATACACTGACTTCCAGGCCAATCGAAGGCCATGACCTCACTGGCGCTAGCTCCAGTCGAAGGAGGCTAGCAGAATGCCAATCGAAGGATGCTACTGCCTGGGTCGAAGGAGCTCTTTTTATTTCTTTTTATCTTCTTTTTGCCTTTACATTTCTATGCACTTCAATATGGTTGTAATATTGTAGGATTTAGTTTTTGCACTTTTTATTACTTTTGTACAAATGCTAGTAATTAGGTGTGTATGGCAAGATAAAAACAATAAGTAGACAACCCCTAATCAAAGACTAAATGCATGCAAATCAAACACATTATTCACACATGCACCTCTAGGGTAATCTCACTTGTTGCCTATTGGAAAATAGTCATGTCCCTCGAACATGGGCGTTTTAGTAAAAGACCCTCGATAAAAGATCGTAGTCCCTCGATGACCCCCGATGTTGCCTTCGGTAAACGATCTAGTTCCTAAAACGACATTGCTAAAACGTCCCATATGTTGCCTTCTATGACTATACAAACGTCCCAACGCCCGTCCCTTCACATCCAACGATGGGGCTTCTTACCAAATCAATGGTAAGACAACCACATCTAAAGGAGGAGGAAAAGCACATTTCAGACCTTTCGAGTAGGTAGATTCACTCTTAGTTACTCGCTTGCTCACAACAAATTTTTTTTTTTACCCATATTCTCATCTTTGAACTATTTTCGAAACAAACACTTTGTAGGCGTTCTTATAGAAACGAGAACCATTACGAAGTTCCATTTTCAAAATACTTTCAAAAACACATCTCACAAACACACCTTTGAACTATTTTCGAAACAAACACTTTGTAGGCGTTCTTATAGAAACGAGAACCATTACGAAGTTCCATTTTCAAAGTACTTTCAAAAATCACCACCACAAGCACACATTCAAACAAAAGCAAGTGATCTAGCAAGTAACTAAGAGCCCATGGAAAATTATGGATGAAAAGGATGCTAATACCTTCCCTTTTCATAATCTACCCCCGAACTCAAAAACATCTCTAAAAGGTCTTTCATGTGCTTTTTCACCTTTCCTTATTGGATAAAAGAAAAGTCGGTGGCAACTCTTGCTAACCGCAACATTTGCAAACACAAACGCAAAAACCTCAAGTCAGTTCTCCCACCATATCACAGAACTGGTGACTCTGCTGGGGAGTAGTTATAAAAGTGGGGTTACCTTAGGGTTTATATCACATTTATTTGCTTACATTGTTTGACTTGTTTGCTTTACATTTTGGTTCTTTGTTTGGGTTTGAATCCTCAACCCGGATTCAGGAAACATTATAGGTAAATAGCAATACATTGTGGAAACTGTGCGGGGTATACCGACATGGTCTAAGCAATAGCTATGTTAGTGTGACATATTTGTGGGTACCGGTAGCCTTTGAGTTAATCAAAGAGAATACGGGGCCGCTGAGTGATGTCATGAAGCACTAATGAACTTCTAGAACCTTTACTTGACCAACTTGGCCTTTAGGATGTAGTGAGATGACCGACTTTGGTGCAGTCCGAAGTTGGTAGATACTCGATACTACACTCATTGAGGTTTGGTTTCTTGGGATATTTCGGTCGCCATTAAAGAGGCTTGAGCTGAAACAATGACCAAGGAAACAATCCAGTGATATTGAGCTCCTTAGAACCCGGTTACTATTACTAGGACAGGTTGAGCCAACTAAACTTCAAGAGGGTACTTACCTACAAACTCCATGCAAGCCTAAAACTAAGGACTTGTCTGCTTTGCGTGTACATGATTATTTGTATAAGCTTGTTTACTTCGCATACTTGTGCATAACATCATAACATCATACCATATCATTTTCAATAACCATTTCAAGGATTTTGAGGGTCTTTGATGCAGGTTCATAATAAACCATACGTCTATCAAGGGGCAAGAGGATTTATTTTCCTCTAACCAAACATCGTCAAAAAATCAAGTACAACAAACTTGAGTCAAGGGCTATGACCCACTTGACATGGTGAGCTTAATTCTTGTGGAAGGACATCCACTGATACAAAGTTCTCCAATCAAAGATGTTGATCAAAATTCAATCTCTAACTTTTTCTTATGTTTACCCCGCGAGATCCTTGAAAACATGCATCCACATATCATGCATCATACCATGACAGGTTTCTCCCATACAGGTTTCCTTATCTTCCTATTGTTTATTTCAGTAGAGATGGCCCTAGAACAAACCATCAAGAGCATTCAGATTCAAAACGCTCAACTTCGAGAGATGTTCTTGAACCTATCCAAGGGGAAAGAAGAGGTGAAAGCTCTCCTCACAAGAGGCATGGTCATGGGGAATCTGGAAGCCACCAAGGATGATCAGTTGGAAAGGTTACAAACTGAAATAGCCATAATGAGGGTCCAAATGATGGGACAGCTGGTGGTCCAGATGGCTCTTATTCAAAACCTGGCACAAGGACAAGAAGAGCTGAGGGTCCTCATCAACAAGCTTCATCGGGATGGATGTAACCAAATGGGGCAAACATCTAGGATTGAGGATCAAGTCATCATTCAGCCTCCCTTGAGACAAGAAGCCGAGAGAAGACCTCCCCAATTTGCTTCAGTGTCACAAACCCAGCAACCACCTCATCAACAAGGACAGGGTAACCGAAGTAAACAGGTCCCAGCCGTTAGGCAGTTCACCAAACTCGACATGCCTATGTCGTAGGTCTTACAACACCTGCTGAACTTGAATTTGGTCATATTAAGGAATCCTCCTCGGAATCCCAATACCTCTGCTCCTAGCTATCATCCCAATGCATTATATGCATACCACTCCAATAATCCTGGGCATGATACGAATGACTGTTGGGCTTTGAAAAATAAGATCCAAGACTTGATTGACAAAGGAGTACTGGAGTTCACACAAGGTGGCCAGACTGAGTTCTTCTGCCGTTCCTCAAAGGCTCACCACCTAAAGTGACAAGTTCAGAGAAAGAGACTTCTATTCATTTTGAATTTTCAATTGTAATTTATTTTGTTGTTTAAACAATTATCTATTAATGTCAAACTTTGTTTCATTAATGCATTGCATATGTTTGTATTGATTTGATCCACTCATTTTCATTACATTTAAACTATGCTTTTTACTCACTTTATGACATTCAACTCTTGCTAAAAGTTCCAAGCCTTTAGAGGGAGGATGACGAAAATAATGCCATAATCTCATACAATATGCTTTTGAATAGACCTTGTTGACGATGTACAAGCATTCTTTCAAATCCTAAACACTGGAGTTATAAGGAAGATAATCCCTAGTCAACCCCTTCGAGCCAAAGAAGTAGAAGTTTTCTTTCTTACACAAATTGAAACCTTTAATCAAAACCTGGGATAGGGTAGTCTCTCAGCTAATTCAAACGCGCGTTAAAGGCGCAAACTCTCATCTCGTAATACAGCGAATGACGTCAAGAAACATTCCTCTGGAATCAAAATACGGTGATGGTTACCTATCACATAGGTAGTCATTATCTCTCAAAAAGAAAAGCCCACTAAGTCAAAACCTACAAAAGAGACTTAAGGAAAACTGGGGCATCCCGCTGACTGTAATCTCAAAGCAAGAACAACCAGGCAAAAATTAGGGATGACAAATCAAAAGGAGGTCATTACAAATCCTCGACAAACATGAAAAATATTACAAAAAATGACTTCCTTCCGACAAATTTAACTTGTCTAAAACCATCACCAAAACGTCATTCCAGACTCAATTAGAGTTCAAACGCACAATTAACTGAGTTTAGGACTGAAGATTATCGCGAAGAGCAGATGGGTACAAATACACTTTGAGCCTTTATCCTTTGTTTCTTTAAACCGTGAACCAAGCCACGTTACAACCCTTCAAAAGTCCTAATTGAAGCATGGGTTAGTTAGAAAGCATACTGTTACAAAAGGTATCCTGACTCCTGTAAGGCTTTACTCAAAATCCAGAGTTGAATTACAAACTTCTTTACTTGCTAAAAATGCTTTTTTCAAAACTTCAAGACAAACATAAACTTTGCATCACTTGAATATCATTGTTTGCATATGGCTATTTGTTTAACAGCAGAGAAATTTACACAATGAATATCCAGTGAACGAAAGCTCTCTCAGTGAACAAAATCAATTCAAGTAGGATGACACTCCCATAGACAAATCTCCTATCAACAGGGGGACATGACATGTCACTATCCAGCACACCTGGGGCAGTCCAGATTCCAAGAAATCTCTCGAGAAATGTAGAGTAACCACGGGAAAGTCCCCATCTCCGTCACAGGGGGCATTGAACGTCAATCCCGACAAAGGGTTACATACAGTCAAACATTTCCAGGCAGTGCCACAAGCACTTGCTACTAGGGGCAATGACAAATATCCCAAAAAATCCTTCTCACAAGATGATTCTCCAGCCAGAGTTTAATCTCTGAAAACCTTTCCCCAGCTGAGACAACTTCAAGAATCCTCGAGGACTTCCCCAACAAGTTCATCACCTCTCTAGAAGACCGACAACAAGGTTTATTTCCCCAACAAACTACAGATACCCCAGTTTGAGCTTGCCTCTCCGACTACTACAAATCAAAGGACCACAACTCCTCTTCCCCAGTAGACTACTCTACAATCCCCAGCAAGTTACTACGAAACTTGGACCCGACCAGATATCAGTTCAACTTCGACTCCCCAGTAGAGCAACGAATGACTAAGACTCCTAAACTCTTTTCCCAAGCAGAAATAAACATACTCCCCACTGAGTTTTCGATATCCCCCAGCGGAGTTCTCCTCAAACAACAAAACAGGGATCCCTAATGGAAACATATTAAGCAAAGTTTGAAGACATACCAACTCTTCAACAGCAGTCCAGGATTTAACAGTTCCCCGACATTTGTCGAGGATTTATTTTCCCAGACAAAAATACATTCATTAAACATTTCACATTTCATACATCCTATTCTCATACGTGATAAGTGCATACGACACCATCTCATTTATTTTAAGAACATCATGACATCACGCATTTATACATCATGACATTGCATACAACTAACGTTCTACCTTTTTCAGGAAAGATCGATCAACAGATGGTTACCATCAACCATTTTCAAGTTCCAGATTAATACCTGTAGCAAGCCAGGAAAACTATTTGTGGACAACTGATTGTAGATTAATACTTGTAACAAGCCAGGAAAACTATCTACATGAAGAGATTGAAGATTAATACCTGTAGCAAGCCAGGAAAACTATCTTTCTTTCTCAGGTCAGAGATTAATACCTGAAACCAGACAGGACAACTATCTCGTTGACCAACCTTTTCAAGTTCCAGATTAATACTTGTAGCAAGCCAGGAAAACTATCTGTGGACGACTGATTGTAGATTAATACCTGTAACAAGCCAGGAAAACTATCTACATGAAGAGATTGAATATTAATACCTGTAGCAAGCCAGGAAAACTATCTTTTTTTCTCAGGTCAGAGATTAATACCTGAAACCAGACAGGACAACTATCTCGTCGACCAACCTTTTCAAGTTCCAGATTAATACTTGTAGCAAGCCAGGAAAACTATTTGTGGACGACTGATTGTAGATTAATACCTGTAACAAGCCAGGAAAACTATCTACATGAAGAGATTGAAGATTAATACTTGTAGCAAGCCAGGAAAACTATCTTTCTTTCTCAGGTCAGAGATTAATACCTGAAACCAGACAGGACAACTATCTCGTCAACCAACCTTTTCAAGTTCCAGATTAATACCTGTAGCAAGCTAGGAAAACTATCTGTGGACGACTGATTGTAGATTAATACCTGTAACAAGCCAGGAAAACTATCTACATGAAGAGATTGAAGATTAATACATGTAGCAAGCCAGGAAAACTATCTTTCTTTCTCAGGTCATAGATTAATACCTGAAACCAGACAGGACAAATATCTACTCGACCAGTTCAAATAACTCAACCTTTTGATACAGTTCAGATACGCTCCAGATACGGATGCCATCCTGATACTCATTCAGATTCAACCTTTTGATATAGTTCAGATATCTAGATACGGATGCCATCCTGATACTCATTCTGATTCAGCTTTTGATACAGTTCAGATACGCTCTAGATACAGATGCCATCCTGATACTCATTCAGATTCAACCTTCTGATACAGTTCAGATACGCTCCAGATACGGATGCCATCTTGATACTCATTCAAAGGCAGCTTTTGATACAGTTCAGATACGCTCCAGATACGGATGTCATCTTGATACTCATTCAAAGACAGCTTTCAGATATAGTTTCAGATACAAACCAGATACGAATGCCATCCTGATACTCATTCAGATTCAACTTTCAGATACAGTTCAAATACGCACCAGATACGGATGCTATCCTGATACTCATTCAGATTCAGCTTTCAGATACAGTTTCAGATACGCTCCAGATACGGATGCCATCCTGATACTCATTCAAAGACAGCTTTCAGATACAGTTCAGATACGCACCAGATACAGATGCCATCCTGATACTCATTCAAAGATAGCTTTCAGATACAATTCAAATACTCTCTAGACACGGATGCCATTCTGATACTCATTCAGATATTCAACTTCAATTACAGTACGAATACGCTCCAGACACGGATGCCATTCTGATGCTCATTTTTTTCAGTTTACAACTCAAGATTCAACAAACATTCTTGGATGGCATCTTTAAGCCCATCTCCAACAACTTTCTATCATCTCTCCAAATGGCATCTCTAAGCCCATTCCCCTAACCATCACATAACCGAGTGCAAATTTCTGGGCACTCTAGTGTCCAATCATCTTCCACCTTCGAGTCACGAATGGCAGAATTACCAATCTAACTCTTCAGGTGTAAGAAGATTGAACAGGGGCAGCTGTTGTACCCCAAAATTTGCCCTCTCAATTCTCAAGGCTTTTCTCACAAGAATTCTCAAGGTTCAAGCTTGCACAAAGTACATTGGGATCTTCCAGTACCAAAATTAAAAGGAAACTGTCAAAAAGGGAGAAAATAGATAAAATTAACATTTTGACAAAATTTGGAGGAAAACAGGTCTCCTTCGACTCAACCCTTCGACTTGACAAGTCTGCTGCCTGCAAGCCTACTTCGACTTGGACAAGTATACTGCCTACAAGCCTACTTCGACGTGGACAAATTTGCTGTCTGCATGCTTGCTTCGTTTAGACATGTTTCGATGGGACAAATTAACCATCTCCATGCATCCTTCGTTTTGAGCAAGAGCCTCCTTCAAATGCAACTTGGATTACATCCTTCGTTTTGAGCAATAGCCTCCTTCGAATGCAACTTGGGAATACCCATCGACTCAGAAGCCAAGAACTTCCCTCACGCTAAAAGGCAATGACTTCCTTTATGTTTGTTTCGACCCAAGCTTCGACTGGGCAATAGCTTCCTTCGAGTTAGCTTGTTTTGACCACAAGCTTCGACTAAGGCAAAGGCTTCCTTCGAACAGGTGTGCTTCGATCTCACTCTTGCATTCGACTCAAGACCAAATCTCGTTTTCCAGGTTGTGTTGCTTCCAAATCTTTACATAATCAGAGGCTTGTACAAGGGTTTTAAACTTTGTCTTTTGGATAATACTATCTTTGATTAAAGGCTACATACCCTTTCTTTTCATAGAAAGTACTTTTATCACAAAAGCAGCTGTCCACCTGAATTTCGTCTGAACGAAAAGCAGGGCCAGAGGCACAAGTCTAATCAACTGCCAATAGGCCCCCCCACTTGTACCTTTCACATTACCTATTATTATTATTTTGCAAGGCTGGCTATTGAAAACATGTCCATTCTTTTTCTCTATAAATAGAGGAATTTTTACAAAGCTAGGGAGGATCTTTAAACCAGAGGAACGAATCCCCTAAATTTTCTCAAACACAACAAAAACTCTCAAGTTCATCAACACTTGAGAAATCACAAAAAGCCCAGAATCACATACTTACTTCCTTCGATTCTGAAGAACAAGTACTCTTCAGTATCCTTCAAATCCAGTTTGGAAAGAGACATAAGACTTGTTTCTTTCCTCCCTTCGA
Source organism: Vicia faba (assembly GCA_948472305.1). Classification (NCBI taxonomy): domain Eukaryota; kingdom Viridiplantae; phylum Streptophyta; class Magnoliopsida; order Fabales; family Fabaceae; genus Vicia; species Vicia faba. The sequence continues at coordinate 1,545,127,929 of OX451739.1, forward strand.
ATCCAGCATTCTAAGCATAATTATTGACCCCCTCTTTTGAATCCAGCATCCTGGGCTTCCACTCAAGGTCCCACACCCATTCAAAGCCTCCATCAAGGTAAGTCACTCTTACCCTTGAACCTTTCATTTTATGGCATAACATGTAAATAATCTTTTGGTTCATTTCAAGCATGTATATACCATTGTTCCCTTTGTTTCCACCCTTTTAACATGTTTTTTTAGAGTTAACCCTTTTGTTTTACTTTCTGTTTACCTGAACTTACTTTAACTATTAAACTGTTTACAAGACAAATACTAGCATGACCTCAGGCCATGTTGCCATTTAATGCTTTAAATGAAAGAAACAGGAAACAAAAGATAAGATAGAACTTTGATGACTCCAACCCCCAGTCGAAGGAGACAAAGGAAAGTCGAAGAGCATGCCTTCACTGATTACAGGTTCAGTCGAAAGGCATTCCCTCACTTATTTCTACCTCCAGTCGAAGAAGACAACAAGGCAACAAGGCAGAACCATAAGGCTTCGACATACACTGACTTCCAGGCAAATCGAAGGCCATGACCTCACTGGCGCTAGCTCCAGTCCAAGGAGGCTAGTAGAATGCCAATCAAAGTGTGCTACTGCCTGGGCCGAATGAGCTCTTTTTTTATTTCTTTTTATCTTATTTTTGCCTTTACGTTTCTATGCACTTCAATATGGTTGTAATAGTGTAGGATTTATTTTTTGCAGTTTTTATTACTTTTGTACAAATGCTAGTAATTAGGTGTGTATGGCAAGATAATAACAATAAGTAGACAATCCCTAATCAAAGACTAAATGCATGCAAATCAAACACATTATTCACACATGCACCTTGTGATACGGTGGGAGAATTGACTTGAGGTTTTGTGTTTGTGTTCGCACTTGTGCGGTTAGCAAGAGTCGCCACCGACTTTTTATTTTATCCAAAGGAAAGGTCAAAAAGCACAGGAAATACCTTTGAGATGTTTTCTTGGGTTCGGGGGGTAGATTATGAAAAGGGAAGGTGCTAGCACCCTTTTCATCCATGGTTTTCCATGGGCTCTTAGTTACTTGTTTAGATCACTTGCTTTTACTTTTCAATTGTTTGAAATGGTGCTTTTGTGTGTGGTTTTGAAAATATTTTGAAAAGAGGCCTTGTCTAGGCAACCTTTGTAATGATTCTTGTTTGAATATATACAAAGGTGTTTGTCTTTTGAAAAGATGTTTCAATGTTTGAAAGTTTGTTTTGGGAAATGTTTTGAAATTGTGTTGTGATGTGTTTTTGAAAATAGCAAGGATGTTTGCAAGTTTTGATCAAGTAACTAGGAGCATCTACCAACCTACTCAAAGATCTTTCCTACACATTTTTAATCCTCTTGAAGTGATTTTGCTCACTGAGAGAGTTTTCGTTCCTCCGAACATTCGCTGTATGAATTTCTTCGCTGTCAAACAAAAAGCCAAATGCAGACAGTGATATTCAAGCAATGCAAAGTTTATGTTTGTCTCGAAGTTTTGAAAAATGCGTTTTTAGCAGAAAACTTTTTATAAGACAGATCAACACAAGATTTAGAGCAAAGCCCTACAGGAGTCAGGATACCTTTTGTAACAGTATGCTTTCGAACTAACCCATGCTTCAATTAGGACTTTTGAAGGGTTGTAACGTGGCCTTGTTCACGGTTTAAGAAACAAAGGATAAAGGCTCAAAATATATTTGTACCCACCCGCTCTTCGTGATGTCCTTCAACCTAAGCTCAGTTAATTGCGTCATACTCTGTTTTTTTGAGTTTGAAACGACTTTTAGACGATGGTTCACCAGTTGAATTTGGAGGAGACAGTCATCATCTCCTTTCTTTTTCAACATTTTTCATGTTGTTGAGGATTTGTAACGACCTCACTATTTTGATTTTGATTTGTTATCCCTAACTTTTGCCTGACTGTTACCGTTTTCCGGGATTACTGTCAGCGGGATGCCCCAGCTTTCTTAAGCCTCCTTTATAGGTTTTGGCTCGGCGGGATTTTCTCTTTTGAGGGATTGACTGTCTACGTGATAGGGAACCACCCTTGTCTTTTGATCCCAAAGGAATGCTTTCTCTCTTTTTGACATCGTTCGTTGTATTACGAACTGAGAGTTTGCGACTTCAATGCGCCTCTTCCTTTGATTTAACTGAGATACTACCCTGCCCCAGGTTTATATCAAAGGTTTTGATTGTTTAGAACAGAAAACTCCTACTTCTTTGGCTCGAAGGGGTTGACTAGGGATTAACTTCCTTATAACTCCAGTGTTTGGGAATTGAAAGAAATGCCTGTACATCATCAGCAAGGTCTGTTCAAAAGCATACTGTATAAGATCATGGTATTGTTTCGTCATCCTCCCTCTACAGGCTTGCAGCTTTTTTATCAAGAGTCAAATATCATAAAGAAAAGCATAAGAGTAGTGAAACGAATGGATGAATTCAAGACAAACATATGCAATGCATTAATGAAAATAGAGTTTAACATCAACAAATAATTGTTTGACAGCAAAAGAAATTACAACTTTGAAAATTCAAAAAGAAGCAAAAGTCTTTCAGTTTGAGCTTCGTCACTTCAAGTGGAGAACCCTTTAACGGAAGATCTTCATCTCACCGTCTGGCATGAATTCCAGCACCCCAATGTCGATCAGATCTTGAATCTTGTTCTTCAAGGCCCAGCAGTCGTTGGTGTCGTGTCCCGGGCTGTAGGAGTGGTAAACACATAATGCATCGGGATGATAGTGAGGAGAGGAGGTATTGAGCTTCTGAGGAGGGTCCTTTACAGTAAGCAAGTTGACCTCCGACAGATGCTTCAGTATAAAGAATGATGGTATTTCAGTCTCCGTGAACTGTCTTCCCGACGTTTCTTGCTTACGCCAATTACCCCGTTGACGCTGGCGAGGTTGTTGATGGGTTTGTGACCCTGAAGCGAGCAAAGGAGCTTTCCCCTTGTCTTCTTGAATGGATGGAGGCTGAGCGGTGACTTGCTCTTCGACCTCAGATGTTTGCCCCAGTTGGTTGTTTGGAAGCAGTTGGCGGACAAGAACTCTGAGTTCCTCTTGTCTTTGAGATAGGTCTTGGATGAGAGCCATCTGGCCCACCAACTGTCCCATCATTTGGGTCCTCAAGGTTGTCAGATCGAACTGCAGCTCCGCAAGCTGATCACTCCTGGCATTGTTGGAATTCTCCAAGCCCTTGGTGAGGAGAGCTTTCATCTCTTCTTGCCCCAGAGACAAGTTCAGGAACATCTCCTGCAGCTGAACAGTCTGGTCTTGGATATCTTTGACAGACCTTTCTAGAGCCATCTCTTGCTGAAATAAACAGCAGGAGAGTAAGGAAACCTGAAAAAGGAAAGATTGTCAAAATGCAATGCATGATATGTGGATGCATGCTTTCAAGGATCTCTTGGGGGTAAACACAAGAAAATGTTAGAGGTTGAACTCTGCTCTTGGATTGGAGATCTCTGCACTGGTGGACGTCCTTCCACGAGAATCAAGCTCACCATGTCAAGTGGGTCATAGCCACTGATTCAAGTTGTTGCACTTGATCTTTGACTGGAGAACTTTGTATCGGTGGATGTCTTTCTACGAGAATCAGGCTCACCATGTCGAGTGGGTCATAGCCACTGATTCAAGTTGTTTCACTTGATCTTTGACTGGATTGGTTAGAGGAGAAAACCTCTTGCCCCCTTGGTAGATGTCTGGTTCAACGTAACCCTGCATCAAAAAGAACCCTCGAGATCCTTGAAATGGTTATTGAAAATGCTATGGTATGATGTTATGATGTTATGTACATGTATGCACAAGCAAGTGAGTGTATACACAGGCAAACATATTCACATAAAGCAAACAAGTCCTTAGGTTTAGGCTTGCATGAGGTTCAGGTACTACCCTCTTTCAGTTCGTTGGTTAAAACCTGTCCTATCAAAAGTAACCGGGTTCTAGAGGATCTCAATATCATTGGATTGTTTTCATTGTTCATTGTTTCGGTTTAGCCACTTACTGGCGACCAAAATATTCCAAGAAAACAATCCTCAAAAGAGTGTAGTATCGAGGATCTACCAACTTCGGACTGCACCAAAGTCGGTCATCTCACTACCCCTAAAAGGCTAAGATGGTCAATTAAGGTTCTAAGGTCGGTTGGTGCTTAATGGCTCCTTGGAAGACCCATATTCTCCCCGTTTCAACATGAGGGATATCGGTACAGACCAAAGCGCCACACCAACGTAGCCACTGCTTCACCCATGTCGGTATACCCCAGACAGGTCCCTCGCAGATTATGCTACCTAAAAGGTTTCCCCCAGATCCGGGTTAGGATCTATGAAACTCCGATACAAAGCCCACAAATGTAAAAGCAAACAAAGCAACCAATTGAAAATAAAGGTGATCTAAACCCTAAGGTAACCCCACTTTTAGTAGTACTCCCCAGCAGAGTCGCCAGTTCTGTGATACGGTGGGAGAACTGACTGTGGTTTTGCGTTCGTATTCGCACTTGTGCGGTTGAGCAAGAGTCGCCACCGACTTTTTATTTTATCCTAAAGGAAAGGTTAGAAAAGCACAGCAAAAACCTTTTGAGATATTTCGTGGGTTCGGGGGGTAGATTATGAAAAGGGAAGGTATTAGCACCCTTTTCATCCATGGTTATCCATGAGCTCTTAGTTACTTGGTTTTTTAGGTCACTTGCCTTGATTTTTGATTGCTTGAAAATGGTGTGTGTGTGAGTGTTTTTGAAAATGTTTTTGAAGAGATGCCTTGTCTTAGGCGACCAATGTATTTGACTCATGTTTGAGTGTTTTACAAAAGTGTGTATCTTTTCGAAAAGATGTTTCAAATGTTTTTGAGAGTTTGTTTGAAAGTGTTGTGGATTGTGGTTTTTGAAAAGAAGGCAAGTGTTTTTGCAAGTTGATCTCAAGTAACTAAGAGTTTTTGTCTACCCTATTGTACTCAAAGGCTTTTTGTTATGTTTTAACCCTTTTTAACAATTTTGTTCCACCATTGAATTTGATGGACAATCTTGCGTTTAGGAAGTTCATTCGGGACGGGCGCGGGTCATCGTATGGACCATGAATGCAATGGTGCCAAGTGTCTTTGGCAATTTTCTTTGAAGGGACTATGATCATTCCGTTTAGGCAACATTCGAAAGCGTCATCGAGGGGCTTATGATCATTTGAATTTGTTTTGCCAAAGATACTCGACGTGCAAGCACGGCCCATTTTGGAAGGCAACATGTGGGATTACCCTAGAGGGTGCAAGTGTGATTGTGTATTGATTTCATGTATTTGTCTTGTATTAGGTTATCTAACGTTTGATTTTATGTACATGCAAACCCTAGGTCTAACCATGGTATAATTGGGAAACTGTAAATTGCGGAAATGTAAAGTCTACGCTATTACAAAATAAGTATCCGGGAGTGGGGGTACATGTGTATGAATGGGGATGAGACTTATAGTATCCAATAAGTTACAACCAAATCGAATTTGCGATCAAATGTAAATAATGAATATCAATGTATAAGCCAATGTGTATAGGAGCAATGTGAATGTATTTGTATTATGTAAGTGTGAGATGTATTGTGTAAGTATGTGATTATTTACAAATGCGACAAGGTGAAATTAATGAAGTATTGTTAGGTATTTGTTTTGGCCTAAAGAAAAATTAAACGTCTATTTAATTAATTGGTCTTGTAATTTTGTATTTTGATATGTATGAAAAGAGTGTTTTAATGAAAGAAAATGTTTTCAATTTAATTATATTGTGTATAAAAATGTATTTTAATTAAAAGAATAGAAAAGTATTTTCAATTTTAATTATATGATAAAAAAAGTATTTTATTATTTATGTACAAATAAAATTTAAATTAGATATTTTAGATAAAAAGTGTTTTAATATGTTTTAGTATTAATGTAATATTGTAAAGAATATGCTAAGTTAGAAAACAAATAGATTGTATGAAAAAATGTTTTTAAGTAAAAAAAAGGATTTATGTTAATATGATGATAAATAAAAGGTTTGGAATAGGTTGGCAATGGGCTCAAAGAGGGGGAGGTGTATTAAAATGCTTGGGCTTTAGGTGTTTTAGGAATGCATTAGGCCCATAACTGAACGATCAGTTTTAGGGTTTTGTTTTCGTTTCAATTGGGGACAAAGCGTTAGGGTTTGTGAGGCGCGCTGTTCATGTGTTCGTTCATCGTTCTTCTTCGTCTTCCTGAGCGATTCCTCCGTCTAGCCACCAGCGCCACCCCCCAAACCTCTCTTCCCTCTATGGCCTGAGCCCAGTGGTCTTATGATACAAGGTTTGATTTCGATGTTTATGTTTTATTTACGAATTGCATGCGTTTTTTCGATTTGAATTCTGACCCTTAAACCTGTACTATTATGGAGGTGGTGGAGAAGAAAGAGAGAGAAAAGCTTACTACCTTCGTTCTTTGGAGATGGAGGAGAGGTAGGGTAGGTGGAGGCGCTCAGGCGGCCGGAACAAGTAAGTTGAGGCGGAGATACGTGATGCTTGCTCTTTGGTAACTCTGTATCTGTATCTTTCTTCTTCTTGTTTCAAATTTGCCTTAGATTTCTCTCTTCTCCTTCTGGCCTGTGTTGCCTTGAGCTTGCCTCTTCTTTATGCTTGCTTAGAATGTGTTTCTGAATGTTGGTGGTTTATTTACTTCTTCTTTGCCTTTACTGTTCGTTGCTGGCTAAATGAAGGACTTAGGGTTCTGAGGGCCTGAGTTGCCTTTGAATATGCTTATGTTGCCTCTTTTCCACCCTATGATGATATCCTTCTGAGGGACTCGTGGGTTTGGAATATAGTATGCTTTGATGTTACCTTTTTTGAAAATGTTTGTTGCCTATTGATTTTCCTGTTGAGATGCTTCTGTTGGTTATGAGTTGGATACTTTTGCTCAATGATCTTTTTTCACTGAGGGGCTTGAGGGTTTTGACAGGGTTAAGGGTATATGCTGGTATGGCTTGAGTTATTTAAGGTTTGAAATGGACAGGTTGGGTTCTTGAGGCTCAGCAGGTTTTATGCTTCAGCAGGTTTAGGCTAATGCAGGTTATGGTTTAGCAGGTTGGTGCCTTAGCAGGTTTCAGCAGGTTGGTGCCTTAGCAGGTTCAGGCTAATGCAGGTTATGGGTATAGGGATGGGTTTGAATGATGCAGGCTTAATGTGTTTGATAGCTTCAGCTGGTTTGGTTTATTGCAGGTTATTGATTTGGACTTGGTAGATGCAATAGCAAGTTTTTGTATATCAGTTTGCAGCAGGTTTTAGTTTTACAGTAGGTAAAAAAAATGGTTTGTATGTTGATGGCCTTAGCAGTTTTTATGTTGAGGCAGGGTATGCTTCAGGTTTTAGGTGTTTTACAGGTTTTTTGATGGTTTTGAGGATTTTGGCTTTTTATTCTGCTAGCAGGTTAAAAGGCTTTGCCGGTTTATGCTTGCTTAGCAGTTTTGTATATTTCTTTTTGTTGGTGAAAGTTCTGCCTCCCTCTCCTACTGTGTTTTTGTCTTTTGTATATTTTTTTTTCTTCCTATCTATGCCTGCCTAAGCCTGAAAACCTGCATCTTATCTCTTCTTTTTCTCTCTCTCAGTACAGTTTAAATATTAAACTATGCTTTTTTCTGTACTTTTCTGAAAAGGTCACATGGGGAAATGATGAAAGTGTAGTTGTTGCATATCCCATTTTCTCAGCATATCTTCTTTGGCCAGCTTCTTACACTTTGGATCTTTTGATATCTTTGTGACAATATGCTTTATATTTTTTGGCAGAAAGTTGTACTTTGATTTTTAGTTGGGTTTGAACTTGGAGTTTGAGACTTTGAATTTATGCAGTTTGACACTTTGAATTATGCAATTTGGCTTTTGTGCATTCATACTTTAGCAAATAAAACTCGTCCCTCTTTGTGAACCGGGAGCGATCCCGTGATTTGCAGAGAGGGTTAACTGATCCCCATCAGTGGCCTTTAATGATGACAGCAATTTTAATCTATCTTTTCAATTTAACTGTTATTTGACTTTTCCTTTTCTTTTGCAGATGAATAATTGGATGGAGAGGTATAAAGTGAAGAATGAAGAATTAAGGATTTAGAAGATATTTAGAAAAATAGGAAAGTTTTATTTTCAATTTAATCCTTGTAACTATTATTATTTTAAATACTTTGTAAATAAATACTTGTATCTAAATAATAATTGTAACAAATGTTTAAATATGAAATAAAAAATTCTATTGATCCATTTAATTCTTTTTATCCCTTTTTCAATTATTTACTTATTGTTTATAGTTCCTTAAATTAAAATAAATGAAAGTTAAATTTCAGATATTTAATCCTTAGAACAATAAATAATCAGTTAAACATTGATTCTTCGTCGATCAAAATAAATGAACTTGGCGTCTCCATCATCCAAAGTAACGCACAGTCAAACGCAATAACTGATCAGACGCAATCCTTTCTTACTGATTTCTTACCAAGCGCTGTAAATCCACACTGCATATTTCTTTTGACTACTTCAGATTAACTAATGTGAATTCAAACCAAATGCCTCTTTTACTGATTAAATCAAAACAATGCAAATTCAACCCGAATCTTGGAATAACTTGCAAAGTGCTGTGGAAATTTAATCTTTCTGAGAATATGCCCACAAAACCCTTAATTCCTGATTAAATGCCAAAGAACATTTGCCTGATCAAAAATCGAGCCAAAATCAACCAAAACCCTAAGCCAACTTGTGAACTGTTCTAGAGCCATGAAAACCAGTAAAACCCTAATTTTTGTTTGACTGACGAGAAAAGTCCATTTGTCTGATTCTTGAGCCAGTTTGAAAAGTCAGGAAATGCCTGAAGCTGAGATTTCTGGTGGTAAGATGCGAGGGCAAATTTTGGGGTACAACAGTTGCCCCTGTTCAATCTTCTTGGACTTGAAGAGTTAGATTGGCAAGTTTGCCTTTCGCGACCTGAAGGTAAAAGAAGATTGGACACTAAAGTGCCCAGAAAATTTGCACTCGGCGATATGATGGGAGAGGTGAATGGGCTTAAAGATGCCATTTGGTGCGATAGAATCTTGTCGGGGAATAGGCTTAGAGATGCCATCTGAGAATGGGCTTAAAGATGCCATCTGGTGACTGCTGGTAGGAGGATGGGCTTAAAGATGCCATCTGGTGACTGCTGGTAGGAGGATGGGCTTAAAGATGCCATCTGGTGACTGCTGGTAGGGGGATGGGCTTAAAGATGCCATCTGAGAATGTTGAACTGCATGTCAATGGTGAGTGGACAAGTATCAGAAAGCCACCCATGTTTTGGAACATCTCTGAATCGGGGGTCTGAGCAAGCAATAGATTGACATCCACGTTTCGGAGAATCCGTAAACTATTTTCAGGAGTTGGGATTGAATAAGCAATAGAGCAACGTCCGTTGTTGGGAAGCGTCTGTAAACTGTTTTTCAAGAGTCTGAACAAGTTGGTAGATTGACATCCGTTGTAGGGAAGAATCTGTAAACTGTTTTCAAAAGTTGAGAAGAGTCTGAACAAGTCGGTAGATTGACATCCGTTGTAGGGGAGAATCCGTAAACTGTTTTCAGAAGTCTTGAAGTTGAAGAGGAACCGGTGTAGGGTTTCTTGATAATGCGTCTGAATGGATCTGGAATAAGTATCAGAATGTCGCCGTGTCTGGGTCACATCTGAACTATTTCTGGATGAATCTCGGAAGATGATCTGTGTCTGTCGACTGCTCTTACCTGAAAAGGTAAAGGGTTAGTTGTATGCAATGTTATGATGCATGATGCAATGTATGTGACATCAATGTTTATGGCATGAATGTGATGAATGCGCATGTAAGCTGATGAGCTATCTTGCTGAGGATAAATGAATCCGAGATGGCTGAAGATAAAAGCATCTTGACTGCTGCCTGGGAGAATAACTCTCTGGCGGCTGCTGTGGAAGAGAATTCCTGATGACCTCTACTGGGGAGTTCCAATCTAATAGGCTCATGCTGGGGAGGTAAGATTGAGAATCTTCAGCTTGGTGGGAAGTAACTCTGGAGACTTCACTGGGGAACTCAAGATTTTCCCTCTCCAAAACTCTGTGGGGAGAAGGTTCAATGGTCTGGCTCCGCTGGGGATTGATAATTTGAAGTTTTAGCTTTGCTGGGGATAATGAAGCTTGACTCTGAGTGGAGTTAGCTTGAGAAGAATCTGAATAAGCGATAGGTTAAAATCCGTTACTTGGAGAACCCGTGAACTGTTTTCAGAAATCTTGAGATTGAATAAGCAATAGAGCCGCATCCGTTGTTGGGAAGCGTCTGTAAACTAATTTCAAAGGTTGCATCTGAACAAGCTGATAGATTAACATCTGTTGTTGGGAAGAATCCATAAACTGTTTTCAGAAGTCTTGAAGAAGAATCTGAACAAGTGATAGGTTAACATCCGTTTACTTGGAGAACCCGTGAACTGTTTTCAGAAATCTTGAAGTTGAATCAGCAATAGAGCCGCATCCGTTGTTGGGAAGCGTCCATAAACTAATTTCAACGGTTGAGAAGAGTCTGAACAAGTTGGTAGATTGACATCCGTTGTTGGGAAGAATCCGTAAACTGTTTTCAGAAATCTTGAAGAGGAACCGGTGTAGGGTTTCCTGAAGATGAGCTTGTGTAAAACTGCATCGGGTTTTGAATACTTTTGACATTCGAATGCCCCAAGTGGTGATGTAGATAATTTCCTGGCTTATTACAGGTGTTGGTCTACAATCGGTCGTTCACAGATGTTTTCCTGGGTTGTTACAGGTGTTGATCTGGAATTCTTCAGACGTGCCCTGGATGGATACAGGAATCGAGTCTGGAAATGTGGTCAACAGATATGCCCTGGCTGGATACATGAATCGAATCTGGAAATAGTCGTCAACAGATACGCCCTGGCTGGATACAGGAATCGAATCTTCGAACTCTTCAGACGTGCCCTGGCTAGATATAGGAATCGAGTCTGGAAATGTAGTCAACAGATATGCCCTGGCTGGATACAGGAATTGAATCTGGAAAGGTGATAGTTGATAGATATGCCCTGGCTGGATACAGGAATCGAATCTTCAAATTCTTCAGACGTGCCCTGGCTAGATACAGGAATCGAGTCTGGAAATGTAATGATTGATTTGTTGAACACTTTTGACATTCGAATGCCCCAAGTGGTGATGAAGGAATCTTGAATCAGATTACTCTGCATATTGAGAGATTTCTTGAAATCTTGACTGGACTGCCCCAGGTTAACTGAACTTTGAAAGATCTGTTGGACCTTGACTGGACTGCCCCAGGTTAATTGAATTGTGACATGCCATGCCCCTTGTTGATAGGGGATTTGATGGAAGTGTTATCCTCTTGAAGTGATTTTGCTCACTGAGAGAGTTTTCGTTCCTCCGAACATTCGCTGTATGAATTTCTTCGCTGTCAAACAAAAATCCAAATGCAGACAGTGATATTCAAGCAATGCAAAGTTTATGTTTGTCTCGAAGTTTTGAAAAATTCGTTTTTAGCAGAAAACTTTTTATAAGACAGATCAACACAAGATTTAGAGCAAAGCCCTACAGGAGTCAGGATACCTTTTGTAACAGTATGCTTTCGAACTAACCCATGCTTCAATTAGGACTTTTGAAGGGTTGTACCGTGGCCTGGTTCACGGTTTAAGAAACAAAGGATAAAGGCTCAAAATATATTTGTACCCACCCGCTCTTCGTGATGTCCTTCAACCTAAGCTCAGTTAATTGCGTCATACTCTGTTTTTTTGAGTTTGAAACGACTTTTGGACGATGGTTCACCAGTTGAATTTGGAGGAGACAGTCATCATCTCCTTTCTTTTTCAACATTTTTCATGTTGTTGAGGATTTGTAACGACCTCACTATTTTGATTTTGATTTGTTATCCCTAACTTTTGCCTGACTGTTACCGTTTTCCGGGATTACTGTCAGCGGGATGCCCCAGCTTTCTTAAGCCTCCTTTATAGGTTTTGGCTCGGCGGGCTTTTCTCTTTTGAGGGATTGACTGTCTACGTGATAGGGAACCACCCTTGTCTTTTGATCCCAAAGGAATGCTTTCTCTCTTTTTGACATCGTTCGTTGTATTACGAACTGAGAGTTTGCGACTTCAATGCGCCTCTTTCTTTGAATTAACTGAGATACTACCCTGCCCCAGGTTTATATCAAAGGTTTTGATTGTTTAGAACAGAAAACTCCTACTTCTTTGGCTCGAAGGGGTTGACTAGGGATTAACTTCCTTATAACTCCAGTGTTTTGGAATTGAAAGAAATGCCTGTACATCATCAGCAAGGTCTGTTCAAAAGCATACTGTATAAGATCATGGTATTGTTTCGTCATCCTCCCTCCACAGGCTTGCAGCTTTTTTATCAAGAGTCAAATATCATAAAGAAAAGCATAAGAGTAGTGAAACGAATGGATGAATTCAAGACAAACATATGCAATGCATTAATGAAAACAGAGTTTAACATCAACAAATAATTGTTTGACAGCAAAAGAAATTACAACTTTGAAAATTCAAAAAGAAGCAAAAGTCTTTCAGTTTGAGCTTTGTCACTTCAAGTGGAGAACCCTTTAATGGAAGATCTTCATCTCACCGTCTGGCATGAATTCCAACACCCCAATGTCGATCAGATCTTGAATCTTGTTCTTCAAGGCCCAACAGTCGTTGGTGTCGTGTCCCGGGCTGTAGGAGTGGTAAACACAGAATGCGTCGGGATGATAGTGAGGAGAGGAGGTATTGAGCTTCTGAGGAGGGTCCTTTATAGTAAGCAAGTTGACCTCCAACAGATGCTTCAGTATAAATAATGATGGTATTTCAATCTCCGTGAACTGTCTTCCCGACATTTCTTGCTTACGCCGATTACCCCGTTGACGCTGGCGAGGTTGTTGATGGGTTTGTGACCCTGAAGCGAGCAAAGGAGCTTTCCCCTTGTCTTCTTGAATGGATGGAGGCTGAGCGGTGACTTGCTCTTCGACCTCAGATGTTTGCCCCAGTTGGTTGTTTGGAAGCAGTTGGCGGACAAGAACTCTGAGTTCCTCTTGTCTTTGAGACAGGTCTTGGATGAGAGCCATCTGGCCCACCAACTGTGCCATCATTTGGGTCCTCAAGGTTGTCAGATCGAACTGCAGCGCCGCAAGCTGATCACTCCTGGCATTGTTGGAATTCTCCAAGCCCTTGGTGAGGAGAGCTTTCATCTCTTCTTGCCCCAGAGACAAGTTCAGGAACATCTCCTGCAGCTGAACAGTCTGGTCTTGGATATCTTTGACAGACCTTTCTAGAGCCATCTCTTGCTGAAATAAACAGCAGGAGAGTAAGGAAACCTGAAAAAGGAAAGATTGTCAAAATGCAATGCATGATATGTGGATGCATGCTTTCAAGGATCTCTTGGGGGTAAACACAAGAAAATGTTAGAGGTTGAACTCTGCTCTTGGATTGGAGATCTCTGCACCGGTGGACGTCCTTCCACGAGAATCAAGCTCACCATGTCAAGTGGGTCATAGCCACTGATTCAAGTTGTTGCACTTGATCTTTGACTGGAGAACTTTGTATCGGTGGATGTCTTTCTACGAGAATCAGGCTCACCATGTCGAGTGGGTCATAGCCACTGATTCAAGTTGTTGCACTTGATCTTTGACTGGATTGGTTAGAGGAGAAAACCTCTTGCCCCCTTGGTAGATGTCTGGTTCAACGTAACCCTGCATCAAAAAGAACCCTCGAGATCCTTGAAATGGTTATTGAAAATGCTATGGTATGATGTTATGATGTTATGTACATGTATGCACAAGCAAGTGAGTGTATACACAGGCAAACATATTCACATAAAGCAAACAAGTCCTTAGGTTTAGGCTTGCATGAGGTTCAGGTACTACCCTCTTTCAGTTCGTTGGTTAAAACCTGTCCTATCAAAAGTAACCGGGTTCTAGAGGATCTCAATATCATTGGATTGTTTTCATTGTTCATTGTTTCGGTTTAGCCACTTACTGGCGACCAAAATATTCCAAGAAAACAATCCTCAAAAGAGTGTAGTATCGAGGATCTACCAACTTCGGACTGCACCAAAGTCGGTCATCTCACTACCCCTAAAAGGCTAAGATGGTCAATTAAGGTTCTAAGGTCGGTTGGTGCTTAATGGCTCCTTGGAAGACCCATATTCTCCCCGTTTCAACACGAGGGATATCGGTACAGACCAAAGCGCCACACCAATGTAGCCACTGCTTCACCCATGTCAGTATACCCCGGACAGGTCCCTCGCAGATTATGCTACCTAAAAGGTTTCCCCCAGATCCGGGTTAGGATATATGAAACTCCGATACAAAGCCCACAAATGTAAAAGCAAACAAAGCAACCAATTGAAAATAAAGGTGATCTAAACCCTAAGGTAACCCCACTTTTAGTAGTACTCCCCAGCAGAGTCGCCAGTTCTGTGATACGGTGGGAGAACTGACTGTGGTTTTGCGTTCGTATTCGCACTTGTGCGGTTGAGCAAGAGTCACCACCGACTTTTTATTTTATCCTAAAGGAAAGGTTAGGAAAGCACAGCAAAAACCTTTTGAGATATTTCGTGGGTTCGGGGGGTAGATTATGAAAAGGGAAGGTATTAGCACCCTTTTCATCCATGGTTATCCATGGGCTCTTAGTTACTTGGTTTTTTAGGTCACTTGCCTTGATTTTTGATTGCTTGAAAATGGTGTGTGTGTGAGTGTTTTTGAAAATGTTTTTGAAGAGATGCCTTGTCTTAGGCGACCAATGTATTTGACTCATGTTTGAGTGTTTTACAAAAGTGTGTATCTTTTCGAAAAGATGTTTCAAATGTTTTTGAGAGTTTGTTTGAAAGTGTTGTGGATTGTGGTTTTTGAAAAGAAGGCAAGTGTTTTTGCAAGTTGATCTCAAGTAACTAAGAGTTTTTGTCTACCCTATTGTACTCAAAGGCTTTTTGTTATGTTTTAACCCTTTTTAACAATTTTGTTCCACCATTGAATTTGATGGACAATCTTGCGTTCGGGACGGGCGCGGGTCATCGTATGGACCATGAATGCAATGGTGCCAAGTGTCTTTGGCAATTTGCTTTGAAGGGACTATGATCATTCCGTTTAGGCAACATTCGAAAGCGTCATCGAGGGGCTTATGATCATTTGAATTTGTTTTGCCAAAGATACTCGACGTGCAAGCACGGCCCATTTTGGAAGGCAACATGTGGGATTACCCTAGAGGGTGAAAGTGTGATTGTGTATTGATTTCATGTATTTGTCTTGTATTAGGTTATCTAACATTTGATTTTATGTACATGCAAACCCTAGGTCTAACCATGGTATAATTGGGAAACTGTAAATTGCGGAAATGTAAAGTCTACGCTATTACAAAATAAGTATCCGGGAGTGGGGGTACATGTGTATGAATGGGGATGAGACTTATAGTATCCAATAAGTTACAACCAAATCGAATTTGCGATCAAATGTAAATAATGAATATCAATGTATAAGCCAATGTGTATAGGAGCAATGTGAATGTATTTGTATTATGTAAGTGTGAGATGTATTGTGTAAGTATGTGATTATTTACAAATGCGACAAGGTGAAATTAATGAAGTATTGTTAGGTATTTGTTTTGGCCTAAAGAAAAATTAAACGTCTATTTAATTAATTGGTCTTGTAATTTTGTATTTTGATATGTATGAAAAGAGTGTTTTAATGAAAGAAAATGTTTTCAATTTAATTATATTGTGTATAAAAATGTATTTTAATTAAAAGAATAGAAAAGTATTTTCAATTTTAATTATATGATAAAAAAAGTATTTTATTATTTATGTACAAATAAAATTTAAATTAGATATTTTAGATAAAAAGTGTTTTAATATGTTTTAGTATTAATGTAATATTGTAAAGAATATGCTAAGTTAGAAAACAAATAGATTGTATGAAAAAATGTTTTTAAGTAAAAAAAAGGATTTATGTTAATATGATGATAAATAAAAGGTTTGGAATAGGTTGGCAATGGGCTCAGAGAGGGGGAGGTGTATTAAAATGCTTGGGCTTTAGGTGTTTTAGGAATGCATTACGCCCATAACTGAATGATCAGTTTTAGGGTTTTGTTTTCGTTTCAATTGGGGACAAAGCGTTAGGGTTTGTGAGGCGCGCCGTTCATGTGTTCGTTCATCGTTCTTCTTCGTCTTCCTGAGCGATTCCTCCGTCTAGCCACCAGCGCCACCCCCCAAACCTCTCTTCCCTCTATGGCCTGAGCCCAGTGGTCTTATGATACAAGGTTTGATTTCGATGTTTATGTTTTTTTTACGAATTGCATGCATTTTTTCGATTTGAATTCTGACCCTTAAACCTGTACTATTATGGAGGTGGTGGAGAAGAAAGAGAGAGAAAAGCTTACTACCTTCGTTCTTTGGAGATGGAGGAGAGGTAGGGTAGGTGGAGGCGCTCAGGCGGCCGGAACAAGGAAGTTGAGGCGGAGATACGTGATGCTTGCTCTTTGGTAACTCTGTATCTGTATCTTTCTTCTTCTTGTTTCAAATTTGCCTTAGATTTCTCTCTTCTCCTTCTGGCCTGTGTTGCTTTGAGCTTGCCTCTTCTGTATGCTTGCTTAGAATGTGTTTCTGAATGTTGGTGGTTTATTTACTTCTTCTTTGCCTTTACTGTTCGTTGCTGACCCAATGAAGGACTTAGGGTTCTGAGGGCCTGAGTTGCCTTTGAATATGCTTATGTTGCCACTTTTCCACCCTATGATGATATCCTTCTGAGGGACTCGTGGGTTTGGAATATAGTATGCTTTGATGTTACCTTTTTTGAAAATGTTTGTTGCCTATTGATTTTCCTGTTGAGATGCTTCTGTTGGTTATGAGTTGGATACTTTTGCTCAATGATCTTTTTTCACTGAGGGGCTTGAGGGTTTTGACAGGGTTAAGGGTATATGCTAGTATGGCTTGAGTTATTTAAGGTTTGAAATGGACAGGTTGGGTTCTTGAGGCTCAGCAGGTTTTATGCTTCAGCAGGTTTAGGCTAATGCAGGTTATGGTTTAGCAGGTTGGTGCCTTAGAAGGTTTCAGCAGGTTGGTGCCTTAGCAGGTTCAGGCTAATGCAGGTTATGGGTATAGGGATGGGTTTGAATGATGCAGGTTTAATGTGTTTGATAGCTTCAGCTGGTTTGGTTTATTGCAGGTTATTAGTTTGGACTTGGTAGATGCAATAGCAAGTTTTTGTATATCAGTTTGCAGCAGGTTTTAGTTTTACAGTAGGTAAAAAAAATGGTTTGTATGTTGATGGCCTTAGCAGTTTTTATGTTGAGGCAGGGTATGCTTCAGGTTTTAGGTGTTTTACAGATTTTTTGATGGTTTTGAGGATTTTGGCTTTTTATTCTGCTAGCAGGTTAAAAGGCTTTGCCGGTTTATGCTTGCTTAGCAGTTTTGTATATTTCTTTTTGTTGGTGAAAGTTATGCCTCCCTCTCCTACTGTGTTTTTGTCTTTTGTATATTTTTTTTTCTTCCTATCTATGCCTGCCTAAGCCTGAAAACCTGCATCTTATCTCTTCTTTTTCTCTCTCTCAGTACAGTTTAAATATTAAACTATGCTTTTTTCTGTACTTTTCTGAAAAGGTCACATGGGGAAATGATGAAAGTGTAGTTGTTGCATATCCCATTTTCTCTGCATATCTTCTTTGGCCAGCTTCTTACACTTTGGATCTTTTGATATCTTTGTGACAGTATGCTTTATATTTTTTGGCAGAAAGTTGTACTTTGATTTTTAGTTGGGTTTGAACTTGGAGTTTGAGACTTTGAATTTATGCAGTTTGACACTTTGAATTATGCAATTTGGCTTTTGTGCATTCATACTTTAGCAAATAAAACTCGTCCCTCTTTGTGAACCGGGAGCGATCCCGTGATTTGCAGAGAGGGTTAACTGATCCCCATCAGTGGCCTTTAATGATGACAGCAATTTTAATCTGTCTTTTCAATTTAACTGTTATTTGACTTTTCCTTTTCTTTTGCAGATGAATAATTGGATGGAGAGGTATAAAGTGAAGAATGAAGAATTAAGGATTTAGAAGATATTTAGAAAAATAGGAAAGTTTTATTTTCAATTTAATCCTTGTAACTATTATTATTTTAAATACTTTGTAAATAAATACTTGTATCTAAATAATAATTGTAACAAATGTTTAAATATGAAATAAAAAATTCTATTGATCCATTTAATTCTTTTTATCCCTTTTTCAATTATTTACTTATTGTTTATAGTTCCTTAAATTAAAATAAATGAAAGTTAAATTTCAAATATTTAATCCTTAGAACAATAAATAATCAGTTAAACATTGATTCTTCGTCGATCAAAATAAATGAACTTGGCGTCTCCATCATCCAAAGTAACGCACAGTCAAACGCAATAACTGATCAGACGCAATCCTTTCTTACTGATTTCTTACCAAGCGCTGTAAATCCACACTGCATATTTCTTTTGACTGCTTCAGATTAACTAATGTGAATTCAAACCAAATGCCTCTTTTACTGATTAAATCAAAACAATGCGAATTCAACCCGAATCTTGGAATAACTTGCAAAGTGCTGTGGAAATTTAATCTTTCTGAGAATATGCCCACAAAACCCTTAATTCCTGATTAAATGCCAAAGAACATTTGCTTGATCAAAAATCGAGCCAAAATCAACCAAAACCCTAAGCCAACTTATGAGCTGTTCTAGAGCCATGAAAACCAGTAAAACCCTAATTTTTGTTTGACTGACGAGAAAAGTTCATTTGTCCGATTCTTGAGCCAGTTTGAAAAGTCAGGAAATGCCTGAAGCTGAGATTTCTGGTGGTAAGATGCGAGGGCAAATTTTGGGGTACAACAAAAGGCAACAAGTGGATGAAACCCTAGGGGTGCTTGTGTGTATTGTGTTGTCATTTTCATGCATCTTTATCTTGTATTCGTCAAGCTATTTATTTGATTTTGGATTTTTGCATACAAACCTTAATCTTTCTATCATGGCATATTTGAAAGCTATAAATGCAGAAAATTAATCTAAGCTATTACAACATTGATATGGGGAGCGGGATACAAATTTGAATAGGGGATTATTTGCAAGAAATTAAAACCCTAAGATTATTACAACCAAATTGAATTCTTTGTTCAAATAATAAATAAGCAAATATTTAAATGGACAATTAAATAAATATGCAATATATTATAAATATGCAAAAAATGTTTTTGTATTATTTTTATGTATGTACAAATAAATTATTTAATGCATTAAAAATAATAAAATAAAAGATTATTTTTATTAAGGGTGGAAACCCTAATTTGTTTTAAGAAAATATATATTATGTATTATTTATTTATGTACAATAAAATAAAATAAAATATATACAAAATGTTGAAAAATAAAAATATGTATGACAAAATATTATTTAAGTGTATAAATAATAAAAATAAAAATAAAATATTTTTTGTATTATTTATGAATTTAATTTAAGAAAATATAAGTATATTATTAAAGTAATTATTTCTATGCTAGAAAAAATAATAAAAATAATAAAATAAAATATGAAAATTCATGAAAATATTTTTGGTAATTTTTTTAATGTTTAGAAAAATAAAATAAAGTCAGAAATGAAAAAGAAATAGAAAAATATGCAAAAAATAAACAAATGGGCTGAGGGGTGCAAAAAGCACAAAGGAGGGTGCAAATAGTAGGAACAAATAGGCCCAGTCCAAAGTCCAGCTTCGTCTTCAACTTTGAACAAGAAAAAGCGCGTTATGTACAAATTCGTATCTCCTATTTCAATGCTTAAAAACAAAAACTTGTAACATGAAAGTTATAGAGCATGATCATACGATTCTAACCATATAAAAAACTTAATCTAAAACTCTCAAAGACCAGAGAGAATTTATCTGGCCCTAATTTCTAACCTAGTTTTTTCCAGAAAGTTCATCATTCAAATTCTCCCAACTCAGCTAACTTAAATGAAATCTATGCATATCTACAGCTCAAGGGCAATGAGTACTACATTTTTTATTCATAAACCTAAGCCTAATGTTTCCTAAATAGAGAGATAGAAGTTTGAACTTTACCTATTTCAGTTGAGCTCGAGTATGGCAATGCAGGGGTTTTTAGTGAGGCCTGAGATGCTTGTGAGCTTGCTTGAAGTTCCTTGGAGCTTTCCCAATGCCCAGCTAGCTTTGAACTTGCCTGAATAAGCTTGTAGAAGTCAACCTGCACAGTCAGAATTCAAAAATGGTGAAGCTTGAAAACAAGGTTACAGTTGCTGGCCAATGGTTGGGATATCTTAGATAGGTTGTATGGAGTGTGTTGGAAGAGGTTTGGGGCAAAATGCACGAGTAGTTTTTGTTTTGGAAATCAAAATGCAGAAGCTGCACTGTTTTGCAAGAAAATGTGATTTTGGTGTTTTGGAAGGTTTGAGAATTGGTTAGCTCGTGCTTCTGACTTAATGTGATATGCAAAACTTGGTTCAAATGTTTACAAAGCTTTATTATAACAGATACCGGAGTTATGTGGTTTTTGCAAGGTTTCTTGGTTTTGAAGCAAAAATGAGAAGTGACCATGCAAAGGCTTATACCATCTAGCTTAGGGTCTTCACAAAGTTGGTATACGTTTCCCTATCTTTGTGGACTTTGTTTGTTGTGAAAGAATGGTCCAATGCTCAAGAGAAACAAAAATGCATAAAGTTGTGCTTTATGAAAATAGCATTGTTGCCTTTTTGCCAAAAATAGATTAAACCCTTGTGTAATCCTCTAAAGCTCAGAACAATGCCTCTAACCAATATGTCTGCATTCAATTTTTGAGTGTGGAAGGGTTTAAGGACCTCTAAGCAAGTACAAGCATGGCTGGACATAAATTGCAACTTGTGTCAACATGAAAAATGCCATGGATCAAAGTGACATTTTTCCAAATTAAAACCTTCGATTCTCCCTAACCATAAATGATTTTGGAGAGTTCTTGGACATTTTGGAAAGCTTGTAACATGCTCTACAATCCATATTTGAAATGCATTTTGAGATTCTAAATGGAACTAGGTGAAATATTGCCATTAAGATAGGTCAAAATCCTGCCTAAACTATGGCAAAATTTCACTAAGTTAGAAAGTTTTTGGACCCTTGTTCATAAAATCATAACTTGAGATCCAAGCATCTTTTGGGAAAACTTTGTGAATAAAAGTTGTAGATTTTGTGGAGGACTACAACTTTCATGTTAGAAGTTTTCTTTGAATCCAATTTCATCATGGTGAACATGTTGGGAAAAGTTGGGAAAAAATAAGAAAATTTCATAACTTAGAAAATTTCTAAGTTATGAAAATTTTCAATCTTAAACCCTAATTTGCAAAATTAGGTTTCTTGGTGAACAAGTTTCATGTTTTGACACATCTTGATGAAAAATGACCCTTGGCACTTGATTTTGACCAAAAAGTCAAAGTTTGACTTTTCAGTGTAAAATTGATTTTTGATCAGTTGACTAGAAAAGTCATCTGTCAATCCAATCCTTTTGAGATCTTTTGAGCCTTGTGATTAGGTAAAGATGATGCCATTGAGTCCTTGAATCTATGCTTGAACCCAATTTGCCATTGGCTAGGTAAAAAATCAGAAATTGCCCTTGTGCAGTCAAAACCCTAAAAATGACCATTCTGCCCTTTTGGTGATCTGATCAAATTTCTTGAGGAGTTATGGTCCAAACTTGATCAAATGGTTCATATAAGTCTATAATGTTGATGTGGATCAAAAATTATGAGGTTTGACTGTAAATTGGCCACAATTGACTTTTTCCCCAATACAGCTGATTTCTAGGTCAACTGTCTAATTGATTGGGCAAAAATTTGATCCAAGGCTTGAAACTTGGTAAGGGAAATCTTATAAGTCCAACATGAAGTATGAAAGTCACTTTGAGCATTGGAAGTCCAAAAATCCATGTGCAAACTCAAACCCTAATTTCAGGTCAACAGTGCAACGAGATGTCTTGAGCAGAGCAAACCCTAATTTTGTCTGGAGTTCAAAGAGTCTCGTGAGGGGAAATCTTGATAAAATGAGAGGACAAATTTTGGGGTACAACACACCTCTAGGGTAATCTCACTTGTTGACTATCGGAAAATAGTCATGTCCCTCGAACATGGGCGTTTTAGCAAAAGACCCTCGATTACCCTCGATGTTGCCTTCGGTAAATGATCTAGTCCCTAAAACGACATTGCTAAAACGTCTCATATGTTTCCTTCTATGACTATACAAATGTCCTAACGCCCGTCCCTTCACATCCAACGATGGGGCTTCTTACCAAATCAATGGTAAGACAACCACATCTAAAGGAGGAGGAAAAGCATATTTAAGACCTTTCGAGTAGGTAGATTCGCTCTTAGTTACTCGCTTGCTCACAACAAAAACATTTTTACCCACATTCTCATCTTTGAACTATTTTCAAAACAAACAATTTGTAGGCGTTCTTATAGAAATGAGAACCATTTCGAAGTTCCATTTTCAAAAACACATCTCACAAACACACCTTTGAACTATTTTCGAAACAAGCACTTTGTAGGCATTCTTATAGAAACGAGAACCATTACGAAGTTCCATTTTCAAAGTACTTTCAAAAATCACCACCACAAGCACACATTCAAACAAAATCAAGTGATCTAGCAAGTAACTAAGAGCCCATGGAAAACCATGGATGAAAAGGATGCTAATACCTTCCCTTTTCGTAATCTACCCCCCGAACTCAAAAACATCTCTAAAAGGTCTTTCCTGTGCTTTTTCACCTTTCCTTATTGGATAAAAGAAAAGTCGGTGGCGACTCTTGCTAACCGCAACATTTGCAAACACAAACGCAAAAACCTCAAGTCAGTTCTCCCACCGTATCACAGTGATCAAGGTACTCCGCCGACACACTACCTTTGACAACCTTCTGAGTACGGTATTCAATGTCGTATTCAGACAACAACATCTGCCAGCAAGCGATTCTTCCAATAAGAGCAGGCTTTTCAAAGATATACTTGAATGGATCCCTTTTGGATATCAACCAAGTAGTATGATTCAACATATACTAACACAGACGCTTTGCCGCCCAAGCCAAACCACAACATGTCTTTTCAAGTAGAGTGTATCGCGACTCACAATCAGTAAACTTTTTACTCAAATAGTAAATGGCGTATTCTTTTCTTCCTGTTTCATCTTGTTGTCCCAAAATGCAACCCATAGAATGATCCAACACTGTCAGATACATAATCAACGGTTTTCCCTCAACAGGAGGGAGAAAGATAAGAGGTTCAAGCAGATACTCTTTAATGCTTTAAAATTCCCTCTGGCAATCATCGGTCCACACACACCCCTGGTCTTTCTTCAGAAGCTTGAAGATGGGTTCGCACGTTGCAATCATATGGGAGATGAACCTGGAGATATAATTCTGACGTCCGAGGAAACCTCTAACTTGTTTTTCAGTCCTTGGGGCAGGCATTTCTTGAATTGCCCTGACTTTATCAGGATAAACTTCAATTCCTTTTTGACTAACGATGAAACCTAGAAATTTTTCCGAACGAACACCAAAGGTGCATTTATTCGGATTCAAACAAAGGTGATACTTCCTCAACCACTGAAATAACTTCAACAAATCTTCCATATGTCCTTCCTCGGTATGAGATTTAGCGATCATATCATCAACATATACTTCGATTTCCTTATGCATCCGATCATGGAATAGGGTTGTCATAGCCCTCTAGTACATTGCACCAGCATTCTTCAACCCGAAGGGCATCACTCTGTAACAGAATGTTCCCCAGGGTGTGATAAACGTTGTTTTTTCCATGTCCTCAAGAGCCATCTTAATTTGATTGTACCTAGAAAATCCGTCCATGAACGAGAACACTTTGAATTTTGCTGTGCTATCTACCAACATATCAATATGTGGTAATGAAAAGTCATCTTTTGGACTTGCCTTATTCAGATCTCTGTAATCAACGCACATGTGTACTTTTCCGTCTTTCTTTGGTACCGGAACAATATTGGCAATCCATTGAGGATACAATGATGTCACGAGAAAACCAACATCAATCTGCTTCAAGAATTCCTCTTTTATCTTCATTTCCATATCAGGGTGAGTTCTCCTTAACTTCTACTTTATGGGAGGACATTCTGGCTTCAACGGCAGGTGATGCTCATGTCAGTGTCTAACCCAGGCATATCCTGGTAAGACCAAGCAAAAATATCCAAATATTCTTTTAGTAACTCAATCAATTTCCTCTTCACGTCAGGATGAAGCAATTCTCCAATCTTGACTTCCCTTGGGTCTTCCTCTAATCCCAAGTTAATCACCTCCAATGGCTCTTTATACGGATGAATAGTATTCTCCTCGCGCTCAAGCAACCGTGAAACCTCTTCTGGGATTTCATCGTATTCTTCTTCCTCGATCAAATACACAGGATATTCGAAGTTGGGAGAGGGCGCAGGGCCATTGTATTCAATGGTTTTCTTAGTTAATCTGCACATGTGATTATGATTGATTTTAGAAACTGACCGATGTATAAGTGAGTATGCAGATTTTACTAATGATCATTATTTATCTCGAAAGGTTTTATCTGATTACCATTTTCCAAGAAAAAGAAATAAATAAAACATAATTTGGAAAACAAAAACATCTTTTATTATTGATGTAAAAGTTTAAAACAAAAGGCATGCCCGTACAATATCACTTTCACCTTGGGCAGAGTGAAAGGATTTTTGGAAAGATAACAAAAAACAAATTACTTCGAGATGTTGATGCAAGAAGGAACATTAATATTGATCCAATTATGGACCCTCACTCCGTGTGTCACGAAATTCAGAATCTCTTGCCCTGGCCCATCCTCAAGGATGGCATTGATCTCTGAAGTAGCGGGATGCAGATACCCTGCACTGTGGAATATGTCTTGGTATTTGCTGAAAGCAGACTTCGGCTTAAAAATCTCACGCTTATTATTCTTCACTGAGAAGCCCAGACCAACTTTATTCCTATTCATTGGTTGATTAATAATTTTCCCCCATGCCTTGATAGGGCCATTCTGTACCATCTGTTGAGCACCTTTGAATGAAGTGATAGAGTCCTCATTTTTCCTTATATTATCAATTGACAAAGCTTGGAAATGCGTTCCAATAACCGTCTCGTCAGCCTTTACAACACTGAAGGAAGACAAATGAGATATTAATAAAGCATGCTCGCCGCTTATGATAACCATCTTCCCTTCCCGGACAAACTTCAACTTTTGATGAAGAGTTGACGTAACAGCTCCTGCCTCGTGGATCCATGGCCTTCCTAATAGACAGCTGTAAGCGGGAACGATATCCATCCCTTGGAAAGTAATCTAGAACATGTGTGGGCCTATATGCATAGGCAAGTACACCTCTCCAATGACCGACTTCCTGGAGCCATCAAAGACTTTCACTATGATACCACTAGGGCGCATGGGGGCTCCTTGGTACTTAAGCTTTGAGAGAGTGCTTCTTGGAATCAATTTTAAAGCAGAACCATTATCGATCAATACATTGGATAAAGAATAATTTTTGCAATTCATCAAGATGTGTAGAGCCATATTGTGGTTTCTTCCCTGCTCGGGTAATTCTTCATTACAAAAGCTCAAATTATACAAGAAGTAATATTCCCGACAATACCGTTAAACTGGTCCATGGGCATATCTCGTTCAACAAATGCTTGATCTATCACTCTCATCAAGGATTCCCGATGGGCAGCAGAATTCATCAATAAGGCCAATATAGAAATCTCGGACGGGGTCTGTAACAACTGATCCACGATCTTGTAGTCACTCATCTTAATGATCTTCAGCACATCATCGACTTCTTTCTCTAAAGTAGTGCCACTAGATTCCCCGGCCTCCTTTTCAGGTTCAACATTAGTTTCAACGAATTTCTTGCCATGATCAACATCTCCCCATAAAGTAGGAGCAAATACCCGTCCACTACGCGTCACTCGACTGGCTTCAACAATATTCTCCACATGTGTCAAAGGTCGTATCGGGACTTCGATCCCGTATTCTAGGATGGTCATATTGTATTTATAGGGTACAACTCTGTCTGATTCATACAGGACATGACCAGGTAAACATATAACGACAGGGGTTACTGCAGGCTTACTGCAATATGTAATCTCCACCGGAGCAGGAATGTCAAAATAAGGTATGATAACATTCACCCCTACCTCTCTTGTACATCCATACTTTATGAAATCACCAACGAAAGTATCATCTTTAACCACAGGCTTGGACTCATCATCAGAAAATAATTCGTCAGCAGAAATGTATTCATCATCCGACACGATCTCACCAGAATGGTCCTCAACCATGTTGACTCCATCATAACCATCTATATTTCTTGTGACGCTAATAGTTACTTCATCTAGAAGTAATTGGATACCCCTCTTCACTAAGGAACATCCACGGGGGTTTCTACAACAGATCTGACAACCACCATATTGATGTAACTCTTGTCCTGGCATATGGAAAAAGTTGGCATGTAACTGTACCAGATTGTCCTCCATATCATTCACATCATAAATTCGGAAATCGCCGGGATATTCGTGCACCATGTTCACTCCTTCTTTACTTTCAGTCTCGGTCCTGATAACATAAGCAAGGCCTTCATCAATCACCTTTTGGAGGTTAATTTTCACCTTATCACATCCATGGCTATTCTTGCTGCAGATATTACACATATTATGGTCATGCATACAATAGCCGAGCCTACAAAGGTCAGCGTGCATCCTTACCAAATTTCCTTTTATCAAATTCACATCATAAATCTTGGACTCTTCTGGGTCATCAGAAATCATATTCACCGTTCCTCCACCTCCATTTTTAGGAAACGAGTTGTCTTTCACATTGGAACCAATGTCTTTAAAGGACAAAAGGCCAGATCTAACCATTTTTTGGATCTTGGACTTCAAGGGATAACAATTCTTGATATTGTGCCCAGGGGCTCCTTGGTGGAAAGCACACGTCTGATCTGCCTTGTAATACCATGGTAAAGGAGACGGTATAGCGGGTGGACTCTTGGTCTGCACTAAATTTTTCTGAATCAGTGCTGGAAATAGCTCTATGTAACTCATAGGGATGGGGTCAAAGGGTTCTCTCTTCTGACTCTGCCCTTGATTTCCTTGTTGAGGTGTTCTTTGGTATGCAACAGCAGTCAGAGCCACGTTAACAACCAGAGTGACCGAAGCAACCTGTTGTGGATGTGCATGGCGCCTTCTAGGTGGTTTAGCTCTTCTCTCTTGAACAACAAAATTTGCATCTCCTTCCTTCGTTGTAGCAAATCCATATGACGATTTATTTGCGCCACTAGAACTTTCATCTCTCGTCAAACGGCCTTCTCTTATGGCTTCTTCTAAGCGAACACCCATACCCACCATTTCGGTGAAGTCACTTGGTGCACTCGCCACCATTCTTTCATAGTAGAAGGAACCCAGAGTCTTTAAAAAGATCTTCATCATTTCCTTCTCTTCCATTGGGGGGATTACCTGGGCGGCCATTTCACGCCACCTTTGCGCATATTCCTTAAACGACTCCTTATCTTTCTGGACCATAGCCCTGAGTTGATCGCGGTCAGGCGCCATGTCCATATTGTACTTGTACTGCTTAATAAACGCCTCTCCTAGGTGGTTGAAAGTATGAATATTGGCACTCTCCAAGCTCATGTACCATTTAAGTGCAGCACCAGTCAGGCTATCTTGAAAGAAATGGATCAGCAAACGTTGATCGTCAGTGTGAGTGGACATCCTCCTCACGTACATTATCAGATGAGCACGGGGGCAAGTATTGCCCTTATATTTTTCGAATTCTGGCACTTTGAATTTCGCAGGTACTTTTAAATTTGGAACTAGGCATAGATCGCTCACATTCTGTCCGAACAGTTCTTTTCCCCGGAGGGCTTTCATTTCCTTTCGCATTTCATTAAACTGATCCTGGAAGTCATCCATTCTGTCATAGAATCCAATTCCTTCACTTTACGGAGGAGTAGGATGGTGAACCATATCATTAACAATAGGGACAACATTCATTACTGGAGGCACGGCATGACGGATCTCATTGCTAACAGCAGGAGCACCGTGTACCGCGGGAGGGGCAGAAGCCATAACTTGTTGAGCAAATTGAGTAATTTGAAGAGTATGGTTATATCCTTCTGGTGTATAACCTTCGGGCATTCCCCATGGATATCCAGGAGGCATGCAATGTTGAGTAGCAGTAGTATTTGGAGCAACTGAGATGGGAGATGTCATAATTTCAGAGACAACCGTTGCTTGTTGTGGTTGCATAGCCTGAGGAGGTGGAGGTGGTGGCGGCTGGTTTTGATTAGCCACCAACAACTCTATCAAAGCAGTCAAGTTCGCCATTCCGGTTCTCAAAGCGGTAACCTCTTCACGTAGTTCGCGATTCTCTTGTTTGAGATTTTCCATCTGCCTCTTGACATTTCTTCGAGTATTATAACGATGAAAATTTGTGGTAGAAATATCTGTAAAGAAACCCGAATCAAAGATAAGAAAACCTTTCGTGACCCACCTGTCATGATATGGTATGCATGGATGAATGATTATGTATGCAGTGTTTTATCATTTCCAGGAGAATCCGTTGGTTTTTTCATCAAGCATCGATAAGAAGTAGGATAAACAATAAGATAAGACAAAACAAAGGCAAAATATCAGAGTAGAAACTGCTCATATCATAGAATCAAACAAACATCCATATGGTAATGATTTAGTACAAACAGCGTCAATTGTTAAAAATACCCCGTCCAACAAGACTGGTGGTGACCTTGTCGATCAAAACAAGCATAAAGATAAGTGAAGTAAAAAGAATTCTCCTTAAGCTCATCTGTCCAGCTAATCATTTCCAAAAAAAGGGTCTCCGGTCACAAAGCCCCTCTTCTTCACTAGCGCCAAAAAACAATGATATTTGAGTTCCCAATCCTCAAAATCTATGTTTTCCACTTTGTCCTCTTCTGCTGGACCTTTGTCTTTATTTGCTACATGGGCTTTGATTGTTGTCAACTCTTTCGTAACTTGATTCAAGCGAACATCCTTCTCTCTCAACTTTTTCTTCAACATCTTAACCTCCTCACAATGTTTAGATTCCAATTCCTTTTTATCCCATCGAAGGTTTTCTATCTCTTGATGCGTATCCTGTAGCTCTTCAACTTGTCGACTGGTAGTATCAGAACCCTCGACCCTAGGTCTTTTCGACCGCTCAAGTAAACCATGTTTTTCTAGCAACTGGTTCTTCAACTTAACCTCTTTCATGAGCTTCTTCTTGTCCTTCAAGGCAAATGACATATCCACATTCATTTCTTCCTGACTAGCCTGGAGTTTGAGGTTTTCGGCCTTGACATTATTAAAACACGTTACAGGCACGAACTCTAATCCTTCCGGGACCGGCTGCACGAGAGACGAATCAATACAGAATAAAGAATTGTCCGCCTGAACATCCACTAATGGGTCGAAATCAGGTTGAGGATATAACAACCTCCCCCTTTTATAATGTAACCGCACTTCCCTCACACGATCCTGAATCCACCTCGTATAAGTATCATAGGCTACACTTCCATTCTGGCTGAAAGAAAGTTTCCCTTTACAACAAATATGTCCCCATGCTATCTTCACCTTTTCAAGCAACACTTCATCTTCCCCTTCACCGAAATAAATGGTATCCATCACCTCCCACTCATTGGGTCTATCTAACATCGCGAATCCTAATTTACGGTGCGCCAGGATAGGGTTATAATTAATTCACCCCCTTGTCCCTATAAGCGGGACATTAGGGAATTCTCCACACCCTACAATGATCTCTTTCAAACCTATCACACTTTTCCAAACAATATCATACGAATTAAGTCCCATAATACGCTGAGACCATAAAGATGAATCGGCAGTATGAACAAAATGCCCTTTTGTAGGCATATGCATCATCAACCATTTATAAAGCGAGATCGCGCAACACATGACTTCCCCTTTCTTTCCATGTCGGGAATGTATGGTGTAATAAGTGTGGGCAAGTAGAGTTGGTATCGGGTTACTGTTCATGAAGACATACAATGCGGATAAATGCACTAACTTCTCAGATATTGGAAAGAGGACCAAACTGTAAATCATTGCTGCTAGCAGTGCATTAAACGTGGTCCAATTCATGTCCTTTACAAAACCTTTGGCCTTTGATATCAAGAAATTCAGAGGGAGACCGCTTGTGTCGCTTTTGTTAATCTAGTTTCTTTTAACTTCACCATGAGTCAAATAAAGAGCTTTGGAGATCGCCATATAGTCTGGAATCTCTGGTGCTCGAACAAAAGGAATATTGTTGGTCACTTTGACATCCATAATATGCGCGTACTCTTCGAGAGTTGGTGCCAATTGATAGTCCCGAAAAGTAAAACAGCGTAGCTGCGGATCATAGAACTGAAGAAGTGTTCTCACGGCCCATTATTCAAAATCACCATTCACCAACGGCAATAAGTTTCCATATTGTCCTCTAAAAACCTTTTCATTTGGTCCTTTCACAAGAGCTCCCACCTCTTGCAATCGACCACCAAAGCATGGGAACTGATAAGCAGCAGTGTTTCTAAGAGGCTCTGAATTTGTCTTCATGTTGTTATCCATATTTGATGCTGATGACAGACCTTAGAATAATCCTGGAAATGAAATGCAAATGTAGGTTAGGCAGTTATATATTTTTTTCTTTTTTGCGTTTCTTTTACAAAATAAATATGACATTAAGCAAGTGAAATAATCATAAGATCGAAGTTTCTGCAATGCTGGATAGTTTCTGAACTGATAACAGAACCACTGTCATATGTAATAAGATCAAAGGTCTGGACCAAATAAAAATATCAAAGATCAAAGTCATCAGTATAATCAAAGTCACCAACGGAACATGTATAGTCACCATATGTACCTGTAAAGATTATTCCCTCCCCACTCAAGGGTAAAGACTAGGTCATGGTAAGGTCAATGGTAACTCAGAATCGAGGGTACTCCTGAAAAACTATCGCCATATCACCTACGTGAAAACGACATCCCCTCATTTGTACGTCATCTGAGCATGGACGACATGGCGGCATAGTGAAACCTAAGTCAACTAGCCGTTCATGTTCAACTCTATTCCTAGTGTTCCTATTGTTCCCACTTGGCCTGGGTATTGGGGATTTTACCTCATAGTAACATCCCACCCATCAAGAAACAGAGAAACCAGCACAGCAACAATATAACATATAACAATAAAGATGCAATGCAAACATATGCTCAAACATATACAAATGAATAATCCATAAAAGCATAAAGATAAACACCCTAAGAAAGGAAAAATAGGAGCTAGGAGTGACTCACAGGATGGACCAGCAATTGGTCGACATGTTTTCCCCAGTGAAGTCGCCATTTTTCTGTAGCAGTAAAATCAATGAAGTCGCCACCGAGTATTTATTTATCCCATATAAAAGGGAAAGGAAAATCATCGAAGAAAACCTAAAAGGGAAATCAAGATCTTGCAACCGAGAGATTGGGTAAGGGAGTCGATTACGCGAGGGGAAGGTATTAGCACCCCACACGTCCATAGTACTCCAAGGATCCACTCTCGTTATTCTAATCAAAGGGTGTGTTCAATCTAACGCTTAAGGGTTATAAACTAAGAGGGAATACATGCAAAGAAAGGAGAAAGAATGTAGGGAAAATAAAGTTGTACTCGCTTGGGCCCTACCCCAATGCCTACGTATCCTTTTTGAGGAATCAGAACTACCGTAGTTCGGCTCATATATTTTGTTTGTTGGTATTTTTTAAATGAACAATGTTGCATTTAATCATTCCACCGCTGCTCAACCTTTGGAGACTTATGACCTGTAGTGGAAAGGAGCTAACATGCTCTTAGAAGAGAAAAGTCAAATGGCGAAAAGAAATGGATTGGTTGGTATTTTTTATTATGAAAAGTATTTTTGTATGCTTAGCATTCTTTATACATTTGCCAAGAAAAAAGAAGTTTTAGTTTTAAGTGCAATTATGCAAAACACGGGAAGAAAACATCTAAGGGTGACTAACCTATCTCTAACCAAATGTTATCATACAATGAGGGATCCTATCTAAGTTATCATGCCAAAGAAAGTCGAACAAACTATTCTATAGGGAACATACACTGAGAGCGAAGTTGTGATCTCAATTTCTAAATTGAGTGACTCATCGATAAACAAGAAATAAAGGAAAGCGATAAAATTCTATAGGGAGAATGCACTGAGAGCGAAGTCATGATCTCAATTGCTAGATTGAGTGACTCATCGATCAACAAGAAAGGAAGCGAACACAAGCACAACACGTATATGAAATGAAGTGCAGAATGCCTGCTACAGGTCTTTAAACATCGACTTCGAGCGCACGCTCTTTATTTCCTACTTCTTATGATATCTAGAAAAGCGATAAATGTAGAAATATAATTTGGAAGTAGTGTAATACCAAAAGAACAATGATGTCCGCAAAAAGCACAACCAAAGTAAAGAAATCCGAGATACTTCGCGCGAGCTAACGGAGAAAGTATGTTGCCTTTTTAAAGCCACGCAAGCCATAAGAAAACTCGACAGAAGCTGCTCCGCACAAGTGATCAAAAAATTAATCTCCAAGCATTCCATATTGAGAAAGTTATATCAACATTCTATCATAAAATCTTGGCTAAAAATGGCAACAAAAATGGTTACCAAACATAAAAGCAATAATACAAAATTCTAATAAAACTCTAAAGAGAAAACCTAAAAATTCTAAAATGTTCTACTATTTTTTTTGTATCATTTAATTATCAATTAAGAGAGAAAAAAAGAAAAATTAAACTAGAAGAAAAAACTAAAATAAAAAAGGAAAGAAGTTAGAAAAGTCAAGGGGTGTGAATTTGGCACAGGGCGTATTGAAAGGAAATGATGCTAAGCCCATCAGATTTGGTCCATGTGATCGGTGGATCTGGAACTGACTGTTTAAAGCTGGTTCGCGAAATGTCGCGGAAGCAAGAGTCGCCACCGTCTTTTATTTTCTCCAACATGGAAAGGACAAAAGCACAGAAAAATTCCTTATTGAGATTAGTTCTCGGTTCGGGAGGTAGATTTATAGAAAGGGAAGGTGTTAGCACCCTTTCTATCCATGGTTATCCATGGGCTCTTAGATACTTGCTCATTTGTGTTTTCAAAAATGTTTGTTTTCTTTTTAAGGTGAGTGGGTTTGAAAAAGTTCCGTTTAAAATTCCAGTTCGACTCTTGTATCAGTCCTCAAGAGTGTTTGAAAAGTTGTTTTTGAAAGCTTTTTGCAAAGTGTCGGTGTGAAAAGAAGTTTTTGATTTGTTTTGAATTAGAGCAAGTATCTACGAGTCATCTACCTACCCTAAGGAATTAGTCTGTGTAAATGTCCTTAAGGTAGTGCCATCCCACCATTGAGAGGTAGGTAGCACCACCGTTGGAGGTGTTCGGGTCAATTCGAGTTTAGGGAAAATGTGGTCACCAGAGCAATAGTAGGACACCTTAGAAGCTACCCCCATGCCATGTTCATGGACATGAGGACTTACTAAAACATCCTCTACTTGACGACCACGTTTCGAGGGGCAAGGCAACAGTGAGGCGTACCCTAGGAGTGGTGTGTGAATTGTATGTCATTTTCAGATAATATTTGTCTTATCATGCATTTGGTGGTCTACGCTTTGATTTTATTTGGGCATACATTCTTTCAAGTGATTATTAGCAGTTAAGGGTGCGGGAATTTAAAGAGCGGAAAGTAAAAGTCCTACGCTATTACAAGGCGCGGGTCCACATCGCCAAATTAAACAAAGACCCGATTTGAAATAAAATACGGAAAGTAAATGTCCTAATTATCTATTACAAGGCCTTGGGGCAATTACATAAGATAAAAAAAAAGAAAAATAGAAGCAAACGCGCGAAAAGGAATTATAATCGAAGGTGCGAGGGCGTTGGACCCTTTAAAGAAATTAAATTAACATTACAAATTAATTAATGGTGGAATAAAGAAAAGAAATTATTTTTAATGTTTTTTTGGTATTTTATGAAATAAAGAAGATTAATTGAAATTAAAATTTAAATAAAACCCTAATTCTAGTTTGTTTTTAATTATTAAAAAAATGTTTAAGTTTTGACCTAATTTACATTAATTATTTAATTACAAGTTTATTTACAAAAATAATTAATTATTAATAATAAGAATAAGATGAAATTATTTATTGAGAAAAAGAATAAAAATCTAAAACCTAATTTCTACCTTTTTAGTTATTTAGAAAACAAATTAAAATTTAAACCCTAAATTAAAACTAAATTGATTATTAAATTTATTTACAAAAAAACTATTAATGGATTAAATTAAATATATATATTTTTATTTTTGACTTTTATGATTTTTTTGTATTTTTGTATTATTAAAATTAATTTGAGGAATTAAAAGAAAATGATTAAATTAAAGCAAATAAAAAAATAGAAAAAGAATGAGGGAAAGAAATACAAACAAGAGGGGTTGTTGACCCAATTATGGAGGTTTGTAGAAAGCAGTTTGGCCCAAGAATTCCAGGCCCACGTTGACTTTAAGTGTTTGTGTGAGGAATGGTTGACTGGTGTCCATGGTGGACTGCTTGTGATAGCCACTGGATTGATCTTTAGGGACATGTGGCATGCCAAGGCGTTGGGCTTCATGATGGTCATTAGAATGGAAGCTGCACAGAAGCACGTTATAACAAAAATTATAGGGAAATATGGGGGACCTGGGAATCGAACCCAGGTCCTAATACCTGCGTGCCAGCGTGCTAACCAAGTGAGCTAATGCGTTTCTTTGTTCATTTAGTGGAACATGATCAATATGAGAGAGAAATAAGTGTTATGCTGGACAATGAAAAAAGCGCGCCAATGATTTGAACGCACCACTCACAAGCCAACAACTCATCTTCTTCTCCCTGGCTTCTTCGTTTTTTGCCTGAAACTAATATCAAATAGCGGGGGTTTTGAACCCCCACTAACCATAACATACAAAAATAGCGATTAGGCCATACACGAATATAAAAAGGGCGCGATGAGTAATTTGGATTCGTTGGAATGTCACGAGTGCATTGGTCTAGGTATCATGGCCTAATTTTTCCAGATGTGCAAAGCCCCAAAATTAGAGCTCTGAAACCCTAGAAAATTTCCATGGCAGATTCTTATACAGGCAACGTTAGTTCAATTAGAAGACACCAATAGCTTCAGCATATTCATATTAATATAAACCAATCAATAAAACTCAGTAATCATGCATGAAAAATCAAATACGAATATCAAAATTTCAAAGGAAAGTCCAGCTTTTATCTACCAATTCCTTGAATATGGAAGCGTGATTTTGATTGGAATGGCTTCCTGGATGTGTCAGGAGTGCAATGGAACCGTTCTTTTGCTTTGAAACGTACTCTATGTGTGTTTTCAGTTTTGAAATTTTTGAGAGAAAAGTGCAAAGTGTTCTTCGAGTTTGGGCACAGCTTGCTTGTTCTTTTGATTAGGGTTGTCTTTGTATATGTATGAGGAATGATTTAGGTTAACAAAACAAGTCCAAAATCCATGTTTTAATGCTTTTCAAATTTGTGATTTTCCATGATCTTTTTCAATCTTTTTTCCATCAAAACATTGCCAATCATGGGAGATTCTTGCCTTTTTGAGTATGCACGAAATCTTGAGTGAATAAAGAGTGCAAATGCTGCACAAAAAGATTCCAAAACATTTGTTTAGTATTTTTCTCATATTTAATTTTAATTAAATGAATTAATAGGTTTAAAAATTCAATTAATAAATTAAAAATAAGAAAATAACTCCCCTTTGGGTCAATGGGTCGTGCATAGCTTTTGGGTGATGATTCTTGGAAGAAATTGAGGCCCATTAACAATTTTGAGGCATTTGAAGCAAAGTTGACTTTTCAAAATTCCCAAAAATTTCCCAACTTCCACAAGGCATATCTTGCTCAATTTTTAAGCTTTGATCATGTTCTTGGACATTTTGGAAAGGTCTTGAAGTCCTATAACCAATGTCTTTGGTCCCATGTCATTTTGATTTACCAATCTCAAGTTATGGTCTTTGACTTAAAGTGCCTTTTTGTTGACTTTTGAAAATGACCTATAATGTTGAGATTGATAACTTTTTGTGAGAGCATTTCTTGGACTTGAAGTGTGAAGATGAGTTGTAGGAAATGTCATTCTCTTCAAAATGAGCTTTGGATGGAATTTTTCTAATAAACCATGTGGAAGTTATGCCCTGGTCAATTTGCAGTTGACTTTTCCAGCTGTCCAAAAATAGAAACTTTTGCATCTTGAGACTTTTTGAGCCATGCCTTGAGAATCATGATCAAGAATTGATCAAATGATGTTTGTGGCTTCAAAATGAGATGTTGACCAAAAATTTTGACTTTTGACTGTCAAATGACCATTTTACCCCTGCAGTTGACTGTTGAGCAATTAGGGTTTTTGACTGTGCAATTTTGTGTTGTGAGTCTTGAAACTTGACATGAGGATGCTTGACAATGTTTGTAGGCATGTGGGACTTGTTTGGACCCTTGAAAACTTCAATTTCTTTGCCATAACCAAAACCCTAGTTTTTGACTGTTTATGAGGCAATTGGACTGTGCAACCCTTGGGAGATTTTGAAGCATGCTCTTTGCAAATCTTGAAGAATATGGGAGGGCAAATTTTGGGGTACAACAGTTGCCCCTGTTCAATCTTCTTAGACCTGAGGATGTAGATTGGTTGACGGGCCTTTCGTAATCCGAAGGTGGAAGATGATTGAACACTAGAGTGCCCAGAAATTTGCGCTCACATGTTGTCAGTGTGATGGTGGGAATGGGCTTATAGATGCCATTTGGAGATTGGTGGATAGGAGGATGGGCTTACAGGTGCCATGTTGAGAGGTGATGGATAGGTGGATGGGCTTATAGATGCCATCTGGGTGTCGATCGCGTAAGAGATTCCTTAGCGAGAACTTGCGTACTTGAAAAAGAAACTGAGTACCTGGCCTGTTACAGGAGCTGGTCTTCAGACTCTTTGTGTAGATGTGCCCTGACTGGTTACAGAAATTGAATCTTAAAACCTCTTCAGACGTGCCCTGGCGAGATACAGGAATCGAGTCTGGAGCTTCAAAAGGTGATGAATGAATCAGGGATGGTTACTACCTCAACGGGACAGTGAGAGAACCTTGGACGATTACTACCTCAACAGTAACGATGAGGGAATATGGGGAGATTACTACCTCAATAGTAACGACGAGAGAATCTTGGATGTCCTCTACTGAGTCTTCATCAGGAAAATCTTTAGGAATCGATTTAACTGGACTAGAGAAGGCCTTTGACTGGATCGGCATCAGAAAAATCTTTAGGAGTCGATTTAACTGAACCAGGAAAGGTCTTGGAATCTTCAACTGGAATAAGAATCAGGGAGATCTTAGCGTCGATCTGACTGAACCAGAGAAGGCCTTTGACTGGATAAGAATCAGAAAAATCTTTAGGAGTCGATTTAACTGAACCAGGCAAGGTCTTGGAATCTTCAACTGGAATAAGAATCAGGGAGATCTTAGGGTCGATCTGACTGAACCAGAGAAGGCCTTTGACTGGATAAGAATCAGAAAAATCTTTAGGAGTCGATTTAACTGAACCAGGCAAGGTCTTGGAATCTTCAACTGGAATAAGAATCAGGGAGATCTTAGGGTCGATCTGACTGAACCAGAGAAGGCCTTTGACTGGACCGGCATCCGAAAAATCTTTAGGAGTCGATTTAACTGAACCAGGCAAGGTTTTGAAATAACTTCAACTGGATAAGAATCAGAAAAATCTTAGCGTCGATCTGACTGAACCAGAGAAGGCCTTGGACGTAGCTGAGAACTTAACTGGATCTTTCCTGAAAGGTAAAGGTCAGTCATATGCAATGCATGATATGGATCGAGCAATGATGTTCTCAACATAAATGAGATTGTAAGGTCATGATGCATATGCGCATGCTATAATGTATAGAAGTGCGATGTTTATGAATATATGTTTTT
This sequence comes from Vicia faba, assembly GCA_948472305.1. NCBI lineage: Eukaryota > Viridiplantae > Streptophyta > Magnoliopsida > Fabales > Fabaceae > Vicia > Vicia faba. The sequence goes on from OX451739.1 coordinate 1,545,165,970, forward strand.
GTCTAGGAAAGTAAATCCTTGACGGGTGCCAGGAAGTTGAATCCTGGGCTGTTGGAGAATAGTGCTTTGTTGTTTCCGCTGGGGATGATAGTTGCAAGAATACCGGTAGGAGAAGATAACTCCGTTAGGGAATAAACTTGGCAAATGGATTACTCTGCGGGGAGAAAATTTATTCTAGCGATCTTGCTGGGGAACAATACTCGGTGGGGAGAGAGGTACTTTGCTGGGATATTGATGGTAACTCCGCTGGGGATACCGTTTTTATGTTGGAAGTGTTAATAGACTCCGCTGGGGATAGGAAGACTTCGCCGAGGACGATCTTTCCGTGGCTTTTGGCTGAGGATAACCCAGTTATATCCTGGTAGGGAAATAACCTTTGAATAAAGCCGGGGGATGCGTTCGTGCTCTGTAGGGGATAAGCTTCCAGAATCTACTGGGGATAAGCTTCCTGCTGGGAAGATGGACTCAAACTTTCCTGGGGAAATCTTCAGACTGGACTCTCCTGGGGAAACTCTTGAGGTATACTGGGGAAGTGGCTCCGCTGAATGTCTGGTATACCGCCGGGGAACAATCTTAGATCAAGACTGTCGGGGATGCTTATTGAGGAATGTTGAGATCTGCTGGAGGATACCCCACTTCCTTAAGGCTGATAGTATAGCTTTGCTTGGGGAGAGTGCATTGACTTGCTGACTCACTCTCTGGGGAATTAAGGTATATTGATTATGTTCTTCGGCTGAAACTACCTTGATACCTTGGTGGACAAAACAATTAGATCGCTTAGACCACTCATTATTGCCCCTGCTTCTAATGTTACCTGTAATTAATCCTTTGTTTCGTATGCAAATATTTATGAGTTAGCAATTATTGTCGAATGCATATATCACAAATTGAACCTTGGACGTTCTTTGCAAAACAAAACAAAAAAGGAAAAACAATTGGCAATTTTAACTGAAAAGTGATTTTTGTATTGATTTTTGAATTTGCCTGTAAATAGGCGTTTATGTACAAGAGGCTGACGTCCTAGTAAGAAAACGCCGCCGAACAGAAGAGTTTATACAGATTTGTACAAAGGGAAAACAAAACAGCTATGTGAAAAGAATGATCCCACTGGGTTCCAACTCTGCTATCGCCTTTATATCCTCGAGCGTCTCATCACTTGATGACCTAGCTGAAGATGAAGCTGATTGATTGATGCCGTTTGAACTTGATAATTGATACCGGATTCTGGATGCAAGGTGATCCAATGAGACATAGTATTACGCTTTATCCCTAACTTTTGCCTGGACTGCCCTTTCGGGTTTTCAGTCCACCGGGATACCCATTTTTGCCCAAGTCGCCTTTTCAGGTTTTCGACTTGCCGGGTGTACAGATTTTTTTCATTTCATCCCTTCATTTTGCCCGAACCCTTTTGGTTCGTCGGGAAGCCCTAATTTTTGCCTAGGTATGTCAACCTAGCGGGTCTTTTTTCATGCGTAGTATCTTTTTACTATGTCTGCATTGGCGGGGTGAGGAAGGTCGTCACCATCCATGTTGGTTAGAATCATGGCTCCTCCTGAGAACACATGTTTAACCACAAATGTCCCTTCGTACGTAGGGATCCATTTGCCCCTTGGATCACTCTGAGGAAGGATGATGCGTTTGATTACCAGATCCCCAACTTGATACTCTTGTGGTCTGACCTTTTTGTTAAATGCCCTGATCATCCGTTTTTGGTACGTCTGACCATGACAAATAGCAGCAAGTCTCTTTTCGTCGATTAAGTTTAGCTGATCAAGTCGTGTCTGGATCCAATCATCTTCGCTCAGATCTGTATCCTTCATTATCCGGAGAGAGGGTATTTGCACTTCAATCGGTAAGACTGCCTCCATGCCATAGACCAAGGAGAAAAGAGTTGCCCCGGTTGACGTCCTGGCTGAGGTACGGTACCCATATAGAGCAAACGGTAACATCTCGTGCCAATCTTTATAAGTCACTGTCATCTTCTGCACAATTTTCTTGATATTCTTATTCGCTGCTTCTACAGCCCCATTCATCTTCGGCCGGTAAGGAGAAGAGTTATGGTGCTGTATCTTAAATTGCTCGCAGAGCTCAGTGATCATCTTGTTATTGAGATTGGTACCATTGTCCGTAATGATCCTTTCCGGGACACCGTATCGACAGATCAGATTATGCCGAATGAACCGTGCCACAACGTTCTTGGTTACTGTGGCGTAGGAAGCTGCTTCAACCCACTTCGTGAAGTAATCGATCGCTACCAGGATGAAGCGATGCCCATTGGATGCCATAGGTTTAATCTCACCGATCATATCTATGCCCCACATTGCAAACGGCCAAGGTGCTGTCAAGACATTCAGAGGAACTGGAGGAACGTGCACCTTATCTGCATAAATCTGGCATTTATGGCATGTCCGAGAGTGTTGGTAACAGTCGGCTTCCATGGTGGACCAGAAATACCCTGCCCGAAGGATTTTCTTTGCCATAGTGTGTCCACTGGAATGTGTTCCGAAGGTACCTTCATGTAGCTCTGCCATGATCCTTTCTGCTTCAGTCTTATCCACACAACGCAATAAGGTCGAATCATGGTTTCGCTTGTATAGGATTCCGTTACTGAGGAAGAACTTCGCTGCGAACCTTCTCAGAAATTTCTTATCGTTGACAGATGCACCTTCAGGGTATTCCTGGGCTTCCAAGTATCTCTTTACCTCATGGTACCAAGGTTTCTCAGTCACCAACTCAGTCTCAAGATCACAACAGTATGCTGGTTCGTCCAGTTTCTAGATAATGACCCGGGGAGCCTCATTGTCCCATTTGACTTTGAACATGGAAGACATCGTAGCTAACGCGTCCGCCAACTGATTCTCCTCTCTCGGGAAATTTTCAAAGGTTATCTCTGTGAAGTGGGGGATCATTGTCAACACACATTCTCTGTAAGGAATAAGATTCGGATGTTTCGTATCCCACTCGCCTTTGATCTGATTGATCACGAGAGCGGAATCTCCGAAGACACTCAGAAACTTGATCCTTAAGTCAATTGCCGCTTGGAGACCCATGATGCATGCCTCATACTCCGCCATGTTGTTGGTGCAGTTGAAACATAACCGGGCAGTGAGTGGAGTATGAGTGCCTTGAGGGGATATGATTACAGCGCCGATACCGTTACCCAAAGCGTTGGAGGCTCCGTCAAAGTGCATAGACCATCGGGATCCTTCCTCGGGTCCTTCATCCGGTCCAGGTACTTCACAATCAGTCACTATCATGATACTCTCGTCTAGAAACTCGAAGTTCATTGACTGATAGTCGTCTACTTCCTGATGTGCCAAGTGGTCTGCCAATACACTTCCTTTGATGGCTTTCTGAGTCGTGTACTGGATGTCGTATTCTGTCAAGATCATCTGCCATCTTGCTATTCTCCCAGACAGAGCAGGCTTTTCAAATATGTACTTTATAGGATCCATCTTTGAGATCAACAAGGTGGTGTGAGTCAGCATATACTGTCTCAGCCGGCGAGCAGCCCATACCAAAGCGCAGCAAGTTTTCTCGAGCAGTGAGTATCGGGTCTCACAGTCGGTAAACTTTTTGCTAAGGTAATAAATGGCGTGCTCTTTTCGGCCAGACTCGTCATGCTGCCCCATCACACACCCCATTGAGTTGTCAAGTACTGTCAGGTATAATATTAGAGGTCTCCCTTCAACCGGTGGCATAAGGATGGGTGGTTCTTGGAGATACTCTTTGATTTTGTCAAAAGCGGCCTGACATTCATCGTTCCAACGTACTACCTGATCTTTCTTCAGCAACTTGAAGATTGGCTCACAGGTAGCAGTTAGGTGTGAGATGAATCGGGCAATGTAATTCAGGCGTCCTAAAAAGCCTCTGACCTCTTTCTCTGTATTAGGAACTGGCATCTCTTGAATGGCTTTAACCTTGGCAGGGTCCACTTGAATACCCTTATCACTTACAACGAAGCCTAGCAACTTTCCAGATCTTACCCCGAAGGTGCACTTGTTCGGGTTCAACCTCAACTTTTACAGTTTCAGACGGTCAAACAACTTCTGCAGATGGTCAAGGTGTTCCTCCTCAGTTTGGGACCTTGCAATCATGTCGTCGACATACACTTCTATCTCATGATGGATCATGTCATGAAATAAAGCAACCATGGAACGTTGGTAGGTTGCCCCAGCATTTTTCAGTCCGAAAGGCATGACCTTGTAGCAGAAGGTGCCCCACTGAGTAACAAAGGTAGTTTTCTCCATGTCTTCAGGAGCCATCTTGATCTGATTATACCCTGAAAAACCATCCATGAAGGAAAACACCTTATGCTGAGCAGTATTGTCAACAAGGACATCAATGTGGGGTAGAGGGAAGTCATCCTTGGGGCTGGCCCTGTTCAGATCCCTGTAGTCAACACACATTCTGACCTTACCATCTTTCTTTGGTACCGGCACCACATTGGCAACCCACTGGGGGTAAGAAGTCACTGCAAGAAACCCGGCATCAAACTGCTTCATAACCTTAGCTTTGATCTTCTCAGACATCTCTGGACGCATACGGCGGACCTTTTGCTTTACTGGAGGGCAGTCTTCCTTGGTAGGCAAATGATGGACCACAATGTCGGTATCCAACCCAGGCATGTCTTCATAGGACCAGGCAAAGATCTCTACATAATTATGTAACATCTAAGTCAACCGTTGCTTCACGCTGAGCTCTAGGTTAGCACCAATCTTGACTTCCTTTCTGTCTGCCTCAGTACCCAGATTTATTATTTCCACCGGCTCTTCGTGTGGTTGAATTGCCCTCTCTTCCTGGAGTAACAGTCTTGCAAGCTCGCCAGGCACTTCGCAATCATCTTCACCTTCGTGTTCGGCTAAGTTGATCGGATTTTCGAAGTCATAACTGGCAGTAGCAGAGTCGTTACCAGTGAGATCCAGAGTGGATTGAAACCTGTATGAGTGAGTGTGTGTAAATACAGCTGTTTTGCAATATATAAAGAGAGGAAAGAAAGAAAATGAGCATAAGATTTGAAATGTGATAAAACGTCCAAAGTCTTTATTCATGATATATGAAATGACAATTAATATGCCCTCACAAATGAAGCCACAGTGCCCCGGGTAAGACACCGGGCCATAGAGTTTCAATTCATTGTTTATTACAAATAACAAAAACAAAGGAGTTTATTACTGCGTAATAAAAGTAACAGGTAGATTGTCCTTTGCAGTCCAATTGCTAGGTCCACTGTCGGCCGTCGGATAAATCCAGCTGTTGAACTCAGATTCTTCCACCTCGTCTTCATCCCCAATAGCATTCACTCCATGAGTAGGCAGGGGAGCTGTCACCACATTAGGCTTCTCAGGTGTCTCAAACTGTACCTCCTTGGCATCAATAAGATCCTGCACTTTATTCCTCAAGGCCCAACAATCATCGGTAAAATGCCCCGGGCTATCGGAGTGATAAGCACAGCGGACATTTGGATTATACTTCGGAGAAGCAGTATTTACAACCTTCGGGGCCTCCCTGACAGTCACTAAGTTGGTGGATAACAGCTGCGGCAAGATTTGTGACAAGGTCATACTCAGTCGGGTAAACTCTCTTCTAGGTCTTTCAGCCCTGGGTGGATTGGTTTTCCAAGGAGCGGCAGCAGGCTTAGCAATTACCACCGCATTGACAGATTGGCGACGCTCTGGTTTATCTTGCCTCATAGGCCCATACACAGCACTGGCCTCCTTCTTGAAAGGTTTCTTCTCAGCATTTGAAGACGCACCTTTCTGAATCTTACCGGACTTCATTCCAGCCTCTATCCTTTCCCCAGTCAGAATAAGGTCAGTGAACCCTGCAGATGAATTACCGATAAGATGATTGAAAAATGGCCCAGATAGGGTCCCCAAGAACATATCCACCAGCTCACGGTCAGTTAACGGAGGCTGCACCCTGCCAGCCAGATCCCTCCACTTCTGTGCATACTCTTTAAAACCTTCGCTTGATCCTAGCGACATACCCTGGAGTTGGGTACGTGTAGGAGCAAGGTCGGCATTATATTGATAATGCTTGTAAAAAGCAGTAGCCAACTCCTCCCAGTTACGAACCTTGGTCCCATCTAGCTGATAGAACCATTCGAGATGAGTCCCTGAAAGACTCTCCTGGAATAAGTGGATCCACAAGTTCTTATCCACTGTATACGGCTGAATCTTCCGCACATAAGATCTGAGGTGTAGTTTGGGGCAAGACGCCCCGTCATACTTGGTGAAAGATGGTGCCTTAAACTTGTGAGGGATGATCACACCGGTAGACAAACCCAAGTCTCCAAAATCCAAACCAGGCACTTGTTGGATCTCCATGGCATTCAGACGGTCTTCCAACTGCTTGTACCGGTCTTCAGCTGGAGGATACTGTTCCTCATTAAAATCAGTCTCGTTGTCAGAGACTACCAGATTTGGAGCCTTTCCCCCCTGGGGACTGTCTTTGCCTACAGAAGAACCAACTTCCTCATTCTGCAGAGTATTACCAAACCTCCGGCCCGAGTTGAAAAGAACAGTTCTCTTCTTCTTCTTCTTCTCCTTCTTCAGGAGCAAAGCCTTCAGCTCTTCTTGGCCTTGAGCCAAACCCATGATCAGCTCCTGAAATTGTGCGTTCTGTGCCTGAAGGGCCTTGATGGACATCTCGGTTGATGATTCAGGGTTCATGATGCTGAAATAAACAACGAAGAACAGTAAGCAACCTGAAAAGAAGAATACCTGCTATGCACATGATGAATGGAATGCGTATGATTTATGTTTTCAAAGACAATCGGGAATCAACTTTGTAAACAAAAAGGAACACACTTCATTAGATTCAATTTTGAAATTTAAATTGTTCAACAGATTGCCCTTAGGCGTTACATAAAATGGAACTACTGAAAAGGGAAATAAAACTATAAAAGAACATCCAAAGCTCATCATTGATCCCATGGTCTCTTCTTCTCAGTACAGATGTAGTCATTCAGAGCTCGCTCATTCTCCAACTGCTTTGTCAGCTTCTGGATCTTCAATTCCTGCTCGTTGAACTTTTCCCGATAAGAATCCCGTTCTTCTCGCAGTTGCGACCAAGACCTCTTTAATGTCTCATAATCAGTAGGTATCTGAGGAGGGAGAACAGTTGGGGGAGCCCCATCTTTGTCAGGATAATCAAGAATGACGGGTCTGACAGCTTTGTATGGCATACCTAACTTCTGAGCACGGATGCGAACCCATTTGTAGTAGGCTTCCATAGGTAGAGAAGTCTTTGGCCCCAACTCTTGTGGGTCAGCTTTATGAACTCTGTACCAAGCCTTGATGAACCTACGACGCAGCTCGTCACTATCCACCTGAAACTCAAAACTGATGTGAGGCACTAACATCTCATGAGGCCCTGCTCTTATGGCCCTTCCAAACTGACGGAGCGCTAGACATGGATTGTAAGAGATTCCTCCTTGAGTACCAATCAAAGGAACATTAGGGTATTCTCCGCAACGATCAATAACAGCTATCTCATCAAAACCTCTGAAAGTCCAAATGATGTCTTTATCAGTGAGAGACATTAACCTATGAGCCCAACCTCTTCCTTCTTGGTTCTTCAGTACGAACTTAGGAAGGTGCGAAATAAACCACCTCACCAACAAAGGGATACAACACCACAGAGTTCCTCGTCTTCGGGCAGTACGAGCATAAAGTTGTTGCAGGATGTCACCCAAGAGAGTGGGCACAGGATTCTGAGACATGAAGATCCTTATGGCAGTGACATTGATGAAGTTGTCAGGATTAGGAAACAAGACTAGCCCATAGATTAAGAGAGCCAAGATGTCTTCATATGCCCTAAAGTCCAAGTCATTCCAGAAACTGTTAGCTTTACCAATCAGAAACTTGGCCAAGAAACCCTTAACTCCGCTTCTAGTCACCCAGTTGTCCATTACTTCTTGATGGGTCAAGGGAAGAGCTGCAGCAACCTCCTCAAGCCTAAGAGTCTTTTCCCAACCAGTGTAGGGAGTCTGATCCAAGATAGGGATACCAAGAAAATAAGAGAACTCTTCCAGGGTAGGGACCAGCTGGAAGTCTTGAAAGGTGAAGCACTGGTACAGAGGGTCATAGAAATGGGTCAGGACACTCATCAACTGTTGATCCCGCTTTGCAGTGACTAAACTGAGAAGAGAACCATGCCTCTGGATGAAGGAAGTGGTGTTTGGAATTCTACTAACCAACTCTTCAAGCAACTCAGGTGGGTAAACAAAGTTGAACCGGATAGTATTCCTTCGCATAGGCATCATGATGTCCTACAAAACAGAGCAAAGGTGAAACCCTCTTGTCTTTGAAATGGTAAGTCCTTATGCAGGATGCATGCAATGCTCATGATGTTATGATGTTATGATAAAGCACACCACAAATATTTACAAAGGCAAACATGATAAGGCACACAAGTCACACAAGACAAGCCCTTAAAGTTTAGGCCAGCATGAGGTCTAGGTATTACCCTCTTTCAGTTTGTTGGTTCATACCTGTCCTATCAAAAGTAACCGGGTTCTTAGAGGATCCCAATATCATTGACTACCCTCAATCGTTCATAACTCCAGCATTGCAATCTTTTCTTGCAGCCAGAACCATCACGAGAGTTTAGCCTCAATGGGCGTAGCGTACTGCTACTGTTCTATTGGCCAAGTTGGGTCATTTAAGGTTCTAAGGTCTGTTGGTGCTTAATGACTCCTCAGAAGACCCATATTCTCCTCGTTGCAACACAAGGGATATCAGTACAGACCAAGGCGCCACACCAACATAGCCACTGCTTCACCCATGTCAGTCTACGCCGGACAGGTCCCTCACGGCTTATGCTACTTAAACAGGGTATCCCCAGATCCGGGTTAGGATCTATGTAACTCCGATGCAACCCACAATTTAAAGCAAACAAGTCAAAACAATTGAAAACACAGTTATGAACTATCCTAAGGTACACCTCACTTTATAAGAAATCCCCAGCAGAGTCGCCAGTTCTGTGATCGATGGATCTGGAACTGACTGTTTAAAGCTGGTTGGTGAAATGTCGCAGAAGCAAGAGTCGCCACCGTCTTTTATTTTCTCCAACATGGAAAGGACAAAAGCACAGAAAAATTCCTTATTAAGATTAGTTCTCGGTTCGGGAGGTAGATTTATAGAAAGGGAAGGTGTTAGCACCCTTTCTATCCATGGTTATCCATGGGCTCTTAGATACTTGCTCATTTGTGTTTTCAAAAATGTTTGTTTTCTTTTCAAGGTGAGTGTGTTTGAAAAAGTTCCGTTTAAAATTCCAGTTCGACTCTTGTATTAGTCCTCAAGAGTGTTTGAAAAGTTGTTTTTGAAAGCTTTTTGCAAAGTGTCGGTGTGAAAAGAAGTTTTTGATTTGTTTTGAATTAGAGCAAGTATCTACGAGTCATTTACCTACCCTAAGGAATTAGTCTGTGTAAATGTCCTTAAGGTAGTGCCATCCCACCATTGAGAGGTAGGTAGCACCACCGTTGGAGGTGTTCGGGTCAATTCGAGTTTAGGGAAAATGTGGTCACCAGAGCAACAGTAGGACACCTTAGAAGCTACCCCCATGCCATGTTCATGGACATGAGGACTTACTAAAACATCCTCTACTTGACGACCACGTTTCGAGGGGAAAGGCAACAGTGAGGCGTACCCTAGGAGTGGTGTGTGAATTGTGTGTCATTTTCAGATAATATTTGTCTTGTCATGCATTTGGTGGTCTACGCTTTGATTTTATTTGGGCATACATTCTTTCATGTGATTATTAGCAGTTAAGGGTGCGGGAATTTAAAGAGCGGAAAGTAAAAGTCCTACGCTATTACAAGGCGCGGGTCCACATCGCCAAATTAAACAAAGACCCGATTTGAAATAAAATACGGAAAGTAAATGTCCTAATTATCTATTACAAGGCCTTGGGGCAATTACATTAGATAAAAAAAGAAAAATAGAAGCAAACGCGCGAAAAGGAATTATAATCGAAGGTGCGAGGGCGTTGGACCCTTTAAAGAAATTAAATTAACATTACAAATTAATTAATGGTGGAATAAAGAAAAGAAATTATTTTTAATGTTTTTTTGGTATTTTATGAAATAAAGAAGATTAATTGAAATTAAAAGTTAAATAAAACCCTAATTCTAGTTTGTTTTTAATTATTAAAAAAATGTTTAAGTTTTGACCTAATTTACATTAATTATTTAATTACAAGTTTATTTACAAAAATAATTAATTATTAATAATAAGAATAAGATGAAATTATTTATTGAGAAAAAGAATAAAAATCTAAAACCTAATTTCTACCTTTTTAGTTATTTAGAAAACAAATTAAAATTTAAACCCTAAATTAAAACTAAATTGATTATTAAATTTATTTACAAAAAAACTATTAATGGATTAAATTAAATATATATTTTTATTTTTGACTTTTCTGATTTTTTTTTGTATTTTTGTATTATTAAAATTAATTTGAGGAATTAAAAGAAAATGATTAAATTAAAGCAAATAAAAAAATAGAAAAAGAATAAGGGAAAGAAATACAAACAAGAGGGGTTGTTGACCCAATTATGAAGGTTTGTAGAAAGCAGTTTGGCCCAAGAATTCCAGACCCACGTTGACTTTCAGCATTTGTGTGAGGAATGGTTGACTGGTGTCCATGGTGGACTGCTTGAGATAGCCACTGGATTGATCTTCAGGGACATGTGGCGTGCCAAGGCGTTGGGCTTCATGATGGTCATTAGAATGGAAGCTGCACAAAAGCACGTTATAACAAAAATTATAGGGAAATATGGGGGACCTGGGAATCGAACCCAGGTCCCAATACCTGCGTGCCAGCGTGCTAACCAAGTGAGCTAATGCGTTTCTTTGTTCATTTAGTGGAACATGATCAATATGAGAGAGATATAAGTGTTATGCTGGACAATGAAAAAAGCGCGCCAATGATTTGAACGCACCACTCACAAGCCAACAACTCATCTTCTTCTCCCTGGCTTCTTCGTTTTTTGCCTGAATTTAATATCAAATAGCGGGGGTTTTGAACCCCCACTAACCATAACATACAAAAATAGCGATTAGGCCATACACGAATATAAAAAGGGCGCGATGAGTAATTTGGATTCGTTGGAATGTCACGAGTGCATTGGTCTAGGTCTCATGGCCTAATTTTTCCAGATGTGCAAAGCCCCAAAATTAGAGCTCTGAAACCCTAGAAAATTTCCATGGTAGATTCTTATACAGGCAACGTTAGTTCAATTAGAAGACACCAATAGCTTCAGCATATTCATATTAATATAAACCAATCAATAAAACTCAGTAATCATGCATGAAAAATCAAATACGAATATCAAAATTTCAAAGGAAAGTCCAGCTTTTATCTACCAATTCCTTGAATATGGAAGCGTGATTTTGATTGGAATGGCTTCCTGGATGTGTCAGGAGTGCAATGGAACCGTTCTTTTGCTTTGAAACGTACTCTATGTGTGTTTTAAGTTTTGAAATTTTTGAGAGAAAAGTGCAAAGTGTTCTTCGAGTTTGGGCGCAGCTTGCTTGTTCTTTTGATTAGGGTTGTCTTTGTATATGTATGAGGAATGATTTAGGTTAACAAAACAAGTCCAAAATCCATGTTTTAATGCTTTTCAAATTTGTGATTTTCCATGATCTTTTTCAATCTTTTTTCCATCAAAACATTGCCAATCATGGGAGATTCTTGCCTTTTTGAGTATGCACGAAATCTTGAGTGAATAAAGAGTGCAAATGCTGCACAAAAAGATTCCAAAACATTTGTTTAGTATTTTTCTCATATTTAATTTTAATTAAATGAATTAATAGGTTTAAAAATTCAATTAATAAATTAAAAATAAGAAAATAACTCCCCTTTGGGTCAATGGGTCGTGCATAGCTTTTGGGTGATGATTCTTGGAAGAAATTGAGGCCCATTAACAATTTTGAGGCATTTGAAGCAAAGTTGACTTTTCAAAATTCCCAAAAATTTCCCAACTCCCACAAGGCATATCTTGCTCAATTTTTAAGCTTTGATCATGTTCTTGGACATTTTGGAAAGGTATTGAAGTCCTATAACCAATGTCTTTGGTCCCATGTCATTTTGATTTACCAATCTCAAGTTATGGTCTTTGACTTAAAGTGCCTTTTTGTTGACTTTTGAAAATGACCTATAATGTTGAGATTGATAACTTTTTGTGAGAGCATTTCTTGGACTTGAAGTGTGAAGATGAGTTGTAGGAAATGTCATTCTCTTCAAAATGAGCTTTTGATGGAATTTTTCTAATAAACCATGTGGAAGTTATGCCCTGGTCAATTTGCAGTTGACTTTTCCAACTGTCCAAAAATAGAAACTTTTGCATCTTGAGACTTTTTGAGCCATGCCTTGAGAATCATGATCAAGAATTGATCAAATGATGTTTGTGGCTTAAAAATGAGACGTTGACCAAAATTTTTGACTTTTGACTGTCAAATGACCATTTTACCCCTGCAGTTGACTGTTGAGCAATTAGGGTTTTTGACTGTGCAATTTTGTGCTGTGAGTCTTGAAACTTGACATGAGGATGCTTGACAATGTTTGTAGGCATGTGGGACTTGTTTGGACCCTTGAAAACTTCAATTTCTTTGCCAGAACCAAAACCCTAGTTTTTGACTGTTTAGGAGGCAATTGGACTGTGCAACCCTTGGGAGATTTTGAAGCATGCTCTTTGCAAATCTTGAAGAATATGGGAGGGCAAATTTTGGGGTACAACAGTCCACCACCATTTTTTTGTACATTGACACGAGGCTTCAAAACAATACAGAAATGGGCCAAGGTGGTTCGATCAAGAATCAATATTTTTGGTGTAAGACATGCTAGCTTCCAAAAATCTCAATTGGCCTAAGTAAAACATCAAAGCCCAGCGAAAATAGCCACTGAGTCCAAAAATCCTGTTGTTAATGCTAGGGTTTAGAACGACTATTCCACTTACATCCATGAAAGAGATTCTCTTTCTCCTTTAATCTTCAGATTCAGCGTTTTCCTCTTCTTTGCTATCCGGTTCAGACACCACCAGGAATCACAACACCACTGCCGATCTCCATCGCATCTTCAAAGTTCTTCACCCGACTTCAATTCCGGTAAAGAAGTTCATCAGGTAGCGGGATCGTAGGATGTAAACGGGAACCCTAAGTGTTGTAAATCAAAAGGAACGAGTATAATTCCGAAAAATCGAAGCACACGGAGCTCTAATCAGATGAAAGCGCATGGACATGAGTCTATAAAAGCATACAAGAACCTGTTTAGGACACCTGAATTTCTGGTACGGTGGTGTTGTACCCCAATTCCCCCCCCCCCCCTAAGATTCCTCTATCATATCATATCAACTCAATTATAACAAGATCACATTAGGGTTGGTTCTTCCTCTTTTTCTATCTCCTATATTTAAGTTTGCTCTTGAGGAATCTCCAAGCACCTTAGTTGTGTATTTTGTATATGGTTGTTGACTAACTTCTAATCAAAATACAAAAAAATATTTGTCTTTGTCTTTGTATATTTTTTATTTTGTAGGTACCAAGTCGAAGCATCTGAAAAATAAGGATTTCTGGTATTATTTTCTTAAACTCTCTATTTGCAAAAGAAAATTAACAAAAATTCATTTTTTTTCACTGATGCATTCGATTTCTCTTAGAGTGCAATCGATTGCACGTAGTGCATTTTGCGCCATTTTTAAAAAAAGTCACTGTGCAAATCGATTTGCACTATAGTGCAATCGATTGCACAACGTGAAAATTTGAAAAAAAATCAGCAATTTTAAACTTGTCAAATTTTGGCTCCAATTTTCCTTCATTTTTGAAAGATGTGTCATTAATTCAAATTTTAGTGCCAATCTTTCATTTTTAAAAAGAATTATCATTAATTCAAATTTTGGCTCTAATATTTGAAAGAATTATCATTAATTCAAATTTTGGCTCCAAGAATCAATTACCAAATTACCACTAATCCCAATCCTAAACTCTATAAATATAGCCCTCATTTCATTCATATTTGAAGCTTTTGATAGCCAAATCCACATTGCTAAAAAATCTATCAATTCTCTCCATCTACCAAATTCACTCAAAGCTCCATTTTCAAAAAGTTAGTAAGCTTTGCATTGAAGCTTACTAATCTTTGAACTAAACCTTCATCCAAACACTTTTTCTTTATCAATTCTCTACATCTAAGCTTGATCAATTGATTATTGTGGTTGAATTGAAGCCAATTTTTGAAGTTGTTTTGATAATTCTCTAGATCTACCTTTGGTAAGTTGGATAATTCATCTTTCACAATGTGATCTCTTGGTGATCTTTGGGATTGATTCATTGAGCATTATTTTGTGATTCTAATGGTGTTATTTTATCATAATTTGATGGAATTTTCGTGCTCAATTGGATCCATGATCATAAGGTATTCGATGGAAAGTTTGAACAAGAATTTGGCCTTTTAAAATGTTGTTTTACTGCCTGTAACAGCGTGCAATCGATTGCAGTAACAGTGCAATCAATTGCACAGAAGCAATTTCACGCAGATTTTTGAAAACTGTATTGTGTAAGTCGATTTACACAATAGTGCAATCGATTTACACACAGACAAAATGCACTTTTTTCCTTGTTTTGGGGCAGCTTTGATCCAAAATTCTTTTTCTACTCACTCTTTTTGATTGTTGGTTTTGATTGCAATTTTAAATGTCCAATTTCTCTTTAAACTCAATGGACTTTGTGATGTAGATGAAGTTGGATAAATGTTCATCAATTCAAATCTACCTAAGAGTGAATTATTTAATTCATTTTTGGTGCTTTGAATTAATGATATGTTTAGTGCTTTAATCTATCTAGAGGAGTGGTTGAATTTAAAGATGAAAGAATTTTGAGGTGGTAATCCAAATTAGCTTATCATTCCCCTCCCTCTTCATCTTATCCCTTTATTTTTTAATTGTGCTACATGTTAAGGGATGGTTATATCTATATCATTTATCCAAACATGAAGTACATAGATTGCTATTGACCGGCCTCAAAATAGGTGCGACTTCTACATAAGTCCAATTATGATTGCTTAACATAGCGCTAAATTTTGTCCCGATTCGAATAAATGATCATTCGTGGCCCAAACTTATGATTGCAAGCCCAAGTATGTTAATTTGATCTCTTTGATCCAATAACCTTGAGATTCATTGTGTGGAGGCTTTGGTTCTACCAATCCTCTAATGGATCTACAACACCTTTGGTCAACGCGGATCACTTAAACATCGTTGATCATTAAATGGTACTTGTGAGAATTCCAAAATGGATGATATACTTGACAACAAGCAAATGCAACTTGTTGTATGGAGGCTTTGGTTCTACCAATCCTCTAATGAGTTCCAAATGCAAGTTTCAAGATGGTCATCCGACTAACCACTAATTTCTAACAATTGACTTTACTTTATGCTTTTATTTTTATGCTTTATGTACCATTTACTTTTAGCATTTTACATTTCATGTTATTTTCATCTTTTCTCACTTGAGCATTTACTTTTATATCATTTTTATTTTGCTCACTTGAGCTTTTCTTTTCCTTTTAAAGACACCTAATAATCAACATGAACCATAAAAATCTTTAATGATACTTGGACTATTTGGTTACTATCCTTGGCATTATGGAGTATTGGTCTTCCTGGACTTGGGATTAGAGACCTTGGCCTATGTTGGAGACCTTATGACCTTAATTCATATTTTGTCTGGAGTTCTTGAGGTTTACCTCAAGACATTGGGTTGTTTGTTTGTTTTGTGTGCAGGTTATTATGATTACACCCTTTGTTTGTAATCTGGAATTCACCCGTATACAGCCGTTACTTTGCCCAACTTTTGCGAAGACTTAAAACATTTTAAGTTTGGTTCTCTCAAGAGGTCTAGTATCTTTTCTTGCTTGGTTTCAATCCGAAGAATGGGAATTCTATATTGATTCATAATGTCAAGTTGTGGCTTCTTGTTGGTTAGATGGTTCTTATCCTTATCTTTTACTTTATGCTTTAGGATAGTCTCTTCATCTCCTCCCATCTTCTTTAATTTCAAAAATCTTCTCACTCCTTTTGAAAACTCTTCTTGTTTTGAAACTTGAAACATTTTCATAATAAACTTAGACTTATGTCCATGCATTTTCAAAACATTTTCATAAATAAACTTCAATCAATTTAATAATACCTTTACATTTTATGTGAGAAGACTAAAAGTCAATCAATCACATTTCAAACCATTTTTCCACTTTGGCTTTTATCTTTAAACTTTTCTCAAAATATTAGATTCTTGTCAATCCTTGTAGTGATGCAAACAACTATACTTCTATAATATGTAGTGAAGTGAGATATTTTCCACTTGGGTGTTGAGTGAGACATTGTTGATTTTAAAATCCAAGCCATATCCTCTACTTTGAGATGATGCAAATTCTCCTTTCTCATGATTATGGATAGTAAGTATGTTTTCCACACGGACAATGACGATGATGTCTTATCTCATAAAATTAACCAACACACCTGTGTTTCAAATTTTTAAAAGAGGAACTACATGTACCCTGATCCCCTATTGCACGAAAGGTAGTACGTAGGCACTAAAGGTTCGCAACCGCGGTGGGTGAAAAAATCATAAAAATATATATTTTCTCACCTTCACCATCCATTTTACACAACACATTTTTATAGCCAAAATATACAGATTTTTCAAAGAGGTTCTTGCGGAGTACCATAGATGTTTAGGGTGTTAATACCTTCCCTTTGCATAACCAACCCCCTTACCTTGAATCTTTCCCCCTCTTTTTGGGTTATTCGCTCTTTTCCCATACCTTTGGAAACAATAAAGCGTGGTGGCGATTTTTATTTTGATTTGTATAAAGTCTAGTCAATCCAATGGCTTAGTCTTGAACATTGTTACTGCTACAGGTGATGGAGATTCCCGACCACCGCGAAACTCAGGTAATGATCCCGACTTCGTCTTCTTATCAACATTTCTTTAAATGCTCTGTCTTCTTCTACTTCTCGATTCCGTTTTCACTGTTTGTGATTACTGGCAATGATCTTGCATCGTGTTTTTGTGTTATGCTCACGAAAGCGTGAAGCAGAGAGAAATTGACGGAAGAATGAAGATGGAAATTCATTGTAGAGATTAGGAGAAGAAAGCTTAAATTTCTCAGGTTTGTACTTTGATCTTCTTCTTCTCTTTTCCTTTGTTACATTCTTCCATTCATATGCTTTTCCAAGTTTTCTTATTCTTCCTTCTTCGTGTCTGAGTTGTTGTTGTTGCAGATTGAAGAAGAATGTGATGAAGCCTTTAGCAGACTGTGAAGATTGTTACGATGGCTATTGTGGAGTGATCAAGATCCATGGATGATGGAGCAGGAATTCCAGAGATGAAGAAGAAGTGCATCGAGATTGATGGTGGTTGAGGAAGATAATGATGGAGTTCAGAGAGAGCTTGTTGGTTCTTCTAGAGCTTTTCTGTGATTCTTCATAGAGTGTGAAGAATGATTGCAGAGAGATAGGGAGCTGAGGGTTTTTTTATTTTGTAATTTTCTCAGAGAAGATCAAAGTGTTGTGATAAGGTCGAGAAAGTTGAAGAAAAATCGTGATGGTAATGAAGATAGTAGAGAGGAAGCCCGAGAATGTTTGAAGTTCTGAGGTTTTTTTCTGGTGATTGAATCCTATTTTTTATTCTTTCATCTGAGATCCTCTCTGGCCTTTTGTATTGTGAATGTCAATTCTGAACTCCCTCTCCCCTTTTCTGTTACATGATTTTCTCTTTGGAAAAAGTTTGTTAGAGATCTCTCTTTTGTTAGTAATTGGTTAAAAAAACGGTTATGAATTACTTAGAAGTTCTGTTAGTTAGTTAGGAAGGTTGGGAAGTTGGTTACAATGCTGTTAGGAAACAATTTAGATTCGCTTAGTTCATTTTCTTGACTCATTTTGGTTTGTGATTGCCGTTTATTTTCAATTTTTCTATTTGCTACCTTATGTTTTTAGAATGAGATGGTTTGTGTTTCTGTGAATTGTAGGTCCCATTGAGAGGGAACAATGTCATCCTCATCAAATGCAAAAGGGCCATGGTTATCCTCCAAAATTACAGTTGGGGTACGTTCCGTAATGTGAACATTCTTCTCCGAGCTATTTAGGGTCATAGATTTTTGACAGTTTGAACTCTTTGATAAGCCATTGTAATCCTGATCAAATGCAAATGGATCTTCTCTATCTTCCAAGATTACCACTGGGGTACCTTTCATAAACAGAATATTCTTCCTGGAACTATTATGCTGTTAGAAATTCTGCTTGGTCACTAGATCTTCTCTGAATTTTCTGGTGTCTGTTAACAGTTTTGGACATGTTTTTGAATTATCTAGTTTTTGGCAGCATGAACTATTTCAAAGTATTTTTATATTTTTGGTAGCGAAACTAATCCGGTTTTATGTATAGATGCAGGGTTGCATTTGATTAATCGGCAGGCCATATTGCATTCTCCAATGTGTTGGAAATTCTCTCTTGATATTCAATAGATCAACAATAAATTTTTTTATGCTCACTTAAATCTTCCACTGCTTTTCTTAGAGCATCTTGGTACTCTGTAAGTATTCCTTGCATTTCTTCATTTTGCTGCCTCTCATATTTGACTTGACTCTCGTACTCGGCTGTCACCTTCTTGAGTTGCTCTTTCAAAACTTCAAGCTCCCTTTGCATATTCATTTCAGATATCTTTGAAACTTTCAACAAATTTTTCAATTGTTCATTAGAATCTTGTAGATTGTGCTGGATTTTGGTCTTACATTCTTCCTCCACTTTTTCTCTCTTATTTTTTCTTTCAAAGGGAAATCTCATTTTCACTTTGAGCTGCCTCATATGCTCGACGAACCCTTTTTAACTCTTCTGATTTTCTAATGCAGGGCTATATCACAGTTCGTATGGTTTGATCCAATGGTCCATGGTGCAAAGTTGAAACTTAGCATAGTATAACAAGATGCATTGAATTTGGAGGCATGGAGTTTGACACGAAGCTCATAGAATTAGGACATTCATTAACTTGCAACATTTTTATAGTTCTCTTTTAAATGTGACACAGGTGATATGGCTGATTTTTGGATGTAATTGAATTTTGGTTTATGGACTTTGATGTAATATATTCATAAGTTGGATTGAAATTGTCACTTTTATGTAATTTTGAATGGTTGAAAGTGTATATGTTCTTAGTTCTTGATTTTGTAATAGCCATGGTTGAATCAAGAAAAGAGAATTTGAATTAATTCACTTGTCTTTGAATTTATTCTCTTATGCTTACATCTTCTCAAAATGTATCTTGAATGAATCGCGATCCCTTCTTTAACCTCAAATTCAAAATCTTCTTTTTGTATCTCAAACATAATCCAAATTCTAAGCAAGGCCAATTGATGAATTACTTATATTGTGAGTACAAGAAAACCAGGAAAATTATCCACAAGTCCTGTAACATCTCTCGCATATATCGTGTTCTTCAAGCAAGTTAAATGACTTATCCTTGAATCACATAAAAAACTTCTATTCCACGTTTATCTTAAATCGATCCTTAATGTAACTCGAGCGTTCATGACAAATCAAAACTCAATTGGCTTTGAATGGCATGCTTGGTCAATGAACCTTAATATCAATTGAATCCATAAATTCTACTCATCTTGCATTTGAAACAATCATCTTTCATTTGATAAAATGAGCTAATAAGCTCCTGACCCTATCTTGAATCAACCGTTAACAAAGTCATGAACTTAATAAGCCCTTGAATCAATATTAACTCTGAGCATGATTAGAAGTTTCAACGAATCCAAGTCACTAGTCATTTCTCTCAATAGTCCAAGTTAACTTGTAATTGAAGTAACAAGTACTTGATGAGAACCAAAACTGTATCATTCAAAACAAGTCCACAATGTTGAAGAAGGAGAAGCTCAAGATAACCACAAGATCAAGCCCTAATCTAATGATCCCAAGTTGAAGCATAACAGAAGAAAACCCTAATTCTTAAGCATTGAAGAAAGATTGCAACCTGATGCTGAGGAGAGAGAATATCCATGTAGTTTAATGGTAAAGAAGTCCAGGAAGTAAAGTCCTAGTTCGAACAAATGATTGATGGAAAAATCGACGGAAACAAGCTTATGCAAAGATAAGAGCCTCAAAGCCATTCAACAAACCTAATTCCTCGAAATACTTGATCTCAAGCCATACTATTGACTAATAATGCATGATGCGTCAGATGACCTAATGAAGGTTATATACCTCACTCTCTATTAAATCCACAGATTCTAGTCACCTTGCATTTGAAGCGACCAACCTCCATTTGATGAAACAAGCTGAATGAGCTCCTAACCTATAGCTTACCCAAAGGTACATATCTAAACTTGACAAAACTCAAAGCAATCTTTCAGTAATGGAAGAGTAGCGCTCAATGTAACCTTGAAGTGAGACTTTAATCCAGTAAATCTCCATAGAAGAATCACTACCAAGCTCAAACAAAATGAATAGAAATCCTGATTCTCCGGCTGAGTTAGGCCCTAATACCTTTGTTCCTTGAAAGAAATCTGATGAAGCAAAAGTTGTATCTTGAGGAAATCTGATAGCAGAGGCATCTATGCTGCTTGAGATCCAAAAACCCTAATCTCATGCCAAGAAAAATGAGAGCACCAGTTGAATAAATTTTGAGTAAGATAGCAAACTCAATTCATAGAGAGAAACCCTAATGCCAAAGCTCTTCGATCTTATAACCATGCGACCAATGCCATGTGCGGAATGTACAAAGTGTGATGAGGGGTCTTAGGGGAAAAATTGGGGTACAAAAGAAACCAGGATGTTTTATATCAAAGAAATCACTAGAGTGGACCACAAATTTCATACAAGATGCTGAAACTTGACCTCATCATTATTTTAGAAAGGATTGAAGAGTTCACCAAGTTGAGCAATATTGAAAAATAAGAAAATAAGGTAAGATTGAAGAATGAACCACCAATAGGTTTAGGCAGTGACACACATCTTGATTCATTTTAGTTGTAATCTAACTATGTAACATGTTTTTTTGCATGTAACACACTGTATAATGTTATAAGATTGGGTGGTATTTTCTGAACAATTTTTGTGTTTTGTAATTATACTTTGCATAATTTTTGGGTGGTTCCGGAGATGCATTTGTTAGAATATAGTTTGGTTCTATAACCCTTGTAAGAGTTTTGATGATAACAAACACAAAGAACAATTATGCTCCCTAAATTTATATTTTATTTTGCAGAGAAGTTCTGATGGAAGAAGATCAGAAGATGAGTTAAAAAGTTGTTTCAACTCTGATTATAAACATCTCTTAAATAATTTCTAATGCTGCAAACAGGACTCCATATTTCTAATCTACAAAGCTTTGGAAAGAAGCAACAAATACTTTCATCTTCTAAAGCAAGCATGTTCTGAAGCGTTACAAATAAATTATTACCATTTCAAAAGTAACGGCTGGAAGGGGACAAGGATCTTTATTTTTGGAAAGCTCTTTAATTGTCATTGATCAACATTCTAAAAGATCCTACATGCTTCGCCTATTTAAAAAAAGTTTGAACGATAAATCATTTACGATTTTTCACGCATAGTAACAAAGCTATCTTTTTCATCCTCAAACATTCAAAATTTAAACTGTGTAAAACATCACTTGTGATACTGTTTTATTAGAAAACATTCTTGTACACTTTTATTCAAATATTGGTTAGAGAAATTTCTTGAGAAAAACGGCTTGTGGTTTATACTCAAGAAGATTTTGACGGTTGTCATAGTAGATTTGTAATCAAGATTGATTAGTGGATTAAGACCTCGTTGAGAGAGGCGAAATCACCTTGGCGGGTGGACTGGAGTAGTTTGAGTTCAAACGAACCAGGATAACCGACGTTTTCTTTTCTTTAAGTTATAAAAATCTCAATTCAAACCCCCCTTTCTTGTGTTTTTCATTCTTCAGCAACTTCGGACGCACCTGCTAATTATTTAAAAAAACAAACATATGGGATCATCCGGAGATGCATCTCCAGAAATACCCTTTTTTTTTTTAAATAAAGGGTGGATCTAGATATGCTTCTTCAAACTCTGTCCTGATAGGGTTTGTAAGGTCTTTATTAATCTACAATTTTTATAAATACAGTCTCTCATTCCATTTTCTTAATAAAACCCAAAATGAATCCTGTACCATGATCGGGACTATATAAGTCTATTGGGATACTAACTGAAAGTATACAGTTTAGTCGTTCTAGTTTTAAATGATTATCGAACCCACAGAGACTGAGGATCAATCGCATACGATCTAATGCTACAATTTGTTTAACTAAGCGATGAATATTTGGTTTTAGGGGGGGGATAGTTTAACTAAAAATAATAGTAATAGTAATACCGGTATGTGATAGTCGGACTTCGGGAATTCAGTGAATCGCTTGGCCTGTAAAGTATTTCGGTAAAAACAAATTATTTAAAAACCTGAGACATACACTCCCGTGTTCATGAAATAAGTCATGCTAGTAAACCTAGTGGATGCACTTTAAATTTAATAACACTTTTTGAAAACAATTTGAGTTTAATTAATTTATTAAAACACTCTCGTGTATTTAAAAATTAATGTTTCGTTGCCACTATCTGGGTTGAACCCCAGCTCTCGCGTGCAGGTTCTTGCTTTAATTAATTTCCCACTCTCGTGGCAAAATCGTGTTAATTATCCTCTCACTCTCGTGACAAGGGTAGTTAAATTAAACATGGAAATTGGAAACCAGAAATTGTTTTATAAATGTTTTTGGCCAAGGTATCACTGAATTCTTTCGGTACTTAAGAGTCACATACCGGTACAAATAATTTAGCCGGACATAATATATTTAATAACTATGCAATTTAAAATATAATTCATAAAAATAAATGACATAATACAAGAATAAATAAATATTAATTGCATAAAAAAACCTGGAAATAATGTTGCTATGGTAATCTTGGATGCTACAATATTCCTTGCAGCTCAATCGAAATCAATAAATTGTGTTAATTCTTAAATGAAGAATTAACACTCTAAAACTAATGCTGGAAATAGAAATTACAGTAGTGTAGAAAAAGCTCTAAAACAAGAAAATAGAATAATTGCAGGAAAGTAGAAATTTGGTTCTGGGAGAAATTCGTCGACCATCATCTATTGAACTACCACATATATATAGAAGAAGATATTGCAGTTGAGAAAAACTTGGAAAAGGCTTGAGTGGAGAGAGACCCAGATGCATGGTTACTGAGTGGAGGAAATATAGGAGGAGAGAAAACTGTCCTCAACGTTGCCCACGTCTCCACTAACTCATAAGTTGCCTTTAAGCGTGTGACGGTAGTCACAAGGGGGTGATGGTCGTAATGCACTTAAATAGCGCATTACGCTCGTCAATGATATGTGATGAGCATTCTTTCTAGTTGTGGAGGCGTTACGGTCGTCACAGGGTGTGACGGTCGTCACAGCTACAAAATCTGCAGATTTTGCAGATTTGGTTCTTTCTCTTCTGTTTCTTGGTTAGCTTCCTTCATGTGGTCCTTTTTCACTGATTTAAGTTGACAAATGTTGTACCTATGAAAAGACACAAAAACTCGGAATAATCGGGAGTTAAACGACTCAATGTATTATGAAAATCGATAGAAAGTGTAGTAATTATATGATACGATTTCTCGTTATTAAATTCCCCCATACTTAAACCTTTGCTTGTCCTCAAGCAAATAGTCATTCGAAAGATCGAACAAGTTTTGTCAAGCGCATATGCATGACATACCTTCGATTTATAAAGCAATTTCGGGAAATCCTCGTTAGTTCGGCCAATACTTGAGTGAAAAACTAAAGATACGCTAATGACACATGCAATAATCTTAGTCATAGGCTTCCATTTCAAACGAGCTATCCAACAGTTTCGTTATAATTCTGCCCAGAGTTCCTTGTATCTATTTCACCCAAATTCGTTCTGGCGCAATCACATTAAGCCCTTTGTCTTAGCACGCACGTAGTGGAGTAATCAGTTAGTGACTTTGATCCTTTTAGCATGGGTTCTGGTACAGGAATGTGGCAACCCTACATATTTTATCCAAATTGGAGGTTATGGGGGATCGAGCCGTAGCACGCCCTACCGAGTTCAGAACCAGATACCTCTGAACTAACCAATAGTGGATTCCTTCATTATTTGCTCAACTCTTATATGTGACCGTATATTTTGGTGCACAAAATTTCTTTTCTTTTAGCAGCGAGATAAGAAGGATATTTCTATAATCAGGCATCAAACACTTATATTCATCGATTCTCCACGTGGTTTGTGTCAAGACTGTGCTGACTGCTAGTATAAACTACTAGGGGTTACTTTTTAGAACTAAAACTCAAGATATCGGTATAATGGTCATTGAAGCAGATTGCGTAAGTAGGAAGTCTACGGTGTCATAATCGTTTCGATCTTGTTATGTCGTTTTCGGCTTCCTCAACTGAGATTTCGTTAAAATAGGTATGTCGGGCTAATGCGTAGATAAAAAAATTTCGGTATGGCTAAATAAAGCGAAGAATTTGAATCGAAACATATCATAAAAATTACTAGTTTATAGAAGATGGAAAGGTACCTCTCCCACACTAAATCCGACATTGTCCTCAATGTTGCGGTATATAGGAGGGGAAGTACAAAAACAAACAAAAAGGAAATGAAACAGAAAAAAGTAAACTACATAGAAAATAAAGAAAACTACTGGTGACCACGTCCTCTACTCCTGGTGCGAGAGCGCCTAGTAGGAGTGGCTTCTGTGTCAGTATCCTGGTAACTAAGGGTGCTGACGTCCAGCCTTAAGGCATTGAGTTCGGGCAGGGCCTCGTCCAACCTCTCATGCATGCTCTGCTGTCTAGTCAAGATCTGAGTGTTTTGAGCGCATAGATACTCATATTGCTCCTGTTGTCTTCTTTCCAGCGTTGCGCTCATTTGATTTTGCATATGAATGGCGCGGATAACGTCTTCAAGATTAATAGGGGGTGGTACAGATGAAGGTCCTGGAATGTCGTGGACGGGGGGAGCACTGTCCAGCTCTTCTTGCATTTCGTCTGCGGGGGCTGCAGGTTGGTCTTCATTAGTAGGAGCACGCCCCGTGGGAGCTGCAGGATCGAACAACCAGTTAGCTCGGTTTCGTGGATCGATTCGGTCCCTACAAGGCAAAATGATGTTATGATAAACAGTGTTTCTGATTACAGGGTGGAATCTGCCATCCTCCCGCTCATAAATGAGATGTGCAGCCTTGTAGTGATCCAAAGTTAGCAAAGCCGGTGCCATAGAAGGCATATCCGCGAGAGCATCACCATAGTTCAGAGCTATGGCAAGTGAAGTGACCAGCCCTCCGAAATAAAAGGGTTTTCCGCCTCTAGCACAAATAGAGTGAATATGAGCTAGTAAGAACGGGGCGGCGTTGATCTTTTGCCCGGTGAATGCGCAATGCATGAAGAAGAGCTCCTTGGAGTTGAGCTTGTGGTTGCTGTCACGGGAGAAGATTGTGTTGCTGAGGATATGGTGGAAATAGCGGATGGACGGATTATGAATGTGGGTGGCATTGAGGTAGTCGTAGGATCCGGCACGGATGTTCGTCATACTGTGCCATAAGTTGAAAGCTTCCTCACCAAAATTATCTGGCACCCGGAGATGGACACCTTCGTCAGAACAGAAGCCTAAAAGCCATGCGATGTCGGTTCGGGGCAGCTCGTGCTCTATGCCAAACATACGAAACTTGGCCAGGCCTGACAGTTGGTTCGTGGCACCTGGGGGAGTGATGTATACAAAGGAACTCAAAAACTCAAGGGTTAGAATTTCATAAATCGGTCGCGGTTCACGGTACAGGTTCCATAAATCCACACTCTGCAGCAATTGTCGGACACTGTCAAGTAGTCCCAAACTCCTCAAACAGTCAAGATCAACATACCGTGTAGGTTGGAGACCGCGGCGTTGGAACTTCTGGAATTTGAGTCGTTGGGTTTCACCTTGCTCGCCGGCTGTGAAAGTGAGATTGGGGATTTGCTGGTTGTTAGCCATATTACATGCAAGAGATTGAATCGTGAAAATGGTTTGGAATGTGGATTGAGTAGTGGGTGATGGAGTTTAAGTGTTGGAGCATTGGAATTTAAGAGAAAATTTGAATGGGTACTGTTACGGTTTTGGGAAAAAGGGAAGAATGAATGGAAGGTGGAACGGCTTCTGTAATAGCAGAATCTTCTATTGGGCGCGCGTGATGACCGTCACAATGGGCTGATGGGCGTAACACGGTGAAACGCGTGTTACGCTCGTCATGGGGACGTTACAATCGTTACAGGTGCAAAGAATCATATTTATGAAATGAACGAAACAGTATAATTCCAAAACATTATAACACAATAATTCAATACATGCAGAGTATTTCCAACATACATCGTATAACAAAATTTTGCAAAATGATAAAATTGACAGTGAATATAATATTTGATGTAACACACAGTAAATTTAATGAAAATGAAAATAAACTTAAAATGAAATAAAATGAAAATAAACTGAAATTGAAATAAATATATGTTTCTAACAGAACTTTAAAAACTGTAAAGAGTAAACTTGTTTAAAATGAAATCATAAACTGCCTAGAAACATAAAACACAAGGTAAAAATAAGTGCTGATTCTGCTGCTTCATCCCAGTCGCGTTTTCAAATCTTCGAAAGCTGCATTTATATGGTAAAACTTCTCCACAGTTATATCAGTTAAGCCTATCACGTCCATACGCATACCCTTCAACTCGTTCTTGATTCCATTGATGTTCGTCTGGTAAACATCCAGTGTAGAAAAGATCTTATTCAAATTTTCAGCATATTCCCCTTTTGTTATTGCAGGGGAATCAACATCCTCTACGATGTTGTTACCATCATGGTAACCAGGAGGGGTCTCGGGGTCACTCTCATCAGACATTGTGGTATCATAAACTTGGTAGGATTGTGGTGTCTCAGGTGTCGAAGGGTGGTCGGGAGGGTTAAGCTCATACAGCCAATTGTCGCGATTGTGGGCACTCGTTTTGGCATGGTTAGGAAGTGTAAATATCGTGACTACTTCGTCCCTTATCAAGTAATCGAAGGGTGCAGGACCTAGGTTACCTATTATTCGTAGGTGGAAACAAAAATCATGGTTCATAGTGCGGATTGAACCAAATTGTGTACACCTATGTAGCTGGTATCTAAGTCCGAGGGCGTTAGCAATCATGGTAACCAGGCCTCCTATGATGATTGGCTCGCTAGGGTTCTCAGCGATGTGGGAAAAGGTATGCATTAAGAATGGCATTGCATTTACAGGTCGACCTTGGGTCATACACTGCAGCATAAATATCTCATCTTTAGATACTGCAGTGCGGTTCTGTTCTTTTCCGAAAAATGGTATGTGCTAGAATCTTATGGAAATAGCGGATAGCGGGGTTGTGTATTTCATTATTATCCATGCTATCCGGCTCAGGGTGGTAGTTTCCGGTTAAAGTCCCCCAAAAATAGTCTAGCTCAAAATCCATTAACTCTGCCTGGGTGGTGGAAAAAGCAAAAGGTCCGCTAGGGAATCCTAGAAGGTCGACTAATTCTTTATGGGTGTAAGCAAATTCAATACCAAATAACCTGGAGGCTATAAATCCCTTTCTAGTTCCGAAACCGCGCTCAAGTATGTGAACTAAGGAGCTCAGAAATTCAAGGGTGAGCTCGTGGTATGTAACAAACCTAGATTTAATGTGGGCTTTTCCCACCCCAGCTGGCTAAACAGATAATGGATAATATCCTTAATGCCTAAAGTGTCCATTGTTGGTTCATCATAATATAAGGTCATACCAATATTTCCGTGTGATAATTCCTCAAACCTCCTCATTTGGTTTCTACCTCTAAAAGTGGTTTCCATAGTAAATAGCAAAGGGGGAAAGCAAATCAGGGGAGAAGGTAGGATAGAAAAAGACTTTTTTTCAGAAAACCTGTAAAGTTGTTTGAAAATCAGCAGCAGTTGTATAAATTTTTTTTTTAGGAAAAATGAAAAAGAAAATAATGAAAATAATGCTTTAAAAGAAATAAATGTAGAAACGGAATAGAAAATCAAAATAAAAATAAAAACAAGTGGAAATAATAACAAAAACAAATAGGTGGGTTGCCTCCCACTAATCGCTGTTTTTAACGTCGATAGCTCGATGGCTCAGGAGTGCAAACACTCATGGTGGTTCTCTCGAGAATGACTCCTCGGTTGAACTTTTAGTAATCATCGTTTTCCATGGCCACTTATCAAGCCATCTCACATATCCCTCCCCTTTTCTTTTCTTTCTTCTGTGGGGTGGTTCATTCTTTTGAACTTGTGGTGGTGGTTCTGGATCTATCCTAAGTATCCTATTTTTAAGTTTGGGCTTAGTGATTTCATCCACCACCTCAAAGGTTAACCTTACCTTCTTAACAGTAATTATATCCCTAGTTTCAGGGTCCTCTAATTTTCTCTTTTTATGCAAGACTTCCAACAAGGGTGCATTAGTGTGGATATTTTCCAATACCTCCACATATGTTTTAGATTGGGAGTCTATCTTTGCTTCCATAAAAGTTTTCGAGAAAGGAAACGGTGGGGTATAGGGATGATGCATAACAATAGGTGCTCCCTTCTCTACCTCTTCTACAACCTCCCTTTTAGATGGTGTTGGAGGGTTTTTCTCAATCTTTACTCTTTTCTCATCTGAACTTTCCTCAATCACATCATCACTCTCCTCAACCTCATTATCACTCTCCTTAGGATTTTCAACTTGTTTTTCACTACTGGTTGTTACAACATCCAATTTCTCCTCAGGGAAGGGTCCTAGAGGGTTTTGTTCAATCTGGAAGATTTGAGTCTCTAAGGCTATATTGTGAGTCGCGAGCGACTCAACCACAGTGGTCAATTGCCTAAGGTTTTCACTGTTTTGAAGACTTTGTTTTCTAAACTCTTCGTTCTGGACAGTTTGTGTCTCTACAAAGTGCTATATCAGAGATTCTAACCTAGAGTGAATTAGCATTGCATTGGAATTTTCCATTAATATTTCGAGGTTGGAATTATAATATTCTTGCGATTCCTCAAAACATTGGGATTGGTGGTTGGAAAGGTAATTCGGGTGAGAATGAGTCTGTGACGCATTGAAATTCTCCAATAGTATTTCGAGGTCGAATTTATGGGATTCTTGTGATTCCTCGAAATACTCGGAGTGGGAGTTGTAGAAATTTTTTGGGTGATACATAGTAATTGGGACAAGATTTGTAGA
The DNA here is from genome assembly GCA_948472305.1 of Vicia faba. Classification (NCBI taxonomy): domain Eukaryota; kingdom Viridiplantae; phylum Streptophyta; class Magnoliopsida; order Fabales; family Fabaceae; genus Vicia; species Vicia faba. The sequence goes on from OX451739.1 coordinate 1,545,195,258, forward strand.
TGCAAAGGCTCGCTTCGGGAGTGAGTATTTGGCATACAAATCGAAAGAGGGTTTCTGTCGCCTAGTTTAAACGCGCAACAGAAGAATCGTACTTAATTGACTAATCAGTCCCCGGCAACGGCGCCAAAAACTTGATCGGGACTTTATAAGTCTATTGGGATACTAACTGCAAGTATACAGTTTAGTCGTTCTAGTTTTAAATGATTATCGAACCCACAGAGACTGAGGATCAATCGCATACGATCTAATGCTACAATTTGTTTAACTAAGCGATGAATATTTGGTTTTAGGGGGGGAATAGTTTAACTAAAAATAATAGTAATAGTTATACCGGTATGTGATAGTCGGACTTCGGGAATTCGGTGAATCGCTTGGCCTGTAAAGTATTTCGGTAAAAACGAATTGTTTAAAAACCTGAGACATACACTCTCGTGTTCATGAAATAAGTCATGCTACTAAACCTAGTGGATGCACTTTAAATTTAATAACACTTTTTGAAAATAATTTGAGTTTAATTAATTTGTTAAAACACTCTCGTGTATTTAAAAATTAATGTTTCGTTACCACTATCTGGGTTGAATCCCAGCTCTCGCGTGCAGGTTCTTGCCTTAATTAATTTCCCACTCTCGTGGCAAAATCGTGTTAATTATCCTCTCACTCTCATGACAAGGGTAGTTAAATTAAACATGGAAATTGGAAACCAGAAATTGTTTTATAAATGTTTTTGGCCAAGGTATCACTGAATTCTTTCGGTACTTAAGAGTCACATACCGATACAAATAATTTAGCCGGACATAATATATTTAATAACTATGCAATTTAAAATATAATTCATAAAAATAAATGACATAATACAATAATAAATAAATATTAATTGCATAAAAAAAACCTGGAAATAATGTTGCTATGGTAATCTTGGATGTTACAATATTCCTTGCAGCTCAATCGAAATCAATAAATTGTGTTAATTCTTAAATGAAGAATTAACACTCTAAAACTAATGCTGGAAATAGAAATTACAGTAGTGTAGAAAAAGCTCTAAAACAAGAAAATAGAATAATTGTAGGAAAGTAGAAATTTGGTTCTGGGAGAAATTCGTCGACCATCATCCATTGAACTACCACATATATATAGAAGAAGATATTGCAGTTGAGAAAAACTTGGAAAAGGCTTGAGTGAAGAGAGACCCGGATGCATGGTTACTGAGTGGAGGAAATATAAGAGGAGAAAAAATTGTCCTCAATGTTGCCCACGTCTCCACTAACTCATAAGTTGCCTTTAAGCGTGTGACGGTCGTCAGAAGGGGGTGACGGTCGTAATGCGCTTAAATAGCGCATTACACTCGTCAATGATGTGTGACTAGCATTCTTTCTAGTTATGGAGGCGTTACGGTCGTCACAGCTACAAAATCTGCAGATTTTGCAGATTTGGTTCTTTCTCTTATGTTTCTTGGTTAGCTTCCTTCATGTGGTCCTTTTTCACTGATTTGAGTTGACAAATGTTGTACCTGTGAAAAGACACAAAAACTCGGAATAATCGGGAGTTAAACGACTCAATGTATTATGAAAATCGATAGAAAGTGTAGTAATTATATGATACGATTTCTCGTTATCATAACACCCCAAAATTTATATTTAATTATTTATTTGATTATATGTGATTTATGGTGACTTATGTGATGTATATGTGGTATGTAGTGAAATAGTGTGGATTAAGGTGATAATTAAGATTATTTTTAATTAAATAATTTAATTTGTATTATTTAGAGTTATATTAATAGAATAAATAATATATTACGGTGAAAAAGGGAGGATAAAGGCATGGTGGTGATATGTGAAGATAAGTGAGGGTATAAGGGGAATAACATAGAAAGGGTCCAAGGGGTAAAAAGAGAAAAGGGAAGAGTCAAGGGATAAAAATAGAAAAAGGGAAAATTGAGATCATTTTGGGTACAATCGTGGAATTGAGAGAATGTGAAGAAAAGCTAGGGCTCAGAGGAGGATTTGGTAGAACTCGAAGAGAAAGAATCAATTCGCTAATAAATTAAGTTAAGAGGTTTAATCGTAGTTCAATATGATTGATAAAGGGTTAGGGTAATGTAGAGTTTTGTTGTGTGATTAATTTGATGAAACATATGATGAAATTGATGAAATTGATGAAATTGATGAAATATGATGACATTGTAGATGTTGAAGATATATGATGTAAATGTTTATTTGATGATGTCTGTATGTTGTGATTTGTGTTTGATATGATAGGAAGACATATTTTGATGATGATATGTAATATGTGATGTTTATATTCTATCTTGGATTTAGTTAGTGTGAAATCGGAATTGGAATGGAGCTGGAACAGTGCAGAAATTGCAATTGAAAAGTTGTTGTTTCGCAAGCATGGCTAGGCGAGCCAACGACGAGCGTAATGGAAAGCCAGTTGCCCTAGCGTTGCCAGGCGAGCGAGATGGTGAAAAAGGTGAGCTCCTGGAAAATGTATGGGGAGGGATGCATCACCAGGATGTCGATGGGCGAGGATGTGGCGAGTGGAGCACGAGTAGAGGCGCCGAGCGAGGAGGTATCAAGTAGAATTGGCAGTGATTTCAAACATCTGTAACTTGAGTTTCAGGAAATACTTTTGACATGCCGTTCGAAGCATTGGGTAGCTTGCACGTTGAACTATAATATAATAGAATAATATGAGACATGTGATGCATTATTCTTGTGCCTATGTGTTTATGAGATTGATTTATTATACGTTGTATGCTATAATGTTTTATTTTAATGATGAATATGATGTTGTTATGAAGTTTCTATGACATTGTTGTGATATAATTGATGTGATTCATGATGATGCTTTTGTGATGTGCTTGTTTTAGATATGTAATACATGTTATGTGAGGATTATGTGATGACTATGTGAATGATGATGCACTTGACTAGTCGTGGTCGAATTTTATATGATGTTGTTCTGCATCATGCATTCATAACATTTTTGGATGGTGGCCCACTTGTGACGAGCCTCAATCCTATAGTATGGATTGAGTGCGTTTATGATGTCCTCCGATTCCAATAGGGAATACAGCCTATGGTAGGGGATATTTGGAGGGTAATGAACCATGTGTTTATAAAATATTGGTACCACATGCATTGAGTCAGTTGTATTGCATTAACATCTTATGTGACATTGCATAAATTTTGTTGATGAGTTGTGATATGGTGATAATTGTGAACTATGTGAGTATATGATGTTTGATGATGAAATAAGTATAAGTGATATTATTATGTATATGTGAGTATGAGATATTGATGAATAGTATGTGTTGTTATGTGATGATGTTGTTATCACTACTAATCTTTTCCTTATATCTTTTATAATGAATCATGATTACTCACCCTTTCTGTTTGAATGTTTCCTTCACGTGAGTAACACACAGGTGACCAGGAGTAGTTCATAAAAGCTTTGAGAATAGCTTTGGAGTGTGTTATTTATTTCCGTTAATTAGACGTGTCTTGCTCCGATATGTAACATCGGGTTGGGAACGCTATATTATGGGAATGTTATATTCATTTGATGTTGATTTAGTTTATGGATGTTTTGGTGGTTAAATTGATTTAATAATTGATGAGATAAAAGTTGTTAGATGATAGGACGTATCTAGAAGGGGGGTTGAATAGATACCGTTATTTTTAAAAGATGTTTTTAAAGAAAACTTAAAACACAGTGAAAGCTACCCGGATACACTCGTCTAAAAATGACCCTCTATTGAAAAGAACGGATAAGCGAAAAACCTAATGGAATGAATCAATGAGAATTATTAACACTTAATTCAATTATAATTGATCTTATACTTTTTAACTGTAGTCAATTACTCCCAATGAACTGTTGAGTATAAAACCCACAAATTTGCAATTTTAGACTTTTATCGAACACTTGGTGTGCATAATCACACCAAGTCCAATCTATCTTAATTTGTAGTGTTAAAACCAATTATAGCAATCAAAGTGATTACTATAATCCTTAGAAATAGTTATATCAAAATACAAATCCAGACACTTGGAACCACAAGTTCAAATTCACAAATTATAGCAAATAAACGGTAAAAGACGAGAAAGAAAAATGATATGCGATTTGGTTAGGCAGTTCCCCCTGTTGTCCTCGTGTGGGGTGCTCTGCCCCTAATTATAAAATTTAAATTAGGATAATTGCTATTATGATTGAAAAGTTTGTACAAGAGATAAAAAATAGTCACCATAATTCAAACCCAATATGTTGAATTGAAAACTAAGCTTCTCTCTTCCCTTGATTCGATTTGAACCAAGTATGTCACCAATCTTCAATAAACCTCCGGTTGTAGCTACCTTGTTGAGAATCCAAACCGTTTCTCAAACCCTCTGCTTGGCTGATTTGATCGCAAGATGGTGACTCAAATTCTTCCTTCAGAATCCTCCGATTATAGCTACCTTGTCGAGCAAACCCATGGTTCCTCAATCCCTTAAGCACAACTGAATTTGGATGAAGCAAAGAATTGTCAAAAACCACCAAATCCCAATGATCTTGGAGGATAAAACCCTCAGATTTTATTCAAGAAAAACCCACAATTACTCAACCCGAACAAGATCAAAATCTTCTACTTCATACGTCATCAACACACACTCCACACTTTCATCGATAAAAATTATTATGTGTAGTTGTCAGTGGATGAGTGAGAGGTTGAAGATGATGAGTACCTTGTGTATTTATTTCACTTTTCTTGTTAAAAACCAAATGATAAAACCTCACAAGATTATATATGTTATCTCAAGTCAAAACCCAAACTAACAAGCTCAGAAACAAATTTAACGAGAAAACGGACAACCTATCCCAAAAGGGGGACTCGACCTAAGCATTCACGAGAGTGCCAGAAGATAAAGTGCATGATCCATGTGCCGACCGCTCCAGGGATGTGTGTCGATGCATAGTTCCTAAAAATTACTCCCAGGTTAAGTCGACCACACAGTCGACGTGAGCAAACTTGAGACTTCCCCAAGGCGTAACTTTCAATCCATGCGTCGACCGCTCCAAGGCTATGTGTCGATGCATAGTTCCTAAAAATTACTCCCAGGTTAAGTCGACCACACAGTCGAAGTGAGCAAACCCGAGACTTCCCCAATGAGAAACTTTCAATCATGCGTCGACCAGAGCTTTCTTTGAGTCGACTCAAAGCATAGAAATTTCCAAAAATATCAATTCTTGAAGACTTTTCATGCTTCCTTGTGCACCATATCATATAGCAACATTTCCAACATATAGTGGAAAGTTTTGACATCATTGAAACCCTTATTGAAGGAACCTTGCCCTCACATACTCCCCCTTTTTGATGATGGAAAAACTTGTCCTTAGTACCAAGTATCGGAATCTTAATCTCAGAGATTTCTCCCCGTATCTTTGTGCACCCTTTTGTTTGTTTCGTTTTGGCTTTCATATCATATGTTTTTGGCTTCCACATGCTTCTCCCCCTTTGGAAACATCAAAAAGAGACAAAGCAATAGGTTAACAATAACAATAATAAATACAAGTAAGGTTAGACCATTATCTACTTTGGCAATCAATAACTCTAACAAACAATCACATAAAGAGATGTTAGAGAAAGACATAACAAAGGGAAAAAAACATAAGTAGACACCAATCACATAGTTTAGTTACAAACTGGTGTTCAAAGAGAGACAAACACAAAGTAAGTCATAATCCAAAAGTAATTAATCAATAAATACTAGCCAAACTTCATGAAAATAGTAAAGTACAAGACCAAAGAAAACATTAATTTTCATCACTCTCATTTCCTCCTTGAGGTGGTGGATTTGATGGTTGGTTAAAAGGGAAGTGTTGCATGAAATTGTTGGTGAAGTTCTTCACTTGAGACTCCATCATCCCATATAAAGTATTGTATCGTTGATCTTGAATGGTAGAGTATGCGGCAAATTATTCACCGTGTACCCTGACATGGTTTGATAGAGTAGTAAGTCTCTCATTTACAAGAGAAAAGTTCTCCTCCTGTTGAAGGCACATAGACTCAAGCAAGTTCAAAATGGTAGCATTGTTTCCACCCGGCACTTCATCTTCATCCATGGCAACAACATTCCCACCTTCCTCATTTTCTTCATCATGTTCCTCGTCACTATCATCTCCTTCCTACAAGCACACATTATTACTTCTTACCATATATCGACATTGTTGCTGACTTACATCCCACTAGTGACCCATCATAGTTTATGAGTGAACTCTTGATCAGTTGATAATCCAATTAAGGGAAGACCTGAAACACCAATAGAAGCCTTGTTGAGGACATGTTGAATAAAGGAAGCATAGCCCAACGTTGTTCCTTTACCAGAATCTTTCAAATTATATATTCTACTTGCAAAGTAGAAGGCCAATTGATCCTCATTTTGTTCTTGATAGCATAGACCAAGTGCACCTCATGCTTATCAACCCTTGAGTATCCACCCCTCTTAGGGCGAATGATGCGAGAGACAATCAACAGCAGAATACGGTCAAGCGGTTTTAATGCTCCCGCTGTGGCCGACTTTGGAAATAAGGTGTTATTCGCAACACTTTCAGAGAATGGATGTTTCAACATAGAATTTAGAGCAACCTTAAAGTCATATCCTTCAAAGTTATCAGTATCGGTAATTTTTATAGCTATCGGACTTGGAGGAAACATTTCAAACTCCGTCCAAATCTCAGAATTAACAGTATAAACCTTGTTATTCATCTTATATCTAAAAGTGCTCCAATCAAAACTACCTTGAAGACCATTATAAAATAGTTTGATTAACTCTTCATCATACGCAATATCAAATTTCAAAAAGACATCGAGTTTCTGAAATCTCAACAACTCAACAACATGTGGTAGATTCAACCGACCTAGGGTTTTCTTATACGCTACAAATTGCTTAACAATTTTTCTCTTACTAAAGTTCTTTGAATAAGACTCAACCAAATCATCAGAAATTAGAGACAAAGAAGTTATCAAATCAGGGTTTTTTTGAGAAGAGGAACTTAATTTTACCAATCTTCTCTTTGTAGGTCTTGATGAAGCCATCGAAGGAAGCTTGAAGAGTTTGAGACTTGTGGGTAAAAGACGCTCTTAGGGTTTTTGAGAAGGTTTTGGGGCAAATAGAGTAATGAGAGTGAATGAGTAGAGATGATAAGATAAAAACACACTTGTCACACAAAATTTCTAAATCCATTGGTTAAAATATCGCGCGATGCTTCGACCTATACAGGTCATGCATCGACACATAGGGCCAAAATGTTGAGAAACACAGGTTTTAGTATGCGTCAACGGTCCCCAGCCATAGGTCGACCCAAGCAGTCCTATTTTCAATTTTGTAAATATTCATGAATTTTAAGACACAATAAAACAAAAATAATCACCTAAGCATAGATCACACATCACAAAGATTGAAAAGCGCATAATTTTTTTTTACAAGTTTACCACTTTGAGGTATCAAGAGTAGAGTTAGAGTTAAAATTCTATTACATGTATGATGCGGGGTGATATTTTTCCCTCACAAATAACTTGATACAAGAGTGTAGACAATTTATTAGAGTACAAGTATAAATAAGAGCAATGCAACTAATGTAGTTGCAACCTATCCGAAATGTCGAGAACACCAAGTTCCCTACATATGTGGAAGAAAGGCTCGGCCGCAAGAGGTTTTGTGAAAATATATGCAAGTTAATTAGTGCTATCAATAGGCTCAAATACGATGTCACCTTTTTCTACATGATCCCTAAGGAAGTGATGCCTAATCTCAATATGTTTTGTGCGTGAATGTAAAACCGGGTTTTTGGTTAGGTTTATGGCACTTGTGTTATCACAAAAGATTGAAATATGATCGAGTTTGATATTAAAATCAAGTAGTTGTTGTTTGAGCCACAAAATTTGGGCACAACAATTACCGGCTGTGACATATTTCACCTCGACAGTTGACAAAGCAACGAAAACTTGTTTCTTGCTATACCAACTTACTAAGGAATTTGAAAAGAAGTGACACGTACCACTAGTACTTTTCCTATCCAACTTGCAACCGGAAAAGTATGAATTGGAATAGCCAACCAAAGAGAAATTATTACCCTTAGAGAACCATAACCTATACTTAGTCGTACCACAAAGATACCTAAGTATGCGCTTAACGGATTTTAAATGTGACTCCTTCGGGTATGATTGATACCTAACACACATACATACACTAAACATGATTTCGAGACGAGAAGCGGTATGGTAAAGAAGGGAGCCAATCATACCTCTATGCCTTTTTACATCAACCACCTTACCATGATCGTCACGATCAAGATTAATCGCGGTAGGCATTGGAGTGTCAATGACCTTTGATTTTTCCATGTCGAAGAGCTTTAGTAGTTCTTAACAATACTTGGTTTGACTCACAAAAGTCCCTTCCTCGATTTTCTTAATTTAAAGCCCAAGGAAGTACTTTAATTCACCCATCATACTCATTTCAAGTTCTCCTTGCATCAACTTAGATAACTCATTGACCAAGGATATATTAGTAGATCCAAATATGATATCATCTACATAAACTTGTATTAAAATTGAATTTTTTCTTTGGCGCTTAATGAAAAGAGTTGTATCGACCTTTCCTCTTGAGAATCCTTGTTCTAACAAAAACTTGCTAAGGCGTTCATACCAAGCCCTAGGGGCTTGTTTGAGACCATATAAGGCACGTTTTAGTTTGTAAACATGATTAGGATACTCAAAGTTTTCAAATCCCGGAGTTTGAGATACATAAACCTCTTCATTAATATAGACATTTAGAAAATCACTCTTAACATCCATTTGATATAACTTGAAATTTTGTGAACATGCAAAGGCAAGCAAAAGGCGTATAGCCTCGAGTCGGGCGACCACTGCATAAGTTTCCTCATAGTCGATGCCCTCCTTTTGGTTATACCATTGAGAAACAAGGTGAGCCTTGTTGTGAGTTATTATTCCATTTTCGTCTAATTTATTCCTAAACACCCATTTAGTGTCGATTACACGATTGTCTCATAGTGGAGGGATAAGGACCCAAACATCATTTCTCTTAAATTGGTTTAGCTCATCTTGCATAGCTAAAAACCAATATTCATCGAGTAAAGCGTCTTTGGAGTTTTTAGGCTCAATTTGTGAGACGAAAGAAGAATGATAACAAAAGTTACTAATCTTGGACCGTGTAGTGACTCCTTTTGTGATATCTCCAAGGATATTATCGATGGGATGATCCTTGATAGATTTCAATTCCAACGGGAGATCATTTTAATAGCTTTTAACATCCATATCTTTATTCATGATAGATTTCCAATCCAATGGGAGATCATTTTAATCACTTTTAACATTCGGATCTTTAAGTATACTCTCCGAAGATACACCTGCACCATCAAACACAATACCTTTTCCAACCGATCTCAGACAAGATTCCTCAAAAGACACATGCACGGACTCCCCAACAATTTGTAACCTTTTATTAAATACGCTATAAGCTTTACTAGATTGAGAGTATCCGAGAAAGATACCTTCATCTTCTTTTGAATCAAACTTACTAAGATTTTCCTTTCCATTGTTCAACACAAAACATTTACATCCGAAAACGTGAAGACGTGAAATATTCAGCTTTCTTCCTTTTAGTAGTTCATTCAGAGTTTTGTTTATAATTGGACTGGTTAGGATCCTATTCAAACATAACAAGTCAAACTTATGGCATCGGCCCAAAAATACTTAGGAAGGGCATGTTCATTGATCATAGTTCTTCCAAGTTCTTCTAAAACACGGTTCTTGCATTCCACTACTCCATTTTATTGTGGAGTACATGGTGCGGAAAAATTATGATCAATGCTTTTTCACAAAATTCCTCAAAGAGATGGTTTTCAAATCCACCCCCGTGATCGCTTCGGATTGTAATAATGTTAGTGTTTAACTTATTTTGGAACATCTTAGCAAATTTTTCAAACGCGGAAAAAGTGTCACTTTTGCTAGCCAAGAAAATTTTCCAACAAAATCTAGAAAACTCATCTACTATAACAAAACCATAATAATTACCTCCTAGACTTTTTATTCTAGATGGTCCAAAAAGATCCATGTGGAGAAGTTCAAGTGGTTCTGTTGTAGAGATAATCTTTTTAGATTTTAAAGAAAATTTTGTTTGTTTGCCCATTTTACATGCATCACATAAGTGATCTTTAGAAAACTTTATTTTAGGTAAACCAACAACTAGATCTTTTGATACAATTTTGTTTATAAAGTCAAAATTGACATGCGCTAATCGCATATGCCAAAGTCATGAGTCTTCACTCATGGAAACAAGACATTTAGCAACTGTTAAAGATACTTCATTCAAGTCAAGCATATATACATTATTAACCCTCAAGCCTTTAAAAAAATTATCCTTATCACTATTTTAAATTAAGCAACAATATTTTGAAAAATAAACTTTATATCCTTTGTCGCATAATTGACTATTACTAATGAGATTGTGTTTAAGACCCTCAACTAAAAGGACATATGAGATAGTAGTAGAAGAGGGATTACCTATACTATCTTTTCCGAGTATAGATCCCTTGTTGTTATCACCATAGATTACAAAGCCTTTCTTCTTAGTCACAAAGTCAAAGAATAGGGAAATGTCACTCGTCATATGTCTTGAGCACCCACTGTCGAGAAACCATCTTCTCTCTGTAGTCTCAAGACATTCCACCTACAAAATCAATCAAGGGAAATAGGTACCCAATTTTTATTAGGTACTTTGTGTGTAAGTGAAACATGGTTTTCCTTTGGGAGACCATTTGAAAATGCCTTTAGGTACCAAGAATCTTCTAAATCGACATTTTTTAATGGTGTGTCCCTCCTTACAACAATAAAGACAAGTTGAATCTTGGAAGAAGTTACTTTTGCTTAATTGATCTCTTATCTGATAAGTATATTTTTGATAAGGATTAATCATACTTTTTCTAAAGTTTGATCGATCAATAGCAAATTTAACTTTGGATTATAAAGCCTTATCTAATTTGGCTTTAAGAATTCTAGTCTCTCTTTGCCAAATGTGACAGGTTTCACATCCATGCCAATTTTGCCAAGAGGTCTTGTCAATTTCATCTTTGTCTTTGATACTCTCTATCATGGATGCCTTGAGAGTTTCCAACTCCTTTTCAGATTCGGAAACTTTATGGTCAAGGTATTTGAAAATCCTTTTATTTGAGGCTAAGCGTTTGAAATCTTCCTTAGCCTCATGATGTAGAGTATTAAAGGCATTTAATAATTTAATATAAGACATATCATCAACATAATCATATTTAGAATGACTTACATTATTTTTATTTTTGTGATGCGTCGTAAGACACAAGTTTGCCATATCCTCTTCACCACCAGAGTCATCTTTTCTTTATGAATCACTATCACTATCCCAAGCAATGTAAGCTCTTCTAGCTTTGTTTGGCTTCTTTTGAAACTTGTCTCTTACTTTGTCTTTCTTGAACAAGGGACAATCTGGTTTACCATAATTGTAACAAGATCCTTTTGACTTATTTCTCTTGCTTTAAAAAGGTTTGTTTGTCTTAGCTTGCCTTCTATAGTCAACAAGATTCTTATCCGAATGTTAGATTTCATTTTTCCGAAGATATCTATTGTACTTCCTTATGAATAAACCCAAATCTTCATCCGGAATCTCATCTCCATCACTTGGGTTACTTCTACCCGAATTTATGGTGGAAGACTTGGAACTTGAAGCCCTTAACACGATGGACTTCTTCTCCATGTCCCTCAACTTTTCTTTCTTCTCTTTCTTTTCATGCTTATTTAGATTTATGAGCTCTTGCTCATGTTCTTGAAGCTTACTAAACAATGTTATAAGTTCCAATGTGGTTAGATCATTGGCTTCCTTGATTGTCGTGACCTTAGGTTGCCATTCCCTATTAAGACATCTCAAAATCCTGTTAGTAGCAACAACATTGGAAGTAATATGACCAAGTGTGTGTAAGAATTTATTATGTGAGAAAATCTCTTTTGCATGTCCGCAATGGTTTCACCATGCTTCATGTGAAAGAGATCAAACTCTTGATTTAATGTGTTAATCCTTGCTAATTTGACATCATTTGTACCCTCATGGGTAACTTGTAAAGCTTCCCACATTTCCTTAGCGGTAGCACAATGTGAGACACGAAAGTATTCATCAACTCTAAGAGCTGATATGAGCATGTTTTTAGCTTTCCATTCATAAGCATAGTTTTTCTCATCTTTTTCATCCCCATGTGCTTCCGTTTAGGCACAACGGCACCTGCATTGGTTAACATAGTTATGGCCTTAGGACCTTCTTCTATGACTTTCCAAATTTTTCTATCAACAAAATTGATACGCACACACATAAAATCTTTCCAATAGCTATAGTTTTCACTAGTGAAAACAAGCGCTCTATTGTATGCCCCTTTTGGATCATTCTCCATTGTCTAAATAGTTATATGTGAAGCACTAGATCAACCGGTGCACTGATACCACTTGTTAGATGATATGACGTATCTAGAAGGGGGTGGGTTGAATAGATAACGTGATTTTTAAAAGGAGTTTTTAAAGAAAACTTAAAACACAGTTGTGATCGGTGGGAATGAGAACTGACTGTTTTGGAATGTTGGTTCGCGTTTGCGTTTGTTGTTGCAAAATGTCGCGGTAAGCAAGAGTCGCCACCATCTTTTATTTTATCCAACAAGGAAAGGACAAAAGCATAGAAAAATTCCTTTTTGAGATGTTTCTCGGGTTCGGGAGGTAGATTATAGAAAGGGAAGGTGTTAGCACCCTTTCTATCTGTGGTTATCCACGGGCTCTTAGGTACTTGCTCATTGTGTTTTCAAAAGTTTGCTTTTCTTTGTGATTGTGGGTTTGAAAAGAGTTTTTATTTGAAAGAAGTGTGAGTGCGAAAAGTTTTGTTTTGTTTTAAAAAGAGCAAGTACTTAAGAGCCATCTACCTACTCGAAAAAGGGAATTAAACCGTGCTAATTTCCTTTAGACAATGCTATCCCACTATTGACGAGTAGGTAGCATCGTCGTTGGAGTTTTTCGGGTCAATTCGATTAAGGGACGTGTGGTCACTAAAGCAATGTTAGGACGCCTTAGCGGTAACCCTAATGTCTTAGATCATTTTTATACGAGGCAACCATTTTGAGGCAACTTTGATCTTTGGACAGGAGGGCGACCTCTAAAACATCCTATACTCAATGACCACGTTCAAGCCAACCAAGTGAGGTGTACCCTAAGAGTGGCATGTGCGAGTGTATTGTTTTTCAGATATATTATCTTTGTACATGTTATGGTGAGCTATTGTTGATCTTATCTTGCCATACATATCCTATTTACTAGCAAGCATATAAAAGTAATAAAGCATAGAAAGATAAAATCCTACACTATTACAACCATATTGAATTGCATGAAAATATAAGGGCAAAAATAAAATAAAAAGCAAAAAAAGTGAGGGTCTTTCGATTGAGGCAGAAAATCCTTAGATTCTGCACTTTCTGGCTCTCTTCGATTTGGCCTGAAAAGGGTGAAGGCATGACTTTTGACTGAGGCCTTACGGTCAGCATGTTGTGCCTTTCGATTGGGACCAGTGGGACAGCATGTTGTGCCTTTCGACTAGGCCTGGAATCTGTGCAAGATGTAATCTTCCTTTCTGCCTCCTTCGACTGGGCCTGGAGTCAGTGAGGGAATGCCTTTCGATTGAGCCTGGAAGTCAGTGAAGGCATGCTTTTCGTTTGGGCCTAGAAGTCAACGTGGTTTTTCCTCCTGGTTGTCTCTTTCGTTTGACCTAGAGAAAGAGGGTAGAAGCCAGAAGCTTCGTTTCCTATTTTCCTGTTTCCTGTTTCTTTCATTTCAAGCATTAAATGGCAACATGGCCTGAGGCCATGCTAGTATTTGTCTTGTAAACAGTTTAATAGTTAAAGCAAGTTCAGGTAAACAAAAAGCAAAACGAAAGGCTTAGCTCTAAAAAATATGTTAAAAGGGTGGAAACGAAAGGAACAATGGTATGTACAGGTTTCAAACGAAAGGGAAAATTATTATGCCATGAAACGAAAAGTTCAAAGGTAAGAATAACTTACCTTGCTTCAGGCCTTGAATAGATGTGGGGCCTTGAGTGGTGGCCCTGGATGTTGGATTCGAAAGAGGGGTCAATAGCTGTGCTTGGAACGCTGGATTTGAAGGAAAAGAAAAAGCAAGTGTGATGCTTCTTTGATTCAAAGGAGACTGAAGTGTGGCTGTTCTTCAGAGTCGAAGGAGATGAATGTGATTCTGGTTTTTTTTGTGATTTCTCAAGTGTTGATGAACTTTGAGAGTTTTATTGTGTTTGAGAAAATTTGGGGGATTCGTTCCTCTGGTCCAAAAATCCTCCCTTTAAACATGTGTTGGAGCCTCTTATTTATAGGCAAAGTTGGCTGAAGTTTTTGGAGGGAAAACAAAATAATTTGAACAATTTGAGTAAACTGCTCTTTGTAGCCTTCGAGGGACAGTGCTTGTATGCTATTTCGGTGCAAGAATGGGGTAGTGTTCCAGGACTGCTGTGCAACAGATTTGGCCAGTGTACCATGCCTGAACTTGGCAGCAAGCATCTTTGAATATTTCATCCTTTCATTTTGACCCTCCTTCGACCAGATTCTTCTTCCAACATATTGTTTTACTTTCTTCCAACAAGTGTCCTTCGAACAAATCACCTTTGTGCATCGTTTGAAGGGGCCATCAACCATGTGCTGAAGTTTGTCAGGGATGGAAATGCAGCACACTAAATGTTGTCCAGTCGAAGCTAGTACAAACATAGTCAATGTCTTGTCGAAGCCTTGTGGTCGAAACAAGCTAATGCCTAGTCGAAGCTTGTATCGAAGAAAACATATTGCCAAATCGAAAGCTCATGCTCGAAGGAAGCATATTGCCCAATCGAAGCTTGGGTCGAAACAAACATAAAGGGAGTCATTGCCTTTTAGTGTGAGGGAAGTTCCTGGCTTCTGAATCGAAGGGTGTTTCTAAACTTGAACTCGAAGGAGGCTTTAAGTTCAACATGAAGGACATATCCAAGTTGCATTCGAAGGATGTTTCTAATCCAAACGAAGGATGTACCTAAACTTGCACTCAAAGGAGGCTTTAAGTTTAAAATGAAGGACATGCCCAAGTTGCATTCCAAGGAGGCTCTTGCTCAAAACGAAGGATGTAATCCAAGTTGCATTCGAAGGAGGCCAAGAGTCAATCGAAGGGTGCTGAATCGAAGGAGACCTGTTTTCCTCCAAATTTGTCAAAATGTTATTCTTATCTGTTTTTCTCCATTTTTGACAGTTTCCTTTTAATTTTGGTACTAGAAAATTCCAAAGTACTTGTGCAAGCTTGAACGTTGAGAATCCTTGTGAGAAAGACCTTGAAGAATGAGAGGGAAAATTTTGGGGTACAACAATAGTGAAAGCTACCCGAATACACTCGTCTAAAAATGATCCTCTATTGAAAAGACCGTGTTGTACCCTAAAATTTTCCCTCCCATTTTACTCAATACATGTTCATTAAGGTCTTCAATTTCTCTAGGTTGACCAAGAATTGATCAGACAAATTCCCCTCCTAAGCAATGGCCTTTTTCAACTAGGGTTTCACTTTTCACCAAGATGTGTGAGCACCAAAGGTCTCAAATGTTTTCCATGGTCCTAATATGTCTTCAAGATTATCCATACCAAATTTCATGCCTTACACTACAAGTTTTCTCAATCAATTGCTCAAATGTTTAAAAGTCAACTGTACTAGGTCAAAAGTCAACTATGGCCAATATACAATCAAACTTCAATATTTTTGGTCAACATCAATATTTTAAAGTAATATCCATAATTTTATCAAGGGTTGATCATGATTCCTCAAGGAATGCTCTTAATTTATCAAAAGTCAAGAATTGCTAAATTAGGGTTTCTATAGGAAAAGTCAACTGAACTTTGACCAAGCATAACTTTCACATACTTCATCCATTTTGCCCCAACCAAAACTAATTTTGAAGAGAATCTAATTCCCTACAACTTCTCTTTTATCATCAAGTTCAAGAAATGCACCATTTGAAAGATACAAGCTCATACATTACAGGTCATTTTTAGAAAGTCCACAAAAGACACTTTTTACCAAGGCCATTTACATCAAGATAAATTCTTCAAATGCAAAATTGATCAAAAGAGGGATTGAAGTAGACATCTTGGGATTTCCAAAAAGTGAAAGATCATCTTCAAGAGATAAAAATTTAGCAAGTGATGGTTTTCCCAAGTAGGGAAAATTTGTGAAAATTCAAAGATTGTGCATTCGGCAAATTTGAACTTTTAGGTCAATGGCCTAACTTTTTAAGGTTCAAACACTCTCATGACCTTATGAAGGACCTCTAAATATATTTTTTGCATGCCTATGATTTTTTTTTGCATTTACTTTGATTTTTGTTTAATTTAAAATTAAATATATACAAAATAAATGCATAAAATAATAGGTTAATGTTTTGGGCATGTGGGCTAGTGTGTTGGGTCGGCCTTGAGGCCCATATTTCATGAAAAACATGTCCAGGCTCACTCATGTCTCAACATGGCATGGAATCTCATTTTTGGAAAATTTTCAAAATGAGAATTATGGCTTTGTGGCTTAGAATATTTCCACGTTTCCTCCTTCACTCCATCTCCTCTATAAATACAGCCTTCCTGCAAGCATCATACACACAAATTGCCTGAGAAGAGCTCCACAAAATTACAAGAAATATCTCAAAGTTATGAAATTCAAACAGCAAGTTTCGGCCATACTCAACCCATTCCAAGGATCCTATCATCCTCCTGAGGTTCCCAGTGTTCGTTTACAGCCATCCATCGTGCTAAAACGCGCCCAAAACCATAATTTCCAAGTGCTCCGATTGGTAAGATTATCGTGAATCCAATTTCGTTATTCAAGCAAAATAAATGGATCATACATGCATATATGCGTTCATACTAATGTTTGTGATTGTTTAGAGCTATTACATGTAAGCTTTAGCGTGAGGATGGAGTTTTGCCATTTTTAAGGCAAAATTTCAGTTGTGATTGGTTCTCAAGGATTCAGACCGTTTCAGGATAAACCAGCACTATGGCTGAAGTCTGGACCCGACCAGTTAACAATTCAAGTTACTGAAACCTGGACCCGACCAGATACCAGTTAACCTCAAGTCAAAATTGTTGAAGCCTGGACCCGACTATATAACAGTTTAAAAGCTCCTTCCCCAATAGGGTTTGCCACTATCCCTAGTGAGTTACCGTAAAGCCTGGAATCTGACCAGATAACAGATAACTTCCTTATCCCTAGCAAGTTGGTGTGAAACCTAGAATCTGACTAGATAACAACTAACTTTCAAGAGGTAATTCCCCATTAGAGCAACGAGCGACTAGAAATCCTGAACTCTTTCCCCAAGTAGAGATCAACACCCTCCATAGAGTCTTCTCAAGAAAAAACAACATTCAACTGGTGGAATTCTCCTCAACACAACAGGAATCCCCAGCAGAAGGATCGTGTCCAGCATCTATCAAGGATAGGCTTCAACAACATTTTCGCATTCATACATCATATAACATACATAACACATACATACAACATAAAATCATTTATTTTGAGAACATCATTACACCATGCATACATTCACATACATTTAATCCCTTTGTTTCCTTGCAGAAAAAATCATTGATCCAAAGACCTCTTCTGGATCAGAATTATTTCTTCCAGTAAAAGACAAATAAGACACTTAGTTTTCAGCACAAATCAACAAAATATTTACACTGATGTTTATGCCAACTTCTACCATCATGTCTCCAAATGGCATCTATAGGCCCATTCCCAAATCAATACATCATTGAGTGCAAATTTTTGGGCACTTTAGTGTTCAATCATCTTTCACCTTCAAGTCATGAAAGGCGGATCCACCAATCTCACTCTTCAGGTTCAAGAAGATTGAACAGGGGCAGCTGTTGTACCCAAAAATTTTCCCTCTCAATTTCTCAAAGATTCTCTCTTAAGATCTCCATTGATTCAAGACTGCACAAGGATTGGTCAGCTCAAGATACCTCCCGAAACACTGATAATTCAAAATTAGGGTTTTAGTTTGTATAAGGATAATTGGACCTTTAATGATTCATATGATTTTTATGGATCATTTTGGACTACCAGGATTTCTCATGTCAATTTTCAAGCTTTGGATCACATTTTTGCTCAGTCAATTGATCAGTTGACCTAAAATCAATTGTATTGGGCAAAAAAGTCAACTGTGGCCAATTCATAGTTAAACTTCATAATTTTTTATTAATAACAACATGTTAAACTCATATATGTCAATTGGTCAAGTTTGGATCACAATTCCTCAAGAAATTTGATCAAATCACAAAAAGGGCAAAATAGTCAAAATTAGGGTTTTGACTAAGAAGGCTTGATTTTTGATTTTTGACCAAATACATGACTTATTGGTTTGAGACATGATATCAAGAATCTAAATGTATCATTTTGACCTAATGTCATGGTTCAAAATGTTTCTCAGGATCAATTGATTGATAGTTGAAATTTGGTAAATGATGAAAAAGTCAACTGTACACTGAAAGTCAAACTTTGACTTTTAAATCAAAACCAAGTTTCAAAAATCATATTTCATTAAGACATGTCAAAGTATGAATATTGTTCATCAATAAATCAAAAGTCAAGATTACTTTGAAAAAAGTCAAAGTTCTAAACACTTAGAAATTTTTCTAAGTGTTAAGAAAAATATGATAATTTCTTAACTCAAATTTTCACCATGATGCGAGATGATTCAAGAAAAACTTCCAACATAAAAGTTGTAGATCTAAATGAAATCTAAAACATTGTAGGGTATAACTTTTTATAGAAATGCTTGGATCTCAAGTTATAAATCCATGAAGACGTGTCCATGAAATTAAAACACTTAGTAAAATTCTGAGCATTTTAAGTCAGAATTTTGACAGAACTTCTGGGCCAAGTTTCACTCAGTTACAATGGGAGTTTGCAAAAGTGATTAAAAGAGGGATTGCAGAGCATGATACAAGATTTTTAAAAAGTCCAAGAACTCCTTCAGATCATGTTGGAGCAGGGGGAATCGAAGATCAGAAGTTGGACATTCATTCTTAAATTATAAGTCAGTTTCATGATGAACAACTGATCCAATTCCAAGCAATGCTGCATAATCCCACTTTTCAGGCCCTCTAACTTGTGTATCTATCCTTAATCAGAAGATTACACAAGCTTTTGTGCTATGAACCACTTGATTTAAGCTTTGTCCAATACACCTTGCCATTTAAGGAAGAAAGTTAACACTTCCATTTTGGAAAAGTGACTTTAATCACAAAGTCCACTCTTCTTGAGCTTTGTGTTTGTTCTTTCTGCACAAGCATTCCCTACAAACTCAGAACAGACGTGTCTAAAATTTTCAGCCACCCTACTTTACCTTGAAACAATTTTTATCTAAGCTTGCTTCAAAAATAAGTCAAAAATCCACAACATGTGATTTTGTACTTCTGACTTCTCCAAGCTTCCAAACCCTTTACCTGTAAATTAAACCTTCATTTGCAAACTGAAAGAGGATTGGACAAGCCCTGAAACTCACTAAAACTCCCAAGAACCATAAATTGCAACACAAGCACAAAAACTTGTCATTTCTAATTTTTCAATCCAAACTCCAAACCCTCTTGTGTGTTTCTTGGCCAAATCATCCACAAAGATTCTAATACCCATATAGAAGCTATCTCAACCTCTGTTTTCAAACTGTAACATCATCTTCACCAAAATCCATTTTCAAAAACAGAGCATTATATCCTGACTTCTCCATAACATTCCAGTCATCCATAGCTCAAGCTATTCATCGCATTAGCTTCCTGGGAACTTGAGGAAGTTAATCAAATCATCACAGCAACTTGAATCAGGCTCTAACTCAAAACATGATCTCCAGCTGCAAGGTAAGTTTTTCTGACTTTTCATCTCATTATTTAGGCATTGTTGGCTTGCATTTTTAAAGATAAAATGTAGATATCATTGCCTAGAAACTGTACATATTCATAGATTTCATTTATATGGCCTGAGTAGAGAGAATTTTGGATCAGAACTTCCTGGAAAAATTAGGTTTCATATTAGGGCTAGAAAAATTCATGTTTGTTTCTGATTTATAGTTTTAATGCTTTAAAGTTCTGGAACTATGGTGAAATTTTCCATAACTTTCGTGTTTACATTTTCCATTTTGGTTGAGAAATGAATGAGTTGCAAATGCTCTGGCTGGCGCAAGGTAGAAGATGAAGTTCATCATTAGAACTAATTTTGTAATATATATTTGTGGTTTTGTTTATAATACCAGATTTATAGCCACCCCAGTGGTAGAGAGCGCGCGCATAAGGCATTAGTGTTAAGGGTCCTGGGTTCTAGCCCCAGGAGCACCTTTTGTTTTTATTTCTTAACATTTTACCCCATTTACTTGTTAACAGCATGCTTGGGCCAGAACTTCTGGGCTTTCTCATTTCTGCTTTCAACATCACTTCCCCATTTACTTCTTAACAACATGATTAGGCCAGAATTTCTGGGCTTTCTCATTTATGTTTCCAGCATCACTTCCTCATTTAGTTGTTAACAGCATGCCTGGGCCAGAACTTCTGGGTTTTCTCTTTTTGCTTCCAGCAACAGCCCCTCGTCCACTTTTTTTCATCATGTAGCCCAGCATAACCTCCCTTTTTCTTTTTGATTCTGATCATAAAAATACATTTGGGCCTAAACCAAACAGAAATCAGTTTTACTTACAAACATCCTTTCCACTTTCTAAACCCCCTGACTTTAATTTTATTTTTATTTTATTTTCTTTCCTTTATTTATTATTATTATTATTATTTTTATTAATTTAAATTACCAAAAATATACTATATTAAATAGTTAAATTATTTAGTTTATTTTTATTTAACTTCTTAAAATAAAAAGACCAAAAACATTCTCCTATTTAATTTCTTTTCTTTAACTTAATCTTAGTTTTTCTTAATTTAGTTAATTATTTTCTCTTAGTTAATTAGGTCAAAAACCTCTTTTCTTAAATAAAATCCAAAGCAAAATCCATTTCTTTTCCATTTTTATTCTTATGCATTATATTCATTCCACTTCTTGTACATTATATATACATTTTAATTCTTGTACATTATTCAAATTCAATATGGTTATAATAGATAATTAGGTTCAATTTCTTGCAATCCCCATTTGTAAATTTGTACACCCTATCCCCAAATGATGTAATAGCGTAGGATATTTGCTTTCGCAATTTATAGCTTTCGTATAAATGCTAGTAATTTAGGGTTTGTATGGAAATATAAAATCAATGCTTAGAAAACCCTAATCCAAGATAAACCAAGCATGAAATACAAACACTTGCACACTTTGCACCTCTAGGGTTAACTCTACTTGTTGTCTTGACAAAATGGTCATGATATTCATGTGAGATACCTTAGCCAAAATAAATCAAAAAAATACAAGATCATAGTTGTTATACCCCAAAATTTGCCCTCCCATATTCTTCAAGAAATTGCCAAGCCAAGTCATAAAATTCCCCAGGGGTTGCACAGTGCAAGGGCCTCCTAAATAGTCAAAACTAGGGTTTTGAGTCTGATCAAGAAAAGGAAGTGTTCAAAGGCTCAATCAAGTCTCACATGCCTACAAATATGGTCAAGCATCCTCATATCAAGTTTCAAGGCATTCAGCTCAAAATTGCACAGTCAAAACCCTAAATTGCACTACAGTCAACTGTAGGGGCAAAATGGTCATTTGACAGTCAAAAGTTCAAATTTTTGGTCAACATATCATTTTGAAGCCACAAACATCATTTGATCAATGCTTGATCATGATTCTCAAAATTTGGCTCAGAAAATCATCAAGGTGCAAAAGTTTCCTTATTTGGACAGTTGAAAAAGTCAACTGAAATTGACCAGGGCATAACTTTCACATGGATTATCAGAAAAATTCCATCCAAAGCTCATTTTGAAGAGAAAGAAATTTCCTACAACTCATCTTCATACTTAAAGTCCAAGAAATGCTCTCACAAAAAGTTATCAATTTCAACATTATAGGTCATTTTCAAAAGTCAACAAAAAGGGACTTTAAGTCAAAGGCCATAACTTGAGATTGGAAAATCAAAATGACATGGGACCAAAGGCATTGGTTAAAGGACTCAAAGACCTTTCCAAAATGTCCAAGAACATGAGAAAAGCTTAAAAATTGAGCAAGTTATGCATTGGAGAAGTTGGGAAATTTTTGTGAAATGGCAAAAGTCAACTATCCTTGAAACTTCAATTTTTGACAAAAGGGCCCACTTTCTTCCACTTGATTCAGCCTTGTCATATCACACACGTGTCCCATGATTAATTTCAAGATCAAACATTTATTTTTCTATTTTATTTAATTTTTGATAATTTAATTCATTTTAAATCTTTAAAAATTCAAATAAAATTTAAAAGTCAATGGAATAGTGTCATTTGAATTTGGATAGCTTCCATATATCATGTGCCAGCTCACAAACTCATGCTAGGGTTAGATTGTACACCAAGTCTTGGTTTTGCTAAAAAAAGGGAAAATTGGTTAATGGTGAAAAACCTAGGACTAGTTCTCTCATGGGCATGAATCAAGGCCAGCTAATGACCTAATTCCCTTCCCTCATAAGTGCTGAGTCAAAACCTAATCATAACACACTGAATGCTGCGCAGGAGACACCATTACAAACTTGAAAAAATTGCCATAAAACTAAAATCTGAAATCAATGTTCTAGGTGGATTCAAGTCCTAATATTGATTCCAAAAGCTTCCTTGTGGTTCACTGATCATATTCCAATTCATAACACTCATCAAAAGGCAAGGAATCAGTGTACAGAACTCAGCATATGTCGTGAAAAACTCACAATCGTATTCTTAAATTTAAGCATTTTCATAACATTTTCTGCATGGATTCTTATTCCTCTTGCAATTCTAAAGCTAACTGATACATTTAATTGCGTTTTCCTGTGTTATGTACAAAGATGCCATTGTAGCTTTTTAGGGTTTGCAGGTTTTCGATTTGGGGCTTTCATAACAAGGCAAAATTAGAACTCTAGATCAGTGCCATTAGGCTCAGCGCTTGAAGACGAAGATGATGGAACCCTCGCGCTCAATTTATGAGCGTTGAGGGTCTAATCGCTATTTTCTTAAAGCATCCCTTAAGCCACGCCCAGAAAACCGTTGCCATACGTTCATGTTTCAGAAAAAGTGAAGAAGACGAACTCGTGGCCGGCGTTGATTGGAGGATTCGAATTTCGCGCGTTTTAGCCCACTAACGCATTATTTTCTTTTATTATATTTGTTGCTTATTCATTTAACAAAAGGATTGCATAGCTCAGCTGGCAGGCGTTGATAAGCGTTCACATCCAAGACCTGGGTTCGAGTCCCAGGTCTGTACATTTCTCATATTATTTTTCATTAGCCATTCATGTGCAGCGCTTATGATAAGGCACACCATACATCCTTCATCATCAAGCCAGCCACGTTCATCTGGAGATTTAATCCAAGGTCAAAAATCAAAGAGCACGTTACACCCCCAGTCAACATCCACACGCTATGCAAAAAGTCAAACGGACTCATGGTTGTTGGGCCAGCATTCTAAGATCAAGACCTCCATATTGGGGCCTGAACCCCCCTGGTTTGCTTTCCCTATACTTTTCTTATTTTATTTTTTAATTGCTATTTTATTTTTATTATTTGTTTTAATTAAATAATTATTTTTTTACCAAGATATAAAAATATCATAAAAAACAGAAAAGATGGAAAAAGTAATAAATATTTTCATCTTAATTATTTTCATAAATAAATTATATATAATTGAATTTAGTGTAATTAGGTTTTTTTTTTGCAATTTTAATTCTTTTTAATAAATCTAAAAAACATAGAATTAGGTAATTGATAATTTTATTCCATTTTTTAATTTTTCTTTTTTTTATAATAATAATATTACTTATTTTATTTTCATAATTAAATTGTACATAAATTAACTTAGGTTTAATTTAGGTTATACTTTAACATTTTCATAATAACTAAAAAATAATAATTAGAATTAGGGTTTGACATTTTATTTTAATTATAATTAATTCTTTTTTTTATTAAATCTAAAAACACAAAAACATTTTCTTTTAATTTTAATTTTAAATTCCTTATTAATTTTAATTTTGCAAAGGGGTCCAACGCCCTCGTTTGTAATTTATTTAATTCGCACATTTATTTTATTTCGCTTAATTCATTATGTATCTCTCCCAAAGCGTTGTAACAT